>JAWHQI010000028.1:0-1200000 GCA_033032865.1 Dactylorhiza incarnata | reverse complement strand
AACTTCTCCAAACTCAGCTTCAAGAGCCTACAACACAGATCCCACAGGATCTCTCAGGTTTTCCCAAACCCTACCTCGGGCACATCAGCCCTACCTCAGCGGAATCCACCTCCTACAACTCAGACCACCTCCTGGTCCTACCTCAATCTGACCTCTCAGCTCTACAACTCAGGCCAATCAGCCTTACACACTCAGGCAATAAAGCCCTACAATCTCAGAACCCAAAGGCTCCTACAAATGATATAATAAGGTTTAGAGATTGAACGAAGAAGAGATCAAGCCTTGTTCTTCTTCTTCTTAACAGCTGCTGTTGCAGACTTGAACCAGGGAGGATGTTAGAACCTAGTCTTAATTTGGATTAGGATCCCAACTCAAATAGGGGGAGATTGTTGGAACCTTAGTTTTTGATTTGAGTCGTGATCCATCTTTATATTTATTCTGTGATCGATGAAATCCCATTAAGACAGGAGACAGGAGAAAATCTATACAAGTTCTCTGCGTTCGACGAACAGTTATCTGCGTTCGATGAATGACGCTCTGCGGTCGACTAAATATATTCAATCTGCGTTCGACGAACAGCTCAATATCTTAGCGGTCGACGAACTGTCTCAGCGGTCGACGATCCAGGCCATCTCAGCGGTCGACGAAAAGTTGCATTCGACGAACAGCTCAATATCTCAGCGGTCGACGATCCAGCCTGTCTCAGCGGTCGATGAAAAGCTGCGTTCGATGATCTCAAGTCTGCGTTCGACGAATATTCAGTAGAAGCTCAGAACGACGAATTAAATAATCAGATCGACGAACTTGAAGCTGAGCTCGACGAATTTCTACCAGCTTTATAATTTAGATATTCTCAGTTCGACGAATATTCTTATATCTGATTAAAGCAATATTTTAATCATTTCTATTTATATATTGCTATATATTGCTGCCTTTATAAATTAATATTATAGCCGTTGCAGCATTAAATATCATAGCCGTTGGCAGAAAAGACAAAGACGGAAATTTGTCTGCTCGAGGAAATTAAAGAGATATTATCTCTTTCCTTGTCGGGCAAGAATTAAAATCAGCCCCGAAGCCTTATCCAGAATATATATAAAAAGAGAAGAGCAGAGAAGAAGAAGAAGAGAATAGGAAGAACCAGGAAGAATAAACAAGGAGAGATACAGGAGAAAAACAGAGAAGCAAAAAGAAGAACACATCAGCAGAGTTCTTTATAAGAACAATATATTTTATCTATCTATCTATCTTCTTTTTGCTAACTCTTCTCTGTAGAACATATTTATCCCGAGACACCAATCAATATCATTTGCTCAGGATCAAACTGCGGAAGAAGAAAGGGAGTATTTACAATCAGGAGAAGAAGCCTCCACAAACCGTCATCAATTTCAATCAGACAGGGGGAGCTCTTCAAAGATCCAATCTCAACAACCCATCAGGATCTCTAGAGTCTTCTCAAGAAAAGAGAAGAACAACATATTCTTTTCCCTTTCCATCTTGTAAAGGGTTATAATTCCCTTCAAAAGTTACAGCCATTAATTGGTGGCAGGGCACCTGATCAAAAACCTGTAGTTGGGTTAGAGCACCTGATCAAAAGCTCACTTGGTGTGTGGACACCTGATCAAAACTCCCTTGGTGGCAGGGCACCTGATCAACAACCTGTAGTGGATTCCTACCAAGTATGGTAGAAGAGTAGATGCACCCAGGTTGATTGGGGAACTACTATATTTCTTGTGTCGTCTGTGCTGTGTATATTTTGTTGTGCTGTGTTGATGTGCCTTCTTTGTGTTTGCTTTTATTACTCACTCAGCACTACACATAAATATATATCATTATTTTGAAATAACCCCAAAAGAGTTTTTAATTTAAGAACTAAACTCACTTTCAGAGGAGAAGTGCAGGTCCAACTTGATTCTTCTTGATCAGTCCTTCAGATGATGGACTTGATCTACTTGCTCTATCTTGAGATGAATCAAGATAGGAAATCTCTTTTCTCCTTGCAGCTTTGTGTAAGCTCAGTTCATGGCTGCCGACAATGGAACAGTATTGTTCTTGAGTTTGTGTGCTGGAGAGTAATAACAAAAAGTTCTTTGCTCAACCCTAACTTATTCCTTTTATACACCACTGGCCCTCAAAGGCTCTTAGTTGTCCTCCTGACAGGTATGGGAGTGATTGGTGGACCCCAATATGCATTTCTGCAGCTTGCGTCAAAAGCAGAACCCGCCAGTTCACTTTTGAATCTGTCTCAGCGGTTGGGCTGAGATGGTCAGCCATCTCAGCAGTTGCTTCTGTCCCGTCTCAGTGGATCCGCTGAGACAGACAGTTGTCTCAACGGTTTTCTTCTATCTGTAGCTCAGCTTGCCCAGAGACCTTCTCAGCGGCTCCTGGTCTTGTCTCAGCGGTTCAGCTGAGACAGAGAGCTGATCATTCATTACACCATGGTGTGCCCTAGTCTTGCATACTTATGAGATAGAAATAGGGTTTATCAAATACAACTTGTACTAAGCATTGAGTGTGAGGTCTCTTCAAATCAAGGGAACATTGAGGGTCATTTTCCCAACAATCTCCCCCTATTTGAAGAAGGCAAAACACCCTCAAATGCTAGAGTACATTTCTCATAAATTCTTTATATGTGTTATTGCAATAATGAGTTCAACATATCATGTTTACTGCATCAGTTATTTTAAGACATATGGTTGTTATGGAAAGATTCTACCACAGAGTTTAATCAATCCATTAGTAAGATTTGATAAACATAACAATGCAACATAGATTGAATTAACCAATCAGAATAGGGTAAGGTGTAGATATAACTCAGATTTACTATGATACAAGCTGATTACACTCTGGTTTATGAATTAACCAATCATAAAGCTGAGTTTGTCGAACATAAACTGAGTTCGTCGAATACAAAGCTGAGTTCGTCAAACTCAAACTGGAGTTCGTCGAACACAAACTGGAGTTCGTCGAACACAAACTGGAGTTCGTCGAACACAAAGCTGATTACATTCACAATCCATCAATTTCAATCCAAATAGAATAGTAATTCAAAGCTCAGTTTGCATTCATATAATCATAAGTCATTATAGTTCATTAACATTTATATACCTAAACTGTTTCTATAGTCATTCAAAGCTTTCTTTTCTTATTAGAAGAACATTCAGGAAAATCAGCAGCTGCTTCTTTTCCTTTAGCTGAGGCCAGTTGGTCTGCTGCAGCATCCATATTTTCAGCAACCATTTCTTCTTGGACTGGAGGCTCCTTATCTTCAGCAGGTACAACCATGTCTTCAGGAAGATTTGTGGCTGTGTCCTTTTCAGCATTTGCTACTTCAATCTCAGCTATCTTCCTCTTGTTCTCTTGCCTTTTAAAATACATGAATGGCTTTGGGATGTATTTAGATGGCATCCTTTTTGGGTTATCTTTTCTTACAAGGTTTGCTTTGAATACTTAATCTCTTTTTGTGTTCCTCTCTAAATGCTATATCCATTCCTCAGATGGATATAGCTTATCAATGTCTTTGCTTATTTGGACATGGATTAGCCAGGCATTTAGGATTATCTCTTTGGAGTCATCACTCCAATATTCAAAATCAGGGTCTCTACTATTTTCATCCCTTTGTTTGGCCATGAATTCCTCAGTGAGCAACACATGCTCTCTTTCTCTTTTCTTTTTCAATCTCTCATTTTGTGTTATTGCCTTTTGATGAGGGAAATCCCAGTCTTCTACCCTATTAACATCTAATATAGGAAGATTCAGAGCTATCCTTGTACCTTGTAGGACTTTCAGTGTGAGGTCAGAATTGATGACTGCATTTGTATCCTCCCCCTTTCTGGCTTCTTCATAGATCTGTTGATGGAGGTCTTGCTTAGCGGTTGTTATTGTGCCAGAGAGAGTTTGGAATACATTCTCAAGGTCAGCTTGAAGTACATCTTTTAACTTGCCTACTTCTTCATTCAGATGGGAAGAGGTGGCTCTTGCAGCAATGGATTGAGAGACAGTTGCAATTTCTATTCTCAGCTCTTCCTTGTACCTGTCAGCTTCTTCATTTAACTGCATATCAGTTGAATTGACATACTCTTGAAGATGATTGGTTGACTTCTCTATCACCTCATCTGTCTTACTTACATAATTCTTGACATATCCCATGTCCTGTTCAGACAACTGGAGATGTTTGTCGATGGATCTTAGAATGGTATTCTGAGAAATTACTGATTTTTCAGCAAGCTCAAACCACCCGGTCATCTGTTTGGTGAGCATGTCAGTGTTTTCCTTTATTTCTTTGACCTCGGTCATGATCTCAGCTTTCACATTCAAGATGGACTGATCAATGTATCCCCTGACAGATGTAATTGATTGATCTACATGTGACTGCATGGTGGTGAGATGGGACTGTAGTAGCAGGTTTATGGCACTGAGAAGAGCCTCATTGGGTGAGGTGGAGGAAGAGGTTTGCTGAATGTTGATAATAGCAGCTGGGGCATCATCATGCTCATCTTCAGTGTCAGCATCTTGATGATCACTCAAATTGACATCACCAACATTATCATCCTCCTCCCCCTCAGAAAGAGCATTCTTTTCTGTTGAGTCCAGGAACGCTGGGACAATGAGTTGGAGTTAGATTGAACTACTTAGAGGTTCTAAGGATAATAATGTAAGATTTACCTAGAACTTCATCTTTCTCTGCAGGAGGAGCATTCTGCACCCCCTCCTCAGATAAATCAACTTGAATGGATGAATCTAGGAATTCTAGAACAAGAATTGTAAAGTTAGATTTTATGATTCTGAATGTTTAGGCTGTATTTTTTTAGGGCTTACCTATAACCTGATCTTGATCAGCTGATGGCTCTTGTGGCTGCTCCCCCTCAGATGGGGCATCAGATGAACCTTGTGAAGGTAATGACCACAGGGTTGGTGCATTTTCAGGAATGTTTCTTATTCTTTCTTCAAGACTGAAGATAATTGTGTCAATCTGACCTTGTAAATTTTGAGGTGAAGGTCTTGTGTTCACATCATCATCATCATTGCTTTTGGAAAATCAATGGTTGATGGTTCTTGTTGATACTCCCCCTCAGATGAAGCATACACCAGTTCTTGAGGATCTGGGGTCCACATTAATTAAATGTCAGATTTGATTAACTATGGTTATTAGCTATGATTAATGAGTTAGGTGAAGTTGAATGAGTTACCAGAAATTATGACTTTGTCCAGCTGCTGTGGATGGACAGGTTCAGTTGGCAGGTCATCTGCTGTGAATGATCAAACTCAGAACTGGACATGATCAGCCTTGTTTTCTTAGAAGATGAGGGGGTTGTCTTCTCTTTTCCTTTAGTTTCAGAGGGCTGACTCATAGGCAATAGCCTGGTAAATCTTTCTAAAGTCTTGATGTCCATTCTCTTGAGATAGTGAAGATTTGCTCCTTTGGATGTGTTGAACTTGTCAGGGTGGGTTTGCAGGAGGTATAAGGAGAGAATTCTTCCCATATTGGGTGCCTGAAAGCATTCCTTTATTCTTTGAAAGATGACCTCTCCCCAAGAGGTTTTCTTTTTCAGAATTATTCTTGTCACGAGGTCAAACATGTACTGTGAGATTGTATCATGGGACCCTGGTTTGCAAAGAATGGCTTTTCCCATAATATCTGATAAAAGTTTTCCCTTTTGGTTGAAAAATTTCCTCTTCAATGAGCCAATTTTGGCATCATTGTACTCAGTCCATTTTAGAGCCTTTTTCTTATCCTTTTTAGAGATGTCATCCTCCTCGCTTGGACTGCAGGATGGAAGATGTAATGCTTTTTATAGTTTTGTTGGGGTTATCTTGATTCTATCTTCTCCAATCTTTGACTTAAGGGAGCATTTGGAGGTGGACAACTTGACATTACCAAACCATTCCAGAACTTCAGTTCTGAGAATGGCACAGGGTTCAGATAGTAGAAATTCCAGGCCTTGGACTTCTAGGAGTTGAATCACTCCCTTAATTTCTTCTGGAGCATGGGCAAACCCATGCCTTACTATCTCATATCCTTCAAGAAGATCTTTAGAGCTTTTGGGAGCCATTTCAGTGGTGGAGGAATGCGCTGGGATGGAAGAGTAGGTGATTCGTCTCGGCGACTGGAAGAGAAGGGTCGTGTGCTTTTCATTAATCAGATTGACTATTTATATGGCTTAAGGCTTGGGTAAAATTAAACCTAGTAATTGGATTTGATTGCTCTTATAATTGTAAGTGTAAATGAAACTACATCATAAAGCTGAGTTCGTCGAACACAAAGCTGAGTTCGTCGAACTCAAACTGGAGTTCGTCGAACACAAAGCTAAGTTCATCTGAAACTACATCATAAAGCTGAGTTCGTCGAACTCAAACTGAGTTCATCGAACACAAAGCTGAGTTCGTCGAACTCAATCTGGAGTTCGTCGAACTGATAACAAAATCTGTTGAACTGGCTGGAAGACTGAATTCGTCGAGCTGAGGAGCAATTTCGTCGAACTGAAACACGACGTTCGTCAAACCCAGGAAAGAGTTCGTCGAACTGAGACTTTTCCCAGCTGGCTAAGTGCAACCTGAAGCTCAGCTGAAACAGATAATTCTGGTTAAGCTGATCATACTACTTTAAAATCATTAGAGATAGGATTACTTGAATGCCTAATCATGTCTCTCATAGGGTTGATGTGTCAACATTTTAAGTTATATCAAATCAAGATTGGAAGAATGAAGTGTTTTACACTATTCTACAATGAACATTCCTAGTTCAATCTTGAAGGCATTAAACTTGGCCTCATCCAATGGCTTAGTGAAGATATCAGCCACTTGACTGTCAGTGGGGACAAATTTAAGGCAGATATCTTCAGATTCTACATGTTATCTTATAAAATGATATCTTATTTCTATATGCTTAATCCTGCTTTGAGAGACAGGATTCTTAGCAATAGAGATAGCACTGGATGAGTCACAATAAAGAGGAGAGTTACTTACCTTGAGGTTATAGTCCTCGAGCTGGTGTTGAATCTACAATAACTATGCACAACAGCTCCCTGCAACAAATGTATTCAGACTCAGCAGTGGAGATATCCACACTTGTATGCTTTTTGCTGCTCCATGAAATCAACCTTCTTCCTAGGAATTGACAAGTGCCACTTGTGCTTTTCCTGTCTTCTTTGCAGCCTGCAAAATCTGCATCTGAAAATCCAGTTAGTTCAAAATCATTGTTCTTAGGGTACCAAAGGCCAAGATGTAGGTTGCCTTTAAGGTATCTCAGAATCCTCTTTGCAGCTGTGTAGTGATATTCCTTAGGACATGCCTGGTACCTAGCACACACATATAAAGCATACATAATATCTGGTCTACTAGCAGTTAAATATAACAGGGATCCAATAATGCACCTGTACATGGATTCATCAAAGGCCTTGCCTTTCTCATCCTTGTCCAGGGAAATGTTGGACCCCATGGGAGTTTTCATGGTGGAAGCTGATTCAATCCCAAACTTCCTGATAAGCTCCCTAGTGTACTTGGTCTGAGAAATGAATATACCTTCATCAGACTGTTTTACCTGGAGGCCTAAAAAGTACTTGAGCTCTCCCATACTTCTCATCTCAAACTCCCCATGCATTAGGTTGGCAAACCTTTTGCAGAAGTTGTCATCAGTAGACCCAAATATTATGTCATCAACATATATTTGGACTAGGAGACACTTGCCCCTTGTTTCCCTAAGAAACAATGTGCTATCTATCTTTCCCCTCAAGAACTTGTTCTTGATGAGAAAGCTAGACAATGTCTCACACCAAGCCCTGGGGGCTTGCTTAAGACCATAAAGAGCTTTCCTAAGTAAGTAAACATGACTAGAGAGGGTAGGATGTACAAAACCTGATGGTTGCTCAACATATACCTCTTCCTTCAAGTCACCATTGAGGAAGGATGATTTGACATCCATTTGATACACTTTGAATCCCTTGTGGGCAGCATAGGCAAGGAATAGCCTAATTGCTTCCAACCTTGCAACATGGGCAAAGGTTTGATCAATTTCTATCCCTTCTTCCTGTCTATACCCCTTGGTTACCACCCTTGCCTTATTCTTTATGATTGTGCCATTTTTATCTAACTTGTTCCTATAAATCCATTTGGTACCTATGATATTGTGTCCTTGTGGTTTTGGCACCCATTTCCATACCTTGCATCTCTTGAATTGTAGAAGTTCTTCTTACATAGCTTGAATCCAAAAGGTGTCTTGGTTGGCTTCTTCAAATTTCTTGGGCTCCATTTGTGATAGGAAGCTCAAGAATAGGGCTTCATTATGAGCCCTGCTTTTGGTTAATACCCCTTGATTCTGATCTCCAATTATTTGTTATCTTGGATGATCCCTTAGATGTCTTACAACTGTATGCAGTCTGTTCTCAGCTTGCTGTGCTGTTTCTGCTGGGTCAGCAGTGTCTTCATCAGCATTGACTTCTTCCTCTTCAGGGATGGCAGCATCAGAATAAGCTTTGCTGCTGCTGGGTGTGTCTTGTATAGACATCCTTTCCAAATCCTGTTCATTTCCTGCCAAGACAGAAGATCTAGACCAGCCCTTATATATTAGGCTGGTATCATCAAATACTGTTGGGAATCTTGCTCACATGATTCCTGATTTGAAGAAGTCACAAAGTCAAGAAAACATCACTTTGTATTTGATCACTTCTCTAGCTCATAATCTCAGGAAGTTAAAGGAATGTCGTCGAGAAGAATATGCGATGTCGTCGACAAAGTATGCTTGTCGTCATGATGATGAGCAAAGCAAACACTGAGACTTGGCGAGTTCGTCGAACGAAGAATGAAGTTTGTCGAACAAAGAATGAAGTACATCGAACGCAAAGACAGGACAGAAGCAAACGCTGAGACTTGGCGAGCTCGTCGAACACAGAATGCAGTTCGTCGAACGAAGAATGAAGTTAGTCGAATGAAGAATGAAGTTCGTCGAAAGCAAAGACAGGACAAAAGCAAACGCTGAGACTTGGCGAGTTCATCAAATGAAGAATGGAGTTCGTCGAACGAAGAATGAAGTTTGTCGAACGCAGAGACGGGACAGAAGCAAACGCTGAGGCTTGGCGAGTTCGTCGAATGAAGAATGAAGTTCATCAAACGCTGAGATGGGACAGAAGAATGAAGTTCGTCGAACGCAGAATGCAGTTTATCGAACGCAGAATGCAGTTCGTCGAACGCAGAATGAAGTTCGTCGAATGCAAAGAAGACATGAAGATATCAAAGAGAAGATGCAGTATCGTCGACATCATCAAAGAAGCCTTGTCGCTGAAAAGACTAAATGTGACTGATGGCGTTGGACATCATCGTAAAGAAGGCATGACGTCAAGAAGACTGAAGAAGGACAGCTGAAGATAAGTAGTTGCTAAAGCATAGTCTGTCGACATGATATCGCTCATGTCATCGAAAGAACAAAGTGATTACGACGACAGTCTGCAAGAAAGAAGATCACGACGACACAGTCAGAGATAGCATATCGCTGTATATGCAGAAATGCCAGAATATCTCGTATCGTCGAGACATCAACGTCAGAGGCAGAAGCTAGAAGACTTGAAGATCCACCAAGGTCTAAGGCATCGACAAAGTCCTGTCGTCAAGATATTATCCATATCGTCGTAATGCTGTCAGTATCGGCATGAAGCTGGAAATATCATCGAGACGGAATTCAAATGTTGCGGATGCGCTGCCAGCAATTAATGTCGCCACCTGATTGTCCAATTAGCGCGTGCTCTTAAGGAATGGGCGTCTGACAGTAAATGACATTATATGTGACCGTTAAGCGGCTCATCCATCCTATAAAAGGGAACAGTGATGCCCTAGAAAGACAGGAAATCTTCGTGAGAGAGACAAGAACGAAAAAGTATCCCGCCGTTGCTTCTCAATACAACAGTACATTCTGCGGAGAAGAAGAACAACAAGTAGAGAACAAGAATCAAACGTTCTCAGAAGAATCAGTCATCTCCATTGACTGATAAGAAGCCGTTTCTCATCAGGCTAAGAAAAGAGATTGAAGAAGAATTGTGCTTTCAAGATCTGAATCAGAAACATCTTTTTCAACCTCAAGTTGTCAATCTCCATCAGGCTAAGTTGTCGATCTTCATCAGGCAGAAGAAACAGTATTCGTTACTGTAAATCTTTTATTGTTGTAAGGATTGAGGGCCTAAGTGTCTAGCTTGAGGGCTGGAGAGCTGTGAGGCTTGAGGGCCAGGGCAGTGGACTTGCGGGTCCGATTTTGTCTAGCTTGAGGGCTGGAGAGCTGTGAGGCTGGAGGGTCAGGGCAGTGGACTTGCGGGTCCGATATTGTCGAGCTTGAGGGCTTGGGTGCAGTAAGGGCTTGCGGTCCAAGGCTGTAGGCACATAACTTGCGGGTCTGTGTTGTGTAGGGCTTGAGGGCCTCAGTGTCGAGCTTGCGGGCTCGGGTGCAGTAGAGGCTTGCGGGCCTAGGCTGTAGGACTTGCGGGTCCGTGTTGTAAGGCTTGCGGGCCTAAAGATTTGGCAGAGTTTGCCGAGCCTAGCACACTGCTAGGTAGGCTCAGAGGGAAATAGGACTACTCAAGACACCCGGTCTTGAGGAACCTTTATAGATCACTGTGTGAAATTTTTCGAATCTTTATGAAGCGAGCAGGAGTTAGTCAACTTAGAGCTCACAAGCCAAACAACCAGAAGCAAATGGAGGCAAACAAGTGATCTTTATTGATAGCAACTTCAAATTACAAGGCAAGGCATACTTGGCGAGACATGATTTCGCCAGCACAAACACCAAAGAGAAAAACAGAAATTGAAGATAACTTGAGACCGCGCGGTCTCCCTTGCGACCTCAGTAACTCGCCAAACCGCAACCCGCTGCCGATCTCAGAACAACACTAGACCACTGATCAGACCGCACCCTTCCTTCCGAACTCCTGATTCTCCCAAACTCCAGCACCACAACTCCAAGCCGCAGACCGCCCGAACACTTTCAGAGGAAGAGGTGATCATTGCTGCCCGCACTATCCGTAGAAGCTGCACAATAAGAGTTCAATCAGCAGACCGCCCGGTCACACAAATAGAGACCGCAGGAAAGAAGAGAGCTCAGCTTACACTTGGTGTGTCAATATTTTATTGCTGCCGATGGGTCCTATTTATAGGCGTGAGACCTGATCCAGTCACCACCCCATGAGATAAGATCACCACCCACCAGACCGCGCGACCTGACCGGTCACACCGCGCAATCAGCAATAGTACTCCTGCTTCATTTTGGTGAACTCGCCAACTTCAACATCAACTATGAGAGACCGCCACTCTCACAGCAGATCGCGACTCCAAGGGAGATCGCCAGACCGACGAAGCTGTTCACCCCCTGTGTTCGTCCGAGACCGCGAACACAGCTAGTTCGCCATCAATCCGCGAACTCAAGTCCGCATGCCGGTCTCCACCTGAGACCGGGGATAGCGTCCAGCTCGCATACCAATCTCCTCCTGAGACCGCGAACTGAGACCGCGCGACTAAGACTCTTAGTCCGCGAATACCAATAGGAAGCCCGGTCAGCTACCAGACCGCATCCTGGAAAACTTGGAACAAGCTGTGCGGTCACACCAGACCGCCACAGCCTTGAAGACAGCACGCCACGCGATCACGCACAGATCACGCACACCTGATAATGATCAACCCACCACGCGGTCACAGACAGACCGCACGGCCTTCACATTCAGCCGCCTTGGACCCATACCAGCGATCAAGCCAGGAGACCGCAGCTAGGCTTAGACAAGCCAGACCGCAGAGGCAGACCGCCAGGCCGTGCAGTCACGCCAGACCGCCCGACCTCCTCCCAGACCGCCCAGGTCCAAAAGTCCTCTAACTTCCACTTCAACAATTTCAACACTCCCCCTTGAAGTGAGAAGTTGAAACTAGCCCCAGTAGGTTTCTTAGCCGTGTGAACGGCCCCTTTGCCAGCGCCTTTGTGAAGATGTCTGTCACGTTGTCCGCACTCCGCACATGCTCAACCGAAAGAGATCCCTCCAGCACCTTCTCCCGTATGAAGTGGTGCTCGATCTCGATATGCTTGGTCCTCGCGTGACAAATTGGATTGGTAACCAGTTTGAGACCACTCTAGTTGTCACCGCGTAGCAGAGTTGGCTCCCGAACCTCCTTGTGGACGTCTCCCACCAACCTCCTAAGCCAGATGGCTTCCTGAGCTGCGAAGGCCGACGCCTTGTATTCCGCTTCCGTGGTGGAGACCGACACGGAATCCTGCTTCTTGCTGCACCATGATATAGCTGTAGGGCCCGCCATGAAGACGAATCCAGACGTCGACTTCCGATCATCCGAATCTCCCCCGTAATCAGCATCCATGTACCCGTGCACCTCGAAGCCCGCATCTCTCCTGTATAGGAGACCCATGTCCGAGGTCGTCTTGACATACTTCAGAATGTTCTTAGCTGCTAGCAGATGAGGTACCCGTGGCTCCGCCATATATCGACTCACTCTGCCAACTGCATATGCAATATCTGGCCTCGTGATCGTCAAATAGATCAAGATCCCAATCAGAGCTCGGAACACCAACGGATCTTGCATGATCCTCCCCTCATCCTTGCGAAGTTTTGTGGCCTTCTCTAGAGGTGTGGAAGTGCACTTCCCTTCCTTCATGCCGAATCGCTCCACAATTCGCTCCGCATATCCGGCCTGGGTCACCAGCACTCCACCTTCCTTTCTCTGCACCTCGAGTCCAAGGAAATGGTGAAGCTCACCTAAGTCTTTCATCTCGAACCTGATAGACAGCTCGGCCCGAAGCTGCGCTACCTCCTCCTTCGAGTTCCCCGTCACGATCATATCGTCGACGTATAGCAGCATGATGACTTGAAGCTCCCCGCTCTTCTTGACGAACAAGCTTGAGTCTGGGTCTGAAGCACCAAATCCACAGAATAGAAGATATTCTGCAATCTTCTCGTACCACGCCCTCGACGCTTGCTTCAACCCATACAGGGCTTTCTTCAGCTTGCAGACATGCTCCGAAAAATCTTCAGACACAAAGCCTGGTGGCTGGACCATGAAGATATCCTTGTCAATCTCGTCGTACAAGAAAGCGTTCTTGACGACGAGCTGCCAAATCTCCCATCCACTGAATGCCGCCAAGGCAATGATGAACCGAACTGAAGTCAATTTTGCCACCGGACTGAATGTCTCCTCGTAGTCTTCACCGTATTGCTGCGAGAACCCCCGAGCTACAAGACGAGCCTTGTACCGCTCGATGCTGCCGTCAGCTTTCTTCTTGAGCTTGTAAACCCACTTGCATGTCATAGGAGTGGTGCCCTTGGGCTTGGGCACAAGAGACCAGGTCTCATTCTTCTCAAGAGCTGCCATCTCTTCTTGCATAGCAATGTCCCACTCCTTCACGCCTCTGGCCTTCTCAAAGCTTGATGGCTCCCTCTCATCCAAGGGACCAGCGAAGAAACATGAGACGAAGCTCACTGCGTTTCCTCCTGTATAGCGATCAGGGGCGACGATCGCTCACTTCGACCTCCTCAGCTCCTTCCCCTGAACCGCATTATCTTCAGCTGCTTCTTCCCTAGCTTCTCTTCCAGACGTGCTAGGAGCATCGCTCCCCCTGCTCCCTGAACCAGAAGCCTCCGTCTCGGAACTAGAAGGAGATGGACCACCAGGTGACACAGGTAGCTCCACCTGAAGATCCTCCACAGCTTTCTCCGGCACCTCCACCCTGCTCTCTGGTAGCTCCACATCAGAAGACCCCTTGTAAGATGTCACCTCATCGAACACGACATCGCGAGATACAACAAATCTCCGCGTCTCCGGGTCCATGCACTTCCAACCTTTCTTCCGCTCATCGTATCCCACGAAGACAAGCTTCCTTGCTTTCGCATCTAGCTTCGTCCGAAGAGCATCTGGAACATGCACGTAGCAGGTGGAACCAAACACCCTAAGGTGTGCCACGCTTGGCTTCTCCTTGAACATCATCTTATGCGGAGTCAACATGTTGATGGGACTCAAAGGCATCCTGTTGATGACGTAGGCAGCACAAGACATTCCCTCCGCCCAGAAGGACTTTGGGATACTCTTGGCATGCAGCCAACACTTGCAGGTCTCCGTCAGATGACGGATCTTCCGCTCTGCAACACTGTTCTGCTGTGGAGTATGTGCACAAGTGAGCTCTCTCCGGATGCCTGCCTTCCTGCAAAAAGTAGAGAACTCACTGGAAGTGAACTCCCCTCCGTTGTCAGTCCTCAGCTTCTTCACCCGCAGTCCTAACCGACCCTCCACGAGCTCCTTGAACTCCACAAACTTGGCAAACGCCTCTGCCTTCTCCTTCAGGAAATATACCCAGACATATCTGGTGTAATCATCGATTAACACCAGCATATATCTGCTGCCTCCGAGGCTTGGGGTAGCAGTAGGTCCCATTAAGTCACCGTGGATGCACTCCAATGGCACACTACTCCTTGTCTGCGACTTGTCAAACGGTAGTCGATGAGACTTGCCGAACTGACATCCCACGCAAACATGACCTTCACCGTAGGAAGATAGACTTGGCAGGCCCTTGACCAGACCTCTCACCGCCATGGCTTTCATCTTGTCCTCCCTACGTGCCCCAACCTCTCATGCCATATAACGGCACCATCATTCGTCTTCATCTTGTCGACGTAGGAACTTGTCGATAAAACGAACAAGTCCTTTGCCCGTCTCCCGACATGGATGACCTCAGCCTTTACGGCCTCAAAATTGCGTAGAAACTTCACTTCTGTTGGGCCGAACAGAATGTGATACCCAGCGTCTACAGCGTTGGTCACGGAGAAGAGGTTTTTCCTCATACCAGGCACGTGATAGACACTCTTCAAAGTAAGTGGCCCTCTATCACTGCCCAAGGAAACAACCCCCACCTTCTCTACTGGATGCACAGTATTATCAGCAGTAATGATTGCATTGTTACCTGTATAGGGTTGTGCAGAAGAAAGCTTGGTTTCGTCTCCGGTGAGATGATGACCACACCCCGAGTCCACGATCCAGTCTTCCAGATAGTTGATAGAAGCAGAAGCTCCAACAGAAGCCGAGAAGGCTCCTCCCCAACCTCCTTCAAAGTGCTTGGCCTCAGCTTCCTCCTTCTCCGCAGCATGCCCAGCTTGGGTGACCACCTTGCAATCCTTCCTGATGTGGCCATACTTGCCACACTTGAAGAACTTCGGACCTTCACCCTTCTTCTTCCCGTCAGCCTTGGGAGCATACCCCCTTTCCTGCTGCCCAGAAGTCGAAGGCCCATAGCCTCCTCCAGCGGTCTTCTTCTTCTTATCCCACTTCTTCTTCTTGCCCGAGAAGAGCACTTCGCCATCTCCCCCAGCCACCGACATCCCCACCATCTGCCTTGCCAAACTTTCTTGCGATGCAAGCAAGTTCTCCAACTCCAACAGAGATGGCTGATTTGTCCATCCCTGCACCGACATCACAAAAGCAACATATTCCTTCCGCAAGCCGCGGATGATGTGCCTCTTCAGCTTCGCCTCAGAGATAGGCTCATCGAGATCCAATGCTGAGATTTCAGCGCACAAGTTCTTCATCTTCAGAAAGAAAGTGGAGATAGAAAGATCACTCTGAGCCGACCTTGCCAGCTCATTCTCCAAGAACTGTAGCCTTGCTACATTCTTCTTGTTAAACAGCCCATCCAGGGCTCTCCAGATCTCCGCAGCCGATCCACATCCCAGAATGTGATCAAACAAATCAGGTGAAATTGCTCTCTTCAGAGTGAATTCTGCCTTCGCATTCGTCCTCCTCCAAGTTCTCACCTCAGCCCCATTATCCCCTTCCAGAACAACTTACTGCGTCTGATCTCCTCCAACTACCTCCCAGAGGTCCTCACCTAGAAGATAGCTTTGCATGCACGACTTCCACTTCTTAAAGTTAGTCGATGTAAGCAACTCAATTCCAAGACCTCTCGCTTCCATTGCTCTACCACTGGTTCCTTCTTCATAAAGGCGATGGCTACTCTAAGTCACTCACAGCTCTATCCACTCCAACCTCCCTCTGATACCATGTGAAATTTTTTGAATCTTTATGAAGCGAGAAGGAGTTAGTCAACTTAGAGCTCACAAGCCAAACAACGAGAAGCAAATGGAGGCAAATAAGTGATCTTATTGATAGCAACTTCAAATTACAAGTCAATGCATGCTTGGCGAGACATGATTTCGCCAGCACAAACACCAAAGAGAAAAATAGAAATTGAAGATAACTTGAGACCGCGCGGTCTCCCTTGCGACCTCAGCAACTCGCCAAACCGCAACCCGCTGCCGATCTCAGAACAACACCAGACCACTGATCAGACCGCACCCTTCCTTCCGAACTCCTGATTCTCCCGAACTCCAGCACCACAACTCCAAGCCGCAGACCGCCCGAACACTTTCAGAGGAAGAGGTGATCGCTGCTGCCCGCACTATCCGCAGAAGCTGCACAATAAGAGTTCAATCAGCAGACCGCCCGGTCACACAAATAGAGACCGCAGTAAAGAAGAGAGCTCAGCTTACACTTGGTGTGTCAATATTTTATTGCTGCCGATGGGTCCTATTTATAGGCGTGAGACCTGATCCAGTCACCGCCCCATGAGATAGGATCACCACCCACCAGACCGCGCGACCTGACCGATCACACCGCGCGATCAGCAATAGTACTCCTGCTTCATTTTGGTGAACTCGCCAGCTTCAACATCAACTATGAGAGACCGCCACTCTCACAGCAGATCGCACCTCCAAGGGGGATCGCCAGACCGCCCGAAGCTGTTCACCCCCTGTGTTCATCTGAGACCGCGAACACAACCAGTTCGCCATCAATCCGCGAACTCAAGTCCGCATGCCGGTCTCCACCTGAGACCGCGGACAGCGTCCAACTCGCATACCAATCTCCTCCTGATACCGCGAACTGAGACCGCGCGACTAAGACCCTTAGTCCGCGAATACAAACAGGAAACCCGGTCAGCTACCAGACCGCATCCTGGAAAACCTGGAATAAGTTGTGCGGTCACACCAGACTGCCACAACCTTGAAGACAGCACGCCACACGATCACGAACAGATCGTGCACACCTAAAGACGATCAACCCACCACGCTGTCACAGACAGACCGCGCGGCCTTCACCTTCAGCTGCCTTGGACCCATACCAGCGATCACGCTAGGAGACCGCAGCTAGGCTTAGACAAGCCAGACCGCAGTGGCAGACCGCCAGGCTGTGCGGTCACGCCAGACCGCCCGACCTTCTCCTAGGCCGCCCAGGTCCAAAAGTCCTCTAACTTCCACTTCAACAATTTCAACACACTGTGTGTTTTTCTGTGTTGTGCTTTATAATTTATAGATCTATTAATCAGTAATCAAGAACACCTAAAGGGGATAAAATAATTTGTAAAACCTATTCACCCCCCTCTAGGTGATAAGTTGACAACAAATAAACAACAAGTGGCATCAAA
Organism: Dactylorhiza incarnata; assembly: GCA_033032865.1. Classification (NCBI taxonomy): domain Eukaryota; kingdom Viridiplantae; phylum Streptophyta; class Magnoliopsida; order Asparagales; family Orchidaceae; genus Dactylorhiza; species Dactylorhiza incarnata. The sequence goes on along the minus strand of JAWHQI010000028.1, from coordinate 1,182,560 downwards.
GTGAGGTTGCTCAAAGAAAGCTTAACAGCTTGAGCAGATCTACTATTGGGTGTGTCAAATCATCAGCTCAGGAATTTACAAGCTCCATGGAGAAAGTCAGAAAATCTGACATCAGGAAGTTCAGATCTCTAAGTAAAAGCAGCTGGAGCTCTTCTTATATTAAAGAAGAAAGGAGTACATGGATCAGAGCACCCCTGACTGCTTCAGACAGTGAATCTAAAGATGAAGAATGCTCTGTAGTCAGAAGAAGAATAAGAGCACCCTTGACTCTCACAGATTGTGACTCTGAGGATGAGGAGGTCTATGGGTTGATGGCTCCATCAGATGAAGAAAATCATGATGAATCACATCATGATCAGGTATGCATCACTCACACATCTTTACTACCTGCTTCAATTAAGAAGACCAAGAGTGCACCAGATGATTGCTCATCTTCTGAAAATGATGCAGAAGACTGCTCATCTTGCAACAATAAGAACCATGCTGATCTAATAGAATAGTTTGGTGATCTCTTGGCTGCTCTGAGAAAGAGCAAGAAGCTTGTTAGGAAGCAAGCTAAGGAGCTAGAATCACTCAGACCCATTAAGGCTGAGATGAATGATGAAATGGGTATGTCCCACAATGAGGGCACCAACTCCTGTGAGCTCAAGAAAATCATAGGCAAGCTTTATGATGAAAGAAACCAAAGGGAAGAACTCATTAGGAAGCTTGAGAATGATCTTCTTAAAGAAAGAAGCTTTGTGGCTCAATTCTCTAATCCCAAAACTATTCTGCCCATCATTGACACCTTCTCCTCCTATGGAAATAGGAGGGGATTGGGTTTCAATGAAGGGGCATTAGATGTTGGGAATGGAGAAAAGAGAAAAACAAAACCCGAGCCTCATACCACCTTTCAGAAGGTAGTACTTCCTGAAAGTGAGGTTAGATCTTAAATTAACTCTAGAGGGGGGGGGGGGGTGAATAGAGTATTAAAACTTTTTACTTAATTTTATAGCGGAATTAAATTAGTGATATATATATATGTAGCAGAGTGATTTATAAGAAACTGAAAATAAAGAAATCAGCACAGCACAACAACATAGAAAATCACAAGCATAGAGACACAAGGAATTTTATAGTAGTTCCCCAATTAATCTGGGTACGTCTACTCTTCTACCACACTTGGTAGGATCCACTAGGTTTTTAATCAGGTGTCCTATCACCAAGAGATTTTTGAACAGGTGTCCACACACCAAGTAAGCTTTTGATCAGGTGCTCTAACCAAATCACAGGTTTTTGTTCAAGTGTCCTGTCACCAAGAGGTTAACTTTTGAAGGGAGTTAGAACCCTGTACAAGATGGAATAAAGAGGTTAAGAAGTTCTTCTCTGTCAACAATCTGAGAGAAGACTCTAGTGGATTGATGGTGTAAAGCTCCCCCTGTCTGATTGAAATTCTTGACAGCTTGGGGATGGAGCTTTCACTTGAATGAAATTATCTTCCTTGATAAGCTGATGAATCTGAGAGACAGATGTTCCTCAGATTATTGTTGCTCTATAGAAGATTTGAAACTTGCAGCAGAAAGACTGAAAGATTGATCTTGAAGATGTTCTCAAAGAATGAGATGCTGCTTTGAGGAAGAAGAAGATGAAGATCTGTAAAGCTTAGTTCTTCCTCCTTCCTGTAACTTTTCTTCTTCTTTTTCTCTGTACAGAAAATCTGTAATGTGTTATATATGTTTTTGTCATGAAAAACTGAGAAGTAATAATAAAAAATCTATTCTTCTTCCTTTTTCTTTTTCAATATATCTGATTTTAAAATCAAATCCCTTGAATTGAGGAATAGAATAATCTGAAGAGATATATCCTTTTCTGTAGGTCTGCTGCGCCGTTTACCTTTTCCCTTTCCATGAAATATCCTTTTCTGAGAAATGTCAACGACTATAATCTTGAAATAATAAAAGGAAATATATTATCCTTACTTATCTGATATAAAAGAGCCGTTGCAGAAGAGATCTGAGTTCAGAGAATGGAATAATATAATCTGTCTGAAAGCTCTGAACTGAATTAACACATTTCGTCGAGCGCAGAGCTGAGTTCGTCGAACGCGGAGCTGAGTTCGTCGAACGCGGAGCTGAGTTCGTCGAACGCAGAGAATAATATACTGATCTTCTGAAATAAATTTTTTGTAGAGAAATTTTCGTCGATCTCAAGATTTTTGTCGAACACATTGTTGAGTTCATCGACCTCAATTTAACTTTGCTCTGGAAGAGTTGAATTAGTAGAGCTGAGAAGATCTTTTGTCGATCCGAGCATCTGATAAAGATTTGTCGAACGCAGACTGGAGTTCGTCGAACTGAATATTTCGTCGACCGCTAAGCCTGGATAATTTCGTCGACCGCTGAGCCGCTGAGCAAATTTCGTCGACCGCTGAGCTGGGATGATTTCGCCGACCACTGAGATGGAATCTGTTCGTCGACCGCTGAGCTGAGGCGCTAAGCCGCTGAGATAGCGAATTTGTAGAACACAGGAGCAGGCCGTTCGTCGAACGCAGAGACCATGCCGTTCGTCGAATGCAGAGACCATGCCATTCGTTGAACGCAGAGAGCAGGACGTTCGTCGAACGCAGAACTGAGCAAGCCGTTCGTCGAACGCAGAGTGTAAGCCATTCGTCGAACGCAGATAGCAGTTCGTCGAACGCAGTGTGGAGTTCGTCCAACGCAGAATCTGAATGATTTCTTGAGTTCTAACAGCCTAAACACTTGACCCATTGACTATACATTGTGTTCACCTTGATCCTAGTCAGCAGATAGTGATCCTAGCCCAAATCAATAATAGGGTTGTTCCAACAATCTCCCCCTATTTGGGTTAGGACACTATTTGACAAAAATTAAAACAAACAGAAATAGCAACAGAACAACATAGCATATATATATCTGATATATTTTAAATATTTCATCAGATATAAAAATAAATAATACTCTGAGTTCTGAAACATTTCAATGAAAACAGAAATAATAAAAACCTTTTGTCTTTTCTGAATCTGCCTTCTGAATTCTGAAATCTGATATTGTCTGAACTGATTTTTCTGAAAACTGATTAACTGAGCTTGTATCTGCTATATTTCAGCTTTCTGAATTGTTGATCTGAACTGAATCTTTATATTCTGAATTTGATAACTGCTCTTTCTTAATCTGCTTTGCTACCAATCCGAATTTGAAACTGTCATAACATCTTCTCCTAAATCTGTCAAATTCTGAATCTGTAGCTTTTCCTATATCAAAAACTGTATTCTGAATCTGCTGTATTCTGAAATTGCAACATATGTTAGCCTGAGAGCATCTCCCCCTGAGACTGGAGCTTCTTCAGCTTTCTCCCCTTGCCCTAGTTCATAGAATATCTTCCCCTGGGCAAACACCGCATCAACTGGAGCTTGTTCATAGAACTGAAAACATGTTGCTTTATTAGCATCTTCTCTTGAATCTTGAGCATCTTCAGAAAATAACTCCCCTTGTCAAAGGAAAGTGTCTCCCCCTGACAAAAAATAGAGCTTCTTCAATACATCTCCCCCTGCCTAGTTTCAGGAAGACCTGGAGCTAGGCCCCTAGAAGAAAGGACATTTGAGGAGGTAGGGAAGGATGCCATCTTTATATTGCTATTGTTCCTGCAAAATGAAATAGAGATCAAGTGCAAATGGAACTAGAAAGAGAAGCAATTATGTAGGCATTCAAATAAAATAAAAAAGATTTGATTAAGATGACAGAACAGAAATAAAGGCTTCATCAAAACTGGGTTCGACGAAAAATGAGTTTTTGTCGATCTCGGTTCGACGAACTTGATGACTTCGTCGATCTCCGTTCGACGAAAAACTTGATTTCGTCGATCTCAGTTAGATGAAGAATGGGATAAGTAGAAAACTTAATTTTAGCAGATTGAATCTCCATCTATCATTCCTAGCTGATTTATAAAGAAAATATGTTTCTTTTCATCCAAGGGTTTGGTGAAAATATCAGCTCTTTGCAAATTAGTAGAGATGAATTGTAGGCAAATTTTATTTTTATCCACATTATCTCTGATAAAGTGGTGCCTAATTTCTATGTGTTTAGTCCAACTATGGAGAACTGGATTTTGTGCTATAGATATTGCACTAGTATTGTCACAAATATAATTGAATTATTTAAGTTGACACAATAGTCTAGGAGTTGATTTTGTATCCACAATATCTGTGAGCAGCAACTTCTGCAGCTATGTACTCAGTTTCAGCAGTTGATGTGGACACAGATGTTTGTTTCTTACAAAACCAAGACACAAGCCTATCACCAAGAAACTAGCAAGTTCCTGATGTGCTTTTCCTGTCTACTCTGCATCCAAAATAATCTGAATCTGAGAATCCAGCTAATTCAAATTCAGATGTTGTTGGATACCAAAGTCCTAGATTAGGACAACCCTTTATATATCTCAAAATTCTTTTTAATAAAATTAGATGGATTCTTTGGGGTTAACTTGAAACCTAGCACAAATACAAGTAGCAAACATTATATCAGCCATACTAGCTGTTAAATAAAGTAGTGAGCCAACAATTACTCTATATACCTTCTGATCAACAGGTTTCCCTGATTCATCAGTATCAACAACAACATTTGAGGGCATGGGTGTTTTTATGGTGGAAGCATCAGACATACCAAACCTTTTCACTAATTCCTTAGCATACTTGGATTGTGATATGAAGATGCCATTGGGAGTTTGCTTCACTTGAAGACCAAAGAAGTATGATAATTCACCCATACTACTCATTTCAAATTTAGATTGCATTAGATTAGAGAATCTTTTGCATAAATTTGAATCAGTAAAGCCAAGATAATATCATCTACATATATTTGAACTAGTAGAGTTTGAGTTTTATGTATCTTGAAAAATAGGGTTTTATCAACTATGCCTCTACAAAATTTATTCTTTAAAAGAAAACTAGCTAAGGTCTCATACCATGCTCTGGGAGCTTGTTTGAGACCATAGAGAGCTTTATTAAGCTTAAATACATAGGAGGAGTGAGTTGGAGAGATAAAACCTGGTGGTTGTTCCACATAGACTTCTTCTTTGATTTCTCCATTTAGAAAAGCACTCTTCACATCCATCTGATATACCTTGAATTTCTTGAATGCAGCAAATGCAAGGAAAATCCTGATGGCTTCAAGTCTTGCAACAGGAGCAAAGGTCTGATCATAGTCAACTCCTTCTTCCTGTGAATATCCTTGAGCTACCAATCTTGCTTTGTTTCTGGCTATGTTGCCTTGATCATCAAGCTTGTTCCTGAAGACCCATTTGGTGCCACTAACTAGATGGTCTTTTGGTCTTGGAACCAAATCCCAAACCTTGTTTCTTTCAAATTGATTGAGCTCCTCTTGCATTGCAAGAATCCAATTTGGATCTTGTTCTGCATCTTTTATGGTTTGAGGTTCAATCTGGGATAGAAAACAAGTGTGCATCTAATTTTGGTGTAATTGATGCCTTGTTTGAACACCTGCTAAAATATCACCAATCACTTGAGATATTGGATGATCTTTAACTGTGATGTGATCAACAGTTGGAGTTGGTTCAGCAATAGTATCCACTTGGGAAATTTGTTCAGCTGTCACTTGATTTGAGCTGTCAGTAAGATCTGGATGATCTTCTTCTTCATTGTCTTCAAGATTTTGAGTTGATGGAAGTGGTGATTCTTCTTTCTGTAGATCTAATCCATTGAGCTCTTCACATAGAGCTGGTACCTGCATAGTATGTTTGGTAGAGGTGGTGTTCCTCTCCTCAAGTAACATGTTAGTCTCATCAAAGGATACATGCATTGACTCTTCTATCTTAAGAGTGGATTTGTCGTAATCCCTGTATGCCTTACTAGAAAGAGAATATCCAAGGAAAATGCCTTCAGCAGCTTTTGCTTCAAACTTCCTGAGATACTTCTTATCATTGTTGTGCACATAACATTTACAGCCAAATATCTTAAAATAGTTAACCTTAGGTCTTTTATTCTTAAGTAATTCATAGGGAGTCTTGCCCTTAAGCTTATGTATAAGGCTTCTGTTCAACACATAATTTGCTGTGTTCACTGCCTCTGCCCAAAAAGAGAGTGGCAAGTTTGCATCAACAAGTAATGTAGTTGCTGATTCAATTAGGGTTCTATTTTTCCTTTCTGCCACCCCATTTTGTTGAGGAGTTCTAGGAGCAGAGAAACATTGCATGATCCCTTCTTTTCCACAGAATTCTCTCATCAGAAGAGACTCAAACTCAGTGCCATGATCACTTCTGATCAATGCAACTACAGTAGAGTACTCAATCTTATTGGACCTGAGAAAGTCTGTCAGAACACTGAAGGTGTCAGACTTGTTCCTAAGAAAGAACACCCAAGTGAATCTTGAGAAGTCATCTACAATCACTAAAGAGTAATGCTTCCCTCCTAGGCTTTGTATTGCAGTAGGTCCAAAAAGGTCCAAATGCAGCAAATATAAAATCCTAGGTGAATCACTCTTGGATAAAGACTTAAAACTACTTCTAGTTTGCTTACCTAATTGACAAGCCCTGCAGAGTCCTTCCTTCTTGTATGAACCAGAAGGTAGTCCTCTAACAAGATTGTCCTTAGAAAGCTTAGATATAGTTCTAAGGTTAATATGTCCAAGCCTTTTATGCCATAATTCATTAGTTTTACTTATATAATTGAATAAGTAAATATTAGAATTGCCAGAGTCAAAATTGACTAAATAAATATTTCCATGTCTAATACCATATAATAAAGTAATATTTTTATTATTGGTAATAAGACATAAGGAATGATTGAAAGTTACCTGATAACCTTCATCACATAACTGGCTTATGCTGATGAGGTTTTGCTTCAGACCCTTGACATAGGCTACTTCCTTGAAGGTCACTGCTCCAACCTTGATCTGACCATAGCCTTTGGTTTGTCCACAGTTGGAGTCTACAAATATCACTTTGGGTCCAAGCTTTGCCTTGTAGTTGTTCAGATTGGCCTTATTTCCTATCATGTGCTTTGAACAGCCACTATCCAAATACCATTGTTCATTCTTGTTTGGATAGCTGTGTACCTGTAAAACAGAAAAATAAACTAGTTGTTTTTGACCCAGACTACCTTGGGTCCTTTTGAATTTCCACAAAATCTGAAATAAAAGACATTTCAGGCTGATCCTTATAACCCTTTGGATGATATCTCCTTGGAGGAATTATCCATTTAGTGAAGGGATTGAAAGTATGTGAAGAATAAGATTTCTTCATTTTTTATGTATGTTTTCTGTTCGACGAACTGGGCTGAGTTCGTCGATCGCCGTTCGACGAATGAATGAGATTTCATCGAGCGCCGTTCATATAATAACTATACTGAAAATTTGTCTTCAGAGTTCGTCGATCTCCGTTCGACGAATTCATCTGATTTTGTCGAGCTCCGTTCGACGAATTCTGCTGAATTCCCTTATTCTTTACAGCCTTGCATGAAATGTTTTTATTTTCATCTACAACCTCTTTGCTCTTAGCAGAAATGAATTTTATAGGTGTAGAGAGTATGTTCTTCTTAATTAGAGGTGGCTCACTTGATGATGCACCCAAGCCTAGTTTGCCATTTAATCTGGCATTTACTGTGCTTGTAATGTCCATCAGTTTGATGCTTCTCCCATTTAGGGATTCTTCAAATTTCTTAGCCTCAGAAAGTTTATTCCCAATGAGAATAATTTGTTCTCTAGAGGCAGCCAAATCTTTCTTAAGATTAACATTTTCTACACTTAAATTATTCATTTCAGCTAACTTATTTCTGAGAGTGTTTATCTCCTTCTCAGATTTTATTAAGTCTAAGCAAAAAACTTTGAATTCATCTTTGAATTCAACTGAATTAAAATCAAAATTAGAAATTACCTGATCTGCATCATTGTCTGCTTCTGATTCTTCTTCATCTGAGTTGTTTGCTGAGGCATTGATAGCCATCATGCAGAAGCTTCTTTCTTCTTCATTATCTTCATCATCAGAAGAGCTGGATGAAGATGCAAGATCCGACTCACTCCTTGAGTCATAAATGGCCATCAAGCCTTTGTCATTCTCATTTGATTTATCTTCATCTTTAGAAGAGCTTGATGAAGATTCTAATTCAGTTTCATTCCAGGTTTCTGCTACAAATCATCTTCCCTTGTGTTTGTGTTTGTGGGAGGAAGACTTGCTGGAGTGCTTCTTGTCTTCTTTTTCCTTCTTCTGATTCTCTGGACATTCTGGCAGAATATGTCCAGGTTTCTTGCAACCAAAACAAATTATTTCTTTAGAATTTGACTTGTCATACATTGGCTTTTCTCTTGATCTGGAGTCCTTCTTTCTGAAATCCTTCTTGGCCATCTTGTAGAACCTTTTGGCTAGAAGGCTCATAAACTCCTCATCTCTTGGAGCCTTTTCTTCTTCTTCAGTAGCTTTGAAAGCTATATTCTTCTCCTTCTTTGATCCTGAAGATGAAGTTGATTGTTCAGCTTCTCTGGTTTTGATAAGCTGCTCATAGGATTTTAGTTTGCCTAACAAGCTCTCAATTGAGATCTCATTAAGGATTCTGGCTTCCTTGATTGGCCAGATCCTAGAGTCCCATGTGCTGGGGAAGCACATAAGGATCTTATCATTTATCTCAGTGATAGAGATCACTTTGTCCAAAGATTTCAGCTAATTAATTATGAGGCTGAGCCTGTTGTACATATCAGCAACTGTTTCAGATTCTCCCTTTTTGAAATTCTCATATTGATAAATGAGGTGGTCTGTCCTTTCTTTCATCAGCTGATCCTTCAACCATATTGTTGAGAGAGATCCATATTTCTCTTGTTGAGGTGCATTCCACCACTTTTTGAAAGATGTCATCAGACATTGTTTGTGCTAGAATGTTCATTGCTTTTGCATCTGCACTTCTTTGCTTCTTCTGGGCTTCAGTCCACTCAGGTGGTGGAACAGCATTGTTGTTTACTGATGCTTCACCACTTGTTGTAGCTGTTGGTGTTGGAGGTCCTGTCAAAATAACATTAAAGATTTCCTCATCAATAGAATTCATGTACAACCTAATCCTTGCTTTTCATAGTGCAAACTTACTGAGATTGCACATAGGAGGTCTTGTGCTAGAATATTCTTTGTTTTGTGCCATGAGTTTTTAGGAAAATAAAACTATAAAATAAATTAAGATCTAATTGATCTTTATGATTCAGGTTTTAGCCTGTAAAAATCAACTACCCTCTGATACCAATTGAAAGTGAGACTAGATCTTAAATTAACTCTAGAGGGGGGGGGGGGAGAGGGGGGTGAATAGAGTATTAAAACTTTTTACTTAATTTTATAGCGGAATTAAATTAGTGATATATATATGTGTAGCAGAGTGATTTATAAGAAATTGAAAATAAAGAAATCAGCACAGCACAGCAACATAGAAAATCACAAGCACAGAGACACAAGGAATTTTATAGTAGTTCCCCAATAAATCTGGGTACGTCTTCTCTTCTACCACACTTGGTAGGATCCATTAGGTTTTTGATCAGGTGCCCTATCACCAAGGGTTTTTTGATCAGGTGTCCACACACCAAGTGAGCTTTTGATCAGGTGCTCTAACCAAAACACAGGTTTTTGTTCAGGTGCCCTGTCACCAGGAGGTTAACTTTTGAAGGGAGTTAGAACCCAGTACAAGATGGAATAAAGAGGTTAAGAAGTTCTTCTCTGTCAACAATCTGAGAGAAGACTCTAGTGGATTGATGGTGTAAAGCTCCCCCTGTCTGATTGAAATTCTTGACAGCTTGAGGATGGAGCTTTCTCTTGAATGAAAATATCTTCCTTGATAAGCTGATGAATCTGAGAGACGGATGTTCCTCAGATTATTGTTGCTCTATAGAAGATTTGAAACTTGCAACAGAAAGACTGAGAGATTGATCTTGAAGATGTTCTTAGAGAATGAGATGCTGCTTTGAGGAAGAAAAAGATGAAGATCTGTAAAGCTTAGTTCTTCCTCCTTCCTGTAACTTTTCTTCTTCTTTTTCTCTGTACAGAAAATCTGTAATGTGTTCTGTATGTTTCTGTCGTGAAAAACTGAGAAGTAATAATAAAAAATTTATTCTTCTTCCTTTTTCTTTTTCAATATATCTGATTTTAAAATCAAATCCCTTGAATTGAGGAATAGAATAATATGAAGAGATGTATCCTTTTCTGTAGGTCTGCTGTGCCGTTTACCTTTTTCCTTTTCCATGAAATGCCCTTTTCCGAGAAATGTCAACGGCTATAATCTTGAAATAATAAAAGAAAATATATTATCATTACTTATCTGATATAAAAGAGCCGTTGCAGAAGAGATCTGAGTTCAGAGAATGGAATAATATAATCTGTCTGAAAGCTCTGAACTGAATTAACACATTTCATCGAGCGCAGAGCTGAGTTCGTCGAACGCAGAGCTGAGTTCGTCGAACGCAGAGAATAATATACTGATCTTCTGAAATAAATTTGCTGTAGAGAAATTTTCGTCGATCTCAAGATTTTCGTCGAACGCAATGTTGAGTTCGTCGACCTCAATTTAACTTTGCTCTGGAAGAGTTAAATTAGTAGAGCTAAGCAGATCTTTCGTCGATCTGAGCATCTGATAAAGATTCGTCGAACGCAGACTAGAGTTCGTCGAACTGAATATTTCGCCGACCGCTGAGCCTGGATAATTTCGTCAAATGCTGAGCCGCTGAGCAAATTTCGTCGACCGCTGAGCCTGGTTGATTTCATCGACCGCTGAGATGGAATCTGTTCGTCGACCGCTGAGCTGAGGCGCTGAGATAGCGAGTTTGTCGAACGCAGGAGCAGGTCGTTCGTCGAACACAGAGACCATGTCGTTCATCGAACGCAGAGAGCAGGATGTTCGTCGAATGCAGAACTGAGCAAGCCGTTCGTCGAACGCAGAGTGTAAGCCGTTCGTCGAACGCAGATAGCAGTTCGTCGAACGCAGAATCTGAATGATTTCTTGAGTTCTAACAGCCTAAACACTTGACCCATTGACTATACATTGGGTTCAACTTGATCCTAGTCAGCAGATAGTGATCCTAACCCAAATCAGTAATAGGGTTGTTCCAACAATTCCCTCTAACAAGTATGACCAGGACAGTGTCCATGGTCATTGGATGAAAGGAAGCTCCAATAGCTTGGGAAATGCTCCTAACTATGGGAGGAAAATGGGCATGGGGATGAGTGCATTGAAGGCTCTCCATGAGGAAATCCAAATGGCCCATCATGGACCATTTGTGTTTGGTGCCTCAGCCCCCACCTTCAAGGATAAAGGAGCAACACCTTCCCAATCTCCTTCAGATAAGAATCAGGCTGGTAGCACCAGTATAAACAACTCTCACTTGATCATATCTGATGCCATCAACACCATGTCAGCTACCAAGCTGACATCTGTTGCTGACAAACAGGTAAAGTCAAGAAGAAATAATTATACTAGAGCAGCTAGTCAGCTCTTGGCTGAGAGAGATAGGAAGAATTATGCTGCCTTCTCTACTGACAATAGGCATTGTGATTCTCCACTCATCTCAAAAAGAGTTCAGAAAAGAAGGTACAACATCCATGAATGTTGGTGATGTGGTAAAGTGGGACACTTTTGTTGGAGTTGGGGAACACTTCTGGTCAGTGTTCGTCGAACGACGTTCGATGAACGGAGAAGAGTTCGTCGAACTCCGCCTGTGCTTGACGAACGGAGAAGGGTTCGTCGAACGGCGTTCGACGAACGGAGAAGGCTTCGTCGAACTCCGCCTGCGTTCGATGAACGGGTCCTTGTCTCAGCGGCTCGTCGAATGGGAGAGACCTGCATTCGATGCTTGATGCCAGCGCTCGACGCCTGCGTTTGACACTCGATGCCTGCGCTCGATGCCTGCGCTCGATGCTTGCGCTCGACGCTTGCGTTCGACGCTCGACGCCTGCGCTCAACGCTCGACGCCTGCGCTCAACGCTCGACGCCTGCGCTCGACGCCTGCGTTCGACGCTCGACGCCTAGTGCACATGCTATCTCAGCAGATTCCGTCTCAGCGGATGTTATTGAACCGTCTCAGCGGATGTTTGGTCTGAGTCCGGTTTGACGCCCTATTTAAAGGGTGCATAACCCTGGTTTAAGGTTAAGGTCATTAAGTCCAAGAGAGTGTAGTAGTGTTTTTTGCGCGGTGTTCCTTGGCGGCGGTTCCTCTGTTCTTGTCTGAAGAGGGTTAAGTGAGGTAGGATCGGATTTGATCCTTGTAACCTTGTAAGCTGTAATACGTCTTGGTAAATAGAAAGAAGAGAAGAGGAAGGGGAGAGGGGACGTAGCCCGGATTGGGGTGAACCTCTGTACATCTGTGTGTCTTCTGTGATTGATCTGATTTTCTGTGTTTTGATTTCTTTCGAATTTCTCATCTCGGCACACCCTGTTTTTCTTTACATTTAGTATCAGAGTGAGGTTCTTGATCCTGGAAATGGGTTCTGGCGGCGTGCGGATCGAGATCGAGAAGTTTGACGGAAGTCGATTCAATCTATGGAAGATGAAGATGGAAGATATGTTGATTGATCGAGATCTATGGTCTACGATCGAAGATGATCCTCCCGTTCCTAAGGTTGCAGAGAAGGATGAGAGAGCATCTAAGGGAAAATCTGCAGAGGCGACTGCAGATGGTGCAGCGGAGGCGGCGGCCTGGACGAAAACCGATAGGAAGGCTAAGGTCCTGATCCGGTTATTCCTAGCAGATTCAATCTTGACTAACGTCATGGAGGAGACTTCGGCATGAAGTCTGTGGCGTAAGTTGGAATCCCTCTACCAAAGCAAGTCCCTGGTAAATAAATTTCTATTGAGGAAGAAGTGGTATAAACGTCGGATGCATGAGGGAAATTCATTTTCAGAGCACCTAACTCAATTCAATACCATTGAAGTCAGTTAATCTCTATTGGTGAGAAGATCTCAGATGAGGATAGAGCCATCACCTTGTTGTGCTCACTGCCAGATTCATGGGACAATCTGATTATCGTGATTGGGGGGAGTGGAGACAAGGAACTGTCATATGATACTGTATGTGCAGCTCTTTTATCTGAGGAGACCATGAGAGGAGGTTCTGAGGCGACAAGCAAAGGTGCTTTGAGTGTATCTAGATACCGTCCTCAACAAAGGGAGAGCAAGCATGGTGGATATCGAGATAAGTCTCGAGGTAGATCCAAGAGCCAGGAGAGGGAGAAGAGTAAGAAGCCTGTTCGGTGCTGGAAGTGCAATGAGACCGGTCATGTGAAGTCTCAATGTCCGAACAAGGCCGTTCAGAACAAGGAGACACCGACAACTTCTGGTACGAAGAAGGAGGGCGACGGTGGTGACATGTACATCGTTGCTGCGTGCGTTGCTCAGAGAGATTCTGATTTGTGGTATGTAGACACAGGAGCATCATACCACATGACCCCTCATAGGCACTGGTTCTGTGAGTATGAGAGGTTTGATGGTGGAGATGTCATGCTGGGTGATGATTCTGCTGTGCAGATTATTGGGCGTGGCAAGGTGATGTTGAAGTTGTCTAATGGGACCACAAGGTCTCTTCCAAATGTGATGCACATTCCTGGGATGAGCAGGAGTTTAATCTCGGTGGGTTCCATGGCGGATGCAGGAGTGCACTTCAGCTGTGACAAGCAATCTTGCAAGATGTCAAGGGGGCAATGGTGATTGCCAATGGAGTGAGATATGGAACACTGTATACTCTGCTTGCTGATACAGTGGTTCCAAGTGGGACTCTTATCTCTGAGAGCGATGAGGTTGACAAGGAGGAGGTGTCCAGGCTGTGGCATCATCGGCTTGGGCATATCAGTGAGAAGGAGATGTCGTCCATGGCATCTGGTCTGATGGTGGAAGGTGTGTCTGAGTGCTCCACAAGTCTTGGGTTCTGTGAACATTGCCTGCTTGGCAAACAGACCAGAGTAAGCTTTCATGGGACTGGCACGAGGGCAACTGAAGTGCTGGAGCTGATACACTGTGATGTGTTTGGGCCAACTCCAGCTCCATCTCTAGGCGGCGCAAGATACTATGTGTCCTTTACTGATGACCTCTCACGGTATTCCTGGATCTATTTTCTCAGGTCCAAGTCAGAGGTTCTGGACAGGTTTAAGGAATTTAAGAACCTGGTGGAGAACCAGTTGGAGAGAAAGGTGAAGGTCCTCCGTTCTGACAATGGAGGGGAGTACTGCTCTGATGCTTTTGAGCAGTACTGTACTGAGCAGGGGATTGCACGGCAGAAGACCATACTGTACACTCCAGGCAGAATGGAGTCTCGGAGAGGCTGAACAGGACCTTGATGGAGAAGGCCAGGTGCATGCTCAGTTGGGCAGGTTTGGGGAAGGAGTTCTGGGTTGAAGCAGTGGCGACTGCAAATTACCTGAAGAACAGGTCCCCTACATCTGTTGTGGAGGGATGTACTCTCTTTGAAGCCATCTTCAAGAGAAAGCCAAATTTGGCCTATGCTCATGTGTTTGGGTGTGATGCATATGTTCACATTCCAAAGGAGAAGAGGGGGAAGCTTGATGTCAAATCTGAGAAGTGCATCTTTGTGGGTTACAAAGATGGCATAAAAGGGTACAAGCTTTGGAACCCTATGTCCAGGACTATAACATTCAGCATGGATGTGGTGTTTCATGAAACCAGGTCACAAGCTATCACACAAGCTGAGATGGCTAAAGAAGCAGAGAAAGAGACAGTGGTGGTGGAATCAAGTCTTGAGAAAGGAGATACTACTGTTGGGGCTGAATCTGACTCTGAATCAGATGATTTAGAGGTGATGAGGAGTGATGATGAGTCAGAAGATGAAGCTGAGGAAATTCCACTTCTGAGGAGATTGACAAGGGAAAGAAGGGCACCGGTGAGATATCCCCAATGTGCAGTGGCTGCACAATGTTGCCTGAGTATGCTTGGTGAAGATCCAATCTCTGCCAGAGATGCTAGATCAAGGGCTGATTCAAATCAGTGGGAGCTAGCAATGGTGGATGAAATGGAGTCTCTGAGGAAGAATCAGACTTGAAGTCTGTGTAAGCTTCCAAAGGGGAGGAAGGCCATTGGAAGCAAATGGGTCTTCAAGTAGAAGGTGAAGGGTGACGGCACTGTGGAGAAATACAAGGCAAGGTTGGTTGCAAAGGGATTCTCCCAGGTCGAAGGAGTTAATTATGATGAGATCTTCTCACCTGTAGCCAAGATGACGTCGATCAGACTGGTTCTCTCTATTGCGGAGGCGCATGATTTAGAGATCTAGCAGATGGATGTGAAGATGGCGTTTCTTCATGGTGATCTGGAGGAGGAGATATACATGAAGCAGCCGGAAGGATTCGAAGCCAAGGGCAAGGAGGATCAGGTCTGCAGGCTGAAGAAGTCCCTGTATGGACTAAAGCAATCTCCGAGGATGTGGTACCAAAAATTCGACACCTACATGCTGGAGTTAGGTTTTGAAAGGTCGAATTTGGACCACTGTGTATACATCCAGAGAAAGGGAGAGCAGTTCATCTTCCTGACACTCTATGTAGATGATATTCTACTGGTGAGCAATAGTGTCAGGATGATCCAACATGTGAAGAAGCTGCTCTCAGCCAAATTCGAGATGAAGGATTTGGGGCCAGCAAGTGTCATCTTGGGCATGCAGATTTCCAGGGATCGAAGCAAGGAGAAGCTTTGGTTGGGGCAGCAGAGGTACGTCTAGGAGATGTTGAAGAAGTTCAATATGACGGACTGCAAGCCAGTGGGAGCACCAATGCCAGTTGGGTGCAAGTTATATGCAGAGTTGAGCCTGAAGACTCAAGATGAGGTCGAGGACATGGCGAAGGTCCCTTATGCTAGTGTTGTGGGAAGCTTGATGTACGCCATGGTCTGCACTCGCCCTGACATTGCTCAAGCAGTGGGAGTGTTAAGCCGGTATATGGATACACCAGGAAAGGAACATTGGAACGTTGTGAAGCATGTGTTCAGGTATCTACGATGCACTTCAAATTACTCCCTATGTTTTGAAGGAGCTGGTGAAGGAGGAGTCTTGGACGTGGTTGGGCACGTGGACTCGGATTGGGGAGGTGATCTGGATAGCAGGAGATCCACCAGTGGGTATGTGTTAACACTGTTTGGAGGAGCTATCAGTTGGATGAGTCGGAGGCAATGCGTGGTGGCACTCTCGTCGACGGAGGTAGAGTACATGGCTCTTACTCATGTGAGCAAGGAGGCCATATGGCTGCGGAGGCTATGTTTGGAGCTCGGGTTTGAGCAGGGGCCAGTGAAGCTGTGGTGTGACAGTCAAGGGGCTATTCAGCTAGCCAAGAATCCAGCCTTCCACGCATGAACCAAACACATTGACATCCAGTACCATTTCATCCGGGAGAGGGTGGAGAAGAAGGTAGTTCAACTGGAGAAGGTGGACACGATGGAGAACAACTCTGATTTTCTTACCAAGGAGGTTCCTGTTGCCAAATTTCAGTGGTGTGCAACGGTCGTAGGGTTGAAGAAGAAGGTTGGAGGAGCAGCTCTCATCGGAGGAAGATGTTCACCAAGTGGGAGAATGTTGGAGTTGGGGAACACTTCTGGTCAATGTTCGTCGAACAGCGTTCGACGAACGGAGAAGAGTTCGTCGAACTCCGCCTGCGCTTGACGAACGGAGAAGGGTTCATCGAACGGCGTTCGACGAACGGAGAAGGGTTCGTCGAACTCCGCCTGCGTTCGACGAACAGGTCCTTGTCTTAGTGGCTCGTCGAACGGGAGAGGCCTGCGTTTGACGCTCGATGCCTGCGCTCGACGCCTGCGTTCGACGCTCGATGCCTGCGCTCAACGCCTGCGTTCGACGCTCGACGCTTGCGTTCAACGCTCGACGCCTGCGTTCGATACTCGATGCTGGTGTACATGCTGTCTCAGCAGGTTCTGTCTCAGCGGATGTTATTGAACTGTCTCAGCGGAGGTTTGGTCTGAGCCCGGTTTGGCGCCCTATTTAAAGGGTGCATAACCCTGGTTTAGGGTTAAGGTCATTAAGTCCAAGAGAGTGCAATTGTGTTTTTGCGCGGTGTTCCTTAGCGGTGGTTCCTCTGTTCTTGTCTGAAGAGGGTTAAGTGAGGTAGGATCGGATTTGATCCTTGTAACCTTGTAAGCTGTAATCTGTCTTGGTAAATAGAAAGAAGAGAATAGGAAGGGGAGAGGGGATGTAGCCCGGATTGGGGTGAACCTTTGTACATCTGTGTCTTCTGTGATTGATCTGATTTTCTGTGTTTTGTGTTTTGATTTCTTTCAAATTTCTCATCTCGGCACACCCTGTTTTTCTTTACAACTTTGCCATTGACTGTTGGCACAACCCTAGTGTGCCTAGTGCAAAGGAGAGACATCCTGGAAAGGCTGAGGTGAGTAGAAGATTCCCCTATTATGCTAACAAGAACCTAGGCCCCAAGTCACCTTGGGTTCCTAAGGTATATTAAATATGTCTTGCAGGGTAGTCCATTTAGCCAATCAAAAGCAAACAAGGCTAATGGACAATAAGTGATCCAGACATAACTCTGGACTAAGAAAAACCTCATCACATGCCATGATGCATTGGTTAAGAGGGAGCTAAAAATAAGAATGGAAGAAAACATCACATCAAGGGGGAGCTACTAGCTCAAGAAGACTTAAAAGCTAAGGCGAAGGAGAGCTGCAGGAAAGAAGTCAGAAAGGGGGAGAAATGTCATGAATATGTTCAAGACAAGATGCTCAAGAAGACCTCAAAGATAAGGGGAGCATAGGAGTAGGGGGAGCCACAAAAGAAGAGACATCAAATCAAGGGGGAGCTACAAGCTTGATGTACTCATAAGTTCAACAAAAGATAAGTAAAATCTTTAATGCTCATGCCTTCCATTTAAGATTATAACATTTATTGTCAAGTGAAAGTAGTCTTGAATTGAGATTCTGACTTCTTGAAATAGGGGGAGATTGCTGGGAATCTTGCCCACATGATTCCTGATTTGAAGAAGTCACCAAGTCAAGAAAACTTCACTTTGTATTTGATCACTTCTCTAGCTCATAATCTCAGGAAGTTAAAGGAATGTCGTCGAGAAGAATAGGAGATGTCGTCGACAAAGTATGCTTGTCATCATGATGATGAGTAAAGCAAACGCTGAGACTTGGCGAGTTCGTCGAACGAAGAATGAAGTTCGTGGAACGAAGAACGAAGTTCATCGAATGCAAAGACAGGACAGAAGCAAACGCTGAGACTTGGTGAGCTCATCGAACGCAGAATGCAGTTCGTCGAACGAAGAATGAAGTTCGTCGAATGAAGAATGAAGTTTGTCGAATGCAAAGACAGGACAAAAGCAAACGCTGAGACTTGGTGAGTTCGTCGAACGAAGAATGGAGTTCGTCGAACGAATAATGATGTTCGTCGAACACAGAGACGGGACAGAAGCAAACGCTGAGGCTTGGCGAGTTCGTCGAACAAAGAATGAAGTTCGTCGAACGCAGAGACACGACAGAAGAATGAAGTTCGTCGAACGCAGAATGCAGTTCGTCGAACGCAGAATGAAGTTCGTCGAACGCAGAGAAGACATGAAGATATCATAGAGAAGATGCAGTATCGTCGACATCATCAAAGAAGCCTTATCGCTGAAAAGACTAAGTGTGACTGATGGCGTTGGACATCGTCGTAAAGAAGGCATGACGTCGAGAAGACTGAAGAAGGACAACTGGAGATAAGCAATTGCTAAAGCATAGTCTGTCGACATGATATCGCTCAGGTCGTTGAAAGAACAAAGTGATTACGACGATAGTCTGCAAGAAAGAAGATCACGACGACACAGTCATAGATAACATATCACTGTATATGCAGAAACGCCAGAATATCTCGTATCGTCGATACATCAGCATCAAAGACAGAAGCTAGAAGACTTGAAGATCCGCCAAGGTCTAAGGCATCGACAAAGTCCTGTCATCAAGATATTATCCATATCGTCGTAATGCTATCAGTATCTGCATAAAGCTGGAAATATCGTCGAGACAGAAATTAAATGTTGCAGACGCACTGTCAGCAATTAATGTCGCCGCCTGATTGTCCAATCAGCGCGTGCTCTTAAGGAATGGGCGTCTGACAATAAATGACATTATATGTGACCGTTAAGCGACTCATCCGTCCTATAAAAGAGAACAGTGATGCCCTAGAAAGGCAGGAAATCTTCATGAGAGAGACAAGAACGAAAAAGTATCCCGCCGTTGCTTCTCAATAAAACAGTACATTCTGCGGAGAAGAAGAAGAATAAGTAGAGAACAAGAATCAAGCGTTCTCAGAAGAATCAGTCATCTTCATTGACTGATAAGAAGTCGTTCCTCATCAGGCTAAGAAAAGTGATTGAAGAAGAACTGTGCTTTCAAGATCTGAATCAGAAACATCTTCTTCAACCTCAAGTTGCCGATCTCCATCAGGCTAAGTTGTCGATCTTCATCAGCCAGAAGAAACAGTTTTCGTTACTGTAAATCTTTTATTATTGTAAGGCTTGAGGGCCTAAGTGTCTAGCTTGCGGGCTGGAGAGCTGTGAGGCTTGAGGGCCAGGGCAGTGGACTTGTGGGTCCGATTTTGTCTAGCTTGAGGGCTGGAGAGCTGTGAGGCATGAGGGCCAGGGTAGTGGACTTGCGGGTCCGATATTGTCGAGCTTGAGGGCTTGGGTGCAGTAAGGGCTTGCGGGCCTAGGCTATAGGCACAAAACTTGCGGGTCTGTGTTGTAGGGATTGAGGGTTGAGTGTTGAGCTTGCGGGCTCGGGTGCAGTAGGGGTTTGCGGGCCTAGGATGTAGGACTTGCGGGTCCGTGTTGTAAGGCTTGCGGGCCTGAAGATTTGGCGGAGTTTGCCGAGCCTAGCACACTGCTAGGTAGGCGCAGAGGGAAAGAGGACTACTCAAGTCACCCAGTCTTGAGGAACCTCTATAGATCACTGTGTGCTTTTCTGTGTTGTGCTTTATAATTTATAGATCTATTAATCAGTAATCAAGAACACTTAAAGGGGATACAATAATTTGTAAAACCTATTCACCCCCCTCTAGGTGATAAGTTGACACCCAATAAATAACAAATACTACATGCATAGACTCCTCTACAACATGAGTTTTCTTGTTATACACTCTATAAGCTCTACTATGTAAGTTATAGCCAACAAGAACACCTACATTGCATTTCTCAGCAAACTTTGTTAATTGAGATTTTCCATTGTTTAAAATGTAGCATTTGGAGCCAAAGATTCTAAAGTATGAAATTGTAGGTTGTTTGCCTTTCAGAATCTCATAGGGAGTTATTCCATGAACCTTATTGATGGAAGCTCTATTGAGAACATGACATGTAGTATTGAATGCCTCAGCCCAGAAGTATTCTGGGAGTGAGGAGTCACTAAGCAATGTTCTCCCAACTTCTATCAAGGTCTTATTCTTCCTCTCAGCCACACCATATTCTTGACAAAACCTTGTCATAGCTTCAGATTGAAATTATGTGCCATGGTCAGTTCTAGTCCTGACCACAGCACATTGCAAGTCATTCTGAATTGCTTTGACATGAGTTATAAAGATATTTAGAGTATCATGCTTCTTCTTTAGGAAGAATACCCATGTATATTTTGAGTGATCATCAACAATCACCAAAGTATACAACTTCCCACCTAGGCTCTGAATTGGCAAAGGACCAAACAAGTCCATAAGCAAGCGATAAAGACATCTTTCACTGTCTTTGGAGCCAATACTTTTAAAGGTGGCCCTTGTTTGCTTACCCATTTGGCAAGCATGACATGGACCACTTTTAATACATTTTATATTAGGACTATTCCTAACAAGGTTTTTAGAGAATAGTCTATACATTGTCTTATAGTTAATGTGAGCAAGTCTCTTGTGCCATTGAACACAAAGGGACTCATTCTCATTAGCTACTAGACAAACAGATGTAAAAGAATTACTGCATATAAAGTCTAAGCAATAATCATTCCCACTCTTAGTGCCTGAGAGAATGGTCTCTAAGTCTTTAGAATTTTTAATCAAGCACTTGTCATTGTGGAATTCAATGACATATCCTAGATCACATAGTTGACTTATGCATACTAGGTTGTGTTGCAACCCTTCAACTTAAGCTACCCTTGTAATTGAGACTATGCCATTGGAGATCATACCATATCCTTTGGTGATTCCCTTTTCTGACCCCCCAAAGATAACTTTGGGTCCATTCTTCACAACCTTGTAGTCCCGTAGAAGATTTCTTGTTCCTGTCATGTGCCTTGAGCACCCACTGTCCAAGTACCAAATTTGGTTGAGGATTGTACTTGAACTATCCTGCAAAAAAGAGTTTAGTTATCCTTAGGAGCCCAAATAGCTTTGGGTCCTAGGTACTTGTTAGCAGGATGAAATGACCTTACACTAGCTGCACCCTTTGCAGGAAGGCTCATCTTTGCACATGGCGCATTAGGATTGTGCCAACAGTCTATGGCAAAGTGTCCTAATTTACCACAGCACCAACATTCATGAATGTTGTATCTCCTCTTCTGAACATTTCTTGAGGGGTGTGCAGCCCAGTCCACATGTTCAGGAGGAGAGACAGCAACTTTTCTCTTGTTTCTTTCAGCAAGGATTTGGCTGAAAGTCAATCTGTGGACAGTCTTAGAGGTCTTTGTATTAATGGCATCCGCTTGCTTTGGATTTTGGGCAATGCAAGTTTTGATGGCATTAGACACCGAGCAATTAGACATGTCCACTGATTTGACAGTAGTCATGTTCTTGGCTGAATCAACCTTAGAAGGGCTTGCTTTCTTATTCTTGAATGAAGGGGCTGATGTACCAAATACAAATGGTCCAGGTTGGGCCATTTGAATTTCCTCATGGGGATCCTTCATAGCACTCAATCTCATTCCCTTTCTTCCACTATGGGAGGGAGTGTTTTCCTTCATATAGGTACTTCCATTCTTCCACTGACCATACATGCTTTCATGGTCATACCTGTTGGAAGGGAGTAATACCTTTTGAAAGGTGGTTTGAAGCTTAGCCTTACCCCTGCTCTTTTCTCCACTCCCTTCTCCTGCTTCCATTTTATTAAATCCTTGTCCTCTCATATTGGATTGAGAAGAGAAGGAGTCAATAATAGGGAGCACAATTTTTGGCTTGGAGAATTGAGCCACTAGGCTTCTTTCTTTCACAAGCTTCTCCTCAAGATCTTTGATGACCTTGTTCTTCAGGGATATGATGCTCAGATGGGTGATAGTTATCCCCTTCAGATGGCTAATTTCCCTATACATCTGACTTATCTTGGTAGAAGATTCGGTGCATTCTTGTTTTTCCATCTTAAGGGAATCAATCTCTTGGGCTTGCCTCTTGGCTAGCTTTTTGCTCCTTTTCAGAGCTTCCAAGAGAGCATCATACTTGTCAATCAATTGATTGACATCTACCTCAACTTCTGAATCACTTCCACCAATTGATGATGGTGCTCCAGATTCTGGGCCAGTCTCATAATCAAAAGAGGATATGGAATGAATTAATACCTGTTCATTTTCAGAGATGTTCTGACTGTCCTCCTCATCAGTGATGGCCATGAGGCCTAGCTAAACATTGTCCTCTTCATCCTCCTCTATATCACTGTCTGAGTATGATAGAGGGGCCCTGACTCCACCCTTGGCAGCATGATAATCTTTATCCTCTTCTATTGCAAAGAGCCCTATGTAGGCCTTTTATTCATTCTCTGAATCTAAAGTTGAGGATTCATATTCACTCTAGCTTTTTCCTTTCTTTGCTAGGAAGGATTTTTCACCCTTCCTATCCTTTTGGTGATGATGCTTCTTATCACTCTTCTCCTTTCTTTTGGCTGGACAGTCAGCTATGACATGTCCAGATTTGCTGCAGCAATAGCAAATAATGTTATTTGAAACATGTTTACTAGATTTGGAATCATACCTGTCACCCTTTGGGTGCTGTCTAGTTTCCCGTGGTCTTTCTTGGAGTGTGATGAGGAGGAGGGTTTGTTCTTCCATTGCTTCCTCCTCATCATCTTCTTGAACTGCCTTGAGAAGGCAACAAACTCTTCATCAGAGGAAGAGCTATCTGAGGTGCTGATTTCAGATTTTTCATATTCAACACCTCTCCTTGGAGGAGACACCATCCTGCCCTTGCTTTTCTTGGAGCTGTCAGCTTTGAGAGCTACAGATTTCTCCCTTGCCCGAGCCCTTGTTGAGGTGTCCTCTTCCTTTATTGCAGACAACTGCATCTCATAAGAGAGCAGCTTTCCAAACAGTGTATGAGTGGGGGTCTCACCAAGCCTAGCCACTTCCCTGATAGCACAGATTTTTGTGTCCCAATCCCTTGTTAGAGATCTAAGGAACTTATTATTCAGCTCATAATTAGTGAACACTCTCTCATAGGTTCTCAGCTCATTGACTATTCTGAAGAATCTCTCATAACACATAGAGATGCTCTCCTGGCTGAGCTGCCTGAAGACTTCATACTCTTGGTTAAGGAGTGACTTTCTATTATCCCTCACTTCAGCTGTCCCTTCCATATATACTACTAATATGTCCCACATTTCCTTGGCAGTAGTGCAGTGTACTAAGTTTTGAAATGTGGAATCATCAATAGCATTAACTATGATGTTCTGGGCTCTTTTGTCCATAGTGAACAATGCAAGTTCATCATTGGTCAAGTCATTGAAGGTCTTGGGCACTCTTCTTGTTGGATCTATGGTGGAGGCAGTTTGAAAGGTGAAAGGCCCTTGCTTTACAGTTATGTAGATCATTGGATCATATGCTTCCATAAACAATCTAACCCTTTGCTTCCATATGCCAAAGTTTTCTTTGTTGCATATGGGCAACTTCATGGATCTCATCTCCTTCTGCAATCCAGAGGAAGCCATTGGTTTGATAAGATTATTCCTTTATAGGATCTGGTCAGACAGTTATGTCCTTCTTGACCAACCTGCATCTGATACCACTTGATAATTTATATAGGATGTAGTCTTAA
Source organism: Dactylorhiza incarnata (assembly GCA_033032865.1). Classification (NCBI taxonomy): domain Eukaryota; kingdom Viridiplantae; phylum Streptophyta; class Magnoliopsida; order Asparagales; family Orchidaceae; genus Dactylorhiza; species Dactylorhiza incarnata. The sequence continues at coordinate 1,158,612 of JAWHQI010000028.1, read as the reverse complement.
ACACCTAGAGGGGGGTGAATAGGTTTCTTTTATTGTAGGCTTAGTGTTTTCTGAATTTAGGTTAGCAAATTATCAAGCACAGAAAGCGCAAAGAGATTTATAGAGGTTCCTCAAGACATGGTGTCTTGAGTAGCCCTCTTTCCCCCTTCACCTTTCTAACAATGAGTTAGACAAGGCCAACTTCTCCAAACTCAGCTCCAAGAGCCTACATCACAGATCCCACAGGATCTCTCAGGTTTTCCCAAACCCTACCTCAGGCACAGCAGCCCTACCTCAGAGGAATCCACCTCCTACAACTCAGGCCACCTCCTGGTCCTACCTCAAGCTGACCTCTCAGCTCTACAACTCAGGCCAATCAGCCTTACACACTCAGGCAATAAATCCCTACAGTCTCAGAACCCAAAAGCTCCCACAAATGATATAATAAGGTTTACAGATTGAAGGAAGAAGAGATCAAGCCTTGTTCTTCTTCTTCTTAATAGTTGATGTTGCAGACTTGAACCAGGGAGGAGAAGTGCAGGTCCAACTTGATTCTTCTTGATCAGCTTCAGATGATGGACTTGATCTCCTTGCTCTATCTTGAGATGAATCAAGATAAACAATCTCTTTTCTCCTTACAGCCTTGTGTAAGCTCGGTTCTTGGCTGCCAACAATGGAACAATATTGTTCTTGAGTTTGTGTGCTGGAGAGTAATAGCAAAAAGTTCTTTGCTCAACCCTAACTTGTTCCTTTTATACACCACTGATCCTCAACGGCTCTTAAATGTCCTCCTGACAGGTATGGGAGTGATTGATGGACCCCAATATGCATTTCTGCAGCTTGCGCCAAAAGCAGAACCCACCAGTTCACTTTTGAATATGTCTCAGCGGTTGGGCTGAGATGGTCAGCCATCTCAGCGGTTGCTTCTGTCCCGTCTCAGTGGATCCGCTGAGACAGATAGTTGTCTCGGCGGTTTTATTCTATCTGCAGCTCAGCTTGCCGAGACACCTTCTCAGCGGCTCATGGTCTTGTCTCAGCGGTTCAGCTAAGACAGAGAGCTGATCATTCATTACAACATGGTGTGCCCTAGTCCTGCAGACTTATGAGATATAAATAGGTTTTATCAAATACAACTTGTACTTAGCATTGAGTGTGAGGTCTCTTCAAATCAAGGGAACAATTGAGGGTCATTTTCCCAACAAAAGGCGCTACCAGGTTCCCGTTAACCGGCCGCCTTGGAGGCCAGCGGGACGATTTCAGTGTCAGGATCAGAGAAGGAGATCCCTGGAGAGAAGGCACTTCAACCAGTCGGAGAGGCGTCAAGGAAGAAGAGGGAGGAAGCGATGGCGGTTGCCCGACACGGCAATCGGCAAGGTTCGAAAGAATTGGTGGAGGTGGCCACAGGAGGAGGATATCCCCCTCTATTGTGATCTGCATCAGGTGGAGCGGCATGGGACGATGGCTTGCCCAAATTTTTGGGAAGCCAGGAGGAGGTTGGCAGCAGGAGAAGCAGGAGGAGAGCAGCGGAGGATAGAATCCCCTGTCGAGCTACCAGCGGTGCAAGCCGTCGCTTCAAGGAGGAATGAAGATAGAGTCGACCAGGGGGGTCGAGGAGTTGTCCAGGAGGCAGAGGAGTATGGGTGATCCACAGGGTAGCAGGGCTAAGAGCTTCCCGCAAGGGTAGCCTCCATCAGATTTATCGAAGGAGTGTCGCTTCGACCTCGCAAGCACCGGGCCCGTTGGAAGAAATCACCTTTTCAGAGGAGGACATGTTAGGGAATGAGAATCCCTTCCATGATGCCCTCGTGATCCAGGCAGCAGTGCAGGACTTCACCGTTGATCAGATTCCGATCGATAACGGTAGTTCCGTGAACGTCATCTTCAAGGAGACGTTCGACGGGCTGGGCGTCAGAGTAGAAAGAGTCCGGGCGTCGGTTGGTCCCATCTTTGGCTTCTTAAGAGAGAATAAAGAGGTGGAAGGAGGAGCAGATCTCCTTGTAACACTCGGTGGCACCTCCATCAAGTGTCGGTTCGTCATCGTCGACGCCCCGAGATGCTACAAATCTATCTTTGGGAGGCCGCTTCTCAATTCCTTCAAAGTCGTCCCATCCTCCTACCATCAGTGCTTAAAGTACTGCCAAAGGGATGTCCAGGTGAGGATCAGGTGGGATCCAAGAGCCGCCCACGAGTGCTATCTCAGCGCGGTCAGTGCCATCAGCTGGATGGCCAATGTAGAGGAGTTTGAGAGAGTGCTGGGGAACACGGCCAGGCTGGAAGCATCCGAAGAGGTGGAAGAAATCGAGGTACTCCCTGAGGAAGGAGTACCTGGGTTGCTGAAGATCGGAGGACCGCTGACGATCAACGAGAAGATGGAGATGACGACGTGTCTGCCAGAGAATGTCGACATCTTTGCATGGAGTGCTGCTGAGATGTTGGGGATCGATCTTGAGCTTGTCTGCCATCGCCTCAATCTCGACTCCTCGACAAAGCCCGTTCGCCAGAAGAAGAGGTCAACTGTCACCATGTTGGTCGTACCTATCCGCGAAGAAGTAAAGAAGCTGCTTGAAGTAGGCTTTGTGTCAAAGATCCAGTATCTAGGCTGGGTATCCAATGTTGTAATGGTAAAGAAAGTTGGGGGGCATCTGGAGGATGTGTGTTGATTTTTCTTTGATGAATAAACGATGCCCGAAGGATTGTTATCCCTTGCCTCAAATCGACACGCTGGTTGATTCCACCGTCGATTTTTCTGTGATGAGTGTCCTTGATGCGTTCTCAGGAAACCACCAAATCCGGAAGCATCACCCCGATTGCCGTGACATCTCCTTCATCACTGGCGATGGCTGCTACAACTACAAAATGATGCCTTCTGGTTAAAGAATGCAGGAGCTACTTACCAGCAGATGATGAACCATGTCTTCAAGGAGCAGAAAGGGAGGAATCTGGAAGTGTATGTGGACGATCTATTGATCAAAAGCAAGAGCGTCCAGGAGCATGTAGCTGATCTAGTGGAGATGTCCGCAACGCTAAGGAAGTTCAAGATGAGGCTCAATCCGGCAAAGTGTGTGTTCGGAGCTGGAAGAGGTAAGTTTCTGGGGCATCTCATCATCCCGGAAGGGGTAGAGCCGAACCCTGACAAGGTTAAGGCAATCCTGGAGATAATGAAAGAAGTCCAAAGGTTGATGGGAAGGCTGGCAGGTCTTAGCCGCTTTCTGTCAAAGGCAGGAGAGAAGTGCTCTCTATTCTTCAAAATGCTTCGAAAGAGCGAGGACTTCGAATGGTCCGAGGAGTGTGAGAAGGCGTTTGACCGGCTGAAGGAGCAGTTGACCATGACACCTCTCCTTCAAAGCCCGAAGGAAGGTGAAGACTTGCTCATCTACGTGGGAGTAGGAGCGGAAGCAATGAGTTCAGTGCTAGTTCAAGAAGAAGGAAAGAAGCAGATGCCCATCTACTATGTTAGCCAGGTGCTAAAGAAGCAGATGCCCATCTACTCTGGGACATCACGGCTTCGTGGCCTTTCACAATATGGAGATTGGATTTGGTGGGTCCTTTCCCCAGGCGAGCGGCCAGAGAAAGTTCCTGCTGGTAATGATCGACTACTTCTCCAAATGACTTGAGGTGAAAGTGCTAGCTAAGGTAACTTCTCAAGTAGTTAGAAATTTCATATGGGGTAGATAATCTGTCGACATGGGCTTCTGCTAGCCATTGTCACAGACAATGGGCCGCAATTTGCCAGCGACGAGTTTTTCAGTTTCTACACCCAGCTAGGCATAGATCTTCGGTTCGCGTCGGTCCATCACCCAAGGAGCAATGGGCAGGTGGAGGCGGCGAACAAAGTAATTGTCAACTTGCTTAAAAAGAGAGTCGAAAACCTAAGGGATAGCTGGGTAGAGCAGTTGCCCTCAGTCCTCTGGGCCTTGAGGACCACACCAAACACGGCCACAGGAGAGACTCCGTTCAAACTCTCTCATGGGTCCGTGAAAGTGAGTTTAGTTCTTATTATAAGTTTAAAGCTCTTGCTTAAGTTTTAGTTTCAAAATAATGGTATATAAATATATAAGTGTTTGCTGAGTAATAAACACAAACAGCTATAGTGCATAAATAAACACAGCACGGGAAATAAACTAAAGCATAAACAAGAAGCATTCCAGGTGACACAAAGAAATATAGTAGTTCCCCAAATCTGGGTAGTCTACTCTTCTACCACCCATGGTAGGAATCCACTAGGAGAGTTGATCAGGTGCCCTTACACCAATGGAGGTTTGATCAGGTGCCCAATTCACCACAGTCAGGTTTTTGCTAAGGTGACCTGTCACCGAGAGTTCACTTTTGAAGGGAGTAATAACCCTGTACAAGATGGGAGAAAGGAAGTAAAAATAAAAGCAGAAATTATATTGTTCTTCTCTGTATAAGAAGACTCTTGAAGATCCTGGTTTGAAGTTGAATGGATCTTGATGAGGATGTTGAAGAGCTCCCCCTGTCTGATGTAAGTTGATGACAGTTCTGGAGTCCTCTTCTCTTGATTGTACAAACACTTCTTTCCTCTTATGCAGTGATGATCCTGAGCAAATGGTTGTGATTGGTGTCTCAGGATATGTGTGATCTGCAAGAATATGTTAGCAAAGAAAAGGAAGATATACAAGAATAAATCTGCTTCTTTTTGTGTCTATATGTTGTCTTTCTCTTTCTTCTGTAAGTTCCCTTTATAATCTGAGGACCCTTGCTCTTAATTTGAATTCTCTTCTCGGGAAGAAGAGAAGAGCTAAAGTCTCTATCATTGATTTGACTCTTCGAGAAGATAACCTGCCGTTACTCTTCATTAAAGCTGATCTGCAACGGCTATAATATTTATTGATCTGCAACGGCTAAGTTAAATATCATAAAGAAAGAGAGCAGAATAAAATAATATTTGTCGAGCTTCTGGCTAGAATTTGTCGAGCGCTGAACGGCATTTGTCGAGCGCCGTTTAGAGAATGCTTAGCCGCTGAGATCTATTCTGACTGGAATTTGTCGACCGCTATTCTGATCGAGCGCTGGCAACAAAATTGTCGAACGCTGAACGGCATTTGTCGAGCGCCTTTCTGAAGGTTTGTCGAGCTCTTCACATTTTTGTCGAGCGGCGTTCAGAGAATATTTTGTTGACCGCTGAGACTGGCTGTCTGGTGAGTGGTTAATGAAATGACAGATTCGTCTAACGTCGTTCTACAAATGTAGAGCTCCGTTCGACGAATGCAGAGAATAAGATTTTTATATTTCTCTTTAATTTTTCTTTAGTCTTTTCTGATTTATATTACTAATATTTTATCAGCCTTTTAATTAAAGGCATTCAGTCTAAGTTATAATATGAGTTGAGATATTAACTTAGAGATTAAGTGTGGATCCTAGCTCAAATCAACCCTAAGGTTCCAACAGTCCGAGACCGTCCTCCCGATCGAGTTTGAGGTAAAATCCACCAGGGTGATCGCCGCTAGCTGGAGAAGGAGATGAGGAATGGCTCATGGAAAATGAAGGGGAACAAAGACTGTCTTTCGACCTGGTAGAAGAGCTCCGGGACTTGGCCACCATTTGGCAGGAGGAGGTCAAGCGGCGGATGGCTCGGTACTTCGACAAGCACATCTGAGTGATGTAGTTCGAGAAGGGAGACTTAGTCTTGAAAAAGGTCGATGAGGCCGGAAGGAGAGCCGCGGTGGGAAAACTCAACCCCAACTGGGAGGGGCCTTACATTATAGATGAAATGCTAAAGTCGGGAGGGTACCACCTCCGGGATATGGAAGGGATACCCCTCGGCCTAGCTCGGAGCGAGGATGATCTAAAGCATTTTTATCCTTAAACTTTTTTATGTTGGATTGTTATATGATTGACTCATTATGTGCTGATTTCAATGCCTACTCTAACCATGTGCCCTTGTGTGTATGAGCTGGAATGCCTCAGATCGATTCCGCTGCCGAGCTCTTACTAGACGGTGGGTCAGGTTGATCTTTGGAGAGGCTGGCTACGGAAAGTGTGAGCTGGAATGCCCCAGATCGATTCCGCTGTCGGGCTCTCATTAGACGGTGGGTCAGGTTGATCTCTAGAGAGGCTGGTTAAGGTATGTTTGAGCTGGAATGCCCTAGATCGATTCCGCTGTCGGGCTCTCATTAGACGGTGGGTCAGGTTGATCTCTGGAGAGGCTGGCTAGGGAAAGTGTGAGCTGGAATGCCCCATATCAATTTCACTGCTGGGCTCTCATTAGACGGTGGGTCAGATTGATCTATGGAGAGGCTGGCTAAGGTATGTTTGAGCTGGAATGCCCCAGATCGATTCCGCTGCCGGGATTTCATTAGACGGTGGGTCAGGTTGATCTCTAGAGAGGCTGGCTAGGGAAAGTGTGAGATGGAATGCCCCAGATCAATTCCGCTGCCGGGCTCTCATTAGACGGTGGGTCAGGTTAATCTCTGGAAAGGCTGCCTAAGGTATGTTTGAGTTGGAATGCCCCAAATCGATTCCGTTGCCGGGCTCTCATTAGACGGTGGGTCAGTTTGATCTCTAGAGAGGCTGGCTAGGGAAAGTGTGAGCTGGAATGCCCCGGATCGATTCCGCTGTCGGGCTCTCATTAGACGGTGGGTCAGGTTGATATCTGGAAAGGTTGGCTAATGTATGTTTGAGCTGGAATGCCCCAGAATGATTCTGCTACCGTGCTCTCATTAGATGATGGGCCAGGTTAATCTCTGGAGAGGCTGGCTAGGCGAAAGCGGTACTGGATTTCGGGTGACAGGCTCTCACAAAGATGGCAGGGCCATGCTCTTAACCCGTTGGCAGGGCAGCAGGCTCACCCGGCGGTAAGAAGGTGAGGAAAATATGAGGGAAAATTTCGAAGGTCAAGTATGCGAGTGGCCCCAGCAGAAGAGGCATTCGCCTGGCAAGGCACTCGCTCGAAAATTATACGAGTGGTCTTTGCAAGGGAGGTTTCTGCTCAGTAAGTATGCCTAAGGTAATCCCTCATCAAAAAGAAGGGCACAAGGACCACTCGGGATGAGGCAAGCTCTCGGCAAAATAACCGCGACCACTTAAGTACTAAGAAGTTAAGGAACACACATCATTGGCAAAAGCGCAAATGATGGTGTGCGAGTGCGCGAGAAGTCGTTAAGCGCACACCATCGCTTGCGAGAATGCGAGTGGAGGTGTGCGAATGTGTGTAAGCAGTTAATGCACACACCGCTTGTGAAAGTGTGAGTGGTGATTAGCGAGCGTGTGCAAGCAGTTAGTAAACACGCATCAATTGGCAAAGGCAAGCAAAAGCGTGCAAACGTGAAACATGTAATGAACTTATCATGGGAGGAAGTGCGAGAGGTTAGCGAATAATAGCAAAATAGAACAAAAATAGAATCAGTTAAATAGACAAACCACATTTCATTTCATTCTCAAAAAGTGTTTACAGGGGGGGGGGGGGGGGGGGGGGGGGGGGGGGGTCTCGCCCAAACAAAGAAGGAAAAAGCAAGAAGAAAGTCTTCAGGGCTGGTCTCCGGACTTCTCGCTGGAGGAGTCGCTGATCTCGTCTACGGGGGGATGGCGTCATCCTCCCGCTAAAGATCAGCCTCGCGCTCTGGCACCAGCACCGGTTCGAAGATCTCGGGCAGAAGGTCGCGAGCGCTGAGCCTCTAGCTTCCTTCCTTCAGCAGCCTAGCCCATCGCAGCCGCCTTGCCGCTCCCTAGGCCGTCTCTTGCATCATGACCTTGATCTCATAGTTTATATATCGGTGCCGAGTGCGCAGTTCCCCAGGAAGTGGCGAGGCAGCGGCCTCTTGCGGGCGTTTGACCTCAGCCTACAGTTCCCTGTTCCGCGCATCCTCCTATTCATCTCGCGCCGTCAGAATGTCTATGTTGGCGGTGCTCTGCAGAAACAAAATAAGAGTTAGCTCGTGATAGAAGGCGAGAAGGAGATGTGTGAGAGTGTAAGTATTATCAGTAGGCTTAGTATTGAACCCATTGCCATTGACCCCGACCTTGCCTTCCCGTCCTTGGAGGCACTCGCGGGTAGTTATATGCACTCACTGCCGTGATTTCATGGTGGACCAAGCGCATTTGGTCCCTAGCCCACGCAATGTGCCTCCCAGGAAAGGTCTCCTCGCACCCGCCCCCCTGACGCTCCATCTCGCAAACAAGGTATTGGTAGTATCACTCGAGAACACCCACCCTACGCTCACAAGTTGTCCATAGTACATCCACTTGGTGGATAAGGTCTTGCTGCATCCAAATGATCTTGCCAAGGACCTCTATCATTCGCTCCTTCATAGTACTGAGTTTTGCGGGATCACCAAGGAAGTCCGACAGATACCCAGGGGAAGGGGGCGGCGAGAGCATTTCTTCATCCTCATATTGGGGGTCCATAGGGGAGACCTCTCAGAATTCTGCGGAAGCAAAGACTAAACAAGTAAGAACTCGGTCTCGATGAAAGAGGGTTGCAACGAGTGAGATAACTGACCTGGCACAGGTTCTTTATCGTGACGCCGACGAGAAGGGGTGATATTTAATTTGGTAGGTTTTGAAATTTAGTGAAGGGTTAAGATTTTCTCCAAAACTATATCCGATAAAGGCAAGTGTACCTTATCGTCTATAGTATAGGATATTTAGGAATATCAAGGTCGTATTCCACGGGGCGCGTTGATTACTTTTACTTCGAGGAAAATCACTATTATTTTATCGACGAAAATTTGAGGTTGTTTGTTTTCGCTTAACTAAAATTAAAACTAAATTCAAACTAAATGAAAAGCTTGAACATTGCATGAAAAGAAAGAGAAATTGACATTGCATAAAAAAGAGAACATTACTAAGGAGAGAAAAATTTAACCTTGCATGAAAAGGAAGAAATTACTTAAGGAGAAAAAGAACATGAAAGAGAAAACTAATTTTATTGAAAATCAAAGAACTATTACAAGCCTTAAATTAAGAGTGCAAGGCTAAGGAAAATGAAAGTTGCAAGCTTAAGAAAACTAGTACACGAAAGTTACACTACAACATTGCATGAAAAAGGGAAGGAGGAGAACATGAAAGCCTTAAGAAACATGAACATTAACTTGAAAAACTCACTCTCAGCTCTAACAGCACCTCCCCATCTCCAAATTTCTGAACCCTGGACTCAAGGAGAGCCTCTGAATTTATAGGCAAAATTTTCAAGTTACACGCCCTCGGTCACGGGCGTGTCCAAGGGCGTGTAATCACTATAACATTGGATCTGGCAGCGGCGTGGGATTGGCGTGTCGGCGGCAGAAAAGTTGGACATTACACGCCCGTGTAACATGGTCACGGGCGTGACTTTGGACGTGTGCATTAAATGCGGCGTGGGCTGGAATTCGGCGCGGTGGTAGAGCAGGGATCACGCTGGAAAGTCACGGGCGTGACATGTGGGTCACGGGCATGACTTAGGTTGACTTCTCGACAGCATCTCCTCGTCTCGACGGCGGCTCCACGTGCACGATTCTAAGATTACACGCCCCCGGTCACGGGCGTGACTTTGGGTCACGGGCGTGACCTGGGGCGTGACTTGGTGTGGACTGGTTCAAACAGTGCGGCATCGATTCTGGACTGATCTTCAGCTTACACGCCCTTGGTCACGGGCGTGACCGAGGGCGTGACATGCCATTTTTCCCGATTTGTCCCAAAAATCTGCAAATATCGAAATTAAGCTAAGTTAGAATCAAAATTACAAAAAGAACTACTTATAACCTAAATTTGACATAAAATAGAGAATTCATATTAAATATTTACAAAATTTTCTATTAAAAAGTTATAAAAATACTACTTATCAAATACCTACATACTTGAGGTTTTGCTATTCCAGAGCAAAAGTGTGAGACATTATTTATAAGACATCCTTAAAAAAATTTTAATTTAAAACTAAAATTTCATTTAACCAAAAGTTAAGTTAAGAGTAAATTCAAGGGGGAGTTAAGTCCTAAATTATGATGATGATTTGAAAAGAGGGAAAAATGTTTAGGCAATAACTTCTCAAGAAAATTAAGTAGTTTGACAAAATTGTAGAAATTATAAAACTAAATTAAATTAAAATTATAAGAACTCTATCTTAAAAGAATCTTAAGGAAAAGTAAATTACTAAATATTGCTCTCTCCATAATTTTCAACTAAAACTAGAACAATGATAATTGGCTAAGGGGGATTTCATAAAATTTGGCATAAGAAGAGAAATTTTTGAATGGAGGAAATGGAATTTATCATGAAATTTCCTTCTCTTTTTTTTTTCTTACTCTTTTTTTTTCTCTTCTAATAAAAACCCAAAATGTATATGGTTTAGGAGTAATGAATTTTATCCTCTTACTCCATGCCATATAATCTTTTCAAAAATTTTGGGTTCATATGTTTTAGGGAATAATGAATTTTATCCTCTTATTCCCATGACATAGATCTTTTAATACATTTTTTTATGCCATCAAAGGGGGTAGGGTAGGAAAAAAAATCTAGCTAGCTTTAAATCATATTGAGAGCAAATTCTAGTAAAATTAAAATTCCTAAGATCTAAGAAGTTAGAAGAAAATATAATTAAAATCTAAAGAGGTTTAGGAAATTTACTACAAAATGAAGTCATTTAAAAATAAAAAGAGAAGTCATGCTAACAAAATTCTCTAATCAATTTAAAATCATAAGATGATTCTTAAATCAAAATTACCTCAAATTTAAAATTAACAAACTATGATAAGCAAAATTTCAGCCAATTAAAAACTTAAACATGCTTATAAACATTCTCAACTAGATTTCGAAGAAATCACAAAAACAACAAGAAGGAGGGAAATAAGAATTTTTTGGAATTTTTGATATTATCTTTTTTTTTGAATTTTTCTCATTAAAAACTATTTACAAAGAAAGGGAACTAGCTTTAAAACTTAAAAAAAAAATTTTGCAAGTCTTGGACTTCCCAAGGGCTACCCGGTGAAGGGTTCGCAAGGTACTAGGAGGTGTGATGGGATAAAATCCCAAACGTCCCTTTCCAAGATTTAAATTTTTCTGTTTTCTATTTTTTTTTAGTTTTTGGGTTTTACAAGTGCTAAAATAGAAGAAAACATAAGAAAAAATATATATATTTTTTTTCTGTTTTGAAAATTTTCTGATTTAACAACTATTTAAAAAAAAACTATTTACACCCCCATACTTAAAGTTAAACATTGTCCCCAATGTTTAAAACTAAGTATGAAGTAAAGAAAAAAAAAGAAGTGCAAAACAAAATAAAAAGGAAATGCATGATAAAAGAGAAGGAAGAAAGAGAAGGGGCTTCCCTGATTTTTGAAGTTTGCGCGGGGAAGCGACGATTACCTACAAAATATATTAAAGAACAAGAGAAGACAATAAAAAGATAACTTTGGGGTGCCTCCCAAAAGCGCTTTGTTTAAGGTCGCGTAGCTTGACCCACTTGCCGGTCATATTAAAGGTTAAAAAACAATTGAATCACTCTTTTCATTTGGTAACTCTCCCGGAAGATATAATTTAAGGCGGTGCCCGTTAACTTTGAAGGTACCTTTTTCCGGGTGGGAAATTAAAATTGTCTCGTAGGACCAAACCTCTTTAACAATAAAGGGTCCGGTCCATCGGGATTTTAGTTTTCCCGGAAAAAGGCGAAGGCGGGAATTATAAAGGAGGACGAGATCGCCCGGCGAAAAAGTTTTTGGAAATTTTATATGCTTATCGTGATAAAACTTTGTTCACTCCTTATATAATTTATTGCTCTCATATGCGTTCGCTCGCCACTCATCTAATTCGTTCATTTGAAATTTTCTTTGTTCTCCCGCTAGAGTGGAATCGAGGTTTAAAAATTTAAGCGCCCAAAATGCGCGATGTTCTAATTCGACCGGAAGGTGGCAAGCCTTGCCATAAACCATTCGATACGGTGTACAACCGATAGCGGTCTTGTACGCCGTTCGATAAGCCCATAGCGCGTCATCGAGCTTTATTGCCCAATCCTTCCGATTAATAGAAACCATTTTTTCTAAGATCCATTTTAATTCTCGATTAACAACTTCAACTTGGCCGCTCATTTGTGGGTGATATGCAGTGGATAATTTGTGCGTAACACCATATTTTGCTAAGATTTTTGTGAATTGAGTATTGCAAAAATGGGTGCCCCGATCACTCACAATAGCGCGCGGAGTGCCAAATCGAGAGAATAATTTTTTTAAAAAGTTAACGACGACTCGCGCATCGTTAGTGGGGAGAGCTTGCGCTTCCGCCCACCTTGACACATAGTCGACCGCTACTAGAATATACTTATTTGAAAACGAAGGAGGGAGAGGACCAACGAAATCAATGCCCCAAAGATCGAAAATTTCGCATTCTAAGAAAATGTTTTGGGGCATCTCATCCCGGCGAGAGATGTTCCCCGACCGCTGACAGCTGTCGCAAGTACTCACAAGGTTGTGAGCATCTTTGAAGAGCGAGGGCCAATAAAAGCCCGCCTCCAGCGCCTTCCTCGCGGTTCGGTTTGAATGATAATGACCTCCGGTGGGTCCCTCATGACAATGACGTAAAATTTTAAGGCCTTCCTCACTCGAGACGCATCGTCTTACTACCTGGTCTGCGCATACACGGAATAAAAAGGGGTCCTCCCAAAAGTAATTCTTTAAATCAGAAAAGAATTTCTTCTTTTGCTGACTCGAGACTTCTTTTGGCAGGACCCGGGCTACTAAATAGTTAGCCAGATCTGCAAACCAGGGGGTAGACGATGAATTAATATTTTTGAGAGCAAGGAGGCGCTCTTCGGGAAATTTATCATTAATGTCAGATTCTATTAATACGTCCGAGGCGGGGTTTTCTAAACGGGAGAGATGATCGGCCGCCAAGTTTTCGGCTCCCCTTTTGTCCCGGATCTCTAAGTCAAACTCCTGCAAGAGGAGGATCCATCGCAAAAGACGAGGTTTGGCGTCCGATTTGCTTAAAAGATATCTAAGTGCGGAGTGATCCGTGAAGACGATGACTTTCGAGAGGGTGATATACGACCTAAACTTATCGAAGGCGAAAACGATTGCTAGAAGTTCCTTCTCGGTCGTGGTGTAATTTGCTTGTGCCGACGTGAGTGTTTTGCTCGCATAATAGATAGGGTGGAAATACTTACTCACCCGTTGGCCTAAAACGGCACCAACCGCAATGTCACTCGCGTCGCACATGATTTCAAAAGGGAGCGACCAATCCGGCGCGACTAGAATCAGGGAGTTTATAAGTTTTTCTTTGATAAGTTGAAAAGCTAAATGACATTCATCGCTAAAAAGAAAAGAAGAATCTTTCTCGAGAAGATGGGTTAACGGCTTTGTAATTTTTGAAAAATTTTGTATAAAGCGCCGATAGAACCCCGCGTGGCCTAGGAAACTCCTAATAGCTTTTACGTTTGTGGGAGGGGGGAGTTTTTCAATTACTTCAATCTTGGCCCTATCGACCTCGATCCCCTTGCCCGAAATTTTATGGCCAAGGACTAGTCCTTCCTTGACCATAAAATGGCAGTTTTCCCAATTAAGCGCTAAATTTGTTTCCTCACATCGTTGTAACACGCGCTCGAGATTTTTTAAACAATTTTCAAAAGAACTCCCGTACACGGAAAAATCGTCCATAAATACTTCCATCACCTCCTCCACTAACTCGTCAAAAATTGCCAGCATACATCTTTGGAATGTAGCTGGCGCGTTACAAAGACCGAATGGCATCCTTCGATAAGCGAAGGTGCCAAAGGGACAAGTGAAAGTGGTTTTCTCTTGGTCGTCGGGTGAAATCGGAATTTGGAAGTATCCCGACAAACCATCGAGAAAACAGTAGTAGGAGTGACCCGAAAGGCGTTCTAAAATTTGGTCGATAAATGGTAGAGGGAAATGATCCTTACGGGTGGCATCATTTAATTTCCGATAGTCGATGCACATCCGCCAACCCGTAACAGTACGGGTTGGGATCAATTCGTTATTTTCGTTCGCAACTACCGTAACACCACCTTTCTTTGGCACGACTTGTACTGGGCTAACCCAAGTACTGTCCGATATCGGGTAGATGATTCCCGCGTCCAGAAGTTTTATAACTTCGGCCTTAACGACTTCTTTCATGTTAGGGTTTAGCCGTCATTGAGGCTGGACTGAATTTCGGGAATTATCTTCGAGAAATATTTTATGAGTGCAGAAAGATGGGTTTATACCCTTAATGTCCGATAATTGCCACGCAATTGCGTGGCGGTGCTTTCTTAAGACTATAGTCAACTCAGAAATTTCTGATTTGCTAAGATCGGATGAAATGATGACGGGTAGCTTAGACTCTTTTTCCAAAAACAAGTATTTAAGGTGAGGGGGGAGTTGTTTCAACTCTAATTCGGGTGGTTCTTCATAAGAAGTCTTGATTTTTAATTTTTCTAAAAATAATGGTTCGGGTGGTGTGGGGTGAGAGACTTCTTCTTCATCGCAAAAGAGCTCTACGGGCTCGGAATCACTATTCGCCGATGAAACTAACTCGAGGGATGAATCGAACTCACAACACTCTTCTAAGTAAAAACATGAATCGTCATTTTCTAGCGTGTTCCGCATCGAGGAATTTATGCCGAAAGTAACTTCATCGTCTCCAACCCGTAGGAGGAGCTTTCCGTTACTTACGTCGATAATAGCGCGGGAGGTGGCAAGGAAGGGGCGGCCGAGTATGAGGGGTACTTCGGCATCCTCTTCGATGTCAAGAATGACAAAATCCACCGGGAAGATGAATTTGTCAACCTTGACGAGCACGTCCTCCACTATTCCTATCGGATATTTTAAAGAACGATCCGCTAATTGGATACTCATTCGAGTGGGCCTTGGATTTCCTAGACCTAACTTTTTGAACAAAGAAAACGGCATAAGGTTGATGCTTGCTCCAAGATCCGCTAAGACGTGTTTTACTAACGAATTGCCAAAAAGACATGGGATGGAAAACCGTCCCGGGTCATTTGCTTTTTTCGGCAATTTGTTAAGTACAACCGCGGAGCATTCTGCGTTTAAAGAAATATGCGAAATATCTTCTAACTTTTTTTTATTGGAGAGCAACTCCTTAAGATATTTCGCATATTTAGGCATTTGTGAGATAGCCTCGCAGAAAGGAACATTAATATGGATTTGTTTTAAAACATCTAAAAACTTTTTATAATTTTTTTCGGCGCTTTCATTTTTAAATTTCGATGGATACGGAATATTAGAAGTAGGAGCGCGCGGATTTAAAATAGAAGAGTGCGGAGCTATCGTAGCGGGCAAATTCGAAGATGAATTAAAAGTAGGAGGAGGAGGAGAGGAAATTACCTTGGGTTCGTCCTGTTTTTGAACCACCTCCTTCCCGCTTCGGAGTGTAATCGCGTGCGCGCTCTCCTTTGGATTTTGCTCGGTGTTCCCCGGTAGTGCTCCTTGTTGACGCTCAGAAATCATCTTTGCGAGTTGGCCCACTTGATTCTCTAAATTTTTGATTGATCCGGTAAGGTTCCGGATGTTCGTTTCATTTGTAGCAACATATTTTGCAAAAACCTCTTCAATCGGAGAGAGTTTTTGCTGTTGCGGTGGAAAACCGGGTGGATTATAATTTTGAGAAATCAAATTTTGAGGCGGAGTTAAGTTAAGAAGTTGATTAGGGGGAGGTTGATTTAAATTCATAGGACGCTGAGCATTTCCTTGGTTGCTCCATGAGAAATTCGGATGATTCCTATAACCCGCATTGTAGGTGTTATTATACGGAGCGGTGTTCGGGTTATAGGAAGGCCGAGGTGGATTTCCCATGTAGTCAACATGTTCTTCAATTAAAATGTTATTGGCCCAAGGAGGAGTGGCGGAGGAAGCAGACATCTCCGCCACTTGCTTTGTTAAGCGCTCAACTTGTAAAGCCAATTTTGCGTTTGCGTCATTTCAAAAATTCCGGCCGGCTTATTAGGCCGCGCTCAGGGCATGTTCCATTGATACGCATTTGTGGCCATCTCTTCGAAAAGCTCTTGAGCGGCGATCGGGGTTTTATTATTTAATGTCCCCCCGGCGGCCGCATCAATCATTTGCCTCGTTTGGAGATTTAAGTCATTATAAAAAACTTGCACTTGTTGCCAAGTGGCAAGTGCATGGTGAGGGCATCGACGCAAAAGCTCCTTGAAGCGCTCCCATGTGTCATAGAGAGTCTCCGAGTCGATTTGCATGAACGATGCAATATCCGTGCGCAATTTAGCGGTCTTTGAAGGCGGGAAATATTTATTAAGAAATTTTTCCGCCATTTCGGCCCATGTAGTGATGGATCCCCTAGGTAGGGAGCCCAGCCACTGCTTGGCCTTAGACCGCAAAGAAAAAGGAAAAAGACGTAATCGAATGGCGTCATCGGTGACGCCATTGATCTTAAAAGTGTCGCAAATTTCAAGAAAGTAAGAGATATGTGAATTTGGATCCTCGTCCGGTTGACCATCAAAGGTCACCGATTGTTGCACCATTTGTATGATGCTGGACTTGATCTCAAAATTATTGTTCGCCACCGTGGGGCGAACAATACTCGATTGTGTGCCTTCCAAATTCGGCCGCGCATAATAGGACATGGTCCGTTGCGCGTCCTCATTAGGATTTGGCTCGTTAAGATTAGGAGGATTAAGATTATGATCCATATTTGCTGCGTTAGTGTCCCCGATCGACTCTTCGGATTCTATTTGATTTCCCTGATCACGAGAACGGCGGTGCCTCAAAAGGGTTCGCTCGATCTCCAGATCAAAAGGAAGAATCGAAGTGCTACCTCGGGTCATACACTAAAAAGAGAAGAAAGGAAGAAGAAAAACTAAAAATATTTTTTTTTCTTTTTGAAAGTTAGAAAAAGCAAACTAAAATAGAAAGAAGCATGATAAAATTAATAGCTATCCACTTTTCAAAATATCTACGCAAAGTCCCCGGCAACGGCGCCAAAAACTTGATATTTAATTTGGTAGGTTTTGAAATTTAGTGAAGGGTTAAGATTTTCTCCAAAACTATATCCGATAAAGGCAAGTGTACCTTATCGTCTATAGTATAGGATATTTAGGAATATCAAGGTCGTATTCCACGGGGCGCGTTGATTACTTCTACTTCGAGGAAAATCACTATTATTTTATCGACGAAAATTTGAGGTGGTTTGTTTTCGCTTAACTAAAATTAAAACTAAATTCAAACTAAATGAAAAGCTTGAACATTGCATGAAAAGAAAGAGAAATTGACATTGCATAAAAAAGAGAACATTACTAAGGAGAGAAAAATTTAACCTTGCATGAAAAGGAAGAAATTACTTAAGGAGAAAAAGAACATGAAAGAGAAAACTAATTTTATTGAAAATCAAAAAACTATTACAAGCCTTAAATTAAGAGTGCAAGGCTAAGGAAAATGAAAGTTGCAAGCTTAAGAAAACTAGTACACGAAAGTTACACTACAACATTGCATGAAAAAGGGAAGGAGGAGAACATGAAAGCCTTAAGAAACATGAACATTAACTTGAAAAACTCACTCTCAGCTCTAACAGCACCTCCCCATCTCCAAATTTCTGAACCCTGGACTCAAGGAGAGCCTCTGAATTTATAGGCAAAATTTTCAAGTTACACGCCCTCGGTCACGGGCGTGTCCAAGGGCGTGTAATCACTATAACATTGGATCTGGCAGCGGCGTGGGCTTGGCGTGTCGGCGGCAGAAAAGTTGGACATTACACGCCCGTGTAACATGGTCACGGGCGTGACTTTGGACGTGTGCATTAAATGCGGCGTGGGCTGGAATTCGGCGCGGCGGTAGAGCAGGGATCACGCTGGAAAGTCACGGGCGTGACATGTGGGTCACGGGCATGACTTAGGTTGACTTCTCGACAGCATCTCCTCGTCTCGACGGCGGCTCCACGTGCACGATTCTAAGATTACACGCCCCCGGTCACGGGCGTGACTTTGGGTCACGGGCGTGACCTGGGGCGTGACTTGGTGTGGACTGGTTCAAACAGTGCGGCATCGATTCTGGACTGATCTTCAGCTTACACGCCCTTGGTCACGGGCGTGACCGAGGGCGTGACATGCCATTTTTCCCGATTTGTCCCAAAAATCTGCAAATATCGAAATTAAGCTAAGTTAGAATCAAAATTACAAAAAGAACTACTTATAACCTAAATTTGACATAAAATAGAGAATTCATATTAAATATTTACAAAATTTTCTATTAAAAAGTTATAAAAATACTACTTATCAAGGGGTAGGCTGCCCCGCGAAGGGCTGGCCAGGGGGATGCAGTGATTTTCCCTTCCCAGGGCGATGCGACGCCTGGTGGGCAGCAGAGGTGGTGGCTACGTCAGCACTAGGGGGTTGCGCTCCAAGACCCTCTCGGCCGGGTGCTCCTCTAGTGTGACAAGGTTAGTTATATCGCAAGCTGGGGAGGAGCGTGGTGTCAAGGGAGGTCCTTGCGGCATTGTCTCCTGCGGCATTGGCTCTCGCGGCGTCGGTTCCCGCGGAGAAGGAGGGAGCCCCGTGGTCCCGAAGGTGGAGGCTGCAAGGAACAAGATGGGTAAGGTAGTGAGAAGCCAGATTGTGCGAGAGAGTCATGATAGCTTACCAGGTTCAGGGAGGACCCAACCAGGGGTTGCCGGAGGATTGGACTCCAAAACCGGCGGAACATCATCAGCCGGGGGCGGGAACACGTCGACACCCGCCGAGTTTGTCTCGGGGGCGTCTCCCGTCGATGGTTTATCCTAAGAGCGAATTTAACATTTGAGATATCGCACCATCAGCATAACGGCAAAGCGAGAAAGATATAGAATTACCTTTGGTGTGTTACCAGGAGGGTCGCGAGAAGGGGGCGGGGTCGTCAATGCGGACTCGTTGTTCGTTGGGTCCCTCCTAACCGTCTTGGCACTCTTCAGACGGTATGAAGAGGTGGGGTCCCTCCTGGATGCGACCAAGGGGCATACCTCGTGGAGATGGGGGAGTCCTTCTACGTCGTAGTGAGACGATCGATCATCTCCTGGCATAGAGGTTTCGGCGACGACCTCATGGTGGTCATGGATTGCGAAAGCTCGGGAAGAAGGAAAGGAAAAAGACAGTAAGGGGAATTACGCAAGATAAACTCCACGACATGAGGCATATATAGCGAAGTGGAGGGACCCACCAAAAGATTCCCTCCAGGTCAGCATGAGCTCACCAAATATGAGGTGTTGGACTGTCTTTCCAAGCGAGTGTCGCACTCGCAAAGAGCGGGGATTCTGTACAACCCTGTATTTGTTGAGTAGGTCCCCAGGATTGAGATAGGCAAAAGGACAAACAAGGAGGGCATTCGCCCAGGTCGAGGAGAGGTAAAGGAGCTTCATTGCGAGTGATGCCTCTGTTATGAGGGCACTCGCGGGGCACTCGCGCGAGAGTAGTGTGGGTGCATTGGCAAAGCAGGTGAGTGAAGGGCGGGACCCTACTCGCCCAGGAGACCAAGAACCCTGCGAGTGGTGCCTTCAAGAGCCACTCGCCCTGCGGGTGCCAGGAGGCCTGGCAAGCGGAAGGTCAGGTGAGAGGTGCTTTCATGGACCACTCACCCAGGGGAATTTGGGAGTAAAATTACCTGAGTATCCTTGGTAGTCTGTCCATAGCCTGTTAAAACAGGGGAGTTCGGATGTTAGCATGCCAATTTGGGGTGCATATAGTAAAATCAAAAGGCGGGATTTGACTGTTAACAGACCAGACTAGATAACATATATATAGACCTTGAAGGGCACCCTTAGAGAGGATTCCAATTATTGGCTTCTTTCTCCCTTGGTTCTTTGGTTAGCTCCTCAAGCTCTCCAAGGGTGCCCAACTTCAGCTTTGGCGTGGGAGGGGAAGCACTTTAAAGATCCTCCGGGTGTGTGGTGGGACCTCTGTGCTGTAGTCAAGGGTCTGTGTCTAGTTCTTAGTCTTCGGTCCGCTTCTTCCGCGGGATCAATAGGTGTTGCCTGCCCCCTCTAAGGGGTCCGATCTCCTCGTTGGGGCCAAGTCCCGGTTCCAACAAATAGTAATAGTACATTGCTAATAGACATGTTGAGTGCGAATAGACAAACACTTAAAACAACGTTTATTAATAGCGGCGAGTGCAAATATACAAAAGCGCAGTGCCTATAGCAGCGCCCTTAAATTTATATAAATATAATAATTTACAATTTATTATTATTTTGAATACATCACTCATTAGCAGGACCCGTTATTCGACACAACAATACATCTTCTATTTGTTGTCCTATACACATAAAATTTTGGGGATGATGGAAAAAGTCAATAGAAATTAGGATGATAACAGACACATTTTAATGAAATATAAAATTTAGAGAGTTAGCAATTTTTATTTTAAATCAATCATCGAGATTGTTTTTTTTTCTTTGAAACAGATTTTGTTTCGTTTAAAATGAACAGTCATGATGAAATAGATGATGCACATCATTGATGATACTCCCGCCACTTGCAATCTTTCGAGCGGACTATTACAGTTTCAAGACCGTAAGGCGTCTTGAGGAGGAGCGGTTTTTATTTAATGTAATAAAAAATAAAAAGAGGATGAGATAATTGAATAAAATAATATGATTGTTTTATTGGTTCGGGTCGTTACACCATAAAGAGATATATTTATATATTAGTATAATAATAGTATTGATGTGGTCTCTCTCATTAAATAGGAATTTCGGGCTGCGGATGGCTGGAATTTCATAATCCTAACTACCTTAGTTAGAGAAAAACCGTCACACACCCGATCATCGCGCACGATCCCAGCGCGTAATCGCCGATCCAACCACCATCCATGGTGCGCCAAACGCCGCCACAACCCGCGCCCGCTCTCCGCCATGGCCGGCCGGTCGGCCGCCGCCCTCACTGGGGGCAACCTCCCTCTTGCCGAGGAAGGGCGGCCACTCAGCCGCCCGGTCCCGGCCGCCACCCCCCCCCCCCCCCCCCCCCCCCCCGTGGGCGGCCTCCCTCTCGCCGAGAACGGGCGGCTGACCGGCCGCCCGATCCCGGCCGTCACCCCCCGTCGGGGGCCGCCTCGCTCGCGCCATGGACGGGGGGCCGATTGGCCGCCCGATCCCAGCCACCGCCCCCGACGGGGGTGTCCTCGCTCGCGCCAAGGACGGGCGGCCCCTCGGACGCCCGATCCCGACTGCCGCCCCCACCAGGGGCGGCCTCCCGCTCGCCAAATCGGGCTGCCATTCGGTCGCCCAGTCTCGGTCGCCGCCCCTCCGGGAGCGGCCTCCCCGCTGCAAAGTTTGGGCGGCCATTTGGTCGCCCAACCGCCGGCCGGGATCCTTCTTCCCGGTCGCCGGCCTCGCCGACCGCTCCTTCCCCCGCGGGAGGAGCGGTTCCTCCTCCGATAAGCCAGTAACCGCCCGGGTCCGATTTCGTCATTTGCGTAAAGTCCGCGATCCGTGTGCTCTAAGCGGAGTGTTCCTATTCGTCCTCCCGGTGGTTATTGTGGTAATTTACCAGGTCGCCCCTCTTGAAGTCTATAAATAGACCTTCATTTCTCTCCTTTGATCTCATTCTCCCTCCTTCCCTCCCATGTGCAAAATAGAGAGCCTCCTTTGGAGGTCTCCCTCATCTTCAAAGCTGCCCTTGAAGATCCTTTAAGAATTTCAAAGATCGCTTAGAGTTCCTTCACTTCCTCCAAGTTTTCCTCTGTGTAGGATCGTGTGGTGGTTATCGCCACGAAGTAGATGCCAGACTCCGGACCCTGCCAAGTGAACAACAAAGACACTCGAACACTCAGAACACGAAGCTCTAAACTCCCAGGGTGCACCGAAGTCGATCCAGACTCCAGAACGCAGTGCTCCCCACTGCGGCCGAAGAAAGTACTTAGCTTCGTGAGTGGTGGTTTGTCACCCTCCGAGCACCTCTCTCTCTCTCCCCTACTGTAATGATGTGCGGCCTGTCGCCCTCGATCTCACATCAAATCCTTGTAAGGAAGCAGCTGATAGTGCATTTAGGTCGACGCCAAACCGACCGCGTGGTTTTTCACCACATTCTGGGGTTTTCCACGATAAAAAAGATATCTTGCCAGTCATCCCATTTCTGTGACTGTTTGTGCGCTTGTCCGCTCCCGGGCTAAGACAGTTGAATTTCAGACCGGTTCAAGGAGCCTCGAGTAGACCGCAATAGTTTGACACCATCTGTGGGAACAGGTTCCCTAAAACTCTAAAAATTCAGAAGATAATATCGTCCACTCAGCGATACTCGTGACTAGGGACATGGCAAGGAAAAGCACTCGAACCACCCAAGGATCGGTCCGAGAAGGACGCGCTGACCCCGGTCACTCCCACTCCCTCATCAACGCACCGCGACTGGAGGAGACAGTGGCCGCTCCCGCAATGTGTTGATAGGGCGCATTACCCAGATAGAAGAACAGCAGGTCGAGATGCTGAATCTCCTAAGAAACTGGGGGGGGGGGGGGGGGGGGGGGGGGGGCAGGGCATCCCGCCGTACCTCCCGTACCTGTCCAAACGCCTCCTCCGCTTCCGCACTAGGTTTCGAGAAATGGACAAAAAGAGGACTCTGAGTCCTCAGCAGCAAGTACCACACATATTGCCCGTCTAGCCAGGCCCGCCGACATGGACCCCCATAATCTCCACCAGAGGGCAGGTGACCCCGGCAACCTTCCTGGGAGATAAACCCGAGAAGAGTTAAGAGAGTTGATAGAGAAGAGTGCAGACAAGTAGGCCGTCCAGCAACACGCATGTATCGTCCCTTCCGCAACGAATCCACGTTGGCCCACGAAGTTTTGGCGCACCCAATCTCTGGAGGATTCAAACTCCCAAGCATGGAGTTCTACGATGGAACCGAGGATCCTCTGGAGCACGTCAATCACTTCTCCACCATCCTCCGAATCTACAACACTCCCGACCAACTGCTCTGTCAAGTGTTCCCGGCCACCCTGAAAGGTCAAGCAAGGACTTGGTTTCACTCTATCCGGAGTGGAACCATCAGGAAATTCTTTGAGTTATCACAGCAGTTCATGGATCAGTTCGTCGTGAATCACAGGATAGTAAAGGACCCTTCCCATCTTTCGGGAATTAGGCAAAGTGAGGGGGAAACCCTTAAGGAGTTCTTTCGACGATTCACCACAGAAGCCCACCAGATTCCTGGGGTTGACCCTGAACTCCTTCGAGGAGTATTCTTGGGAGGTCTTCGGCCTAGCGGATTCTATTCCGCCTTAATGAGGGAAACGGTCCCAAGCTATCCCGATCTGGTGTATATGGTTGAGGCACAAATTGCGGCCGATGAGGCGATCGAAGCGCACCGCCGACAGTTCGAAGGAATGCTAAAGAGGAAGAGAGAAGAACCAGCCCCAAAGAGGCAAGAGGAACGTCAAGGGAGTACGCATCATCAAGATTGCAACATGCCCCCTCGAACCTATCAAGAGTACGCACCTCTCAACACCTCTTGCACAAACGTACTTTACATGATACAAGACAACCCGACACTACACAGGCCAAGAGACATCCCCTAGGGAAGGGGTGATCAGTGAAAGTACTATGAATTTGATTGGGGCCTAGGACACGCCACCGAGGACTGCATCAAACGCAAGGACGAGTTAGAGTGCCTCATCCAGCAAGGCATTCTCGGAAGGTTCCTACAAGATCGAAAGCCAAATCATCCAGCAAATGGGAGAAGAGAGCAACCGCCCGCGCGCTAGGGCGCACAGGAAGATGTGCAAGTAGTTGGGGGTAGTGGAAACTATCTCAACTCTCCCTTTCCCTGATGTCAACTCAATCACCCAACCAGCTTAAATGATCAGTTTCGGAGATAAAGACTTGAAGGGACTGCTTATTCCGCATAAGGACCCGCTGGTTATCAGCACAGAGAACGACAATCCCAGCTTCTGCGTCAAGCGAGTACTGGTGGATAACGACAGCTTAGTCAACGTTATGTTCATGCCTGCCCTCCTCAACATGAAGATCCCGCAAGAACACCTCCAGCCAGCTTCTGGACCCATCTACGGCTTCAACGACAATCCTGTCCCAGTCAAGGGCACTATCACCCTCCCCATAACTTTGGGAGATTTCCCGAAGCATGTGACCCACGATATATAGTTCGTAGTGGTTGAGTCAGAATCACCTTACAATGCGATTTTGGCCAGCTGTTATAGTTGCTATTCGGAGCTATCCCATCCATCCCACGCCTCGCAATGAAGTTCGTCACCCAAGGAGGAGTTGGAGTGGTTCGCAAAAACTAGGAGGCAGCACGTGCATGCTACCTCCAGCAGATGAAGCCAGGACAAGGAGCTGACTATCGCACCAACCTGCCCAGAACCTGAAGTCCCAAAAAGAAAAGCTTGGAATCGAACAGAAATATCCTACTATATTTCATCTTCGTCTAATTTCCTTAAGTATTTTTGCTTTCTGTAATCAATACTCTCAAAAGTCGCAAGCATGTACTTGCGCAAAGACTTCTGTGTGTTTAATTCAGGATGCTTAATTTTCCTGCAAAACTTGCTGTCACGGGAGCACTCGGGGGCCAAACACCCCTAACTACGCCATAAATTACGGCACTAATGGGACCTACTCTTCCTTTTCTAATCTTGTCGGCGCCAGGAGCGATTGCACTACTCCAAGAAAGCACGCATGCAGTTTGATATTTCAATATATTTATCTGTTTCTGACTCTACTACCTTAGGAACACCTCGGGGAACAACCCTCTTCAATAAAGGTCAGCCTGCAACACGGAAAGTGACCTCACTGCCCCGGATCGAAGGTTCATCCTTCTCCCCCGCTGGTGTGGGCCAAGGGATGACCCCATCGCCCACACCAGCGGTTCGAATCATTTTGCCATTCACCGTCTCTCTGACCCCACTGCACCGGATCGAAGGTTCGCCCTTCTCCCCCGCGGTAGGTCACTGCGTCGCCAGGGGATGACCCCCTCGCCCACGCCAGTGGTTCGAATCATTTTGCCATTCACCGTCTCTTCGACCTCACTGCCCCAGATCGAAGGTTCGCCCTTCTCCCCCGCGGTAGGTCACTGCGTCGGCAGGGGATGACCCCCTCGCCCACGCCAGCGGTTCGAATCATTTTGCCATTCACCGTCTCTCCGACCTCATTGCCTCAGATCGAAGGTTCGCCCATCTCCCCCACGAGAAGCTTTCCTACGTTCGCCGACCTTCCTGCGGCGTCGACCTTTTTGCGGACCAGATCTCCTGGGACGAATTGCTTGATTCTAATGTTTTTATCAAAATACATGGCCATCCGGCGCTTCACTTCCTCTTCCCGAATCGCTGCAAGGTCTCTGAGCTCCTCAACCACTTCCAGCAAGAGTCGATGTTCCTCCTCATTGTCTACCCTCCAGTCTTTACCACCCTCCTGGGCGGCCATGACCCGGGGGACCTGACCTCGAATTCTACTGGGAGTACGGCCTCGGATCCGTGAGAGAGCTTGAACGGTGTTTCTCCCATCGCCGTGTTGGGTGTCGTTCTCAAGGCCCACAAGACCGAGGGAAGCTGCTCCACCCAGCTCCCCTTCAAGTTCTCCACTTTTTTCTTCAGCAGGTTGACTATGACTTTGTTTGCCGCCTTCACCTGCTCGTTTCTTCGAGGATGATGAACGGAGGCGAAGCGGAGATCAATGCCCAACTAACCATATAAGCTAATGAGTTCCCCACTAGCGAACTGTTGTCCATTGTCTATCACTATTGCGAGGGGGAGCCCGTACCTGCAAATTATTTCTCCCCAAATAAAATTCCTTATTACCTGCAAGGTTGTTTTTGTCAAAGCTTTAACCTCCACCCACTTGGAGAAGTAGTCTATCATGATCAGCAGGAACCTTCTTTGACCGCTGGCCTGAGGGAATGGGCCGACCAAGTCCATTCCCCAGATGGTGAAGGGTCAGGGTGTTGTGATTGTCCTGAGCCTTTGCGCGGGTTGGAGTTGGAGTGGTGCGAAAAGATGGCACTTCTGACACTTCTTCGCAAACTCCATGGTGTCCTTACGAAGGGTCGGCCAGAAGTATCCCTACTTCAACACTCTCTTCTCTAAGGTTTGGCTTCCGGAGTGGCTTCCGCACTCCCCGGAGTGGATTTCTTCCAAGACCTTCGGAACTTCATCTTCCGTCACGCACCTTGCTAGGAGCCCGGTCAGGGTCTTCCTGTACAAGATTCCTTCTCGGATCAGGTAGTACGTTGACTTGTACCTGAATCGCTTCTTATCTGGGACCTCCTCCGGGAACTTGTCCGAGGTCAGAAAGGTAAGGATCGGGTCCACCCACGAGGCACTTTGATCGATCTCCATCAGCTCTCCTTCCTCGATGGATGGGTGGAACAACTCGGTCACCGTTCCTCCCGCGCGAGGGCCGTATTTCGCCAACCGCTCTGCTCGGACATTTTCCTCTCTCGGGATATGCGGAATGGAGAAAGTGCGAAACCACCTGATGAGATCCCTAACCTTCACCAGATACCTCTGGAGGGTCGGCTCCTTCGCCTCAAACTCTCCTTGAACCTGGGAGGCCACCACCATCGAATCCATGAAAACCTTCACATCTCGGATTCCCAGTTCCCTCCCCAGGCGAAGCCCAGCCACCACTGCTTCATACTCGGCCTGGTTGTTGGTCACGGGGAATCGGATGTCTATCGCTTGTTCGATTGTTGTCCCCTACGGACTGACCAGGATCACCCCTCCGTCGAGGGAGTTCTTTCCTCTTGCCTCGTCTGCGAACATCTCCCATGCTATCAACCTGGTGGGTTCCGACTCATCCACCTCGGTCACATACTCTGCCAGGAAGTCTGCCACCGCCTGCGCTTTCATTGATAGCCGGGGGATGAAGGTGACATCGAACTCGCTAAGCTCGACTGACCACTTTGCCAACCTGGCTGAGTGCTCCACTCCTTCCATAATGTTGCAAAGGGGGTGATCGATCACTACTCTGATCGAATGAGCCTGGAAATAGGGACAGAGTTTCTGGGATGAGATGATCAAAGAGAACGCCAACTTTTCCAGTATGGGATACCCGAGCTCTGCCTTTTTCAGGACTCAGCTGACATAGTAGATTGGCAGCTGCTTCTTTCCCTCCTCCCGGACCAGGACCGAACTTACCGCCTCAACTCTTACCCCCAGGTAGAGAAAAAGGTCTTCTCCTTCTCTCGGTCCCTGATGCAAATGAGCTCTCGTCAGTTGCTCCTTCAACGCCTGAAAAGCCTTCTCACATTCTGGCATCCACTCAAACTTCTGACCCTAGCACAGGGCTCTGAAGAAGGGAGAGCACCTCTCCCCTGCTCTGGAGAGAAACCGGCTCAACCTTGCTAATTCCCTATCAGCCTTTGAATCTCCTCCGCACTCATCGGCGACTCCAACTCCAGGATTTCTTTGACCTTGTCCGGATTGGGTTCGACCACCTCCGGGGTGAGTAGGTGACCTAGGAACTTTCCTCGGCTTGCTCCGAAGACACATTTAGAAGGGTTAAGCCTCATCTTGAACCTCCGAAGGGTAGCGAAGGTCTCCACCAAATCCTACAGGCGGGACTCTACGTGCCTTCTTTTGACCATCAAGTCATCCACATAGACTTCTAGGTTGCGCCCCTTCTGCTCCTTAAAGACTCATTCCATCATCCTTTGGTAGGTTGCTCCTACGTTCCGCAGTCCGAAAGGCATCATCTTATAACAATAACACACGTCGTCTGTGATGAAAGAAACATCCTTAACATCGGGCGAATGCATTCAGATTTGA
Source organism: Dactylorhiza incarnata (assembly GCA_033032865.1). Classification (NCBI taxonomy): domain Eukaryota; kingdom Viridiplantae; phylum Streptophyta; class Magnoliopsida; order Asparagales; family Orchidaceae; genus Dactylorhiza; species Dactylorhiza incarnata. The sequence goes on along the minus strand of JAWHQI010000028.1, from coordinate 1,131,001 downwards.
TGATAGTCGGAGAACGCATCCAAGAAGCTCATCACTGGGAAGCCGACATTTGAGTCTACCAACGCGTCAATCTGATGCAAAGGATAACAATCCTTATAAGGACATGCCTTGTTCAACAGAGAGAAGTCCACACACTTTCACCACCTCCCGTCCCCCTTCTTTACCATTACCACATTAGAACCCCATCCTGAATATTAGATTTCTTCCACGAACCCTGCCTCTAGCAGTTTCCCTACCTCCTCTCTGATTGGCCCGGCGAGGGTAGCCAACACATTTCTCTTCTTCTGGCGAATGGGACGGATGCTTGAGTCGAGGTTTAGGCGATAACATGCCACATTCGCATCGACACCTGGCATCTCTGCAGCGCTCCACGCAAAGATGTCCACATTCTGCTGGACACGTCTTCGGAACTTCTCTTGATCCTGCTCGCTCAGCCTCCCGCTGATTTGTATCATCTCAAGCCTTCCACTGCCGCTAACGACCTCTCTCTTTCACCTCCTCTTCCACCTCCAACTTGGTCAGATCATCCAACACATGATCTGCCTTCTCTGCCTCCTCTTCCCTTACCAATAGCCGCAACTTGTTGGGAGGAGGTGCGTTCCTTGGCTCTTTGCTTCCAGCCGTGAGACTTGCTCAGAGCTTTCCGAACCATTTGCTTCCACGCTCACCGCACTAGAATGTTGAAACCAGAGAACCGGTCTCGACGTTCGAAAGGGGGATGCAGCTAACCCTTACTTGACACGAGCTAGAACTCTTGACTAGTTGCTGAGAACCGAAAGATCTTACCCCTGAAGAACACTTGAGACTAAAAATGAACTCCTTAAGCTACAACGAGGAGGTCCCACCACACACCCGAAAGTTCAAAGAGAGCTTCCCCTCTCAAGCCAATGTTGAGCTTGGGCACCTCGGAGGGCACTAAGGACCAGCTCACCGTCAACCTTAACGGACAGGGGTAGTGCTTGCTCACAAGACACACGCGAGGGAGAGGAGAGTCCAACCCTTCCCAAGGTGCCCATGTGGGTCTATTTATAGACTTCCCAAAATTGGGTTGCGGACAGCCAAAAATCTATTATCCGCAGCTCAACTACGAACCTGAACGATCGAGATAGGAGAGGGGGCGAGTGGAATTCGATACGTCCACTCCCCCCTTGCCGGAGGCTGGAAAAGTGGACCGAGGTCCACTAGCTGAACTGGGTGAGTGGACCTTACGGTCCACTCAGCCAACCGGGCGAGTGGACCACTCACCCAATAGCTCGGGGCGATAGGTCCACTCGCCCCCTGGCTCGGGCAAGTGGACCATGGGTCCACTCGCCCAGATCCTTGGGCGAGTGGACCATGGGTTTGGACCCATGGTCCACTCGTCCAAATTGGGAAGCCTCCTCGCAGACCTTTCTCTTGGTTTGGTCAGTCTTCGCTTACCTCCAACTAGTCGATCCACCGCGACTTCATCTGCGCCGGGTCACACCAGCTCGGCAAATATGAGAGTTGTACATTGCTCCTTGGTGAGTTTCATGCTTTGTAGAGTGGAGAGAAACATGACATCGACTGAGCTCCCTTTGTCGACTAGTACTCTCTTGACGTTGAAACATGGATCCCCGATCCCAATGATGATTACGAGCGGGTCTTGGTGAGGTAGCCGCAACCCCTCTAGATCTTCTTCTCCGAAGGTAATGGTGGAGTCTTGCTTGAGTTTTTTTATCATCATGCCCCCTCTCGGGCCTAGCAATGGAAAGAATCTGAGCGGCGAGGTTAGGAGACCCGGCTATAGTCTCGACTTCTCCTACCATAGGACTTCCCGCCATTGCGCCGTGAGGTGCAGGAGGTTGATCTCTTGGCTGCCTGGGTTATTGCGACTGGCTTGGAAGTTGACCTTGCAGGAAGCTTCTGAGGATTCCTTGCCTAGCAAGGCGCTCAATTTCTTCCTTCAATCTGGAGCATTCCTCAGTCTTGTGACCAGCTCCTCTACGAAACTCGCAATACTTTGATTGGTCAGTTCTTTCATTTGGAATAGGCGGCCTCGGCCTACGGAATGTCGGGCTGTCTTGAATGGCATAAAATACGTTGGTTCGCGACGTGTTGAGGAGAGTATAAATTCATGGTGGCCGGGGACCCTGATCCCTTCGGAGGTCTCAACGATGATCATCATCCCGACGCTCTTCCATATGCCATTCTTCCTACCTTCTGGAAGCTTGCTCCTACCCCTTCCTTCTCTTCTGACTTCCTTCGAACAGCTGGCGATGCACCTCAATGGCCTCATCCACCGCTATCTGTACTTCTACTCGGTGTACGAGACCTGGATAGCTTGGTACTGTCTCCCTCATCAGAGCGGAGTAGAAGCCTCCTGGGCGGAGTCCCCCCAGGAAAATGCCGTGAAAAAGCTCGGGATCAACCCCTGGGATCTGCCGTGCCTCGGCGGTGAAGCGACGGAAAAATATTTTAGGGTATCTCCCTCTTTCTGGCAAATCCCCGAAAGATATGAGGGATCTCATGTGAAATTTTCCGTAGATCTAGGAGTGAGCAGGAATCGTACAACTTAAAGTTATAGCCAACAACCAAAAGCACATGAAGCAACACAATCTTTATTGATGATAGCAGAAATCTTCATTACAGAGCGAGGTATACATGGCGAGACATGATTTCGCCAGTACACAAAACCAAAAAGAAATTACAATGCTGAAGGAAAGATAACCAGCGGTCTGAAACTCTGAGACCGCCTGACCGCACGACCTGGCTATTCGCGCGACTAGAAAACGAGACCGCGCGAACACACACTGCCGGCGACTTGAACAACACCAACCGAGAACTCCGCGACCTCCCGAACTCCACTAATTCTCCCGAACTCCAGCAACTCGCACTGCAAGCCGCGAGACCGCCCGAACACCTTAGAAGAAGAGGTGACCGCTGCTGTCTGCACAATCCGCAGAAGCTGCACAAGGAAAGTTCAATCAGCTAACCAGCCGGTCACAAAAATGAGACCGCAAGAAATAGGCGCGAGCTCAGTTTACACTTAGTGCGATTTTTTGTTATGCTGTAACAGTGACTCCTATTTATAGGTGTGCGACCTGATCCAGTCACCACCCTATGAGATAGAGTCACTACCCTGACCGTGTGACCAAGATCGGTCAACCCGCGCGGTCAGCAGATCGCTCTGCGCTGTGAGCTCGCCGACTTCAAACCTGACCGGAGATCGCTACTCCTCCAAGAAGCCGCGCGATCATGACAACACGCCCCATGTGTTCGCAACACGACCTCCTCCAGAGACCGTGAACACAGCCAAGTCGACCAAGGAAAGAACCCGCCAAGTCGACCAACACCAGTGTTCGCATACACCAGCAGATCGCCAAGGGACCAGCTTATGCGAACACAAAAAAGAGAAGACCGCGCGACTAAGAGAGCCTTAGTCTGCGCGGACCACAAGAACCTGGACAATCGCCAGACCGGAAGACCGTCTGAATAACAACCCTGTGCAGATAATTACTTAACCCGCACAGTTCAGAAACAACTCGCCACGCGATCACACGAACCAGACCGCTCGGCCTCACCTACAGAAAAACCAGCTCGCCATGCGGTCACACAAACCAGACCGCGCGGCCTCACCTTAGCAGCCTTGGACACAAGAATGGCAGTCAAACCGAATAAGCCGCAGTTAGACCAGACCGCAGAAGGAGACCGCGAGATCGCGCGGTTAGACCAGACCGCGCGGTCACCTCCCAGACCGCCAACTTTCACTTCAACATTTTCAACGCTCCCCCTTGAAGTGGGAAGTTGAAAACAGCCAAGTAAATTCCTCAGCCGAGTGAATGGCCCCTTCGCCAGCGCCTTTGTGAATATGTCAGCAACGTTTTCCTGACTCCGAACATGCTCGACCGAAAGAGACCCCTCCAGCACCTTCTAACGAATGAAATGATGCTCGATCTCGATATGCTTGGTCCTCGCGTGACACACAGGATTAGTAACCAGTTTGAGTGCACTCTCATTGTCTCCACGGAGCAGAGTCGGACCCCGAACCTCCTTATGGACGTCTCCCACCAACCTCCTAAGCCAGATGGCTTCTTGAGCTGCCAAGGCCGAAGCCTTGTATTCCGCTTCCGTGGTAGAGACAGACACGGAATCCTGCTTCTTGCTGCACCATGATATAGCTGTAGGGCCCGCCATGAAGATGAATCCAGACGTCAACTTCCGATCATCCGAAACTCCCCCGTAATCAGCATCCATGTACCCATGCACCTCGAAGCCCGCATCCCTCCTGTATAAGAGACCCATATCCGAAGTCGCCTTGACATACTTCAAAATATTCTTGGTCGCTAGTAGATGAGGCATCTGTGGTTCCGCCATATAGCGACTCACCCTGCCAACTGCATATGCAATATCCGGCCTAGTGATCGACAGATAAATCAAGCTCCCAACCAGAGCTCGGAGCACAAGCGGATCTTCCAGAATCCTCCCCTCATCCTTCCGAAGTTTCATGGCCTTCTCCAGAGGTGTAGAAATGCACTTCCCTTCCTTCATGCCGAATCGCTCCACGATTCGCTCCGCATATCCAGCCTGGGACACCAGCACCCCACTTTCCTTCCTCTGCACTTCGAGTCCAAGGAAATGGTCGAGTTCACCCAAGTCCTTCATCTCAAACCTGATAGATAGCTCAGCCCGAAGCTTTGCTACCTCCTCCTTCGAATTTCCCGTCACGATCATATCGTCGATGTAAAGCAGCACGATGACTTGAAGTCCCCCGCTCTTCTTGACAAACAAGCTTGAGTAAGAGTCTGAAGCACCATATCCACAGAATAGGAGATATTCTGCAATCTTCCCGTACCACACCCTCGGCGCTTGCTTCAACCAATACAGGGCCTTCTTCATCTTGCAGACATAGTCAGGAAAATCTTCAGATACGAAACCTGGCGGCTGGATCATGAAGATATTCTTGTCAATCTCGTCGTACAAGAAAGCATTCTTTACTTCGAGTTGTCAAATCTCCCACCCCCAAAACGCCGCAAAGGCAATCACAAACCGAACTGAAGTCATCTTTGCCACCTGACTGAATGTCTCCTCATAGTCATCACTGTATTGCTGCAAGAATCCACGAGCCACAAGGCGAGCCTTGTATCGCTCGATACTGCCGTCTGCCTTCTTCTTGAGCTTGTAGACCCACTTGCATGTCACAGGTGTAATGCCTTTGGGCCTGGGCACCAGAGACCAAGTCTCATTCTTCTCAAGAGCTGCCATCTCTTCTTCCATAGCCGAATCCAACTGCTTCACGCCTTTGGCCTTCTCAAAGCTCACTAGTTCCCGCTCATTCAGGGGACCAGCAAAGAAACATGAGACAAGGCTCACCATGTTTCCTCCTGTATAGCGATCAGGAGCAATGATCGTTCGCTTCGATCTCCGCAACACCTTCTCCTGACTCGCAACATCCTCAGCTGCTTCTTCCCTAGCTCCCCTTCCAGACGTACTAGGAGCATCGCTCCCCCTGCTTCCTGGTCCAGAAGCCTCCGTCTCAGAACTAGAAATGGATGGACCACCTGGTGACAAAGGCAGCTCCACCTGAAGATTTTCCACAGCTCTCTCCGGCTCCTCCACCCTGCTTTCTGGTAACACGACACCAGAACTCCCCTTGTACGACGTCACCTCATCAAACACGACGTCGCGAGATACAACAAATCTCCGCATCTCCGAGTCCATGCACTTCCAGCCCTTCTTCCGATCATCATATCCCACGAAGACTAGCTTCCTTGCTTTCACATCTAGCTTCGTCTGAAGCGCATCTGGAACGTGCACATAGCAGGTGGAGCCAAACACCCGAAGGTGTGCCACGCTTGGCTTTTCCTTAAACATCATCTCATGCGGGGTCAATATGTTGATGGGATTGAGAGGCATCATGTTGATGACGTAGGCAGCACAAGACATTCCCTCCGCCCAGAAGGACCTTGGGATACTCTTGGCATGCAGCCAACACTTGCAGGTCTCCGTCAGATGACGGATCTTCCGCTCTGCAACTCCGTTTTGTTGTGGAGTATGCACACAAGTATGCTCTCTCTGTATGCCCGCCTTCCTGCAAAAATTAGAGAACTCACTAGAGGTGAACTCCCCCCCTCACCCGTTGTCAGTTATCAGCTTCTTTACCCGCAGGCCTAGCCGACCCTCCACTAGCTCCTTGAACTCCACAAACTTGGCAAACGCCTCCGTCTTCTCCTTCAGAAAATACACCTAGACATATCTGGTGTAGTCGTCGATCAACACCAGCATACACCTGCTGCCTCCGAGGTTTGGGGTAGCAGTCGGTCCCATCAAGTCACCGTGGATGCACTCCAGCGGCACACTACTCCTTGTCTGCGACTTATCGAACGGTAGTCGATGAGACTTGCCGAACTGACATCCCGCACAGACATGACCGTCACCGTAGGAAGATAGACTAGGCAGGCCCTTGACCAGACCTTTCATCGCCATAGCCTTCAGCTTATCCATCCCTACATGCCCCAACCTCTCGTGTCATATGATGGCACTATCATTGGTCCTCATCTTGTCAACATAAGAACTTGTCGATAAAACGAACAAGTATTTTGCCCTTCTCCCGACATGAATGACTTCCGCCTTTACCGCCTCAACATTTCGAAGAAACCTCACTTCTGTTGGACCGAACAGAACGTGATACCCATCGTCTACATCGTTGGTCACGGAGAAGAGGTTTTTCCTCATTCTAGGCACATGATAGACACTCTTCAAGGTTAGAGGCCCCTTATCACGGCCCAAGGAAACAACCCCCACCTTCTCGACACTATGCACAGTAGTATCAGCAGTTATGATGGCATCATTACCTGAGTAAGGCTGCGCAGAAGAAAGCTTCGACTCGTCCCCGGTGAAGTGATGACCACACCCCGAGTCCACGATCCAGTCCTCCTGATAGTTGATAGGAGCCGCAGCTCCAACAGAAGCCGAGAAGGATCCTCCCCATCCTCCATCATTTTGTCTGGACTCAGCTTCCTCCTTCCCTGCAGCAGCATGCCCTGGCTGAAGATTCACCAAGCAATCCTTCCTGATGTGACCAAGCTTTCCGCATCTGAAGCATTTGGGTCCTTCTCCCTTCTTCTTCCCTTCAGCCTTAGGAGCATAACCTCTCTCCTGCTGTCCAGAAGTTGAAGGCCCATAGCCTCCAGCGGTCTTCTTCTTCTTATCCCGTTTCTTCTTCTTCCCTGTGAAGAGCACCTCGCCATCTCCCCCAGACACTGACACCCCCGCCATCTGCCTTGCCAGGCTCTCCTGCGACGCAAGCAGATTCTCCAACTCCAACAGAGACGGCTGATTTGCCCAACCCTGCACCGACATCACAAAAGTAACATACTCCTTCCGCAAGCCGCAGATGATGTGCCTCTTCAGCTCTGCCTCAGAAATTGGCTCATCAGGATCCAGTGCTGAAATCTCAGCGCACAGGTTCTTCATCTTCAGGAAGAACGTTGAGATAGAAAGTTCACCCTGAGCCGACCTAGCCAGCTCATTTTCCAGGAACTGTAGCCTCGCTACATTCTTCTTGTTAAACAGCCCATCCAGGGCTCTCCAGATCTTCGCAGCTGATCCACACCCTAAGATGTGATCGAATAGGTCAAGTTATATTGCCCTCTTCAGAGTGAACTCTGCCTTCGCATTGATCCTCCTCCAATTTCTCAACTCATGACCATTATCCCCAACTGGGATAACTTCTTCCGTACTGTCCCCTCCAACAACCTCCCAAAGGTCCTCACCCAAAAGATAACTCTGCATGCACGACTTCCACTTCTTGAAGTTAGTCGAGTTGAGCATCTCAATTCCAAGACCTCTTGCTTCCATGGCTCTACCACTGGTTCCTTCTTCACAAAGGCGATGGCAACTTACAGTTGTTCACTGCTCTATCCACTCCAACCTAGCTCTGATACCATGTGAAATTATCCGTAAATCCATGAGTGAGAAGGAATTATACAACTTAAAGTTATGGCCAACAACCAGAAGCACATGAAGCAACACAATCTTTATTGATGATAACAAAAATCTTCATTACAGAGCGAGGTATCATGGCGAGACATGATCTCGCCAGTACACAAAACCAAAAAGAAATACAATGCTGAAGGAAAGATAACCAGCGGTCTGAAACTCTGAGACCGCCTGACCGCACGACCTGACTGTTCGCGCGACTAGAAAACGAGACCACGCGAACACACACTGTCAGCAACTTGAACAACACCAACCGAGAACTCTGCGACCTCCCGAACTCCACTGATTCTTTCGAACTCTAGTAACCCGCACTGCAAGCCGCGAGACCGCCCGAACACCTTAGAAGAAGAGGTGACCATTGCTGTCCGCACAATCCGTAGAAGCTGCAAAAGAAAAGTTCAATCAGCTAACCGGTCGGTCACAAAAATGAGACCGCAAGAAATAGGTGCGAGCTCAGCTTACACTTTGTGCGATTTTTTGTTATGCTGCAACATTGACTCCTATTTATAGGCATGCGACCTGATCCAATCACCATCCTATGAGATAGAGTCACCGCCCTGACCTCGTGACCAAGACCGGTCAACCCGCGCGGTCAGCAGATCGCTCTGCGCCGTGAGCTCGCTGACTTCAAACCTGACCGGAGATCGCTACTCCTCCAAGAAGCCGCGCGATCATGACAACACGCCCCCTGTGTTCGCAACACGACCTCCTCCAGAGACCGCGAACACAGCCAAGTCGACCAAGGCAAGAACCCGCCAAGTCGATGTTGGGTTTTCTTATACCATATCAAAAAATGATAATGCAGCATATCTCATATGCGCAGTGGAATAAATAACTAGAACAACCCAAAGAGTTAAGGAACTTGCGATTTTACTGATTCAAGAAATAAAACAACATCCACAATACAGTGCAGAAATTATAGCTGAAAAGGATTTGAGTCGATACTCAAACCAAGGTGCTCCAATGTCAGATTCAAGATGGTGCGGCTGAGTTCCTTGCACAGAAATGGATCTGCACCTCTATAGTAGTCCACATAAGCACTGGAGAACCCTAGCCTCTTGTCTCACAAGATCTAGGTCGGAGAAGAACTATCCTTTACGTCTTCCACAGACTGCTAGGTCCGACTACAGGAAGAGGCGACAGTGGCGGCGGGATCAACCGGTCGGAACACTTCCTTCCGGGGCTACAGGCGGAACTCTTTCGCCGCTCTCACTTTCTTTCGCAAAATAGATCGCATCATTTAGGTCAAAAGAATCACATTCTTTTATACCCACGCGCAAAAAGGAGTTATCCGCACAACCACGACTTAAAGTGAAGAAAATAGAATTCGTCAAACTGCGTTCGACGAACTGGCTAGCATTCGTCGAACGCGCTGGCCGTTCGTCGAACGCGCTGGCCGTTCGTCGAACGCGCTGGCCGTTCATCGAACGCGCTGGCCGTTCGTCGAACGCGCTGGCCGTTCGATGAACAGGCTCGTCGTTCGTCGAACGCGCTCGCCGTTCGTCGAACGCCAGTCCAACGGTCGACGAAAACCTTCAGTTCTACGAACTGATCACTGCGTTCGACGAAAGTTTTCAGTTCGACGAATTGAACTCTGCGTTCTACGAATGCCTTCAGTTCAGCGAACTGAACTTTGATCTCAAATAAGTCGCAAAGGATTGGCTTCATATCTCGAGAAATCTCAAGACATAATTTCCCGAGAGATCCCAAGGCAATATAACTTCTCGAGAAATACCAAGGATATATTTCCTCGAGAAATACCAAGGATATATTTCCTCGAGAAATCCCAAGGCAATATATATATATATATTTTCTCGGGAAATCCCAAGGCAATAATACTTCTCGAGAAATCCCAATGCAGGAAACATTAAACTTCTCGAGAAATCCCAAACCAATACAATTCTTCCTCCAATTTCTCCAAGCACTTTTATGTGCGATCCTATAGGCTCATATTGCGTTGGCAGTAAGACTAACTGTTGATTGCTTTGAGATCACCTCAGAAACTCCAATAGTCTCCCACTTGATCACAAAGTGTCAACAAAAGTCTCAAAAACAATGAGCGGCATCTAGCAATACATCATTGCTACCCAAGCAATAAGAGTTTATAACTCAATAAGCATGTCATGACCAATGTATCAGTGCTGTCATGTCCTTTTGTCCTTTACATCCGGATAGAACTAGAGGCATGGACCGTGTCACCCTCATAATTGTTCAATCCTGGTTTCCTGATCTAGAATAGACTGACAAAAATGGTGAGCTCAAAATCATATATTGACTCAACCAAGCATGGTCATGCATTTCTCAGTCTCATTCCATCAAGGGGCCCATGGATGTAACTCCTGTCATAAAGGAGGACAAATCTCATTTCTGCTCACACACAAATTTCCAAATAATTCGTAACATACCCAACAACCACCCTTATCGGCAACCTTTCTCAAGAGAAGACTTTAGATGGCATCAAAATACGCTTTTTCTCACCTGATGAATGATGTGACTTCAGGTCAAAGGACCACAAACACCATTGTCACTTGAGACCTACTTGTGACACGTTCATATAGCAATCCACAAAGTAGTCTCATGCTGGGTCTGTCCAGTACAACTTGTTCCTAACAAGTACCCATGTGATGACTTGATATCACAATATCATGACCTGTGAGAACCGGTCATCAGTCAACGCACATGCTAATCTTATGGTTTCATCCTCGCCCTAATTTCTAGGATGATACCTCGACCGGGGACCATTTAAGAATGAATCTTCATTTAAATATAGGCCCTCACATTCAAGTCACGTACTTGAATTCCTATGGAAACAAACATTCTAAGGGCATTCATTATGTTAATTAGTCTATCATATAGAAACAGTTGACATAATAAAAGAACTTGTCATAAATGTAAAATGAAAAACCATAGTACATATCACAATTCATCAAATGAATAAACAACCAACAAGCATATAATCCACATGGCTCCCACTAAAGATGATCATTCAGGTATCTAATACCCATTGATCTAACATGACCATCATGCTTCCTTTGCGCAAGAGGCTTCGTCAGTGGATCCGCTATGTTTTCTTCAGTTGGTACTCTGCAAATGCTCACATCTACTCGATCGACAATCTCTCGAATAAGATGGAACCGCCGAAGTATGTGCTTGGAGCGCTGATGAGACCTAGGTTCCTTAGCTTGTGTAATAGCACCATTGTTGTCACAGTAGAGAACTACGGGATCAACAATGCTAGGAACTACATCTAGCTCGCCGATGAATTTCCTAATCCATACAGCTTCCTTCGCCGCATTTGTTGTAGCAATATACTCGGCCTCAGTTGCAGAATCAGCAACTCTCTCTTGCTTGAAACTTTTTCAGCTTACAGCTCCTCCATTAAGGCAAAATACAAAACCTGATTGGGACTTTGAGTCATCCCTATCAGTCTGGAAGCTAGCATCTGTGTAACCCTTTACGACGAGCTCTTCCTCTCCACCATACACCAAGAATTCATCTTTAGTCCTTCTCAAGTACTTTAAGATATTCTTGACTACAATCCAATGACTCTCACCGGGATCAGACTGATATCTGCTAATCATGCTCAAAGCATAAGTGTTGGGAATCGTACCCACATGATTCCTGATTTGAAGAAGTCACCATGTCAAGAATACTTCACTTTGTATTTGATCAAGATATCTAGCTCATAATCTCAGGAAAATACAAGTACATGTCGTCGAGAAGGACAGAAGGGATGGTCGACAAAGTATGCTTATCGTTGTAATGATAGGCAAAGCAAACGCAGAGATACTATCAAAGAAAGGCGTGTCGTCGAGAAGAATGGAGTATCGTCGACATCAACATAGCGGCCATGTCGACAAGACAATACTACAATTACAACGACAGAATGAACAAAGGAAGGTCCCAACGACACAGACAAAGGAAGCATATCGTCGTATATGCAGGAACGCCAGCATGTCCCGTATCGTTGAAATACAAGCATCAGAAGCAGAAGCAAGGAGACCTGAAGAATTACCAAAGCACAAGGGGCCGACAAAGATATGCCGTCGAGATACATTCCATGTCCTCGTAACGATGGAATATATCGTCGAGACAAATTCAAATCTCGCGGATGCGCTGTCAGAAATTAATGTCGCCGCCTGATTGTCCAATCAGGGGTCTGCTATGATGGCTGGGCGTCTGACAGGAAAGGAAAGCTAATGTGACCGTTATACGGCTTGTCCTCTCTATAAAAGGAAACAGGGTTGCCCTAGAAAAGATAACTTGGCGTGCAAGAAAGAACTAGCAAAAGCATCCCACCGTTCAATAGAACAGTACATTCTTGCGGAGAAGAAGAAGAAGTTCTCAAGAAGCAGTCATCTTCACCGACTGCTAAGAAGCCAATCCACAACCGGCTAAGAAAGAATTGAAGAAGAACCGTGCATTCAAGATCTGATTCAGAAGCATTCTCTTCATTCTCAAGAAGCCGATCATCATCAGGCTAAGGTTGTCGATCAACATCAGGCAGAAGAAACAGTTTATATCTGTAATCTCTTGTAATGCTTGCGGGTCATATTGTCTAGCTTGAGGGCTGGAGAGCTGTGAGGCTTGAGGTCTAGGGCAGTGCACTCGCGGGTGCGATTTGTCAAGCTTGCGGGCTCGGTGACAGTAGGGACTTGCGGGTCTAGGCTGTTGGGACTTGCAGGTCCGAAAGGTAGGGATTGAGGGCCTGAGTGTCGAGCTTGCGGGCTCGGGGGCAGTAGGGACTTGCGGGTCTAGGCTGTTGGGACTTGCGGGTCCGAAAGGTAGGGCTTGAGGGCCTGAGTGTCGAGCTTGCGGGCTCGGGGGCAGTATGGGCTTGAGGGCCTAGGCTGTTGGGACTTGCGGGTCCGTGTTGTAAGGCTTGAGAGCCTGAACCTCTTGGCGGAGTTTGCCGAGCCTAGCGGATCGCTGGGTAGGCGCAGAGGGACAGAGGACTACTCAAGACACCCGATTTTGAGGAACCTCTATAGATCTTGCATCGTCTGGTGAAATTTGTTTGTGTGTTTTCTTTGGTGCATTACTTAGTTTCTGATAACTCACGCTCGTAATTCAAAAAGCATCAAGATCACATAAACCCCCCTATAGGTGAACGTTCCATAACCAATAATAAGAGACATCGGGTCGAGTATATAACATTGCGTACATGATTGATCCAATTGCCTAAGCATATGGAATCATCTTCATGCGGTCCTTATCTTCCAAAGATTTTGGACACTAGTCCTTAGAGAGACTCACACCATGTGACATGGGTAAGAATCCTTTCTTGGACTCAAGCATGTTGAACCATTTCAACACCTTCTCAATGTATGTACTTTGGGTCAAACCCAGCAACTTCTTCGATCTATCTCTATAGATCCTAATACCAAGTATATAAGTTGTTTCACCCAAGTCCTTCATAGAAAAGCAGTCCCCTAGCCTGTTCTTAACAGCTTGCAGGGTCGGAATGTCATTTCGATTAATATATGTCATCCACATACAAAATCAGGAAAATGACAATGCTCTCATTAATCCTCTTGTAAACACAAGGTTCATCATCGTTCTTGATAAAACCAAACTCTTTGATTTTCTCATCAAAATGAAGATTCCAACTTCGAGAAGCTTGTTTCAATCCATAAATGGATCGATTCAACTTGCATAATTTAATGGCTTCATTTGGAGATTCAAAACCCTCGGGTTGTGTCATGTACACTTCCTCAAGGAAGTTTCCATTAAGGAAAGCCATTTTGACATCCATTTGCCAGATCTCGTAGTCATAATACGCAGCAATAACAAGTAGAATTTTGATGGACTTGACCATGGCTACAGGGGAAACGGTCTCATCATAGTCAACACCGTGAATTTGCCTGAAACCTTTAGCCACCAGCCGGCCCTTGAATGTATGTACATTCCCATCCATGTCGGTCTTCTTCTTGAAGACCCACTTGCACCTTATGGGTCATACCCCTTCAGGTGGTTCCACCAAGTTCCAAACTTGGTTTGCATACATGGAGTCCATTTCAGATTTCATGGCCTCAAGCCACTTCTCGGAGTCAGGACCACACATAGCCACTTGATAGGTTACAGGCTCATCATCATGATCCATAAGCAACACGTTACCTATTTGAGACACGAGAAATCCATATCTCTCAGGCTCAAATCTTGGTCTATCGGATCTACGCAGGATTTGTGTTTCTTGAGCAGGCTCTCTAGCTACAACAACTTGTAGTCCTTGCTCAGGTTCTAAAATCGGTTCAGCTATTGTTTGTGGTTCTTGAACTTCTTCAAGTTCCACCTTTGCAGTGTTTCTGGATAAGAACTCTTTCTCCAAAAAGACGTCAGTCCTTGCGACAAACACTTTGCCCTCGGGCGACAGGTAGAAGTAATACCCTTTGGTTTCCCTAGGATATCCCACAAGATAACACTTATCCGACTTGGGTTCCAGCTTGTCAGGCATTTGACGTCGCATGTATGCCTCACAGCCCCAAATTTTAATGAAAGACATACTGGGACACTTCCCAGTCCATATCTCATATGGTGTCTTTAGAACCGTTTTCGTTGGAGCACGATTTAATGTGAAAGCAGCAGTCTCTAAAGCAAATCCCCAAAAGGAAACGGGCAAATCTGCATGACTCATCATCGACCGTACCATGTCAAACAAAGTACGATTCCTCCTCTCAGACACATCATTATGTTGTGGTGTTCCGGGCGGAGTGAGCTGTGATACAATACCACATTCTCTCAGATGATCATGAAACTCATGACTTAGATATTCGCCACCTCGATCTGATCAAAGTGCTTTTATCTTTTTTTCCAGCTGGTTCTCTACTTCATTTTTAAACTCTTTGAACTTTTCAAAGGTTTCAGATTTGTTCTTCATAAGAAACACGTATCCGTATCTACTGAAATCGTCAGTAAATGTAACGAAGTAGTAGTACCCACCTCTAGCCATAGAACTCATGGGTCCGCATACATCACTATGTATTACGCCCAAAAGATCATCAGCCCTTTCAGTATGACCAGTGAAAGGGACTTTAGTCAATTTGCCTAATAAGCAAGACTCGCATCTCTCAAATGATTCATAATCAAATGAGTCCAATAATCCATCTTTATGGATCTTAGATATGTGTTTCTCATTTATATGCCCCAAACGACAATGCCAGAGATACGTAGGATTCAAGTCACTTGTTTTTAGTCTTTTAGTATTTTCTATGTTATAGATCGAATGGTCTAAGTTCAAAACATATAGACCATTAAACAGTTGGGCTACACCATAACAAACATCATTCATAAATATAGAACAACTATTGTTCTTAATAATGAAAGAAAATCTTCTCATGTCTAAACATGACAAAGATATAATGTTTCGAGTTATGGCTGGAACAAAATAACAGTTATCTAATTCTATTACAAGCCCAGTGGGCAAAGAAAGACGATAAACACCAACGGCAACGACAACAACTCTTGCTCCATTTCCAACACGCAGGTCTATCTCTCCTCTACCCAGCATTCTTCTCCTTGTCAGTTCCTGCACATTCGTACAAATGTGAGAACCACATCTGGTATCCAATACCCAAGATGAAGGAGCAGAAATGTTTATTTCTATAACAAATATACCTGAAGTGGAAGTCATACTTCCCTTCTTCTTTTGCAGATCCTCAATGTAGATGGGACAGTTCCGCCTCCAATGCCCTGCCTTACCGCAGTGGTGGCACTTTCCTTCTTTCGCCAGACCTTTCCTTTTCAGTGCAAAAGACTTGGGATCAAGAGGAGACTTAGATCCAATCTTCGTCTTCTTGAATCCCTTGGTCTTGCCCTTGCTCTTATGCACCATCAGTATGGGGCTGGTAGGCTTGGCCTTCTTCATATTGATCTCGGTAGTTCTCAACATGCCTAGGAGCTCGGGCAGTGTCTTGTCAATTTCATTCATATTGTAATTTAAGACAAACTGCTCATAACTGTCCGGCAATGATTGCAGGATCAGATCAGTGGCAAACTCTTGGCCCAACGGGAACCCAGTCTTTCAAGGTTCTCTATATACCAAATCATCTTGAGTACGTGAGTTCCTACTGGGTACCGAGCTCCCATCTTACACTGAAACAACGCCCTGGATATATCAAATCTCTCTTGGCGAGCTTGCCCTCGAAACATTTTCTTCAAGTGCTCCACCATCTCGTAACAGCTCATGTTCTCATGTTGCTTCTGAAGCTCAGAGTTCATGGTTGCGAGCATGAGACATTCTACATCCAAGGAGTCATCTCCATACTTCTTATAAGCATCTTTATCTACACGAGGTGCAGTAGAGGCTGGCTCCTCGGGGGGATCTTCTTCAAGGACATAGAGCTTACGCTCTTGCCTGAGAACAATTCTCAGGTTCCTGAACCAGTCTAGGAAATTCGTCCCATTGAGCTTATCCTTCTCAAGGATGGCTCTTAGGGACAACGTGGAGTGTGAAGTATTTTCCTTGAAAATTCTACAAAATAATGCAAATTTTATTTAGTACTATTTTTCAAAATACATTTTATTATTTTAATAAGGACTTTAATTAAATACTCCCACTATTTTATTCAAATTGATAACCCTTCATATCAACTCGGAGAGTTTATGCGAGCTACTCTCTTAGTGGATAAGATCCCTATTTCACCAACATAACGAGTCCGCTTTGGCGTTCCTCTCATAATGCGGTTATTTAGGTAGGCAACACTTGCCAATTGCATCACTGTGCAACTCTTGTATGGTTGGTGAATAACCCTTAATTCGCACCCTTCATATGGTGCATGCCAACCCAATACCTCTAGGCACTCAACTTTTGAGGTCACCCAGTTAAGTTAGACCCGATATCGGTAGTGGGATATCATAATTATCCGCTCGCACCCTTACCAAGATAGATTAATGCACCTTGCTTTGGCAAGCCCACACTTAATCGATCAAGGCAGGAAGAGTGTCATCCATCGGAAGGCATTCGTATACTTAATATTGGATAAGAGATTTTATCTTTCATTTGATGAACATTTCATCGTGATTAACATTTAATCACCGTGCACATTCACAAAATATAAATACAACATTTCAAGCCAAAAGCACCCCAATGCGCACAAAATAAAATTATCAACACTTTAATAAGAAGGGTTAAATCTGAACACTTAGAAAACTTCTAAATCTCCAGATTTACATGCATTGGTCACAACAAAACAACTCCACTTATGCAGTAGACAAGCTCGTCTCTCATCGTCAGATTCAAAATCTAAGACGCTTGGTTTCACAAACCAATTAGAGGGACGGTTACTGCAAAGGAGACAATTTCTGAAACAATGAAATCGCAACGCAATCACATGCGTTCCTGGCATGGTTCCAAGGGGCAGAGCCCTGACCACTTATATTACATCAAAATAATATTCCAGGAAGACATCTATACACTTAGAACGCTTCTAAATTTCTAGATTTGCACGCAATGGATTGCCAACCTAGCTCTAATACCACTGTTGGGTTTTCTTATACCAAATCAAAAATGATAATACAACATATCTCATATGCGCAGCAGAATAAATAACTAGAACAACCCGAAGAGTTAAAGAACTTGCGATTTTACTGATTCAAGAAATAAAACAACATCCACAATACAGTGCAGAAATTATACCTGAAAGGGATTTGAGTCGATACTCAAACCAAGGTGCTCCAATGTCAGATTCAAGATGATGTGGCTGAGTTCCTTGCACAGAAATGGATCTGCACCTCTATAGTAATCCACACGAGCACTGGAGAACCCTAGCCTCTTGTCTCACAAGATCTAGGTCGGAGAAGAACTGTCCTCTACGTCTTCCACGGACTGCTAGGTCCGACTACAGGAAGAGGCGACAGTGGCGGTGGGATCAACCGGTCGGAACACTTCCTTCCGGGGCTACAGGCGGAACTCTTTCGTCGCTCTCACTTTCTTTCGCAAAATAGATTGCATCATTTAGGTCAAAAGAATCGCAGTCTTTTATACCCACGCGCAAAAAGGAGTTATCCGCACAACCACGACTTAAAGTGAAGAAAACAGAATTCGTCGAACTATGTTCGACGAACTGGCTAGCGTTCGTCGAACGCGCTGGTCGTTCGACGAACGCGTTGGCCGTTTGTCGAATGCACTGGCCGTTCGTTGAACGCGCTGGCCGATCGATGAACAGGCTCGTCGTTCGTCGAACGCGCTCGCCGTTCGTCGAACGCCAGTCCAGCGGTCGACGAAAACCTTCAGTTCGACGAACTGATCACTGCGTTCGACGAAAGTTTTCAGTTCGACGAACTGAACTCTGCGTTCGACGAATGCCTTCAGTTCGGCGAACTGAACTCTAATCTCAAATAAGTCGCAAAGGATTGGCCTGATATCTCGAGAAATCTCAAGACATAATTTCTCGAGAGATCCCAAGGCAATATAACTTCTCGAGAAATACCAAGGATATATATCCTCGAGAAATACCAAGGATATATTTCCTCGAGAAATCCCAAGGCAATATATATATATATATATATATTTTTTCTCGGGAAATCCCAAGGCAATAATACTTCTCGAGAAATCCCAATGCAGGAAACATTAAACTTCTCGAGAAATCCCAAACCAACACAATTCTTCCTCCAATTTCTCCAAACACTTTTATGTGCGACCCTATAGGCTCATATTGCGTTGGCAGTAAGACTAACTGTTGATTGCTTTGAGATCACCTCAGAAACTCCAACAGTCGACCAACACCGGTGTCCGCATACACCAGCAGATCGCCAAGGGACCAGCTTATGCGAACACAAAAAAAGAAGACCGCGCGACTAAGAGAGCCTTAGTCCGCGCGCACCACAAGAACCCGGACTGTCGCCAGACTGGAAGACCGTCCGAATAACAACCCTGTGCGGTCAACAACTTAACCCGCACAGTTCAGAAATAACTCGCCACGCGGTCACACAAACCAAACCGCTCGGCCTCACCTACAGAAAAACTAGCTCGCCACGCGGTCACACAAACCAGACCGCGCGGCCTCACCTTAGCAGCCTTGGACACAAGAACGGCGGTCAAACCGAATAAGCCGCGGTTATACCAGACCGCAGAAGGAGACCGCGAGATCGCGCGGTTAGACCAGACCGTGCGGTCACCTCCCAGACCGCCAACTTCCATTTCAACATTTTCAACATCTCAGACAATTCTTCGGTTAGCAACGAACTGGTCTATAAACTGCCGGGCTAATTCGGCGAAGTTGTTGATGGACCCATCCCGCAGAGAATGAAACCAAGTGCGCGCTTGCCCCTTAAGTGTTGCCGGAAACACTTGACAGAGGAGTTGATCAGCAGCGTTATAGATCCTCATAATGGTGGTAAAGTGGTTGATGTGCTCCAGCAGATCGTCCGTCCCATGAAATGTTTCGACATTGGGAAGTTTGAAACCGTGAGGAATTGGATGGTCCAATTCCTGTTGTATCAGGAGGGAGCCGCGATGTAGGGGCGGCGGGCAAAGATGTTGAGGCCCCCGACCTGTCCATACTCTTCGACAATCACATCGTGGATTTCCTCGCGAGTGGGCCTTCCTATGGATTGATTGACTCCCACCCCTCCTTGCTGATGGTGAAGGGGTTCTCCTCTAGCGCCCCTGGCGGGGCGGACCGGATGCGTGGAGCTGGCAGCATCTGAGTATTATTCTTCGTATGTATCTCCTTCTTGGGCTGCCTCCCCCAATGGAGCATGATTAGGGACCAAGGGGGGTGGGATGATTGGTGCGGCAGGCAGAATAGGAGCTTGCGGTACTCTGAGGTTTCTAAGGAGAGCCAGCATTTCAGCTTGTTGTTCCTCCATATGGCACATGCGCCCCTCTAGCGCGGCAACAGGCGTTAATGCGGCCTCTTCAGAGGGAGGTGCGTTGATGAGTGAATGAGAGGGAGCGGGATGGAACCATCGGTGGTGCGATCACTTCTTCTTGTCATTGTTATTAGTCACGAGTATTGCTATGAAGCGAATACTGTCTTCGAAAGGTATTTGCAGAGTTTGGGGAACACCGTTCCCACAGACGGCGTCAAACTGTTGCGGGTCACTCAATGCTCTTCCAGACCAGGCGAATTGAACCGTCTTAGCCCGAGAGTCGGCAGAGTGCGGAAACAGTCACAGAGAGAACAGACAGACGACAAGAGAACGTTTTTAGGATGGAAAACCCGAAAATGGTAAAAAATCACGTGGTTGGATCTGCGCCGGCCAAATTTCACTAAGTGTTGGGGTGTTAAAAGTAAGGTTCGAGAACCGAGAGCGACATGTCGCATCTCGTTGCAGTTACAGTTGAAGGAAGTCTCTAAAGGTGACAGTCCACCTCTTAGAGAAACTAAGTGTTTTGCTGTCACAGGAGGTCTTCGAGGTCCGAAGAAGATCTTCAAGCGACGAAGGAGATCTTCAAGTCGCGAAAGAGATCTTCGAGCTCTGAAGGAGATCTTCGAGTCGCGAAGGAGATCTCTAAAGGAATTGTTCAGAAAGCTCACTCGAATGCTGAATGCCAGATCCCCTCGAATGGGGGTTCATGGTCCCTTTTATAGACTTGGCTGGGGGCGGCTTGGTAATTTTGCCATTGTAACCACCGTAACCACATGACGGACCGATCTTGACAGTTGAACGAGAGCACACGAATCGCCACTTTACGAATATGACGATTTTGCCCCCTGGTCAATTCGGGCACTTCAGGCAGCTTCGTTGACGATCCTGATAGCAAAGTGCGAATCCTGTAATCTCAAGAAGTAAGGTGGAGTTAGCAACTACGCGCACTATGAACTTTCACTACAAGATATATGATTTACTGCGACGTTTTTATTGTGACGTTTTTTAAAGCGTCGCCGTAAGTTTTTTATTTAGTGACATTTTTTTTCAAAAACGTCGCTAATACAAAAATTAAGCATTAGCCACGTTTTCAATGAAAAACGTCAACATACATGTTTAGCTTTTGTGACGATTATTTTTAAAACGTCACCAAAACACACTATTAGAAAAGTGACTTTTAGCCACACATTTTTTGCCGCAGGTCAAAAATCATGGTTAATAATAAATTAATAGTTACGACCCATAATTCGTGGCTAATAAGTAAGTATTAGTCACAGATACCTAACTTGTGGCAAAAAAGAAAGCATCAATCACAGTTTGCTTAATTTGTGGCTAAAAGATAGTATTAGCCACAGTTACCTAATTCGTGGCTATTATTTTAGTCACATTTCTTAATCCATGGCTAAAAAGGATGTGTTAGCCACGGTTTTGGGTCGTGGCAAAAAATTATTATGGGATAATTGATTAAAATTTATATATTTTTATTAATAAAATGTGAAAAAATATATTAATATTAATATTAATTTAAACATTAATTATCATACTTAATTAATTTGTGTCACAAATAATTCGATCAATTAATGTGTTATGATCATCTTAATTATTTATATATTTACAAAATAACTTTCAATCAAGACACACATATTACAATGAATGTTTGAGTGTTGGTAGAAAGGGAGAGCTAAACTTCTAAAGTGCGACAATCTAAAGATGATTATGAAGTGTAGAAGAAACATTTTGCTCATGTAATATCTCATTTTCTATGGGTCTATCAGATTCACTTGACCCACGGTGAGCGGTCTAGTTGGGTTCATGTGACTAATTTACCCGATTATGACACAAAATATATCGGGTACTAATTTACTAGATTCACTTGACTAATTTAATAAGAGTACATTTTTTAAATAAAATTGTCAATGTATATATTATATATATACACTATATTAAAAGGAAAAAACATCATTTGATGAAACATTCAACTTTTAGATTTTATCCCTCTTTATTACAAAATTTTTAATTTTTTAATTTATGTGTTTTTTTTAAATTGCGCTCTCATATAGGCAAAATCTTCTATCTACAATAAAAAATGTGCTCTCTCCGCCGCTCACAAATCCCGGTGCACATGACAAAAATGAGCGACAGGCGAAGTATAGCGCTCGGGGGTTTGCGAGCGGCGGGAGAGTCGGGGCAATGTCGTGGCCGGAGTACTGTCGCACGGGGCATTGGGGGTCCCCGTGCACTGTCACTGTTGGTCGTAGAGGCATTGGTCGAAGGAGAAGCCTGGGAAGAAGGCACCACACCTGTGACTGATTAGAAGTCAAGCGAGTAGGAGACTCACCTAAACGGGCGAAGACCTGTATTGCAACGGCTCAAAGAGGAAAGAGATCTGAGCAGAATGAGAAGGAGGAAAATCGTGACCTAGAAAAGAAGACCGAAGAGGATGTCCGGTTTGGGAAGCAGAAAAATCGCAACTCACCAATTAAACTTTTCTATGACTATTCGTTTTTTAGGTTTAAAAATTATGATTGCGAAGAATTATTTGAACGAACATACCAGATGAAAAGCAAATAAATCTATAACTACTATAAAGAAGTAGTTTGAAGTGGTCACAAAAAATCTTAGCCATTCAAAATGAGACAGGCTTTTGATCTCATTCTTACAGTGGAGAGAGAGAGAAAGAGAGAAGAGAGAGGAGGAGAGAGGGAGAGAGAATCCTTATAGCCCTCCTAAACCTACATGAGAGAGAGATAAAAAATAGAGATAGAGAGAGATAAAGGTAGAGAGAAATTGATTTTGTAAGTAAAAATGTAAAAAAATTAACAAAATAAAAATAGAAATATTGATTTTTTGAATAAAAGTCACTATTTATTTGCAGGCGCATCCCGCTCATAGGCGGGCGCATCCCGCTCATAGGCGGGCGCAACCCGCTCAAATGCGGGCGCAGCCCGCTAAGAGTCAGCGAGCCCGTGCGATGCCCGTGCGGAGCCCGCCTCCGCGGGCCGGGTACTGTCGCGTGGGGCACGGGGGGCCCCCCGTGCTCTGTCACTCGTAAATAAATAAATATATATATATATATATATATATATATATATATATATACGAGCAGCTCCGCACGGGCTTCGCCCGTGCTCGCTGACTCTTAGCGGGTTGCGCCCGCATTCGAGCGGGCTGCGCTCGCATACGACAGTACCCGGCCGGCGACGGCGGCTTCGCCCGCAACATATACATATGAGTACTCAAAATGACCGTAAAAAAATATACAACAATATTTTATAATTATTTCTTTCAAAAACATTTATATTTTAAAGTAAGTCATTATATTTCAAAAATAATTTTTGAAGTTCTAATGTTTACCTTTCAATTACCTATCATCCCGCACTTCATTTTCCTGCTCCCGCACTTTGGCATCTGTGCCCTCACGATACTAATTTAAAAAGATTATCATCAAGGCCGTCCATTCACATCACCGCACTGTCCACTTTCAAACCGCACTCCCTTCGATGCCATTTTATTTTGAATCCCGCTGTTTGAGACTTCCACTCCGGCATTAGGGCAAAGACGACTCAGCAGGAAGCTACTCCACAAAACGGAAGAGGCGACTCAGCAGTAGGCTCCTCCACAAAACTAAAGTCGCCCTCCTCCAACAGTGCCTCCATCCCAATCGCGCCAAAGGAGGATCGCGAACATGTGAGCACCATTCCTCTCGCCATTTTTCTCCAGGTTTGCGCCCATCTTCTCATAATTTCTGGTGCGGGCTTCCAGTCATCATTCTCATCATTTTTTCTACATCTTTACGTCATTCCTGTTGTTTTATCGTTCTCGCAGCTAGGGCATGTGTTCGCCTCCATCGCCTCATCTACCGTTGTTTTCGTCCGACGAACCTGGCAACTCTGGGTACTCTCGCGAAACATGTTCTGGCATCCTTCTCTTAAATCAAACCATCGTTCCCCATTACAGAAGACTCTTGAAAGTGGAGTATTAGTTCTCATTTATTAAAAGTCTTATTTAACTTTGTTTCAAATTAAGTGATATATATAAATATATATATGAATGCTGATTGAGAAAGTAAAAAACAAGCACATAACCAGATGACACAAGATATATAGTAGTTCCCCAAAACCTGGGTACATCTACTCTTCTACCCACTGGTAGGAATCCACTAGGAGGTTGTTGATAAGGTGCCCTCTCACCAAGGTGATTTTGATAAGGTGTCCACACACCAAGGTGATTTTGATAAGGTGTCCACACGTCAATGGGAGTTTTGATCAGGTGCCCAATTCACTTATAAGCTTTTGATAAAGTGCTTATAAACCAAGCTGCAGATTTTTGATAAGGTGCCCTGTCACCGGGAGTAAACTTTTGAAGGGAGTTTTAACCCTTTACAAGATGGGAAGGAGAAAGGGAAGAGATATATTGTTCTTCTCTTTTAGCTAAGAAGACACTTGAAAATCCTGATTGGATGTTGAGTTGGATCTTGATGAAGATGGTGAAAAGAGCTCCCCCTGTCTGATTTAGTTGTGGAGGCTCATTGGTTCTGAATCCTCTATTTCAAATGTATGGAGTGGATCACCTCTCATTGTTCTCTGTCGACCTTTTTCCTCATTTATAGCTCTGTGTATTAAGATAACACTATAGGAGAGAAATCAATTAGTAGATAGAGTATTAGAAAGAGATAAATATTTCCATAACTATTATATCTATAGAAAGAAAGAATTCATTTTGATTTCAAATAATATCCATAATCAACTTAATCAATTTAGCCAAGAATTAATTAGAGGGAAAAAATGATTCATAACGGCTATAAAAGAATAATATTATTCCATATAAATCAGATCTATAGAAAGAAGGAAAGAGATCTGGCGTTATTTGAATTTAACATAGTAATCGACGTAAGCGTCGAATTCATCCTGGCTGGACGTCGAGAGGAGAATAAGGAAGGTGCGTCGACTAAGGTGCGTCGACTAGAAGTCAGAGCTACGTCGACATAGGATACTTCGAATTCTTATTAAAGTTACTTCGACTCATTCTGAAAGAAACGTCGACAACATTTCGACGTTGCGTCGAATACTATTCGACGCATATTTACTTAACCTTGATTTTTCTTTCTTAGAATTCATATTCAACTCATTTTTGGGGTTAAGACAAATCATTTTCCCAACAACTCTACTCATGGTTTCCCCTTTGTTTGCACTACACTAAATAATTCTCAACCATCCTTCCACATTGCATTTCTTTTTAATTTACAGGTGGTTAATTGGGGTATTAATGCATTCCTCAACTATTTTTATGTTATATCGCATTTTTTCGAGCATAAGCTATGGTTAAACGAGCATAAGCTATGGTTAATGTAACTCACATTTTATTGGAATGCCTACTACCTGTTTGATGAAATGCATCAAACAGGTAATTTCGCTACGTATATATATAATTTTGCTTTCGTTTGTCGCAGGATTCGGGCTTCCTCCTCTTCACTATTAGCGGGTTTCTCCTACTTACAACATTTATTGCTCGACTTCCTCCTGCTTCCAACTTTAAAAGCTTGATGTGTAATTTGGTCTCCGTGAAACCTGGAGCGGCATAGAATAGACCCATGCGGATCTCCCCGCCATTGACATTTGCAAGGTGCGCATCTCTAAATGTTGGTTGTGTTCTGCTAAAGCTTTACAAACTATGCTATATAAATGGAATCTATTATATATATATGTACTGAACAGAGTACCTTTTCCTGAGACATGATTTTTGGTTCACTGCTACCACCCATCCGGGTTTTTTCCATATTAGCAGATATCAGTTAAGTGAAACTCAAATCAGATGATAAGTACATATAATTTAAAATAATGTGAGAGCTCTTTTGATTGTTAGTTGATAGGAAATATCATTTAGAAATATGTGATTTCATTTTTCACTTATTTTATAATTAAAAAATGAAATCATCAAGTTTGACGAAGGCTACAAGGTTTATTAGGTTTCAATACAATTAACACTTCTTATTACATCTAACAAAATAAATAATTTAATAAATTTCATCATTTTACAACATGTTCTCTAATTTCAAGCTTTATAAATTTATAAGAGTTCAAAGGGTTTACTGCAAGAAATTTTTAGAGGTTACTTTTAATTAAAAATCTACCAAGGGCTAATTTTTTTGTATCTGCTTCATCCCAACAAATTGTTCCACTCAGATTTTGTGTGCTGTTTTTAATTTGAAATACAGTGGTTCCATCGATCTACCATATTTCTACTTTGTTGGCTCTCAATCTACTACCATCATGCATCCACTACACTTTCATACTAATCTATTGTCTTTTTTTTTTCTCATTTTTTCCTCTACTTGGTTTTTAGGGATGATATATACCTTGAAGTTGGTGTCAACTCTTATGCCATTTACACAGGTTTGAGTATTTTTTTCACAATGATCTTTACAACTTTATTAAAAGACTACACAGCTTTATTTAGCGATTGTTGATTTGTTATTTCATTTCTCATTTCTTTTGCAATATTATGTTTTAAGAGCTCCTGATTATTCAGATATTATGTCCATGATTATAATATATATTATCTTAATATTTGGTATGTTCCTCTTACTTCATTTCTCATATCTTACGATTGCAAGTGAGCCATTAAATTCATTGTTCTATAGGAATGCTGAGGAAGTACAAAAACTTTCTCGAAATAATACTCATGCCATGTCGATACCGCCAACTTCTTTGACCTCTTTATTTTTGTTCTCCACATTGTACGTTATGGTGCTTTTCCAAGTTGTTATTTATTTTAACCTTAGATGCTTTTAGAATGAACATTCAACCTGTGTTTCAATTTTGTTTCTTATGCAGGCCATTGATCATTATATTTGTTCTGCTTGAAGTTTGAGAAGATGATGTGGTATATGGTATATGAACGAAGTTGAATGCTCATCATGCATGTTTCAATACAATGTCAATGAAGCTAATGGTTAAAGAAGAAAATCTTGAAGTTGTTTGGTGCTTGTTTTGTTTCATGAGTTTTTTTTAAATTGAAAACAATGTATATATTGAATGATTGCATGTTTTTTTGCAAGCTTATATTACTTGAAACAAGTTTTGTTTATCATTAATGTGATCTTTTGCAAGTTTATACTCTTCAATCTTAATGATGATGTATTATGTGGGTATTTTAATTAATATTTCATTCCTTTTGCAATAATTAGAGATACATTATTTGGACAACAAGTCGCAGAAAATCACTCAACATATCTTAATATCACTCTCAAAAATATTTGAAATATGAAAATTATTTTTATAAAAAATAATATTTATGTTTTAAATTAAGATTTTAGATGCAAAATTATTTTTTAGAGTTTAGATTATGATAAATTTCTTTCTTAAAATGCAAGAGGTTACACCGTTTTTTTAAAAGCGTTATTGTAGACCTTTAATTACAATGACATTTTGTAATAAACATCGTGGTAGAGTTAATATTTTCCCCGACGTTTTCTTAGAAAATGTCACGATAGATCAATTATCTATCATGATGTTTTCTGGAAAAGTGTCACGGTAGAGCAACTGTCAATCGTGACGTTTTTGAAAAAAATGTCACGATAGAACAACTGTCAATTATGACATTTTTTTTGAAAAAGTGTCACGGTAGAGTAACTGTCAATCATGACGTTTCTGGAAAAGTGTCACGATAGAGTAACTATCAACCATGACGGTTTTTTTGTGAAACCGTCGCAAAGAGCTACGGTGACGGCCGCAATCACGACGATTTTGTGACTTTTTTATAAACGTCACGAAAACTATCGTGACGCTTAAAAAACGTCACTAAAGACAAAAAAACGTCACCGTATAACGATTTTGTTGTAGTGTTTGCAATGTTCAAGTGCGCGCGGATTAAGAGCACGTTACAAACTTAGCGGTGCTAAGTGCGCGTCGAGCCTCGAGGGGGAGCGTTGCAAAAGCAAGACCGGAGCCGTGCGAGGACGACGCAAAAGGGGGCGGCGGGCGCCCCGCGCGGCGAGGGAGGTCGACCGGCACCGCGCATGCCGCGCGCGGCCGTGCGCGCGTGCGGCACCGTCGCGCGTGGCTGCGCGCAGCATGCTGTGCGCGGTAGCGCGCGGGTGCGCACGCGCGGTTGCCGCGCTAGAGGGGCGGAGTGGAGTTTTTGTCATCCATGATCCCATTTTCTTAGTGGAGGAGTGAAGTTTTTGTCTAACCGCAACCCGAATTTCTCTACATAATAGATGAAAACCCCTCAATTTCTATAAAATAATTTTTATTTTCTGATAATTTACTGCCAAATAATTACGAATATCAAAATCCATACAAAAAAAGTAAATAATCGAGGCAAAGATGTCACGTGAATAATATAAGGTATGTGTTGCTAGAATTTGAGAAAATTTCAAAATTATTTGTGGAGAATCCAAAATGTTTGAAGAGATCCTTTCAACTTATTTGTCTCGTGCTGTCACACTTATTTTGTATAAGTATATAAATTATATCTCTCGTCTTTACATTGAAAGAAACATAAAAAAAAAAAAACATAGACGGCGCCCGGTGTACGCTCGCACGTATCGGATCCGGATTTAAGGTATGGGATAGGAAGAATATTTGAATTGTTTATTTAATTCATAATAGTTTCTTAAGGAAAAATTTATTTAAGAAAAATTTTATTTAGCAGCTCAATCTTTGATCATCCACTGCAATCGATGACCGCAACACGTTTCGTTGAATCAATTTTGGTGATTGCAACAGATAATCTTTGAAAATAATCGATTATTGTTCTTCGAATTGTATAGACGATCGGTCATGATATTTTTACGTGTTGTTGTGCGCAGATTGTAATTACTTTTATATCCTTTGAGATTATGTCCAATTAATATTTTAATGTTGGAAATGTCATTTTATTTGTGCTTATATTACTTATTAATATTGACGGTTTTACAAGTGTGAAGTTTTCCGGATCTCTGGACATCAAGACAAGCACACCAAAAAATGAACAACAACGCTTCTCTATTACTTGGCAAATGATTACACTTTACAAGAGACAAGAGTGAATATAAGTTGCATACAACTTGATTCAGAACAGCCAGAAGATATAAAGAAAAACTTGGTCGCAGACAGTGTCCGCTTCTCCTCCACAACACTCCACACAGGTGTCACTCGCTGCTCGCTAACGCCCGACGTTGACTCCTAACGCCCCGCGTTAGCCCTCTCACAAGCTCTCTGCTCAAACTCGCAGCTCACTAGCTGCACTCGCACTTGCAGCTCACTAGCCGCACTCACGTACTTAACGCCTGACGTTAAATACTTAACGATCCGTGTTAGCTCGCGAGTACACTCTCTTCTTCTCGCTCAAAAAACTCTCTGAGTTCTCTCACAACTCTGTCTCTTCTAATTCTCTAACATGCTGAAAAAGGGGATCTGCCTCCTATTTATAGGCAGGGAGAGACCTTCTAGAAGCCGAGCTAACGTCAGCGTTAGCTACTTAACGTTGGGCGTTAGCTACTTAACGCTGGGCGTTAGCTCACTTCAACACTCTAATACTCCCCCTTGAAGTGAGCTCCGGGAACAACACCAAGTAACGAGTGAAGCCTCCTGAACGGCCCCGCAGATAAAGGCTTTGTGAATATGTCCGCAAATCTTCGCTCCGCACATGCTTCACCGCAATCAAGCCACCCAACACCTTCTCTCTGATGAAGTAATGATCGATCTTTATGTATTTGGTCCTTGCATGACACACTGTGTTGGTTACCAGTTTCAAGGCACTCTCGTTGTTCCCTCGTAGCACAATAGGTCCGCTGACCTTCTCGTCCACATCCTCCATCAGTCTCCTTAGCCAGACACACTCCTCGGCTGCTAAGCATGACGCCTTGTACTCAGCCTCTGTGGTGGAAAAGGATATAGAATCTTGCATCTTGCTACACCACGAGATGACAGCAGCTCCACATAAAAACAC
Source organism: Dactylorhiza incarnata (assembly GCA_033032865.1). NCBI lineage: Eukaryota > Viridiplantae > Streptophyta > Magnoliopsida > Asparagales > Orchidaceae > Dactylorhiza > Dactylorhiza incarnata. The sequence goes on along the minus strand of JAWHQI010000028.1, from coordinate 1,101,298 downwards.
ATAGTCTGATGTCAACTTGCGATCATCAGTGTCACCTCAATAGTCTGCATCCGTGTACCCATGCAGCTTGAAGCCAGACTTCTCTCCATGGATCAACCCCATCTCAAGGGTCCCCTTCACGTACTTCAGTATCCCTTTGACTTCCTCCAGACGAGGCTTCCGCGGCTCCTGCATGTACCGACTAACTCGGTCAATGGCAAAGGCGATGTTAGGCCTTTTAATAGTCAGGTAGATTAAACTCCCCATTAGTGCCCGGAAGACCTTCGGATCACGAAGAATCCTCTCTTCTTCCTTCTGAAGCTTCAGCCCAACCTCCAGTGGAACAAAGCTGCTCTTCCCCTCATTCATGTCGAATCTCTCGACGATCTTCTCAGCATAAGCCCTCTGGGAGACAAACAACACACCACTTCCCTTCTCTATTTGAAGTCTAAGGAAATGGTGCAGTTCACCAAGATCATTTATCTCAAAGTGAATGGATAGCTGTTGTCTCAACGTCGCGACCTCTTCACTGTTATTCCCCGGCACTATCATGTCATCGACGTACAACAACACCAGCACATGAAGATCTTCACTCTTCTTCACAAACATGCTAGAGTCTGAGTCTAATGCATCATAACCAAATAACTGCAGGTACTCCGCGATCTTCACATACCAGGCTCTCGACGCATGTTTCAACCCGTAGAGGGTCTTCTTCAACCTGCACACATGATGTGACTGTGACTTGGACACGTATCGAGGTGGTTGCACCATGAATATGTCATTGTCAATCTCTCCGTACATAAACACATTCTTCACATCAAGTTGCCACGGCCTCCACCCTCGCCATGTCTCCAGAGCAATGACCGTCCTTACCGACGTCATCTTCTCCACAGGACTAAACATCTCCTCGTAGTCCTCTCCATAGGTTTGCGAGAAACCCAGAGCGACAAGCCTAGCCTTGTACTGATCTACTCCTCCGTCAGCTCTCTTCTTAACCTTGTACACCCACTTGCAGGTGACAAGTTTGATGCCCTCCACCATGGAAACAAGGTCTCATGTCTCATTCTTCTCCAAAGCTTCCATCTCTTCATTCATAGCCATGTCCCACTCCTTAATGTCAACTGCATATTCAAAGTGGGCAGGTTCCCTCTCGTCGAGTGGTCATGCGAAGAAGCAAGAGACCAAACTCACGAAGTTCCCCTCCTTATAGCGAGAAGGCTAGACGATGGTCCGCTTCGACCTCCTCAAGGCTTGGACACTCTCTACCACTCTGGTAGACTCCTCCTCTACATCTCTTCTCTCATCATCTCTTGGAGCACTGCTCCCCTGCTTCTCGAACACGAAGCTCCCCCTGAGCTAGATGGCGATGGGGCACTGGGAGACAGCTCCAACTCCACAGTAGAGTCCTCAGTGACTCTCTCTTCACTCCTGCTTGAACCTCCTTCATGCTGAATCTCTCGACGATCTTCTCAGCATAAGCCCTCTGGGAGACAAACAGCCCACCACTTCCCTTCTCTATTTGAAGTCCAAGGAAATGGTGCAGTTCACCAAGATCATTTATCTCAAAGCGAATGGATAGCTGCTGTCTCAACGTCGAGACCTCTTCATTGTTATTCCCCATCACTATCATGTCATCGATGTACAGCAGCACCAACACATGAAGATCTTCACTCTTCTTCACAAACATGCTAGAGTCTGATTCTGATGCATCATAATCACAAAACTGTAGGTACTCCGCGATCTTCCCATACCAGGCTCTCGACGCATGTTTCAACCCATAGAGGGACTTCTTCAACCTGCACACATGATGTGGCTGTGACTTGGACACGTATCCAGGTGGTTGCACCATGAATATGTCCTTGTCAATCTCTCCGTACATGAACACATTCTTCACATCAAGTTGCCACAGCTTCCACCCTCGGCATGCTGCCAGAGTAATGACCGTCCTCACCGACGTCATCTTCTCTATAGGACTAAACATTTCCTCATAGTCTTCTCCATAGGTTTGCGAGAAACCCAGAGTGACAAGCCTAGCCTTTTACCACTCTACTCCTCCGTCAGCTCTCTTCTTAACCTTGTACACTCACTTGCAGGTGACAAGTTTGATGCCCTCCACCATGGTAACAAGGTCTCACGTCTGATTCTTCTTCAAGGCTTCCATCTCTTCATTCATAGCCATGTCCCACTCCTTAATGTCAGTTGCATCTATAAAGCGGTCAGGTTTCCTCTCGTCGAGTCGTCCTGCGAAGAAGCAAGAGACTAAACTCACTAAGTTCCCCTCCTTATAGCGAGAAGGCGAGACGATGGTCCGCTTCGACCTCCTCAAGGCTTGGCCACTCTCTACCACTCTGGTAGACTCCTCCTCTACTTTTCTTCTCCCATCATCTCTTGGAGCACTGCTCCCTCTGCTTCTCGAACTCGAAGCTCGCCTGAGCTAGATGGCGATTGGGCACTGGGAGATAGCTCCAACTCCACAGTAGAGTCCTCAGTGACTCTCTCTTCACTCCTGCTTGAACCTCCACTCTCCGGCAACACCACAGAAGAGACTCCCTAACATGAGATCAGTTCGTCAAACACCACATCGCGAGAGATGACAAACTTGTGGGTATGCGGATCCATGCACTTCCAACCCTTCTTCCACTCATCATAGCCGATGAAGACACACTTCCGTGCTTTTGGCTCTAGCTTGGTTCTGAGCCTCCGGGACATGCAAGAAGCAGGTTGAACCAAAAACTTTCATGTGGCTCACATTTGGCTTCTCCCCAAACATGAACTGAAGTGGAGAAACCATCCTGTTAAGACTCAGAGGTAGCCAGTTGATCACGTAGGTTGCACACGTCATTCCCTCCGCCCACGAGGCCTTGGGAATCCTTTTGGCATGTAACCAACTCCTGGTTGTCTCCACCAGATGGCTGATCTTCCTCTCTGCGACCCCATTTTGCTGAGGGGTGTGGGCGCAAGCGAGCTCCCGCTGAATGCCAAACTTCCTGAAGAAAGAAGCAAACTCATTAGAGGTAAACTCTCAGCTTCTTCACCCTCAGGTTCAGCCTCCCCTCCACTAGTTCCTTCCACTCCTGGAACTTCACAAACACTTCTGACTTCTCCCTCAGAAAGTATACCCACGTGTAGTGGGTGTAGTCATCCACCAGAACCAGCGCATACTTATTTCCTCCATAAGTAAGGGTGGCGCATGACCCCATCACATCAGCGTGTACGCACTCAAGAGGTGACTTACACCTGGTCTCCGATTTGTCAAACGGAAGTCGATGTGAATTTCCATATTAACAGTCATCGCACACATGGTCGTCGTCGTAGGAAGAGAGATTAGGCAGGCTAGACACCAGGCCCTTCGCAACCATCATCTTCAACTTGTCCATCCCCACATGACCTAGCCTCTCACGTCAGATCACATCGCTGTCATTTGTCTTCAGCTTGTCCACATAGGCATTTGCAGAAAGAACATACAAATCATTCACCCTTCTCCCGATGAGCGTGATGTCAGCATCAACAGACGACTTGTTCTTCAAGAACTTCACATCCTTTGGTCGAAACAACACGTGGTAACCAGCATCCACTGTGTTTGCAACCGAGAAGAGGTTCTTCTTCATGTCAAGCACGTGATACACATTCTTCAGTGTCACTGACTTCTCTTCACTCCCAAGGGATACCATCCCTTCTTTCTCCACTAGATGCATCATGTCATCCGCAGTGGGTGCAACTCAGATCGGTTCGGTTCAGTTCTACCAAAAACCAAGAACCAGAACCGACCCACGGTCCTATAGTATGGAACCGGATCCGAAACGTTCGATTCGGTTCTGATTCGGTTCTGATTCGGTTCTGATTCGGTTCCGGTTCGGTTCTCGGTTCGAAGCAATAAGTATGTCAATTGGATTGAATATGATTTTTCTTATTTTAGATTAGTATATGTAGTTAATGTTATCACACTAGTGAACAAAGATTCATATAAATAACTCCGAGATCCTGAACTAAATAAGGATTATATTCATATGAATTCGGCAGAGACATAAATAGTAAGATTTTATATTCATATTCCATTTTATATTTTGCTTTTAATAGCAAATCAATATTTTGATAGAAAGGAATCATGCATAATCAATATCTTGATAGAAAGGAGTAATAGTATATTTAAATCATAAGTTATAACTAATTAATTATAACCGTAACCGGTTGCGATATGATATAAAATTATAAACTATAAAGATTTAATAATAACTATTTAAGATTTATTAATAATAAATATTAAATAAGCATATATATTCGGTTCGGGTCGATTCTCGGGTACCCGACTGCCGGACCCGAGAACCGAACCGAACCACCGGTTCTCTTTTTTTAGGAACCATACCCGAACCGACCAGACAAGGAACCGACCCGAATCGCCCGGTTCGGTTCGGTTTCGGTCCGATTTTCGGTTCTTCGGATACTTTTGCACACCCTTAGTGATGATAGCATTCGTTCCTCTATATGCCATCACAGAGGCAAACTTTGACACATCTCCAGTGAGATGGTGCCCGCAATCGGAGTCCACTATCCAGTCATTCTCAAAATTGATGGAGGTTAGGACATCGACTAGCGTTGTCGTCATCTTAGCCAGAAAGCAGTTGTCTACGCCCACACCACCCTGGTGACCTCCACCTCTCCAGTGGCCTCTTTCATTCTCAGCAACGTGATTGGCCTTCAGATTGGACCGACACTCATTTGCATGTGCCCGTACTTCTTACACGCATAACAAAGAGGTCTCCCCATCTCGTCGCGAGCAGAGAGGAACTTCCCTCTATCTCCTTGAGAGCATGTTGATGGTCCATCTTCAGAGTTCTTCTTCTTCTTGTCCTAGGTCTTCTTCTTTCCTGAGAACAACACCTCGCTATCTCCCCCTGAGATAGACACTCCAACCATCTACTTCGCCAAGCTCTCCTGTGATGATGACAACAAGTTCTCTAGCTCCAATAAGGAAGGCTGAGTAGCCCATCCTTACACAAAAGTAATAAAGGGAACATACTCCTTCCGCAGGCCTCTGAGTATGTGCCTCTTCATCTTCGCCTCAGAGATCAGCTCATCAGGATCCAAGGTCGAGATCTCTGCACACAAGTTCTTCACCTTCAAGAAGAAGGTGGATATCGACAACTCTCCATGAGTGGACCACGCCAACTCATTCTCCATAAATTATAGTTGTGCTACATTCTTCTTGTTGAATAACCCATCGAGAGCTTTCCAAATCTCAGAAGCTGACTTGCAACCCATGATATGGTCGAACAAGTCAAGAGCAATAACTCTCTTCATAGTGAACTCCGCTTTGGCGTTGGTCTTCCTCCAAGCTCTCACTGCTTGGGCATTATCTTCCCCTTCTACTGCCTTAACTTCCTCTTGTTCATCTCCACCAACGACCTCCCATAGGTCCTCTCCAAGAAGGTAGCTCTCCATACATGACTTCCATTTCTTGTAGTTGGTATGAGTGAGCAACTCAATACCAAGACCTCTCTCATAACCTCCTCCGCCATCTATCTGGTTACTCAATGCTGGTTACTCAATGCTTGTTACTCAGTGCCAGTTATCTACTCACGGTCTAACAGTTTTACTGTTGGTGTTGTTGGGATCTTGCGGTTTGTCCGCGCGACTTGTCATAGAGTCGGCGAACTATTCGGCAGGGTTATCTCCGTAAGGCGCACGGGTTGTGTGCTACCCATTGTTGTTGATATGGGTGGTTATCCTATCATTGTAGACGGTGACCGCACTCCTCACCTCTATTATAAATAGGACCCTCCTGGCTCGTCATAAATAGACTTGAACATTAAGTGAGAGCTCGCGAGTTTGAGGTGCGGATAGAACTTCCTGTTCACGCGGTTTGAGACTTGCCTTTGCTGTGTTCGCAGGTTATGCGGCTTGCTTGTGGTTCTGATTTGATCAGAGGATACGACAACAGATAAGTCGGTAGCAGTCAGCGGCGAGTAGTAGCAGGAGGTTGCGGTTAGCAACAAGGCGGTTTCTCTTCAGCTCATTTCCAGCTTTCAATAAAGATCAAACCATGGCGGTTATGCGGTTTGCCTTTGTCGGTCTGTATTTTTGTTCAGTACCTCAGCAATTGTGTTCGCGGTTAGGAGCGGCCAAGTGACTGCGGTCAGGCGGCCTTGCTTGGGCGAACAGAGTGAGCATTGGAATAACGGGTAGTCTGCGGCGTGTTGAGTTGCGGTTTGCGTGGACAGCTTTGTTAGCCAGGCGGCTTGGCGGGTTCAGTTTGTAATCGCCGGCATCTTGTAGTTTGTTTCTTTCTCCTTATTTGGTGTATTGGTAAATCATGTCTCGCCATGTATACCTTGCAATGTACAGAAGATAGTTAATATAAGATTTTTCGTGTTCCTTCATTGTTCTGGTTTCTGGTGCTTGGTATCAGAGGGGACAGAGGTTTGAGTAGTGATTCAGCCGCAGTTATCTTGCTTGGATTTCTGGAAGCACAAGTTATCAGTGGTATAACAATGGAAGGAGGAATAACAAGAGGTCTTGGTATTGAGCTCCTGACGCAGACTAACTTTAAGAAGTGGAAGTCTTGCATGAAGAGCTATCTTTTGGGCGAGGACTTCTGGGAGGTTGTCAGTGGAGAAGAAACTCAAGAAGTAGTAGCTGCTGGTGAGAATGCTCATCTGGTGAGAGCTTGGAGGAGAACTAATACTAAGGCGGAGTTTACTCTCAAGTGGGCTATCTCATCAGAGTTGTTTGATCAGATCGTTGGATGTCGATCAGCTGCTGAGATTTGGACATCCTTGGATGGCTTGTTCAATAAGAAGAATGTAGCTTGGCTACAATTCTTGAAGAATGAGTTGGCTAAAGCCACTCAAGGTGACTTGTCCATATCAAAGTTCTTCCTGAAGATGAAGAACCTCTGTGCAGAGATTTCGGCATTGGCCTGGATGATCCTATCTCAGAAACTAAGCTGAAGAGGCACATAATCCGCGGCTTGCAGAGGGAGTATGTGGACTTTGTTACTTCTTTTCAAGGCTGGGCCAATCATCCATCATTGCTGGAGCTATAAAACTTGCTTGCTTCACAAGAGAGTTTGGCTATGCAGATGACGAGGATGTCTGTCTCTGGGGGAGAGAGTGAGGTTCTCTATTCTGGGAAGAAGAAGCGTTGGGACAAGAAGAAGAAATCATCTGGAGATGATGGTTCATCTACTTTATATCAGCAGGAGAGGAGCAATGCTCCTAAGCATGATGAGAAGAAGAAGGAAGGACCTAGATGTTTCAGGTGCAATAAGCTTAGTCATTTTAAGAAGGACTGCAGAGTTAATCTTCAGCCAGGGCATGCTGCAGGAAAGGAGGAGGCTGGTTCCAATGCTAAGGGTAGTTGGGGTGATGGAGCTTTTATGACGGGCACTTGTGTTCGGGCTATGAATTCTATCAACTATCAGGATGATTGGATAGTGGATTCTGAGTGTGGTCATCACCTCACCGGGGATGAGTCCAAGTTCTCTTCTTTGCAGACATACTCAGGTAATGATGCTATCAATACTGTTGATGATACTATACATGCAGTTGAGAAGGAGGGTGTAGTTTCTTTAAGCGGAGATAGAGGTCCACTCATATTGAATAATGTCTATCATGTTTCGTGGATGAAGAAAAACCTCTTCTCTGTGACCAACGTTGTTGATGCTAGCTATCGCGTTCTGTTTGGTCCAACAGAAATGAAGTTTCTTAGAAACATATCAGCGGTGAAGGCTGAAGTCACTCATATAGGAAAGCGGGTGAAGGACTTATTTGTGTTATCTACAAGTTCATATGTTGATAAAATGAGGACTAATGATAGCGCTGTTATCTGGCATGAAAAACTTGGGCATGTTGGGATGGATAAGCTGAATGCTATGTCGGGAAGAGGCCTTGTGAGAGGTCTGCCTAGTTTGTCATCCTTCGGTGAAGGTCACGTTTGTGCGGGATGTCAATATGGTAAGGCTAATCGCCTTCCATTCGACAAGTCACAAAGCAGATGCAAGGTGCCATTTGAGTGTATCCATGGTGATCTGTGTGGACCTACCGAGAATGCCAGTCTTGGAGGCAGCATGTATATGCTGGTTTTGATTGATAACTTCATTAGATATACTTGGGTATATTTTTTGAAGGAGAAGTCGGAAGCCTTTGAAAAATTTGTGGAGTTCAAGGAGCTAGTGGAAGATCGGCTTAACCCGCGGATTAAGAAGTTCAGAACCGATAATAGAGAGGAGTTCACTTCCAATGTGTTCTTCAACTTCTGCAGGAAGCATGACATCTAGAGAGAGCTCTCTTGTGCTCACACTCCACAACAGAATGGAGTTGCAGAGCGGAAGATCCATCATCTGACGGAGACCTGCAAATGTTGGCTTCATGCCAAGAGTATTCCAAAGTCCTTTTGGGCAGAGGGAATGTCTTGTGCAACTTACGTCATCAATCGGATGCCTCTTAGTCTAATCAACATGAAGATCCCACATGAGTTGATATTCAAGATAAAGCCTACGGTGGAACACCTTCGAGTGTTCGGATCTACCTGCTATGTGCATATTCCCGATGCCCTTAGAACGAAGCTAGATGCAAAAGCAAGGAAGCTAGTCTTCATCGGTTATGATGACCGGAAGAAGGGTTGGAGATGCATGGATCCAGAGACACAGAGAGCTGTGGTCTCAAGGGATGTGGTATTTGATGAATTGACATCATACCATGGTAGCTCTTCTACTGAGCTACAAGAAAGCAGGTTGGATGGTGGACCAGAAGAAGCTGCAAGGGAAGTTCTGGTGGAGTTGCATGTTTCTCCAGGTGCTCCAGTTGCTTCTAGCTCTGAGTCAGGTGTTTCAGGTTGTAGAAGCAAGGATCCAAGTATGCCCGGAAGAGGAGCTAGTCCAGAAATTGCAGTGGAAAAGGTGGTTCAGAGTAAAGCTCTGAGGAGGTCCAAGAGGACTATTATACCACCAGCTCGGTATACGTGGGGAAATTTGGTGAGCTTCATCTCATGTTTCTTTGCTGGTCCCCTGGATGAGCGAGAGTCGTCATGCTTTGAAGACGCCACTGGAGTCGAGTAGTGGGAAGATGCCATGGATGAGGAGATGGCTGCCCTTAAGAAGAATGAGACCTGGGACCTTGTGCCCAAGATTGATGACATTACTCCTGTGTCATGCAAGTGGGTTTATAAGTTGACGGGAGTATCAAGCAGTACAATGCTCTCCTTGTAGCTCGAGGGTTCTCTCAACAGTATGGAGAAGACTATGAAGAGACGTTTAGTCAGGTAGCCAAGATGTCTTCGGTATGAGTGGTGATTGCATTGGCAGCTAGCCAAGGGTGGAAGATTTGGCAACTCGACGTAAACAATGCTTTCTTGTACGACGAGATTGACAAGGATATCTTCATGGTTCAGCCACCGGGATATGTATCGGAAGTTCATCCAGGACACGTCTACAAGCTCAAAAAGGCTCTTTACGGGTTGAAGCAAGCGCCTCGAGCATGGTATGGGAAGATCACAGAATACCTCCAGTTCTGCGGATATTTTGCTTCAGATTCAGACTCAAGTCTGTTCGTAAAGAAGATCGGGGAGCTGCAAGTTTTGGTGTTGTTGTACATGGACGATATGATCGTCACGGGGAACTCGGAGGTTGAGATAGCTAGGCTTCGGGCTGAATTAACTATCAGATTCGAGATGAAGGATCTGTGGGAGCTTCACCATTTCCTTGGACTCGAGGTGGAGAAGAAAGAGAGCGGTGTGCTTGTTTCCCAGAAGGGCTATGCGGAACGGATCGTGAAGCGATTCGGCATGGAAGGAGGGAAGAGCAGCTCTACTGTTGAAACCAGCAACTGGTCTCTTGAGTTCGGACCCACTGGGGGTGTAGCCGATGCTTATTTCTCCCTCACTAGACTCTCCTGACGGTGGATGCTGGAAACGGAATAGACCCAAGGCTGAAGCGAGGAGGTCCCGCCACACACCCGGAAGATCTTAGAGAGCTTCCCCTCCCAAACCAAAGCTCAACCGGGCACCTTGGAGGGCACTGGCTGCCAACCAAAACTAGCCTAGAGGAGAGGATTCTCTAAAATCGGATCTCCTCCAAGGTGCCCTTAAGGGTCTATTTATAGTTTTTCTTAGGCTGGTCTGCCAATAGCATGAATCCGCCTTTTAATTTTACTAAATGCACCCCAAATTGGTCTACGAATAGCCTAACTCCGCTGTTCTGAAGGGCTATATGCAGACCACAAGGGGTATTATGGTCATTTCCTCCTCACTGCCTTCTGGGCGAGTGGTCCGTGAGGGAACCACTCGCCGAGTTCCCGCCTGACTGGGCGAATGATCAAGCCTCTGAGCGAATGGTCCGTGGAGGCACCACTCGTCAGGCTCCCACTCGCCTGCAGCCTACCCCCACTAATCTGGGGATCCTTTTTCCTGTCTCGGTACGGGCGAATGGTCTGGCTGACCCCTGTCCCCTCAACTGACTCGAGGGACCCACTCGCCAAATACGGGTTGTACATCTACTCTACAGAAGGTTGGTCTAAAACTTCGACGGTATGAGGGGAGGATTCTTCCTGATCTGTTGGTGTTCTGGGCTCTTGTTGGGAGTCTGATATATCTGACGATTATCAGACCGGATATTGCATATGCAGTTGGCAGGGTAAGTCGGTATATGGCAGAACCACGGAAATCTCATCTGGTAGCGGCAAAGAGTATTTTGAAGTTTGTGAAGTCGACCTCAAACATGGATCTCCTTTATGAAAAAGACACGGGCTTTTATTTGTATGGATACATGGATGCCGATTATGGGGGAGATTCAGACAATCAGAAGTCGACATCAGGTTATGTTTTCTTATGCGGATCGACGGCTATTTCATGGTGCAATAAGAAGCAGGATTCAGTATCCGTCTCTACCACTGAAGCAGAGTACAAGGTTTCGGCCTTGGCAGCTCAGGAAGCCATCTGGCTTAGGAGATTGGTGGAGGACGTCCATAAGGAGGTGCGAGGTCCTACTCTGCTGCATGGTGACAATGAGAGTGCTCTCAAACTAGTTAATAATCCAGCCTATCACGCACGGACCAAGCACATCGAGATCGAGCATCATTTCATTCGGGAGAAGGTGCTGGAGGGATCTCTGATGGTTGAGCATGTGCGGAGTGAAGACAATGTCGCTGACATCTACACGAAGCCGCTGACGAAGGGACCATTTACTCGGTTACAGGGATTGCTTGAGTTGACTTCCACTTCCCACTTCAAGGGGGAGTGTTGAAAATTGAAGTGTAAGTGGAGGTCGGGCGGTCTGGCATCAGACCGGGCGGTCTGATAAATCGCGGAGGTCGGGCGGTTTGCAATGAAGACCGCACGGGTTGTCAATCCGCATTGGACTGGCGGATTGCCAGTTACAGGTGGCCTTGATCTTTCGGCTATCTGGGGTCAGCTCTCTGGAAGTAACCGAGCGCATAGTGTCTGCGATTACCACTAGGTGTTGGAGATTTGGCCATTTATCTGCTCGCGGTCTGGCTGTTTAACTGCTGGTGTTGTTGGGATCCCGCAGTTTGTCCGCGCGACTTGTCATAGAGTCGGCGAACTGTTCGGCAGGGTTATCTCAGCAAGGCGCATGGGTTGTGTGCTACCCGCTGCTGTTGATATGGGCGGTTATCCTATCGCTGTAGGCGGTGACCGCACTCCTCACCTCTACTATAAATAGGACCCCCCCAGGCTGGTCATAAATAGACTTGAACAGTAAGTGAGAGCTCGCGAGTTTGAGGTGCGGATAAAACTTTCTGTTCGCGCGGTTTGAGACTTGTCTTAGATGTGTTCGCAGGTTATGCGGCTTGCTTGTGGTTCTGATTTGATCAGAGGAGACCACATCGGAAAAGTCGGTAGCAGTCAGCGGCGGGTAGCAGCAGTAGGTCGCTGTTAGCGACAAGGCGGTTTCTCTTCAGCTCGTTTCCAGCTTTCAATAAAGATCAAACTGTGGCGGTTAGGCGGTTTGCCTTTGCCGGTCTATATTTCTGTTCAGTTCTTCAGCAACTGTGTTCGCGGTTAGGAGCGGCCAAGTGACTGCGGTCAGGTGGCCTTGCTTGGGCGAACAGAGTGAGCATTGGAATAACGGGTAGTTCGCGGCGTGTTGAGTTGCAGGTTGGCGACTTGGCGATTTGTGCGGACAGCTCTATTAGCCGAGCGGCTTAGCGGGTTCAGTTTGTAATCGCCAGCTTCTTGTAATTTGTTTCTTTCTCCTTATTTGGTGTATTGGTAAAATCATGTCTCGCCATGTATACCTCGCAATGTACAGAATATAGTTAATACAAGATTTTTCTTGTTCCTTCATTGTTCTGGTTTCTGGTGCTTGGTATGGTTGAAGTGTTCCTGCGACCTAGTTCCCATTTTCTGCTTATCAGAAATTTTAATATAGTATATGAGGAAATTTTAACCATGATTACACTTTACAAAAGACAAGGCTGAATACAAGTTGCATACAACTTGATTCACAACAGCCAGAAGATATAAAGAAAAAATTGGTAGCAGACAGTGTCCGCTTCTCCTCCACAACACCCCACACAGGTGCCACTCGTTGCACGCTAACGCCCATCGTCGACTCCTAACGCCCCGCTTTATCCCTCTCGCAAGCTCTCTGCTCGCACTCGCAGCGCACTAGCTGCACTCGCACTCGCAGCTCACTAGCCACACTCACGTACTTAATGTCTGACGTTAAGTACTTAATACTTCGCGTTAGCTCGCGAGTACACTCTCTCATTCAGGCTCAAAAACTCTCTCTGAGTTCTCTCACAACTCTATCTCTTCTAACTCTCTAACATACTGAAAGGGGGGGGGGGGGGGGGGGGGGGGGTCTGCCCTCCTATTTATAGGCAGGGAGAGACCTTCTAGAAGCCGAGCTAACGCCAGCATTAGCTACTTAATGTCGGGTGTTAGCACACTTCAACACTCTAACAACAAGACAATTTTAATGTGAGATATTGTCCGTATATTTAGATATATATGGGTATTTTGTTCATCTTCGGCGTGCGCACACATCAGAGTTTTCGAGATCTAACTAGGTATTGTATATTGAAAAAGTGAGCATCAATTGAAAGATCTGCTAAAAATTGATGCAACTTCTTTAGGGCAATGTCACATGTCACCGAGACTTGATTTTTAAATCAAGCATTATTTATGCATCATGTTGCTTTGTTGTTACAAAGACACAATTATCATAATTCTTTCAAACAAAAAATATAATGGGGGTCTCCCAAAAGCAGTTTGGTCGAACTAGATGTTTTTGTCATGCCCTCGATCGGCTCGCCAAGAAGAGTCCAACAAGCACTTCCTCGCATAATTCAGAGTTCGTTTGGTTTCTCAAATGAATGCTCGGTGAGCACGCCCTCAAAGGCTTCATGCACGGCCGCACGCTCGGCGTGCACTAGAAAGACGGGCACGCAAGCCACACCTGCGCATAGGTCGCTCCCAAGCAAGGGCTCCTCTAGCCCATGTGCATAACACACAGGTTGCGCATGCGCATGGGTCTGTTGGACATGTGTGTCACATCCCTTTATTTGAGAAGAACAAATCTCAAATTATATTTGATCTTGTTTGTCGTGTGTTTATAGTGTGCAAGAACTATAGGTGCAATACTCCACACGTAGAAAGCATCTGAAATCAATTTTCTGTAAGAAACACTACCGCCAGCGCTTGCGATACCGCCTGGCGCTAGCTCGAGTTCGTAACACAACGCCACGCCGCCGACAGTTTCGTAACCGACTCCACACGAACGATACTGAGGCGTTAAGAGCTACCGCAGGCGCTAGCGGCAAAGACCATAAATTGGGGCTTTCTTTTTCGTTTTGGTTATCCATCCCTGAGAGAATACAAGTGCTAAAATTCCATTGCTGTTATCTCCCACAAAAAGCTTAAGGAGAATTCTGGAGGAGGACTACGTCAGCTACATCTGAATGACGATCGCTTCGACCTCGCTCATACTATAGCAATCCTTCATCTCCAACTTCAAAAGTTCTCATATAGGGAGTTTTTATTGTTTTTATCATTATTTCTATTTCATTCCACTTTGTAATTGTATAGAGAATTCGCCTTGTGTTGGCGACTAGGTCCTTTCGCGGCTTAAGGGGTAATTCACCGCGTGAGTTGGCGACTAGGTCTAGGAGATTAGATCTAGGGGGTGCTCGAGGCCATATTCGGGGAAGGATTGGCTAGAGCGGCTTGAGGCCATATCCGGGGAATGATTGGCTAAAGCCAACCGGTTTGTGGGGATACAAGTCGGTATAGAAAAGGAAAAGATATTTATATTTGTATGCTTCCGATTTCTAGCGATATTGAAATCAAATTTATGTAAACACTTATTCATATAATACAATCATGTCTCTATTTGTGTTTACTTGATTTCTCTCATTTGGCATGAATTTTATTATTGCAAGTTACTTTTTGCTAATTTGTTATTTTGCTCTCTCTTACACAAAAACAATTTAGTAATTTTCTTAAAATTTTAAAAAGATTTTTTATTCCCTTATTCACCCCACCCCCACCCCACCCCCCCCACCCCCCCCGCTTTAAGGGCGCCTATCGATCCAACAAGTGGTATCAGAGCTAGGTAATTCCAAATCAGTTTAAAAACCAGGAATAATGGCGTCTTATGATCTCGCTTTTTCTGAGGGTCAGAGAATTAGTAGACCTCCACTATTTACTGGGTCAGATTATAATTATTGGAAAAATAAGATGCGATGTTTTCTTATGACCCAAGATATTGAGGTATGGAATATGGTAAAAGAGGAATACTCTCCTCCTACAATTGTAGTTGGAAAGATAACATTAGAAAAACCAAAAGATAAATGAGATGATAGGGATAAACTTAAATGCAAAAATAACCCAAAGGCCATGAATGCTTTATTTTGTGCGTTAGATAGAAATGAATTTAATAGAATTTCCGTATGTACTACTGCATATGAAATTTGGAATCATTTGGAGATTACTCATGAAGGTACATCGCAGGTTAAAGATTCAAAACTTTTCCAACTAGAGTCAGAATATGAAAAGTTTCGGATGTATGAAAGCGAAGATATTGATGCAATGTACACACGCTTCACCACGATCGTCAATGCCTCCAAAGCCCTTGGAAAGACCTTCTCCAACGGTGACTTGGTCCAAAAGATTCTTCGATCTCTTCCTCCAAAATTCAATCCGAAGGTGACGGCTATCTCGGAGTCACACAATCTAAGAACACTCCAAGTTGAGAGTCTCATTGGGAATCTCAAAACCCAAGAGGTAGAACTCAAGATCCAATACGATGAATACAACAAGGAGCCAAAGAAGAAGGTGTTGGCACTAAAATAAAAGAAGGAGTGCCAAGAGGAGGAAGATGAGTATGAAGAAAGTCTATTGGTAAAGAACTTCCGAAAATTCATGAGAAATCCGGAAAGGAGAAACACCTTCCAGAAATATTTCCAAAAGGAAGGAAGATGGAAAGGGTCATCTTCAAAGAAGGAGAAGGAGAGCGACGATGAGGAAGAAAGACCTCCTCCAGAATGTTATCATTGCAGGAAGACCGAGCATATTCGGAGCCACTGCCCAAAGTTTCTGAAGGAGAAAAAGGAAAAGAGGCACAAAGGGAAGGAAAATAAGAAAGTGCTAAAAGCTAGAACATAGGATGACTCCTCCTCCTCCGAAGGATCAAGCGGGTCTTCATCAAGCGAAGATGAGGAAGCAAACATGTGCCTCATGGGACAAGGAAATGACAACGACGACACCAGTGTTCATAGCGACATTGAGGTAACTCCTCCCACTTATGATGAATTGTTTAATGAATTTCTTGAAACTTGCAAAGTTTTTGATAAAAAATATGAAAGATAATATATTATTGAATCATGAAAATGAATCTCTAATTAAAGAAAATCAAAAGCTTTCCAAGAAATTAATTGTTTTAGAAAAGAGAAAGGTTTCTTGCCAAGAGTGTGATCACTCCACTAAAATGGCAAAGATATTGAAGAGTCACTTTCTAAAGCCCTCTCCCATGCCAAAACTCTTACAAAAGAAAAGGGGGAATTAGAAAGGAAATTAGAAGCCTCTCTTTTGTAAATAAAAAAAAATTGAAAATAAGTGTGTCATGCTTGTGAAAGAAAATTCCTCACTTAAAGCACAAGTTCATGATCTCACCATGGCCATTGAAAAATTTGGAATGGGCCAAAAATCTCTGGATATGATTTTAGGGAACCAGTGCTATGGTTCTGGAAAATATGGGCTCAGATATCGAGGTGAGGGCTACCGCCCGGCGCTAGCCACTAACGCCGACGCTAGCACCTCATACAAAAATCCAAAGATTTCTTTTGCAAATTTTTTTTTCTTCTGTAAATCTGATTCCTTCCAGCAAGAAAAAATTCCAGAAAAGGGTCTCAACCCCCTTTATTTCGTGTGCAAACTATTTTCGCTTAAGTCACACGTCTAGTTCTTGCAGGAAAGTGAAGCAAACTACTTTAAAGCAAATCTGGGTACCTAAGGCTTTCACTTATTCTATGGGTGGTACCACTTGGGTATCCAGATCTTTACTCTCATCTTCTTTCTAGATGTGCAGGCAGACCAAGAAAAATGAAGACGTGTGGTACTTGGGCTCTGGATGCTCCAAGCACATGAAGGGCAATAAAGCAAAGTTCCTTAGCCTAGAAAGGAAGAAAGGAGGGATTGTGACGTTTGACAATAGCGGAAAAGGAAGGATCATGGGAATTGGTACAGTTGGTAACGAATCCTTTACTATATCTATTGTTCTTTATTTGAAAGAGCTAAAACTCAATCTTATTTCTATTAGTCAATTATGTGATAAAGGATTAGATGTTTTATTTGAATCTTCCACTAATCTATGCAAAATATCTAATCCTAATACAAAAGATATTTTACTAACTGCACCAAAAATTCATAATATTTATATAGTTTCTTTTCATGATCTTTCTAAATCATTTATAAAATGTTCTATCACCAAAAATGATGAAATAAAACTTTGGCATAGACGGCTAGGACATGCTAGCACAAAGCTTATTGTAAAACTTGTCAAAAGTGATTTAATTAGAGGATTGCCTAGGTTAAATGGAACTTTACTTTCACTTTGTTCACCATGTCAAAAGGGTAAATTTACTAGATCCTCTTTCAAAAGTAAAAATTTTATTTCTACTACAAGACCCTTGCAATTAATTCATATGGATCTTTTTGGTCCCGTTAGCACTGCAAGTCTTGGTGGTAGATTATATACATATATTTTAATAGATGATTTTTCAAGATATTGTTGGACATTATTTCTCTCATCCAAATCCGATGCGTTTTGCGAATTTGCAAAATTATGTACTCGAGTTCAAAATGAAAGTGATTTAAAAATTAAATGCATTCGCTCGGATCATGAAGGAGAATTTGAAAATGAAAAGTTTTCTTCATTTTGTGATATGTTAGGCATTAAACATGAGTTCTCTACATCACGCACACCACAACAAAATAGTGTTGTAGAAAGAAAGAATAGGACACTTCATTAACTAGCATGCACTATGCTATGTGAATATAAATTGCCTAAGTCCTCTTGGGCCGAAGCCGTAAATACATCATGTTATGTTATGAATAGAATCATGCTTCGCCCATCTCTTAATCACACACCATATAAAATTTATTTTCAAAAGAAGCCTAACGTATCCTACTTTAAAGTTTTTGGTTGTAAATGTTTTATTTTGAATACTAAAGATAGCTTGGGAAAGTTTGATGAAAAATGTGATGAAGGAACTTTTCTTTGATACTCTTCAACTAGTAAAGCTTATAGAATTTTTAATAAAAGAACTAGTAAAGTTGAAGAGTCGATTAATGTGAAATTTGATGAGTTTGTTCCTTGTGTAGAAAGAATTTCCGCAGGCAAAGAGGATGATCTCTTACCACCTTTGGAGCATGGTGACGAGGAACCTTCCAAAGAAGAGGAAGAGGAGGCCAAAGAAGATGATTATGTGCCTCCAAGCGCCTTGCAATTTACAAAGGATCGTCCACAGAAGCTAGTAATTGGTGAACCATCTATTAGGGTAAGAACTCGATCTTCTCTTCATGAATCTTATTCAAATATATGTTTTATTTCCGAAATAGAACCAAAAACCGTTTCTACCGCTTTAAATGATGAATTTTGGTTTTTGGCTATGAATGAAGAATTAGAACAATTTGAGCGACATAATGTTTGGAAATTAGTAGAAAAACCATCTAATCACCCGGTTGTAGGTGTAAAATGGATTTTTAAAAATAAATTAGATGGTGAGTCTAGAATCATTAGAAATAAGGCACGTTAGTAGCACAAGGATATTCACAAATCGAGGGGATAGATTTTGATGAAACTTTTGCACTCGCTGCTAGATTGGAATCTATACGAATTTTTCTAGCGTTTGCAAGCTTTAAAAGAATAAAACTATTTCAAATGGATGTAAAAAGTGCCTTTCTAAATAGGTTTGTAAAAGAAGAAGTTTATGTTGAACAACCCCCCAGTTTTATTAGTGAAAAATTTCCCAATCATGTTTATAAACTATAAAAAGCGCTTTATGGTTTAAAACAAGCATCTCGTGCATGGTATGAAAGACTTACATCATTTTTATTAAAGCACGGTTATATTATGGGAAGTGCCGATAATACTCTCTTCATTAAGCACAATAATGATGATTTAATTATTTTGCAAATATATGTTGATGATATAATCTTTGGATCAACTAATGAAGAGTTGTGTAATGAAGTTATTTTAGTGATGAAAAATGAATTTGAAATGAGTCTAGTAGGAGAACTTTCTTACTTTCTTGGTTTTCAAATATCACAAAGAAATGATGGTATTTTTGTATGTCAAACTAAATATGTTTTTGATATGCTTAAATGCTTTGGATTTGAAAACCTTAAATAAGCTTCTACACCAATGAGTACATCACTAAAATTAGGAAAAGATGAATCGGGAATTTCTATTGATCAAACTTTATATAGAGGTATAATAGGATCTCTACTTTATCTAAGTGCAACTAGACCCGATATTATGTTTGACGTATGCTTATGTGCTCGATTTCAAGCCAGTCTAAAAGAATCTTATTTAAAAGCGGTAAAACGTATTTTTAGATATCTAATTGGGTCATCTAGATTAGGATTATGGTACCCGCATAATAATTCATTTACACTTCATGGCTACTCCGATTCGGACTACGTCGGATGCTCACTTGATAGAAAAAGCACTAGCGGTACTTGTCATTTTTTAGGAACTTCATTAGTTGCATGGTCTAGTAGGAAACAAAATTCGGTTGCACTCTCCACCACGAAGACTGAATACATTGCATTAGGGAGTTGTTGTGCACAAGCACTATGGATGAGTCAAACTCTAGAAGACTTTGGTTTTCATCTAAAATATATTGAATTGAAATGTGGCAACAAAAGTGTCATTGATCTTACAAATAATCCGGTACACCATTCTAGATCCAAACATATAGATGTACGTCATCATTTCATAAGGGATCACATTAAAAAGAAAAATGTTAGGATAAGTTTCATTGGCACGGACTCTCAACTTGCTGATATATTCACTAAACCTCTTCCCGATGCAAGGTTTCAAATGTTAAGGTTGGAATTAGGAGTCTTAGACATCTTAGGATGAGTTATTTGAAAAACGTTAAAGTTTTATGCAATTTGCGCAATCAAGACATCTCCAAAAATTACAAAATTTCTACATAAGACTACTCTAAGGACTCTTAATAAAGATCAAAAAGTGAAAATTTAAAATTCTCAAAAAATCACTTATTGTTTTCCACGCTAGCACTAGCGCCGACGCTAGCGTGGGTGTTTGATTTTTCTATTTTTCAAAATTTCTAAAAATCAATAAAAATAAGTTAGTTTATATGTACTACTTTGTTTTTGTACTTCTGACATTTGTTAGTTTTGTTTTATTTATATTATGAAAAATCAACTACAAAACTTCAAAATTCAAAAATACAAAAATATGTTTTTGTGGTTTTCTATTTTTTTTTTCATTAAAAATTTCAAAAAAATGGTATGATCTATATTGCTAATATCAAGCATGTATGAATTCTATTATTTAGAATTATTTACAATATTAAAACTTGTTTCTTCAAATTGCTATGAACATTGTTTTGTTTATCATGCTTTGATTTCTCTAATTAAGTGCATCAATTGTATTGAAAAATATGTGTAGAACCAAGCTTAGCATGTCTCTAAGTATGAGTAAATGTTTTTTGATTGATAATGATACTTTTCACTCACTTATTTTGGTAATCAACATATGTGTTTAAATCTAAAAATGCTTGCTTATGTATTGTAATTGTGCAATGAATTAAAACTTGTATAAGTTTATTACCTACACTACATTTGAATTGCACTTAAGAAATTAAGAAAAGTGGTTGTTGGGTTTGCAAAATAAGTGTATTCGGAGAATGTTGTCTCACAAATGTGAACAAAAAAATTAGACAAATATAACTCCACCAAGTACTAGGAAAGAATATTAAAGTGTCTTATGCCAAACTTGGTTATTACACCACTTTGTTAAAAATTATGTGCATTAAAGTGTGTGAAGATTAATATACTTGTGTTTTGTTGTGCACTTAACTCTACATATGTCTTGTATTTTGTGATTTAAATCATTTGATAACTTTGCTCAAAATACACTTATGTGCACTTCATTATCTTTCATAACACTTCTTCTCATGAGTATTGGATTCTAATGTTTTTTCTATACTACTGTTTATATAAGAAATGCACTAGATAACCTAGCATGATCTCTACAATGTTTTGGTATCTCTTACACTTGAAATTAAGTAACATTGTAGTATATTTTCTTTTTAATATATTCATTTCATGCTTGGTAACTTTATGTAAAATTATGAGATTTCAAAAAGGTTAAAACATCTTTACATTTTGAAATTAAACTACGTTTTATACTTATATTTTTCATGCTTACAAAAAAATGTTTCTTATAATCTTCCGCTTGCTTACGACTCTTATCTTTTTATTTGAAATCTCTTCAACACTATGCTTAAACTCTTTTTCATTTTTTCTATATTACAAAAGCTCGATCATGATTTATCATTTATAAAGAATGCCTCCTAACTACCCACACCCCACCTTCTTTTGATAATACCAAAAGGGGGAGATTAATTGAAGAAATATAGAGGAGAAATCTAGAAGATTAAGGGGAGACTAATTCTTGCAATTTAGAGGGAGTAAATTGCATTTATGTAGGGGAGCATTAAGATAGGGGGAGTATGCACTATTCTCATGCTTATCATATACTATAGTTGCATTATTATCATGTTTATCATATACTATAACCACCATTGTTGATTTCTTGCTAAGAGAATTTGTTATTATCAAAACGGGGAGATTGTTGGACATATGTGTCACATCCCTTTATTTGAGAATAACAAATCCCAAATTGTATTTGATCTTGCTTGTCGTGTGTTTATAGTGTGCAGGAACTATAGGTACAATACTCCACAGGTAGAAAACAGCTGAAATCAATTTTCTGTAAGAAACACTACCGCCAGCGCGAGCTATACCGCCTGGCACTAGCGCTACCGCCTGGCGCTAGCTCGAGTTTGTGCCACAACGCCACGCCGCTGACAGTTTCGTAACCGCCTCCACACGAACGATACCGCAGGCGTTAGGAGCTACCGCAGGCGCTAGCGACAAAGTCCATAAATTGGGGCTTTCTTTTTCGCTTTGGTTATGCATCCCTGAGAGAATACAAGTGCCAAAATTCCATTGTTGTCATGCTGCCGAAGATGGATCTTCCACAAAAAGCTTAAGGAGAATTCTGGAGGAGGACTACGTCACGCTACATCCGAAGGACGATTGCTTCGACCTCACTCATACTACATCGATCCTTCATCTCCAACTTCAGAAGATATCATATAGGGAGTTTTTATTGTTGTTATCATTATTTCTATTTCATTCCATTTTGTAACCGTATAGAGAATTCGCCTTGTGTTGGCGACTAGGTCCTTGCGCGGCTTTGGGGGTAATTCGCCGCGTGAGTTGGTGACTAGGTCTAGGAGATTAGATCTATGGGATGCTCGAGGTCATATCCGGGGAAGGATTGGATAGAACGGCTTGAGGCCATATCCGGGGAAGGATAGGCTAAAGCCAACCGGTTTGTGGGGATACAAGTCAGTATAGAAAAGGAAAAGATATTTAGATTTGTATGCCTCCGATTTCTAGCGATATTGAAATCAAATTTATGTAAACACTTATTCATATAATACAATCATGTCTCTATTTGTGTTTACTTGATTTCTCTCATTTGGCATAAATTTTATTATTGCAAGTTACTTTTTGCTAATTTGTTATTTTGCTCTCTCTTACACAAACAAATTTAGTAATTTTCTTAAAATTATAAAAAAAAAAGTATTCCCCAATTCACCCCCCCCCCCCCCCCCTCTAACGGCGCCTATCGATCCAACAGGGTAGCGATGAAGCGAGGTTGCCCCAACCTGCGAGCATAGTGAGCATGCATGATATGCAACTACACGCGCATGAGCGCACCCAACACGCTCGAGGGCGCGCGCGTGCTTGCCTAAAGCGCGCTCCTAGCTCACGCATTCTCCTAGAGGGCGCGTGCCCACACACGCACAGCCTCCCGTCGCCGGCCTCCGCTGCCACCAAGTTTGGCGAACCTATCCGGGGCGCCCGTATTGCCCGGACTGCCCAGATTTCCCGGACAACCTGAATTTCCCTAGACCGCCCGGATTTCCCGGACCGCACGGGGGGCATCAACGTCTTTTTCAGAAAATTGGTAATGCAGGTGACCAAAATCATGCATTCTCATTCGCTAGTTCAAATTCCAAGATGGGACAATTACAACACGTGGCCCAGAAAAAAAAATACAAAAAGACTCATAGGCCTTTATTTGAAAGGATGCAACCAAAGGTAGAAGAAACAACTCTGAAGGTTTCCGGCGAAGACTTGACACTATGCCCGCTCTATCGCTCAGTGTTCAATACAAAGTTCATTTCAGAGATTGCTTCTGAGACTGCTCCAAAGTCCGCTCATGCGGCGTAGTAGAAGACTTATGTTTTTTCTCCTAAAAGAACTTGTAAATAGAGCAGTGGTATTCCAGTCTCCTAAAAATTATAACACTTGTAACCATTTGCAAATTAGTGAATTTGGTCGGCACCGAACCGAACTCATGATTTTTTTATTTTCCGGGTCTTGTTATTATGAATGTACTACAAAATATATTCCAACACGAGGGCTACGGGAATAGCCCTATCCAAAAAGCCCGCCCGGGCCGGGCCAGTACCGGGCCTAGCGGGCCCGGGCTTTTATCACCCGGGCCTTGCTTTAACCGGGCTCGGGCACCAGCCCCGACAGGGCGCATGCCAAGGCCCGCAAGGTCGGGCTGGGCCGGGCCTGGTTAATAAATCCCGCCTATAGGCAGGATTTTATTAAATTTCCGCCTAAACATCCCGCCTAATAGGTGGGATTTAATTAAAATACCGCTTGTTTAGGCGGGATTGTCCCGCCTGGTGCTTGACCTGGGTGGCAGGCCCAGGTAAGGCTTGGTGCCCGGGCTTAGGCGGGCTTAGGCGGGCCTGGCCCGGGCCGGGCTTTGAGTATATATGGGGGCCCTGTTGGGCCCCCATAGCCCGGCCTGGGCCCGGGGTGGGCTAGCCCGGGCCCAGGCTTTGCCGGGCTTTTTCTGGGCCGGGCCCGGGCCTGCCCCCCAGGCCCAGTTTTTTTGAACATCCCTTAAAAAAACAAGTTAAAAATTAACACATAACCGTTAATTATCCTTGAGAATAAGGCTCTGTTTCGAGGGGAGTTCTTGTGCGAGTGTGCCACCATTTCTTCCATTGCTCTGCCAAACAGGCAAATTATCTGGAACAGTGCGAAAAACCACCGTGGAGAAAACCCCGAAATGGCGCGATCTCTAGTCGTGAAAAAAATCACGACTCTTGAATCACGATGCAAAGCGTCTCGCGTGTTTCTCCTAGCAGGAGCCGCATGCGAGGAGAGAGCTTACGTTCTCCTCTCCCGCTACCTTTTCCTGCTAACTTCGTCGGTGACCAACGCTCCCGCCGACAAATGTTGCTAGCCTTCTCCCTCGACGCACGCCACTAGCCTTCTCCTTCGACGCACGCCACTAGCCTACGCACGCCACTAGCGGCTGATCTCCTTCGGCGTACGCTGTTGGTGTTTCCATGGTGATCTGGAAGTGGTCAAATATCTAGTCTCACTGTCAATGCGATATGAGCCTATGAGGTCGCACACAAGAGTATCTTGAGAAGTTGGAGGGAGAATTGTGCTGGCTTTGGAATTTCTCGAGAAATCAGACCAATCCTATGACTTAGTGGAACGCAGAGTTCAGTTCGTCGAATTGTTGGCATTCGTCGAACGCAGAGTTCAGTTCATCGAACTGAAAGCATTCGTCGAACGCAGTGTTCAGTTCGTTGAACTGAAGGTGTTGGTCGACCGCTGAGACTGGTGTTAGTCGACCGCTGAGACTGGTGTTAGTCGACCGCTGAGACTGGAGTTCGACGAACGGCGAGCGCATTCGATGAACGGCGAGCCCGTTCGACGAACGGCTAGCGCGCTCGACGAACGGCCAGCGCGTTCGACGAACGGCCAGTTCGTCGAACGCAGTTCGACGAATTCTGTTTTCTTCACTTAAAATCGTGGTTGTGCGGATAGCTCCTTTTTGCGCGTGGGTATAAAAGAATGCGATTCTTTTTGACCTAATAAATGCGATCTATTTTTGAAAAGAAAGTGAGAGCGGCGGAAGAGTTCCGCTTGTAGTCCCGGAAGGAAGTGTTCCGACCGGTCGATCCCGGCGCCGCTGTCGCTTCTTCCTGTATTCGGACCTAGCAGTTCGTGGAAGACGTAGAGGACAGTTCTTTTCCGACCTAGCTCTTGTGTGACAAGAGGCTAGGGTTCTACAGCGCTCGTGTGGACTACTATAGAGGCGCAGATCTATTTCTGTGCAAGGAACTCAGCCGCATAATCTTGAATCTGCCATTGGAGCATCTCGGTTGAGTATCGACTCAACCCCCCTTCCAGGTATAATTTCTGTAATGTGTTGCTGGATGTTATTTAGTTCTTGAATCCATGAAATCGCAAGTTCCTTATAACTATTTTGGGTTATTCTAGTTATTTTATTCCGCTGCGCATATATGATATGATGTATTATTATTTCTGAAATGGTATTAAGAAAACTCAACATACGCCTCTTCCTACACTGACGGTTGTCTGGTATTGCCGTCTTCAACCCATGGTCTGAGGAGCTACCACACTTCCCACACTGTGATGATTGTTTTTTCCTTTGAAGAAGGTGAAGGTTGCCTCTTCCCAAAGGAGCAGAGGGTCCAAATTTGGTACGTATGTGCACGTAATTTGGGAGATGCGCCAACAAATCTCACCATAGGATCTCGCGATCAACAGTCGAGATGCATCTCCCGCAATACATCTGAAATATTCCTCTAATACTGCTATCATTTTCCAATAAAATTATAAATAAATATTCCTCTAATATTTATTTATAAAATTATCCCAAAATAAAATATTCAATTATATTCCTTCTTCGGTAGAACCTTCCAGAGAACTATAAGAAAGTATATACATAATAAATAGTATATGTAAAATAAATTAACGAAGATATAAAATTATAATAACAAATGTTCGATTTTGTTAACTGAATTATTTTGTCTTTCGATTTAAAAAATTGGAGTGTACATCGCAGAGCAACAATGCAAACTTTGTTCTTCCAAATGGTTTCGCAAATTTTGGGCTTATTTGGCTAAGTTGCAGTGCTAGGAGAAACAGTGATGAGAAATAGTGGTAGGAGAATCAGCTGTTTAGTAGAGTGGTCGAATTTTTTTGTAAAACTGGATTCTTAGTGCTGCGTAAAACAGTGGTGCATAATTAAATAATAATGAAAATTAAATAGCGATAATAATAATAATTAAATAGTGATAATAATTTATGAAGTCTCCATTATGTGTTACTGACTCTATGATCAGAGTTGTGACCCTGCCGATTTGTCAATTTCGTGCGATATATTTGTATGCCTCCGAATGCACGAAATTCTCATCAACATCACATGCTGCAAACTCTTGATCAAATGGATGAATTTATAAATTAATATAATTGTAATAAAAATAATATGTTATTTATAAACGTCATTAATATATTATCAATCTTAATTATTAATGTTATTAATATGTATTAATATATATACATATTATTTATATAATATAAATTTATATAATATATAAAATATATTTAAACGTATAAAATATATACATCGAGCATATGTGTAGCCCGCATAAGATCGATGCCAGTATATATTTTTTATTTAATTATAAGAGTAAATATTTTAATGATCTTTAATTATATTAATATATTAAATGCTAATATATTAAAATTAATTATTTTATTAAAAATTAATTATTTCATTAAAGTTAATATATTAACAACACTTTTATTAAAATAATTAACAAACACTATATTATAATTTTTTATAATTAAAATTGTTTATATATATATATTCGGTTAGTTATTATATATATATATAATTATATCTTTAACTACTATAAAGAAGTACTTTGGATTAAATCTAGGTCGTTCAAAGGAGCCCAAAAGTCCAAACATTTAATCTCCATCGTCCAGATATTTCAGATTAAACAATACAAAAACTCTAGACCTCTTTAGCCTACTGCCGTGGAAGGATCGGGGAGAGAGAGAAAACAAAAAGAGGAGAGAGAGGGTGTGAGGGCGACGGGAAGGGGGAGAGGGAGAGAGAGTAGATAGGGCGGCTGCGGAAGTGGATGACGGTAAAGAGAGAGAGTTATATTATATATTATTATTATATAATATATTATATATTATTATATATAGATATATATTAAAAGAGGAGTGAGGGCGGCAGGCATTTAAGAAGGTGCATAGGGGGAAGAACCCCGTGAGTAGGAGAGAGGTGGGAAGAGAGAGAAGAGAGAGAGACGGGAATGAGGAAGAGAGCGGTAGAGAGAGGGAAAATAGAGGAGAGAGAGGGAAATTTTGGTGAGTAGGAGAGAGGGGGAAGAGAGAGAGGGGGAAGAGGGGAGAGAGGGAGGGATAGAGAGAGAGTAAGATAAATTAAAAAATTTAGGCTAAAATATTTTTTTTATAAAAATAAAATTGTAATATTAACTTATATTTTTTGCGGTCAATTTAAGTACTCATATATATATATATTGTGGGCGCTCGGGCGAGCACGTGCGTAACATTAATTCATATTGTAATGTTGATTTGGATTAAAATAATAGGTAAGTGCTTTGCAAAGCAAACATCTCTAAAACAATGGCCCGATAAGAAAAATGTTCGGTTCCAGAAAAGGGACTTAGAGAAATCCCGACAGATGAAGAACTGCAGCGACGAACACCAAGAACCGGCGAACGGCCACCATGAAACGGCGACGAACACCACGAAACGGCTGCAGGCCTACAAAAATAAGAAACCCTAAGCAAAGGCCGGCGACGGGAAAGGGAACTCCGGCGAACGGCCACCACGAAACGGCGGCGACGTACCTCCTCCGAAAAAAAGCGGCGAAAATGACGAGGGTTTCGACAGTTCTGCGGGAGAAGAGGGAGGCGGGGAGTGCGCTTAGGGTAGGGCTGTGTGGGGTTAGTAAATAAAAGCATTATTTTTTTTATTTTTTAAGTATATATACAAATAGAGAGAGAGGGAGTTATAATGTATGTATATATATATAATATTTATATATATATATACTAAAAATTTATATATATATATATATATATACGCAGTGGCGGAATTAGAATTTTCACTCAGCCCGGGCACAATAATTAAAGCTACACAATGCATGAAATTTCAATTGCTAAACAAGAAGGATGAAGTTCTATGATAAACAAACTCATAGTTCTAAAGAAGGTTATACGAAATATGAAATATAAGTTTAATAAACAAATTACGACAAGAACACAATAGAGAACAAAACTTATCCAACATATAAGAACTGTAATCAACCCATCCCACTAATTAACCCATCCAAAATAGATTGTAGTAATAATAAAAAAAAATATTCAACAAGAACACAATAGACAACAAATAATTAATAAGAATTCTCTACTAGAAATGCAATCTAGAAGTCAAATTAATCAAATCAGAGTAGATTTAGGTCTACACAACAATGTGCTTAATCTCTAAGTCATTATGCAAAATCTAAATCATTATGTCAAACACACATTCAATGATCGTGACGTTTTTGCCCAAACTCAACGAAGCAAAATCATCGTACCAAACGAAGCCTAAGTGAGGCAATCTGCATTTGTCTCTCCAAAGATAAATGAAGAAACACAAATTGAAATTACCTTCTCAAGGCTTTGAATAGCCTGCCAGTTAGGCTTTATTTGGCGCGGCGGTGGCGGGAGGAGACGGCGGGAGCAAACGCCGGTCTGGAACCGGAGGGACGGAGGCGGGGATCGAAACGGAGCGGCGGCGGCACTTTTCCTCCTTGTTGCGGGTCTAAACACGGCAAACGGAGATGGTGTTGGGGAAATGATTTATCTTAACCCCTAGAATTAAGAAGAATATAAATTCTAAGTATGAAAAATTAGGCTAAGTAAATATGCGTCGAATAGTATTCGACGCAACGTCGAAATATAGTCGACGTTTCCCTCAGAATGAGTCGAAATAACTCTTAGAAGAATTCGACGTAATCATAGTCGACGTACCTCTGACTTCTAGTCGACGCATTTGATAAAGTCGACGCACCTTTGTCGATGCACCTTCCTTATTCTCCTCTCGACGTCCAGACAGGATGAAATCGACGTATACGTCGAATAGTAATCGACGCACGTCGATTTCTATAAGAAATTCAAAAACACGTCAGATCTCTTTCCTTCTTTCTGTAGATCTGATTCTTATGGAATGATATTATTCTTTTATAGTCGTTCTGAATCAGTCTTTCTTTCTATTTGATTCTTGGCTAATTTGATTAAGATTATTATAGATATTATTTGAAATCAGAATGAATTCTTTCCTTCTACAGATTTGATTATTATGGAAACTCTTTCTCTCTAATTGCTAATTGATTATTCTCCTTTAGCAATATCTTTTCAAACAAAGTTATAAATAAGAAGCAAGTCGACAGAGA
This sequence comes from Dactylorhiza incarnata, assembly GCA_033032865.1. NCBI lineage: Eukaryota > Viridiplantae > Streptophyta > Magnoliopsida > Asparagales > Orchidaceae > Dactylorhiza > Dactylorhiza incarnata. The sequence goes on along the minus strand of JAWHQI010000028.1, from coordinate 1,072,206 downwards.
ATACAAGAAGTGATCCACCATATACATTTGAAAAAGAGGAAGAGCTCCCTAGTGAAGAGTGAGAAAATTGAGAAAAGAGATAGTGTGCAGCAACAAAGAAAAAGCCTTCATCTTCTAAAGTCATTCTGCTGCAAATTCTGATAGCTCTCACAAAAGAGAGAAAAACTTACAATCTCCTTCTCACTATAGAAGAGAGATCATATTCACTATACTTGTGCTTCTAATCTTCTTGCTAAGAAGAAGATTCTTTCTTACATATATTGTCTTCTGTTCTTCTACCTGTTCTACTTCTTCTTCTTATCCTTATTTCATTTTCAAACTGTGTAAAAGAGTTTTTAGAATCTCTCTTCAAAAAATTCAGTTGTAGTGGTTCTAAGAGTCTCCTTACCAAAAGACTCAGTTTGGTTCTAAGAGTCTCCTTATCAAAAGACTCAGTCTGGTTCTAAGAGTCTCCTTATCAAAAGACTCAGTGCAAGTTAGTGAATTCCTACCAAAGGGGTTGAAGAGTGGACTACCCAAAGTTTGGGGAACCACTATATTTCCTTGTGTTGTGCTGTGATTTTCTTCTTGTTATTTTTTTTCTTTACTTGCTTAATTCTTGTTGGTGTGTGGGAAGCTTAAATCTGTGATTATTACACATATATATATAATTGCACAAAGTATTTTTAATCTCTATTCACCCCCCTAGAGAATTCTAGTGAGGTTTACTATGCACTTTCAGATGGAGAACTATTTGTTTTGCCGTCGTCGACTCCGTTTCCTCAAAACGCCGCCTCCAAAACGCCGCACCAAATGAACCCTTAACTTCTCCAATAATTGAACGAAACAATCACCAAATTCCTCTCAAAACTTTTGATCACACATCAAACAATTTCTCTCGAAGACTCCAATATTGAAGATGAACACTTCTTGTTTTGTCCAAAACTGGATAGAGAGACAATGTTCTGTGCTGTAAATGGAGGTCAACAATGGGTGTTTCTTCCTTGTGTGAAAACTGAGAGAAGACTGGAAACTCCTTCCTCGACAAGAATGAAGAACTAGAGCAGGGAAAGTATAGATCAGAACTTTCTCTGGTTTTCGCGTGAAGGAGAAAACTTATACCAAGGCTCTTCTTCTATGACTTGCTCAGGAGGACTGAAAATGGGAGAATAAGGCTCTTCTATGACTTCCTGTCCAATGGAACCCTCTGGTAAAAAGGAGAAGAGGGAGAGCGAGAGAGGGGGGAGAGATTGTGCCTTGCCGTGCATTTAGGTTCCAGGCGAATGCTATGTAACATCCCCCAAACAACTAGACCCCCTAAGTTGGTTTTGTCATGACTAGGTCATGACAAAACCATAGGAAGAGCTTAAGACCATGTGAGCTTGGATGAGAAGGAGAAATCCCAGTGGTCTGCATATAGCAGTTTTTAGATACCTGGCCTAGGGTTGGACTTTAGGGCCTTTCCTTGAACCTTGACTCCAACATAGTATCCCTAACCCATTAGTGGTCTCCTTGTAACACTAGGGACTCATTGTGGTCAACCAAAGAGGCCAATTTGGCTAAAGTCAACTTTAACCCGAAATTGGTCAAACTAACTCAATTAGGGTCAATTGGTCTCCCCCATGCCAAATTGACTTTGCCCCTACTCTTATAGGGATATTAAGAACCTAATGGACCAAAAGCCCCATCATGGGACTTATGGTAAATTGGCCAATTTACCATAAGTCAACCTTAGCCTTAATTTTGGTCAAAGTGCCCTATAAAGGGGCAATTCACCCTCACCTTGCCAAATTGACTCCACATACACCTTCCTAACCCTTAAGGGAGGCCATTGGAGCCTAAGCCACCCATTGGGGTCAACCCAATTGGTCAATTTGACCAAAGTCAGCCTTTTACTAAATTAGGTCAAAATAACTCAATTTCCCCAAATTAAACCCAATTTAATTGGGCTAGACCCAATTAAGGTGGTTCACCACCAAATGGAACTGAGTGCTACTGATTGGACCATATAATTTCAGGAAAATCGGCCAGGAGAGAGAGAGCCTAATTTGAAAGAGAGAGAAGGTAGGGGAGTTAATGGAGAGGAAGAGAAAACCTTCCATCTCCTCCAATAAATGGCGCCATTCATCTCTCCTTGGGGAGAGGAGAAGTTTTCAACCCTTCCCCGGCCACATTGATGTCCAAATTCACTTCCCTAAGTGTAACCTATGCATTCATTTATGGCCATTAATGGTAACCCGAGTAACTCCTCCCCCTTAGCCTCATTTGACCCCTTTAACATCTTCAGAGGTTGGAAAGGAGTGAAACCCCCTCTTCCCCCGAAGAAATCGAGCACCAGAAGATAGGATCGACATGGCGCCGAAAGCTCCACCTCCGGCCATGGCAACTCGTCGGAATATGCGCCACCAAGCCCCCACACAGGTCCGATCCGCCTCCTCTCCCTTAGTGCTAGATCTTTTCATTATTTGGGGCTTGATCCGAGCTCAATTGGGCTGGGATCGTGCTTCCGAAAGGGCTCGGTTTGAGCTCTCTTTCCCCTCCTCAAAACCCGATTTCGACCACCTCGGGCCGGCCAACCACCCGCTATCGCCGGCCACCACCTCAACGGAGGTGGTGGTGGCATTGGCTGGCCGGGAAGCGGCACAGGTGGCCGGGAAATCATCCCGCAAAGAAGCCCAGGATGGGCTGTCGCGCGTCGTCCGTCCAACGGGGATGATGACTAAGAACTGTCGGATTTGCCGTGATCAGTTATTCGCAGATTTACGTGATTATGTTATATGTTATAATGTTATTTCATGATTATGTTATATTCTTGATTAATTAATTCGTCGATCTGAGTAGAAGAAATTCACCAAACTAATAATTGAGTTCGTCGAACGGAACCCAGAGTTTGACGAACGGAATTCATTCGTCGAGCACACGCTGCGTTCGTCGAACTGATTGTTATGTTCGTCGAACGGAACCCGGAGTTCGTCGAACAGAATTAATTCACCGAAAAATAGTTGAGTTCGTCGAACCAACCGCGGAGTTCGTCGAACGGAATTAATTCTCCAAAATAATAGTTGAGTTCGTCGAACCGACCCCGGAGTTCGTCGAACGGAATTAATTCGTCGAACGGAATTAATTCAACGAACTAATCCGGAGTAAATGGTTAGTTTATAACCCTATTTCATTAATTCGTCGAACGGAATTAATTCGTCGAACGAAGATCGGATTTCGTCGATCGCACTGAAGCACGACGTTCGTCTAACAAAAAACATAGTTCATCGAACGCAGATCATATTTCATCGAGCGCAATGAAGCACGACGTTCGTCGTATGCAGATCATAGTTCGTCGGACGCAGATCATAGTTCGTCGAACGCAGATCATATTTCGTCGAACGCAGACTGATATTTTATTTTAATTATTAGAAATACTAGAACCCCTCAAATGAAAAAGTGCCCAACATGAAAGTTGTATCCCTTGGAGTCTAGTTTATGTTAAAGTTAATTTCACCCCAAAAGGAGTTCTGTAGCTCCCTGTAGGTCCATTTTGGTGGGACTAGTCCCTAGTGTAGGACAGCCACCACTTCTTGAATAACTTTTGATTGGGTTATGGGATAGACTTGAAAATTGAAACCTAATCTATTTACACCTACCCAAAGATGGGAATTTTAGGAGAACCTTTTTCTAAGGTTTTTGTAAAAAATTCATAAATTAAATATTAATTAATTATTGGGTCAAATGACCTACAATGCCCTTCAAATTTTGGTGGGTACTTCTTAGGGTTATTTCATGATCCTGGTAAAAATCTCAGCCCAATTGGGACTGTTTTTGTTGGGTAGTTTGTTAACCCAAGTTAGGTCAAATTGGGTCAAAGTTAGGGCATGGTGTTAATCCTGGGGTATGGTGGTCAAAACTCATCACCATGAGCTGAAACCTTGGCCACTGATTTAGGATCACCTAAAACACCTTCATGAGTAAGATGGGGTGGTGTAGAGGTGGATATTCCCTAGGACCCTAGTTTTAACCTTAGGGTTGCTCTTTGAACCTTGTGAAGGACATGGGGTCAAATGTTCTTGAATGGTCATGGAACTTGGTGGATAAGTTCATAGGGTGTAATTAGGCCCCAAGTAATTTTATAAGAACTTTAGGAGTAATTATCCCCTTTGAAATATGTCATAACCCCTTTAGGTAAACTTCTTTTAAGAGATATTTGCATGTAAAATGATCTTGGATGAAGATAAAATCTTGGTGGTGCCTTTTTAATCATATTTTAGACCCCTGGTAATTTTTGTATAATTTAATTTATGATTTAACTAGTACTTTATCCTCAAGGCACCTATTTTGTCTCAATCTTAAGAATTATAATCAAGGGTCCAAAACCCTCTGGAAAAATGTGCAACTTGGTGATAGGACATTTCAGAGCACTAGGAAGCTCTGTGAATTTTTATAGATTTTTTAGAAATTGATATCAATAGGCTACTTCACAACATGTGCAAATTAGGAATTATTTGGATTAATTATTTCAGTGAGGAAATTATTCTCATAAATTGTGAAACTCTGTAATTGAGCTTTTCTGGATATAATAGAGGTCTGGTATTTCTTTCTATAATTTTGGCATAAGTATTCTTGGTAGTTCCTTCATAAATCTCAAATTTGGATAGAAGTTAAATATTGAAAACAGAGGACATTTCCTTACTGTAAAATTGTGATATTCATTATTTACTGTTATTTTGGCATGATAGATTTATCTTAATTTTATGAGGATCAAGTCTTGAGAATACCTTACACTTCATGTTCATATTCATACTTGGCAAATATTGGAGAAATTAAAATAAATGCTAAAATATTAAGGAAAAATATGAGTATTTGGATTTAGTCTTATAATGTCATGATAATCCTCCAATAATAATCTTGTGTCATGTGGATGAATATTTGGAGTACCTCTACTTATAAGCTTCATATAGTTAGTTTGGTTTGCGTTTAGTAAAATGGTGAAACTTAGGTATTTAGTGGCCTACTAGGTGGAATTGGTATGTAGATGGTGTGCATGGTCAGGTTGAAGAGGATGAGGTCACCAAAAAGAAGTTTAGGAGATAAGAGTGCTAGGTGGGCTATGGGTAAGGTCGTGCTTGGGATTGACGAAAGATCGTCTTTTCCCTAGCGTGTCATAAACCACCTAGGGCTAATACAAGTGAATAGATAAGAGGCATATGCATATGGGTAGATACCCATAATATTAAATATCTTGAGGAATGGAGCCTTGGGGTGTCATCCCATTATAGTTCCTAGTACCGTAGCGAGCCCCTAACAGGGTAACCCTCGGGAAGTCCAAGATTAACCATAAGTCGTAGGAGCACCAGTGTCGGGATCTGTGAGTATTACTACTAGTTGATTTGCTTTCGCGAGTGTTTTTGTAGTGATGATTTGATGTATCGGGCAGGAGCCCTTGTTATTTCTGTCTTTGTTTCCAGTTATGTTTATGTGGACATCTCTTTTTGATGGTTTATTTATATGTGATGTGGACTTGGCTTCTATAAGTTGTTTAAGCTTAATTTCTTTGTGATCGATAAGGTCGGCAGGATCGGCATTTTGTAGTGGCGACCTTCCCGAGTGATGGTGCCACCGCAAAACGGCGGTTCTGGGCATAAGACCCCAGAGTTGAAAAAGAAAAAAAATGGGGTCTTACACGCTAGGTGACGAGAGTGGACTGTAGAGGATGCGACGTTACAAGCACAATTTTTCCAAAATCACGCCCGGGCACGTGCCCGGGCATGTCTCTACGTAGATCCGTCCGTGTATATACGAGCATCTTTGCATGATGCTCTTGGGCGATCTTCGGCCGCATCAATGTGTGCTTCACGACGCTGGGTGCGAGCAGAGAGGCATTCGTGACATTCACAGAAGAAGCCCGTGCAATCGAGCAGTGAAGATGGGCGCAACACTGGCTTCATGCGGGTGAAGCCTGCATTGAAGCGACCGAAGACTGCCCGAGAGCATCGAGCAATAAACACACACGGGGCTCTGCCAATCGTGACAGTGCCTCGATCTCGACATATATGGGGCTTCACCCCTATCAATTAATTAATACACCTTAAAATATATATACTATCAATTATTTTACTTTAATGCATATATTATCATGCATGTTAAATCAACTTTAATAAAGTTGATGAGTTTAATGGTAGCTCCTCAAAAATACTGCTGACATGCCTTTCTCGAAAAGACCAATAACATGTGTAATGAATGATTGTCTACTATAGTATGTCTATGAGTTATAGTAAAAACTTTCTCTATTTTATGAATTTTCATCATTATTTTTAATTTTGGGATATGATGTAATTACATAAAATGACATTGTATTTTATTTATTTTTGAAATATATTATAATACATGCTAAGTGTTGGAACCAAGACTTGGCCCCAACGAGGAGATCGGACCCCTTAGAGGGGGCAGGTAGCACTTACTGATCCCGCGGAAGGAAATAGACCGGAGACTAAGAGCTAGATAAAGACCCTTGGCTACAGCGCGGAGGTCCCACCACATGCCCAGAAGATCTTAGAGTGCTTCCCCTCCCAAGCCAAAGCTGAAGTTGGGCACTTTGGAGAGCCTGAGGAGCTAACCAAAGTTAACCTAGGGAGGAAGAAGCCAAAGATTGGAACTGGAATCCTATCCTAGGTTCCCTTCAAAGTCTATATATAGTTTTTCTCTTCTGGTCTGCTAATAGCGCAATTCCGCCTTTTGACTTTACTAAATGCACCCCAGAATAGTCTGCTAACAGCCAAACTCCGCTATTCTGAAGAGCTATTGACAGCCCACCAAGGGTATCTAGGTAATTTTACCCTCAGATCCATCTGGGCGAGTGGTTCATGAAGACATCACTCACCTAACCTCCCGCGTGCCTGACTCTCTGGCACTCGCGGGGCGAATGGTCCAGGATGGCACCACTCGTCAGGCCCTTTGCTCTCCGGGCGAGTGGGGTCCTGCCCTCTTTCGCCCGGTAGACGAGGCATCTGCACCGCTATTGTGTGAGTGCCTCTGCGAGTGGAGGATGCACTTGCCCCGAAGACCTTCCCACTCCTGACTTGGGTGAATGCCTTCCTTGACGTCCTTGCTCGTTCTTTTGACCATCTTAGACTCGGGGCCCCCACTCGACGAATACTGGTTTGTACACAATCCCTGCTCTTTGCGAGTGAGGTACACACTCGAAAAGAAAAGTCCAACACTGAGTATTCGGTGAGTACTTGCTGACCTGGAGGGAATCTTTTGGTGGGTCCGAACACTTTGCTATATATATCTTAGGACACAACGCTTAGGGTGTTCATTTTTCTCTGTTTTTTCCACTTTCCTTCCTCAAGCACTCGCGGTCTTAATGGCGTTCAAGAAGTCGTCACCAAAGCCGATCTCGTAAGAGATGCTGGCTCGCCTTGCCGCTGCGCAGGAGGATACTTCCTTAAAATTTGCTTGCTACGCTCCCTAGCTCTCGTCGAGGAGGGATCCGTACTTACCCTACCGACCGAAGAAGGCCAAGACTGTCAGGTGGGTCCAGACGACGAACGAGTCCACGTCGAGGACCCTGCCCCTCCTCGCGATCATCCCGATGGCCTAACCAAGGTAGTATGCCCTTTCTTTGCTCATAAATTTGGCCATATGCTATCTCAACAACCCTGACTTGGACACAGGAGACACCGACGATGGGAGGCGGCCCCGAGAATGACCTGACGGGTGCCAATGCCCTCGTCCGCCGCTGCTGACGTCCCGCCTGCTCAGACGAAGGACCCTCTAGCGACCCTGGGCGGAACCTTGCCCGATCCTGGTAAGCTTTACTTATCGACCTTTCGCATGCCTCCTTGTCTTTTGCCTCCTTGTTTACCCTATCATCTGCTGCCCTCCCCCCCTTCAGAACGGTGGGGATTCCTCTGACTGTGCTAGACTTGCCCGCTCGCGACTGTAGGTCCCGAGCCGGAGAACTCGGCGGGGAGAGTCCATGAACGCACTTCCCCCACCGCTGATCTAGCCACCGCTTCTGCCGCCAACCAAGTACCTTCCCTCAAGGGAAAGGGAAAGTCTCTCCACTCCCCTGGCCAGCCATTCGCAGGGCAACACATCCCCTCTCGCCAGCGCCCCGACAAAGAACATGTACCAAGTCAATCGCTTCACTTGTCTTGGATTTATTCGCTGTGAACCACTAGAGAGAACTTCTAACCTTTGCTCTCGCAGGTTACCGAGAGGCCTCGCCCATGGACCCTCATTATGAGGAGGGAGATAAGATGTTCTCGCCACCCCTTCTCCTTGAAATCTTTCGGACTTCCTCGACGATCATGCCGACACCGGGACGATGAAGGAGCAGATGACGGAGTTTTCGGCAAGCTGATCTGGATGCATCGAGACCTAGCCAACCAGGTCGACGGGCAGCGGAACACTTTTGAGCGTCGACTGGGCGTCCTCGAGAGGGACTACGTGCACCTCATCGGGGAGATGGAGCGCCACAGTGGAGCCCCTGGCCCCATCCGCCCCTGCTCGTATCCTTATAGGACTTAGGTAGTCGTGATAATTCTGCCGAGAGCATGACTCTGTCAAGAGCATGCCTTGTCGTGTGTGGTTCTTACGCCTACTCCGAGAGGTCAACCCTAGGATACTCTCGTCGAGCGAGTGCCTATCTTGATGACCCACTCACATATCTTGGCCCTTAGGGTTTCCCTTCCTGAATTTGCCTTTCCTTCCAGTCACCGAGGGAGATTACGACCCTGCTAGCTAGGCGAGAGCCTGGTCAGCGAGTCTGCTCGGGGTCATTTATTCGCATACTTCACCTTTACCTTGTTGGCATACCCTTACCTTGTCAGCCTCTCTAGAGATCAACCTGACCCACCGACTAATGAGAGCCCGACAACAAAATCTTCCGGGGCAATCTAGCACAAACTTTCTTGCCAGCCTCTCCGCGAGATCGACCCGACCCACCGGCTAATGAGAGCCCGATAGCGGAATCATCCGGGGCAATCTAGCACAAACTTTCTTGCCAGCCTCTCCGTGAGATCGACCTGAACCACCGGCTAATGATAGCCCGACAGTGGAATCATCCGAGGAAATCCAGCACAAACTTTCTTGCCAGTCTCTCCGCGATATCGACTTGACCCACCGGCTAATAAGAGCCCGACAGTGGAATCATCCGGGGCAATTTAGCACAAACTTTCTTGTCAGCCTCTTCGCGAGATTGACCTGACCCACCGGCTAATGAGAGCCCGTCAGCGAAATCATCCGGGGCAATCCAACACAAACTTTCTTGCTAGCCTCTCCGCGAGATTGACCTGACCCACCAGCTAATGAGAGCCCGGCAGCAGAATCATCCTGGGCAATCCAACACAAACTTTTTTGGCAGCCTCTCTGCGAGATCGACCTGACCCACCGGCTAATGAGAGCCCAGCAGTGGAATCAACTGGGGAAATCCAGCACAAACTTTCTTGCCAGCCTCTCTGCGAGATCGACATGACCCACCGACTAATGGGAGCCTAGCAGCTGAATCATCTGGGGCAATCCAGCAAAAACTTTCTTGCCAGCCTCTCCGTGAGATCGACCTGACCCACCGGCTAATGAGAGCCCGACAGCGGAATCATCCGGGGCAATCCAGAACAAACTTTCTTGCCAGCCACTCTGCGAGATTGACCTGACCCACCGTCTAATGAGAGACCGATAGCGGAATCATTCGGGGCAATCCAGCACAAACTTTCTTCTCTCCGCGTGATCGACCTGACCCACGGTCTAATGCGAGTATGGCATCAGAATCATCCGGGGCCATCCAACATAAACTATTACCCTGTCAGTCTCTCCAGAGATCAACCTGACCCACCTTCTAATGAGAGTCCGACAGCGGAATCGATCTTTGGCACTCCAGCTCAACATTTATCCATGCCCACGGTTAGGAAAGACAATGATATCAAAAAATAAATCAATATACAAATTTTAGGGGTAGAAACGCTTGAGGTCATCCCCGCTCCAAGCCCGGCTGAGAGGTACACGTTCCACATCCCGAAGGTGATACCCTCCCAACTTGAGCGCGACCTCTACAATGTAAGGGGCTTCCCAGTTGGGATTGAGCTTCCCAGTCGAAGCTCCCCTTCCGGCTGCGTCAACCTTTTTCAGGACCAAGTCTCCCTTTTCGAACTGCTTTACCTGGATGTGCTTGTCGAAGTACCGAGCCATCCGTTGCTTGACCTCCTCCTATCGGATGGTCGCCTAGTCTCAGAGTTCTTCCATTAGATCCCATGGCAGCCTTTGTTCCTCTTCATTCTCCACTCGTCATTCCTCATCTCCTTCACCTGCGGTGACCACCCTGAGTGACTTCACCTCGAACTTGATCGGGAGGACGACCTCGGATCTGTGGGAGAGCTTGAATGGGGTCTATCCTGTGGCCGTATTTGGTGTGGTTCTCAAGGCCTAGAGGCCCGAGGGTAGCTGCTCTACCTAGTTACCCCTTAGGTTCTCGACATTCTTCTTTAGCAGGTTCACTATGATTTTGTTCGCCGCTTCCACCGGCTCATTGCTCCTCGGGTGGTGGACCAATGCGAAATGGAGGTTTATGCCCAGCTGGGTGCAGAAGCTTACAAACTCATCGTTGGCGAATTGCAGCCCATTGTCTGTGACGATGGCTAGTGGGAGCCCATGTCGACAGATAATTTCCCCCCATATGAAGTTTCTTACTACCTGAGAGGTTACCTTAGCTAGCGCATTTACCTCCAGCCACTTGGAGAAGTAGTCAATCATCACGAGCAGGAACTTCCTTTGGCCACTAGCATGAGGGAAAGGACCCACAGGGTCTAGCCCCCATATTGTGAATGGCTAGTGGGCTATGATGATCCGGAGCCTCTGGGCTGGTAAGAGTTGATGAGGAGCATATAACTGGCACTTGGAGCACTTCCTTGTGAACTCCGCCGCATCCTTACTGAGGGTAGGATATAACTGGCATGGGGTACTGTTGCACCGATAGTACTGTCGCGACGGGTGCAATGGCCGATGGGCCGTGCTCGGGTACAATGTTAGAGAGAGAGAGAGAACTCCGAGGGTGACAAACCACCTCTCAAAAAGCTAAGTACTTCTTCTGAGAACGACAGTGAGAATTAAAGTGAGAATGCTGAGTCGCCTTTCGGGATCAGAAGGTTACCAGATCACTTAGGAAGATAGACTTCCAGAGTGAAGGAAATCTCCAAGTCCACGAAGGAGATCTTCGAAGGCTGAAAAAGATCTTCGAGCGCCGAAGGAGAATTCCAAGGAAATTTTCAAAGGAGCTCTCTCGGGCGCAGAAGGCAAGGTGTCCTGAAATGAAGGCTCTGAGCTCCTTTTATAGCCTTGGGTGGGGGTAGTCCGGTAATTTCGCCGTTGTAACCACCGTAACAACCTGACGGGCGAGAATCACGTTTTCCGATTCGGAGCACATAGATCTCCATTTTTCATAAATGACCCTCTCGCCCTTTGGGCAGTTCAGGCAGCTTCATTGAAGGTGATGAATGCGACGAGCGAGACCTGCAATCTGAGAAATTAGGAAACGTTAACTACGCGTGTCGGGAACGTGGAAAAGTTCTGAGCGCGCAACAAACACGGGAGCGCTCTGAGCGCGCAACGAACACGGGAGCGCTCTGAGCGCGCAACGAACACGAGAGTGTTCAGAGCGCGCGGGGAAGTGGTCAGAGCGCGCAACGAACACGTGAGTGTTCTGAGCGCGCAACGAATAAGGAGATGAGAAGTTGCGCATAGTGAACGAAGATGAAACTTGGAAGGTGCGGTCTTGTCGTACCCTAAGGGGTATGACGCATCCTAAGGAGGGAACGGCCCCGCAGCACCCAACAAGGGTGGGTGCAGAATGCGGAAAGGGCCGCACCCTAGGGGGTGCGGCCCTGACCGCACCCTAGGGGGTGCGGCCCTGACCGCACCCTACATGGGGGGTGCGGCCCTGACCGCACCCTATAGGGGGTTGCAGCCTTGGCCGCACCCCATAAGGGGGGTGCAGCTTGGCCACACCCCCTAAGGCGGGGGGGGGGGGGGGGGGGTGTGGCATGGTCGCACCCCACATGGGAGGATGCGGCCCAGGCCGCACCCCGGTGGGTTTGACCGCGCCGTGGTGGTGCGGCCCGGTCGACATGGTCGTCGCGCGGGGATTCTTGCGACCGTTACGAGACGTTGGTTCTAAGTCGGTCTCTTTGCGCGAGGATAAGCTTGTTGGAATTGTATCGGCGAGCCGGTCTAGGTCGCAGCGGAAAATCATGGGTCCGACCAGATACATTTTTGGGGATCCCCATCATATACACACACACACACATATATAATCGTTATAAAATTATAATAAAAAAATATAACAAAAAATGTAAAGCTACTGCAGAGCTGCATTCCTTTTCCAAGGCTGCAGCACTGCTCCACTGCCTTAAGGCAGTGGCTTCAGCCACCGCCCAATGATTTTGGGCGTTTGGTGGGGCGGCAGCGAAAACAACGGCACGCAGTTGTGCTGCCGCTCCGCCAAATAAGCTCTATGTCACCACTCTGCAAAACAACTAATTATTTCATCATTGCTTCTCCAGTTGCTGCAACTGTGCCAAACCGAGACTAATGGTTGTAAATGTTGTAAATAAAATATTTCTTTATAATGTTTTATTAGAGCCCTTATGGTATTTGGTGTATAGTTATTCATATTTGATGAAAAGCTCCAAAACCAAAAGATAGAGGGAATCCAAATTATTTGGAGGGAAAACTTTCATGAAGGAAAGGATGAACCCTTTAGTCCCACCATGCCTATTTCCATTCTTGATGGTGAGTATATATATTAGTTCACACCTTCTTATTTGTTCAAAAGAACATAAGGAGAAACTATGAACCACACAAGCGCGCGCACTCGCACGCACCGCATCGGACCGGACCGGTTCCGGATTGGGGATTTGGGGAATAATTGAATTGTATTTTTTTGTACAAAATAGTTTTAGTATTTTTATCGGAGCTGCGTCGAATAGAAGTCGGAGCTGCGTCGAGTAGAAGTCGGAGCTGCGTCGAGTAGAACTCGAAGTGGCGTCGACTGGCTCGCTTGAAATTGAAGTTACGTCGAATGGATCTCGACGCAACCAACCCGTGTCGATAAGAACTCGACGTAGCGTCGACTCACGTCGACAATTTCTCCGTCAGCTTGACATACGTCGATAAGAACTCGACGTAGCGTCGAGTTGCTTCGAATAGAACTCCATCGTTTTAACTTGCGTCGGTAATAACTCGGCGTAGTGTCGAGTAGCGTCGATATGATTTCGACGTAGCGTCGAATAGAACTCGACATGACCTTTGTTCGCTTTCATGGTAGTTTTCTCTTTCACAAGAGTGAGGCATTCTTTGACTATTTGCATCTTTCTCTGAGTTAGCTGTAGCATTTCAAACTCTCTCACTCTCTTCTTTACGAGGTTGGTTCAAAAGTGGAGGATTGAGTTCTCATTCCGCAGAAAGGGTTGGCATTTTCTCTTACCATTATAACGCGTTTTTTCTAACCGCTCCTTTACCCATGTTTCTCGCCATTACTTCCTTACGTTGGAAATATTCAACGTCTCTCTGCACGATTATCGCCTTCTGATTATAACCGATGGAATTAATTATATGTTATTATTACGAGACTCCAATATATGAGATTTTCTGAATCGATTCTTGACTTACATTTTGTGCTTTCGGAAAACTGCTCTCGTGCTCTCTGTTCTCGCGACGAATTTTCAGCGTGCTTCCTTTTCTTTACGTTTGCTTCATCAAGTGGGTGTTCGAGTGCTCTGTGCTTCTTCGGTGTCCGTGCACATCAGATCTTTCAGGATCTAGTCGGGTGTTGTACCTTGGAGGAGTGAGCATCGGTGAAAGCCCTGCCGGAGGGTGGTGCAACTTCTTTAGGGCAGTGATCACACGCCTTACCCAGGCTCGATTCTAAACCATATATTGATCTCTTATTTATTTCTCACCTCCTTCATGCAATTCTATTAACATTGTTGTTATATATATACATATATATATATGCTACCCTGTGAAAGTTTTTAAAACCGAAAAATATAGTATTTTCTATATTAATATAGGAATATAAGAAAAATATTCCAACAATCTAAAGAAGTTGTTTACTGCACTGTTATTTTAAGATAAATAAAATCAAATAATCAAAATGTTTCTCTGTTTTCTTGTTTACATGTACTGTTATTTATTATATGTATTTTAAACTCCAGAAATCTGTCGGGATCAAACCTGAGAAATTTAATGGAAACAGCTTTCATCGTTGGCAAGCTCAAGTAGAATATTGGTTGAATACTCTAGGTCTTTTATCTGCTATCTTTGATGTTCCTGCCGTAGAAACCGAAAACCCCAGCTCTGCAACTGCAATCGCTTCCTCCCTTCCTTCGTCTTCATCCTCTAGTGCAAATACCACTAGAACCTATGTTAGATGTGTTCCTTATAGAGATCCGGTAGATATAAAATATCATTGCTGCAACTGAATTCTTAGTGCCTTGTCTGACAGCCTCTACGATATTTTCCTTTAATATCATACAGCTAAGGATTTGTGGTATGCTTTTGAAGCTCGCTATAACCTTGATAATGTAGGTATAGAACGTTACAACGCTTCTAACCTCCACAAATTCAAGATTGATGCTTCCAAGCCTATCAATCCTCAACTCCATCAACTTGATGAGATGTTGTCCAAGATCCGAGCCGATGGCTCAATTCTCTCTGAAAATTATTTAGTTGCATGTCTTATTGATGCTCTTCCTGATTCTTGGTCCGGCTTTAGCACTATACTAAGGCATGACCAATCTAACCTCACTTATGTTCAAATCCAAAATGCTATCCGCATAGAGGAGGAACATAAGTCCAAGAGTTCCAAGAACCCCAAAGATCTTGCTCCTAAGGTAAACTTAACTGAATCTCATGGCAACCCTTCCTCCCACCATCACTTCAAAGGTAAGGGAAAAATCCATAAGAAACCTTTCCGTCCAGGTTCTCGCCATCAGAAACCCAATCATCCTAAGCCTGGTTCTTCAAACCAAAACCCAAGTAAAGGGAAATGGTGCTTCATCTGCGGCAGCACAAATCATTTGTCTACCAATTGCTTCTACAAGAAGACAGAACCCGTGATTGGCAAGTCTCGTGGCGACAACCCTCAGGCCAACATGATCCAAGCACCGGATCAACCTATCTTCAGGTTAGATTATTCTCCTAGCCTTCTTCTCACTTGTTCATCAGATTGGTGGTTTGATTTCGGAGCAAATGTTCATACTTGTTTTGATCGTTCTTGCTTTACCACCTTTCAGGACATCAGTGGAGGAAGCGTGATCCTAGGAGATGCTTCTTCGACACAAATACTTGTGTAAGACCCCCCCCTCCCAAATCGGCGGTCCGACCGGGGGATCTTATCTCACACCACCCTTTTGGCACGACGTCGAAGCGATCTCGAAGGGTGGAGGTACTAGCTTCTCCAACCCCCCCCCCCCCCCCCCCCCCCCCCCCCCCCCCCCTTCCTTGAATACTCCGTTGTCACGCCTAGGGGTGGTGTTAAGCGAAAGTCACTTCACATCAACAGAGTGGGGAAACAGTATTCTAGCGGAAGACATCATCAAAGAGTGCACTTTATAGCACTTAGCGGAAGACGTTATCAAAGAGTGCTCTTTATAACACTTAGCGAAAGGCGTAGTATTGTAGCGGAAGATTAACTATCACAGAAACCTTAAACTCAAGACCTATATGAATAATTTTCATACCTCCGCCGCATTAAATCATGTCCATCAAGGATTCATTGCCAATATATAGATGTCGTGAGGTGGGACACAACAAAAGGGATGCGGCTTGACAACTTGTACCTGACGTAGCCTGCTCTGTGGCTTCATCCACACACAGATGTTGTCACTCATCCGCACCTGTCACCTGTGCCAAAGACAAGTTATTAGAACCACGAACAGAATCTAACCCCCACTAACAAACAAACATAATATAACATTTATAAGGGAGGGGATATCTGGACTCTTATTGGGCCGAGGAAGTCTTCTCACGACCACCGCCTACGTACTCCGTATCATCCTGCATACGGTCTCAGACCCACGTAGTTCTATAAGTTTCGCACGGGTTGCCCTCCCAGACCGTCCGTCGTGCGGGTTGCCTTAGAGTAAAACTCATAGGCCATCCGACATTCTCCCAAGGCACATTTTATATTCCCGGAGGAATAATTCTCGAAGGCACAATATATTCCCGTAGGAATATTTCTCGAAGGCAACATTTCATTCCCGTAGGAATTACTTCTCGAAGGCAACGTTTCATTCTCGTAGGAATTTATCTCGAAGGCTGCATTTCATTCCCGTAGGAATTACTTTCTCGAAGGCAGCATTTCATTCCCGTAGGAATTACTTCTCGAAGGCTGCATTTCATTCCCGTAGGAATTACTTTCTCGAAGGCAACATTTCATTCTCGTAGGAATTATTTTCTAAAAGTATATTTCATCATAAGAGGACAAAAGAGAATTCTCTTAAAGCTTGACAATATATCCACCTGTAGTTTAGTAGAAGGAGAGAAGATGAACTACTATTTTAACCCAGCTGGTAATCAAACCCTAGCTGCCCACATAAGGCACAATTGCATTCTTGTGTTCGATCATTATCTCAACCGCTGAGACCATTATTCCGACCGCTGAGACCATTTAATTTCAGAATTTCTAACTCTCTTATGTCAACAATACATAGTTAAAGTAGCTCAATATATTCTCGTAGGAATACTTCCCGAAGGCACAATATATTCCCGTAGGAATATTTTCTCATAGGCTCAATATATTCCCGTAGGAATACTTCCCGAAGGCACCATATATTCCCGTAAGAATATTTTCTCATAGACTCAATATATTCCCGTAGGAATATTCCCCGAAGGCACAATATATTCCCGTAGGAATATTTTCTCAAAGGCTCAATATATTCCCGTAGGAATATTTATTACTGTCAATACAAGAATAAACTTCAAAACATTGATTCGACCGCGCTGCTGTACAAGCGGCGGCCAGTTCGACACTATTTAAAATTGACTCTGAAGGTATGCCACGACTTCACGTCAACTCTAAATTTATAGGCAATACAGAAGAAGAAGCTAAAACATCGATCTGTCCGCTCCGCTCTACAAGCGGCGGCCAGTTCGCCACTATTTAGAGTTGACTCTGAAGGTATGTCACGTCTTCACGTCAACTCTAAATTTATAGGCAATACAGAAGGAAAAGCCAAAACATCGATCTGTCCGCTCTGCTCTACAAGTGTCGGCCAGTTCGGCACTATTTAGAGTTGACTCTGAAGGTATGCCACGTCTTCACGTCAACTCTAAATTTATAGGCAATACAGAAGGAAAAGCCAAAACATCGATCTGTCCGCTCTGCTCTACAAGCGGCGGCCAGTTCGGCACTATTTAGAGTTGACTCTGAAAGTATGCCACGTCTTCACGTCAACTCTAAATTTACAGGCAATACAGAAGGAAAAACCAAAACATCGATCTGTCCGCTCTGCTCTACAAGCGGCGGCCAGTTCGACACTATTTAGAGTTGACTCTGAAAGTATGTCACGTCTTCACGTCAACCCTAAATTTGTAGGCAATACAGAAGGAAAACCAAAAACATCGATCTGTCCGCTCTACTCTACAAGCGGCGGCCAGTTCGGCACTATTTAGAGTTGACTCTGAAGGTTTGCCACGTCTTCACGTCAACTCCAAATTTACAGGAAATACAGAAGGAACAGCCAAAACATCGATCTGTCCGCTCTGCTCTACAAGCGGCGGCCAGTTCGGCACTATTTAAAGTTGACTCTGAAAGTATGCCACGTCTTCACGTCAACTCTAAATTTATAGGCAATAAAGAAGGAAAAACCAAAACATCGATCTGTCCGCTCTGCTCTACAAGCGGCGGCCAGTTCGACACTATTTAGAGTTGACTCTAAAAGTATGCCACGTCTTCACGTCAACCCTAAATTTATAGGCAATACAAAATGAAAAGCTAAAACATCGATCTGTCTGCTTTGCTCTACAAGCGGCGGCCAGTTCGGCACTATTTAGAGTTGACTCTGAAGGTATGTCACGTCTTCACGTCAACTCTAAATTTACAGGCAATACCGAAGGAAAAGCCAAAACATCGATCTGTCCGCTCTGCTCTACAAGCGGCGGCCAGTTCGACACTATTTAGAGTTGACTCTGAAAGTATGCCACGTCTTCACATCAACTCTAAATTTGTAGGCAATACAGAAGGAAAAGTCAAAACGTCAATCTGTCCGCTCTGCTCTACAAGCGGCGGTCAGTTCGGCACTATTTAGAGTTGACTCTGAAGGAATGCCTCATCTTCACGTCAACTCTAAATTATAGGCAAAACTGAAATACAGTACAGTAACTGAAATACTGAAATAAAGTGCAGTAACTGAACTGGACCAGTACGAGACTAGAGTAAAAGAAAGTACTAACTGAAAGCAGTAAATGCAGGACCAGTGCGGGACTGGAGTAATTGAAAGTACTAACTGAAAGCAATAAATGCAGGACCAGTACGGGACTGGAGGAAATAAACAAATAAACATGTTAGTAGTCCGATCACTCCATAATCAGGAGGCTTCAGTTCCATCTCCGTTCTTAGGAGGAAAGTTCTGTTCTTTCTCTGTTCATAGGAGCTTCTTTTCCAAATTTGGCCTTTTGTTATAGTCCGACCTTAGGTTTTTATTACAACCTTTAAGCATGGCTTAAGCGGACTGAGGAACGATATTATGAATTTTCTTAAAATCTCGAAAGAGGCGATCCAACCCCCAAAGCTTCCCATTATTTTTCTAGGGATGTGCTGGGGAGAGCGTGACTCATTATTAATTTATAACATAGGTTTTAAGCATTTAAAAATAGTAAACCTATCTCAAAAATTCCAAAATAATTACAGCAAATGTATTTTGGTAGTAGGAAGCTTCCCAAATTTTTTCAAAATTTTCCATTACTGTTATGGCCCTCTGATAATTCAAAAACCCAAAATATCAAAGTATTTTAATTTCTAAAAATACTTAGACTTCTCCAAAAATTATGAAATTTTTACAGCAGTTCCTCCTTGCCAAGATGAGCAACTTTCATGTTCAAAACTTTTCCATTCGAGCTCTATATAAAACCCAAAAAAAAATCAAATGATATAATAAATATAATAATAAAAATTTATAAAAAAATTATCAAATTTTTTTAACAAATCTGCCGATTCAGTACGCCGCCTCCCCCTTGCGGGCTTTCCCCGCCGGCGTCCGGCCACCGGCCGGCCGTGGATCTGCCCCCGACCGTCTATACGGGGGCGGGCGCTCCCTCCGGCGGTGGTCCGGCGGCCTGCCACCGCCGACCACCGTCGGAGTTGATTTTTATCAAAATGTGCATGGAGGAGAGGAAGGGCGGTGGCGGCGCTCCGGTCGCCGGCGTTTGCATGCGATGCATCCGGGGATAAGGTAGGGAGGAGAGGAGAAGATCCCACCCTGTTTGGGGGCCTCTGAGGGCTTTCGGCGAGTTCCGCCATTGGAGGTGGTGGAGGGTGGTGGAGGTTCGGCTCGCATTTTCCGGCGAGGTGGAGCTCCAGCAGGGGTTTGGATGGGCTCGACTGAGATGGGGGAGAGGTGTGTCTCTGTTGGAGGGAGTGGGGGACTTTATATAGGAGTTGGAGGAACCTCCCCTCCTCATACTTACGGTGTGGGATTAATCCCTCTTGAGGGAGAAGACCTGGCTCATCCCAGCCAAGCTAGGGACAGGTGGCCTCCATCCAGCTGGGTAAGGACAGCCAAGTGTCCACATCAGGGGAGGCATGACTTGGTGGGCTTGGGTTTGGACTTTGGGGAAGGAGAGAAGGTGGCCTCTTGTTTTGGCTCATGGCCCATTTCCTTGGCTGCATATTCAGTCTATATATGGCTGGGGTTGGCCTAAGTGGAACCTTGGTGAGTGGCTTAAGTGGGTGTGTGGTGGGGCCTTTTAAAATTCATGAAAATTACACTTTTGAGGAGGGTTGACCAAAGTCAACTACAAGTGGGGTCCCCTATGCATGTCAAAGTCCATATAGGTCCGCGTCGCCGGGTGTTGGGTCAACATCGATGTGACGGGGTTGAAGTCAAGCGTTTACGTATCTCAAATTCTTATAATTTTACGAACGTTTATTTTTATTTACCTGACTAAACGACATCGGAATCGAGCGAAATGAATTTTGTTGCGCTCATATCGGCTATACAAGTTTAATGCAACTGACAGAATTCAATTCGGAGTTCGTTTGCTAAATTTTCTAAAATGGCGTTGTTGCGGCACTCGATATTACTCAAAATAGTTGTTTTCTCCAAACGACCTCGGATTGGAACGAAACGAATTCCGTTGCACTTGTATCGGTCATACAAGTCTAACGCAACTGACAGAAGTTGATTCGGAGCACGTATGCTTATTTTACTAAAATAGCGTAGTCATAACGCACTACTATCCTCAAAAATGGTCACTTTCACCAAATGACCTCAGATTGGAACGAAACGAGTTTCATTGCACTCATATCGACCATACGAGTCTAACGCAACTGACGGAGGTCAATTTGGAGCACGTATGCTCATTATACTAAAATAGCGTAGTCGTGACGCGCTACTATACTCAAAATGGTCACTTCTCTAAATGACCACCATTTATGTGGCAAAGGTCGGGCCGTGGTTGTCCTGTGACCCGACCTAAGCTCTTCCAAGGGTTCAACCGAACCGGCTAGACCCCTCTTTAAAATTGGGATGTTACAACTTGGACGCAGGCGAGTGGATCTTAGGTTGACATCTGGGAAGACACTAGCCTTGCAAGATGTGCATTATGTGCCGAGAGTTAGGAAAAATCTTGTGAGTGGATTCTTATTAGTTAAGAAGGGTTATAAGATTGTCTTAGAGTCTAATAAAATTGTAATAACTTTTAATGATAATTTTATTGGCAAAGGATATATTTGTGATGGTTTATTTAATTTAAATGTTGCTGATTTAGAAATAAATCAGATTTCATCTTCTATTGTCTCAAATTCAATTTCTGATTTTTGGCATGCTAGATTAGGATATGTGAATTCAGATTGTATGAAAAGAATGATGACTTTAAATTTAATTCCTAAATTTAATATTGCATCAAGTGCTAAATGTGAAATATGTGTGCAATCCAAATTTTCTAGAAAACCCTTCAAAACCATTAGAGTTAATCCACTCGGATGTGTGTGACTTGAACCGCCAACCTACTAGAGGTGGAAATAAATATTTTGTAACATTTATTGATGACTTCACTACATACTGTTACATTTATTTATTAAAAACTAAAGATGAAGTATTTTCTTACTTTAAGATTTTCAAAGCGGAAGTAGAAAATCAATTAGGATCTTCAATCAAAATTCTTAGATCCGACCGAGGTGGAGAATATACTTCGAATGAACTAACCCAGTTTTGCCAAGAACATGAGATTATTCATCAAGTGACTGCTCCATATTCTCCTCAATCTAATGGTGGTAGCTGAACGGAAAAAATGGACCTTGATGAACATGATCAATGCCATGTTGGCCGAGTCCGGTGCTCCAGAAAATCTTTGGGGAGAAGCGTTGCTCACTTCCTCTTTCATCATAAATAGGATTCCTTCAAAACATAATGATAAAACTCCTTTTAAATTATTTAAATTAAGGAAACCTAACCTCTAAATTCTTTGAGTGTGGGGGTGTTTGGCTAAGGTAGCAATTTCTGAACCTAAAAGAATTAAAATAGGACCTAAAGCATTAGACTCCATATTTATATGTGATGCTTCCGATAGTAGTGCTAATAGGTTTCTTATAACCAACTCTCTAATTAGTGAAATCTCAAATAACACTATTATAGAAGCTAGAGATGCCGTTTATTTTGAAGATAAATTCTCATATAAATTAAACAACTCATCTCAACCATCTTCTAGCTCAGTTCAACCTTCACATGTTGTAGATTCATTATAAATTGATGAACCTAGAAGAAGCAAAAGAGTTAGAACCGAAAGAACATTTGGACAGGACTACTTCACTTACCTAGTTGAAGGAGATCCAAATTCATATGAGGAAGCTATGACCTCATCTGATTCTCCATTTTGGAAAGAAGCCATAAATGCCGAAATTAATTCCATTCTAGAAAATAAAACTTGGATTCTAACCGATCTTCCATCTGGTACCAAAGTCATAGGTTGTAGATAGATCTTTAGAAAGAAATTAAATCCGGATGGATCCATAGAAAAATATAAGGCTCGGCTTGTTGCTAAAGGCTATGCGCAAAAACAAGGGATATATTATTTGGATACCTATGCTCCCGTGGCTAGGATTACATCCCTTCGTGTACTAATAGCCTTAGCGTCAGTCCATAAATTAATCATTCACCAAATGGATGTAAAAACTGCCTTTCTTTATGGAGACTTAGATGAAGAAGTCTATATGACTCAATCCGAAGGTTTTGTAGTTAAAGGACAAGAAACCAAAGTATGTAAGCTAATTAAATCTCTTAATGGTTTAAAACAAGCACCTAAACAATGACATCAAAAATTTGATTCCGTAGTATTATCTTTTGGATTTATATCCAATGAATATGATAAGTGCATTTATGCAAAACACGAAGGAAATGAACATGTTTTATTATGTCTCTATGTAGATGACATCTTAATTTTCGGAAGTTCAATTAAAATCATTAATAATATCATAATTAATTTATCATCTAAATTTGATATGAAAGATTTGGGAGAAGCTAATGTCATTTTGGGAATAAAATTAGCCAAATCTGATTCTAGTGTTTCATTATCTCTTTCTCACTCGATTGAGAAAATGTTACATAAATTTAATTTATTTGATTTTGCACCTGCTTCTACTCCTTATGACGCTAGCATAAAACTGTGTAAAAATTTAGGTGAACCTATTAACAATATAGTATGCACAAATGATAGGGTCACTACTTTATATTGCTAATCGCACTAGACCCGATATTTCCTATGTCGTTGGCAGGCTTAGTAAATATACTAGTAATCCAAGTAATGATCACTGGATAGCATTAACTAGAATTTTTAAATATTTTCGTGGAACTATAGATTATAACTTAGTGTATACGGGTTATCCCGAAGTTTTGGAAGGATATTCAGATGACAATTGGGTAACTGATTCCTTAGATGTTAAGTCCACTACAGGATATGTATTCCTCCTTAGAGGAGCCGTCATTTAATTAGCTTCAACCAAACAAACCGTGATTTCAAGAAGCACCATGGAATCTGAGCTTATAGCTTTAGACACTACATGTGCCGAAGCCGAATGGCTTAAAAATTTACTTACTGAAATTTCTTTAGTTAGAAAACCTATACCTGCTATTTCTTTGCATTGTGATAATAAATTTGTGATCGATTTAACTGTTTCAAATAATGCTAATACAAAAAGAATAAGTTCATGAGAATCAGGTACAAGTCTGTGAAGCAAAGAAGAAAAAAAGTGATATCACTAAATTATGTAAAGTCAGAATTAAATCTGGCTGATAATCTTACCAAGGGATTGTCCCGAAGGGAGATTTTATTGTCATCGAGGGGAATGAGGCTTAAGCCCACATAATTTGCTGCCAGCGATGGATACCCAACCCATGTGATTGGAGATCTCATAAAGTGGGTTCAATGTGGTAGAAACAAAGTCATTGATGTAGCGTAGTTGGGAGCATAAATTTAAAAGGTTGAGAAAATCTTCTCCCTATTCCTATGATGTTGTGCTCTACGTAACATTTTAGGATGAACATTTAAGTTCTTAATGGTTGCCAAAGGCATATATCTTTGCGAGATATTAGTTACGAAATATCTCTTGAGGCACCACCTATGTGGGGGTTGTTGTGAGGCCGCAACTTTGAGATCCGGGCTGAACCCAAAATAACTCATGAAAAATCAAGGAATGCGCATGGCCATTAACGTGCCCACCGCCATAACCCAAGAACAACCAATCTTTTGTGTGCTTATCTAATTTACCGGTCAAAAGTTTATAATTCAAAGCCTCTGGCACATTATATTCTTCGGTAGAGGAAATAAAGGCTAAGTATAGGTTCAAGGTAACCATTTCACCTATACCCATTGCAATTGATATAACTTGATGAAGCAAATTTGTATTTAATTTTATTTATTATTACTAATATCATAACTTGTGAAGTTCGCTTTTGGTTTTTCGCTTTTGTGTGGGATTGTTAGAAATTTTGTAAATAAAACATTTATTTATAATGTTTTATTGGAACCCTTATGGTGTTTGGTGTGTGGCTATTCATATTTGATGAAAAGCTCCAAAACCAAAAGATGGAGGGAATCCAAATTATTTGGAGGGAATGCTTTCATGAAGGAAAGGATGAACCCTTAGTCCCACCATGCCTATTTTCATTCTTGATGGTGATTATATATATTAACTCACACCTTCTTATTTGTTCAAAAGAACATAAGGAGAAACTATGGACCACACGCGCGCGCGCACGCACCAGATCCGGATTTGGGGAATAATTGAATTGTATTTTTTGTATAAAATACAAATGAATCTCGATGCACCCAACCCGCGTCGATAAGAACTCGACGTAGTTCTCCGTCAGCTTGACATGCGTCGATAAGAACTCGACGTAGCGTCGAGTTGCTTTGAATAGAACTCCGTCGTTTTAACTTGCGTCGATAATAACTCGACGTAGTGTCGAGTAGCGTCGATATGCTTTCGATGCAGCGTCGAATAGAACTCGACGTGACCTCTGTCCGTTGGCGTTTTCTCTTACAATTATTACACATTTTTTCTAGCCGCTCCTTTACGCGTGTTTCTCGCCGTTACTTCCTTGCGTTAGAAATATTCAACGTCTCTCTGCACGATTATCACCTTCCAATTATAACCGATGGAATTAATTACATGTTATTATCACGAGACTCCAATATATGAGATTTTCTGAATCGTTTCTTGACTTACGTTTTGTGCTTTCGGAAAACTGCTCTCGTGCTCTCTGTCCTCGTGACGAATTTTCAGCGTGCTTTCTTTTCTTTACGTTTGGTTCATCAAGTGTGTGTTCGGGTGCTCTGTGCTTCTTCGGTGTCCGCGCACATCAGAGCTTTCGGGATCTAGTCGGGTGTTGTACCTTGGAGGAGTGAACATCAGTGAAAGCCCTATCAGAGGGTGGTGCAACTTCTTTAGGGCAGTGATCACATGCCTTACCCAGGCTCAATTTGAAACCATATATTGATCTCTTATTTATTTCTCACCTCCTTCATGCAATTCTATTAACATTGCTGTTATATCTATATCTATACTATTCTAAAAAGAAATATGAGGTGGCTTTTAAAAGCCATGAATTTATAAACCAATCAAAAGATCGTGATCATTCACTCATAATCCTGCCGTCCGATCCAAAACAAAGCAGTGTTAAAATAATCGAACTTCTCTCTCTTTATTCCTGATCTCGCCATTTCGAACTCCCTCTCTCACTTTCACGCTGCTCGATCCTTCTCCGCAGACTGCTAGGGCTGCGTATGTTTCCACCTCCCGTACCTCGCACCTCCTCAGAAATCAACGATGAGTCAATGGCAGGGGCAACAGGAATCGCAAAAAAGGGAGGGGGAAAGTGCGAGCACAGGCGCTGGAATCGCACCTTGGGCTCGATCATTCCCCTGGGCGGAAAACTGGGGGAGGTTCACGGCAATAGGCCAATCAAGGGGAGCTTGATCGGAAGTCTCACGGTAAGAGTCCAACTCCTTTTCTCGATCAACTCCGACAATGGTAATCCCTCCTTTTTCCTCTGGAATGCTCACAGCTAGGGAAACGTGAAACCTCTGGCACAATGGTAGCATACTTCTTCTCTCTACCTCTCCTTCCTCTCCAGGAAAACCATTTCCAGATTTCTTCTTCCTCCTATGCTCTTTATGTTGCTCATCCAAATTTAATTTTTATTTTTATTAGGATCCTGGTGAACAGCAAGGTCACAGGCCATTTAGGCTCCTCCTTAAGCAAAAAGCCTCCAAAGTGCATCAACCGACTCCTTCTCTGTTGAGGTGCTGTTTTGCAATAGTATCATCTCATTTTCCTATAGAAATTTTATTATGAAAAATCAATTTTGAAGGTTTGAATCTAAATCTTTAGGATCTTCCATGACCTTTGCATTTTTCATGAAAAAATTAATTCCTCTACACTTCTTCATGTTTATTACAGTTCAACAAATGTATTTTCCTTAAAAAATATGCCAAGGTTTGTATGATTGACATGTATTGAAACGGTGCTCGAAGCATCCGAGTGAACATCAAGTTTGGAATGAACTACCCATTGCCCCCAGCGGGGTATTTATAGGCGTAACCCTAAATCCCCGACGACCCGTTAACGGACCCGTTAGGGTTCCGTTAAATCTTTGATACACGTGCTAAATATACCTTAACATTCTCCTCCTATATTGTAGCAATTGTATCACATAACGGGTTAAACAAAACATATATAGATAACGACAGAATGAGTTTCAGATTAAAACAACAAGAGTTTTAGATCAAACATCTAAACTCAAACAGGTTCCAAACATGCAAAAGCTAAAGCAGAAGCAAGAACAATAATCTGAAAACAAAAAACTCAAACTGGTGACGGGTCGATCTACTCAAACAGCAGATCATCTCCATCCATGTCGAAATCCACTTTCTCTCCTCCAGACTCCAATTGATCTGCATTGAAACATTTGAATGTCATGAGAACAAAACTCAATGAATCCATACATATGCATATCAAAAGTAAAGTGATTAGCTCTTACAAGTTTGAACATAATACTCTAACTAGGAAGAAAGACTCACAAGTCCGCATCTCTTATCTAATTTACAGAAAATTAGAAATTTGGTTTCCTAGAACCAAGCTATGTTCCTTCGATTATTAAGATTATTACCAGACGTTTCACAATTGTATTATATCATCAAGTTTGGAATGATACAACAAGCTGTGACCAATATATCATCAAGTTTGGAATGATATAAGTAATGATCATAATATCAGGACGCATATCAGTAACTTTAGTACTCGTTTTTGGAATGATACCCAATTTAGCCTTTGAAAAGAAATAGTTGTGTAAGTCATCAAGTTTGGAATGACTGGCAACTAAACTATCTCAGGCTTCATCAAGTAACATCTGGAATACTTCAGTGTACTCAGTCTAGATGCGTGAATGTAGGCAGACTCGGTTCTAAAATCTTAAACAAACATAGGTATTAAGTCCCACTAAATAGACTTTAATCCCATATCCCCCGATGCTTTAGATGTAAGAACCTTGCATAAGCCCTTGGTAAGGACATCTGCTACATTATCTTTTGATCTCACGTCCAAGAGGGAAATGATCCCTTGACTGGTGAGATAGGTCAACCGGGCCTGTTTCATCCGTAGTTGCCTTCGCTTACCATTGAACAGGGAATTGGTTGCAATGGTTTTTGTGGCTTGATTGTCACAAAATATCGAGATAGAGTTCATTTTCAGACTCGTCATTGGAATATCCATAACCAAATCTCTGACCCACTCTGCTTCTTCGGCAGCTGAAGCAAGAGCATAGAGTTCGGATTCCATAGAGGATGGTGCTATACACGTTTGTCTCTTAGATTTCCAAGCTACTGCGGCTCCTCCTAGGGTAAACACATAACCACTAGTGGACCTACTATCACCAACGTCTGAGCACCAGGAGGCGTCAGAGTACCCTTCAAGCACAGGAGGGTGTCCACTATAACATAAAGCATACTGCTCAATATACTTTAAGTATCGCATTAGCCTTTCCAAGGCGTCCCAGTGGTCCTTTCCAGGGTTACTAGTGAATCTACTCAATATGCCGACCGTAAAGGCTATGTCGGGTCTAGTGCAGGTAGTAGCATACATTAGACTGCCAATGAGTTTGGAGTAATCCAACTGTCGAATAGGTGAACCGTCGTGAGGTTTCAATCTATTATTATAGTCATATGGAGTCTCAATCTTCCTGCACTTATCATAACCTCACTTCTCTAGTAGAGTTCTGATGTAGTGACTCTGGCTGAGGGTGATACCCTTATCCGTAAAGTTCACGTCCATGCCTAGGATGGTCTTCACCACACCTAAGTCAGCCATACTAAATTTGGACTTCAAGGTAACCTTAACGTCTTCCACCTCAGACTGATCAGTACCCAGAATTAGCATGTCATCAACATACAAGCAGATTATAGCGACGGAGTGAGGACTTGTCTGTATATACAGACATTTATCTGAAAGGCTGGACTTAAAATTCAGGCCTTTTACGCAAGTGTCAAACTTCTCGTGCCATAGCTTTGGTGCTTGCTTCAATCCGTAGAGTGACTTAATCAACTTACAGACCTTGGTGTCGAGACCTTTTACGACAAACCCTTCAGGTTGACGCATGTAGATCTCTTCAGTTAGATCTCCATTTAAAAATGCAGTCTTTACGTCCATCTGGTGAACGACGAAATGTTCAATAGATGCAATAGCGAGAAGAACCCTGATCGTTGCAATGTGACAAACAGGTGAGTATGTATCAAAGTAGTCAACTCCACTCACTTGAGTGAAGCCTTTGGCGACTAGACGGGCTTTGTACTTGGCGATACTCCCATCTGGATTCAGTTTCTTCTTAAGAACCCACTTGCTCCCAATGGTTTTAGCTCCTTTGGGTAGGTCAACTAATGTCCAAGTGTGGTTCTCCATGAGAGAGTGCATCTCATCATCAATGGATTCTTTCCATAACAAGGAATCCCTGGATCGCATCGCTTCCTGATAGGTGGATGGATCAGCTTCAACGTGGTAAGTAACAAAATCGGTACCGAAGCTTTTAGGAACACGTTCCCTATTAGATAGCCTAGTGGACTCTAGGGCACTAGTGTGAACTGGCGCAGTGTCATGGAGTCGTAGTTCCGTCCTAACGAGGGTATCAGAACTGGTGTCTGGCAGACCGGGAAGAGTCAAGTTCTTATCTCTAAGAAACTTATCCTCAAAGAACACAACATCTCTAGACTCAATGACCGAGTTGGTAGAGAGATCTAGAAATCGGTCTGCAGCACTATCCACCGCACATCCTAAGTATACACAAGTGGTCGTCTTAGGTCCTAACTTAGATCTTCGTATGTCAGGTATCCTAACATAGGCGATACAACCCCAGGTTTTGAGGTGATCAAATCTGGGAGGTCTCTTAAACCAAAGCTCATACGGGGTTTGCTTCAATTTAGCATGAGGAACCAAATTTAGGATGTGATTCGACGCGAGGGCGGCTTCTCCCCAATAAGCGGCAGACATACCGCCAGTTAACAACATAGAATTTAACATTTCGGTTAGAGTTCTATTTTTCCGCTCGGCAATACCGTTTGACTGGGGCGAATAAGGGGCAGTGGTTTCAAGTATTATGCCATGGCTGGCAAGAAAACCCCTAAACTCACCCGAGACGTACTCACCTCCTCGATCACTCCTAAGTCGTTTAATTTTCAAATCCAACTGGTTCTCAACCCTATTTTTGAAAATTTGGAATTTTTCAAAAGCCTAATCTTTTGATTTTAAGAGATAGATGTGAGTATATCTAGAGAAGTCGTCGATAAATGTTATCAGGTACTTCCGACCACCACGTGTGACAAAATTTTTGTAGCCGCAAATGTCGGAGTGTATCAACTCTAGTAAACGTGTACTCCTAGACACCTGACTGAATGGTGTTCTAGTAATCTTAGTTTGAGCACATATCTCACATTTGTCGAATTTGGTTTTAGTGTCTAAGGGGATGTTGTGAGTTCTAGCTAGCAGGAGTAGTTTTCTATAGTTGACATGTCCTAGTCTTACGTGTAGAGTCTTAGGATCAATCAAATTAGAACTAACCTGATTAACTACTTCGTGTGCTAGACTCAGACGATACATTCCGTTGACTACGTACGCACAACCAAAATAATGTGAGTTAACCATTAAGGTCACCATACCACCACTAATGTTAAAGGACATACCCGCATCGCTTAACAAACTAATCGAGATTAAATTAGCAGCTAATGTAGGAATGTATTTAACATCTTTCAAAATTAAATGCGTACCTGAAGAGAGGAGCAGATCCACGGTCCCGGTCTGGAGTACCTCAGCAGTGGCTCCATTTGCCACTATAACTGTCTCAGAGGCTGGAGTGGCATCCTTCAGCAGAGCGGAGTTGTTGCAGACGTGGCAGGTCGCCCCCGAATCCAACCACCAGTCAGTACTGGCCTGAACGTTCCCAACTTTGGCAACAAAGTGGGAGGGCGCAGTCTGATGGAGCATATGAGCTCTGTTATCAGGCCTTGGTGGGTTAGCATCGGGCTTCTTGGGTTGCCTGCACTCAAAAGCGCAATGACCCCACTTGTTGCAGTTGTAGCACTTGCCTTTGAACTTCTTGATCTTCTTGCTGGTGTCTACGACTGCGGGTGCACTGGGGGGAGGTCGAGTCCGATCAGACCGAGGCTTCCTCTTCGGGTGTGTGACCATATTAGCAGCAGATTGCTGCTTGCTCACCATCTCCTTAACATGCCATGTCCGATTCTCATCCTCAATGCAGATGAACCGCTTGAGTTCTTTCAGACTGACCTGAGTCTTCTTGCGATACATCTCCGTCTTGAAAGAGTACCATGCTGAGGGGAGCTTGTAGATGATGGCACCAGCAACGAACCCATCTGGCAGAGTGATACTTTCACTGTTGAGCTTGGCCACCAAATTCTCCAGGTCTGCAATCTGGGGAAGGATTTCCCTGTCCTCTGTGAAGGTGAATCCCGTGAACTTGTCCACCAGATGCGTCTTGGACATGTTCTCCTCCTCCTTGAACTGATCTTCCAGCGCATTCCAGATCTCTTTCGCTGTCTTTTGTGTCCCAAATGTTTCGGCCAGTGAATTGGAGAGACAATTCAGGAGATAATCGCGACAGAAGTCTTCGTCGCTGATCCACTGTGCCTCATCATCTCCTCCCTTGACATCTGCGAGATCAGACTGCAGTGTATAAAAGACATTCAAATACTTCATACCGAACTGCGTGTTCCGCTTCCAAGCACTGAACTCGGAATGAGAAAACTTCTCCAGTTTGATCATCGGCACAGGAGAGGAGAGACTGCTGCTCTTCGAAAACGAGGCCATCGCTTGCAGACCGTGCAAACTGCAGCAAAAAATTGCACTGGAACCAAAAAAACTCCTCAAGCACTGGACTGGATCGGCAGGGCACTGCACTGGATCCTCCAGGTCACGGCAAGTGGATCTTGTCCAACGAACAGGAGACAGCACTTCACTGCACTGGATCAGTGCACTGGAGTGGAGCAACGATCCGGAGGCACGAAGACAGGAAGCGGCCTCACGTAACAGCAGAGATCGGCAAAGGGATCGGCTAACAACAGATATCGGCAAACAGCAAGACTGAAAAAAGATCTTCACAAGCACTGGAGCAGGGCTGCAGTACTGGAGGCGGCGCGCTAGGGCAGTGATCGTCAGTTCTTCCGACGAAAGTCTCCTTCTTCTTCGACTTCGACGAACAGGACCGGCGTCTCCTTCGATGACGATGAACAGGACCGGCTTCTCCTTCGATGACGATGAAAAGACGGTTCCAGGCGTCGATCTCCGGAAGAGTGGCGTCGTTCCTCAAACACAACAGCGGGAGCGGCGATGTCGACTGCGACAAGGAGAGCACAAGACCGATCGACAGCGACACGGAGAGGAAGAAGAGGCGACCAATCTCCTCCTTCTTCACAGCGACAAGCGGCAGGAACGGCGGCAGAGTCGCTAGGGCACCAAGACGATCGACGACGGGCTTCCCCTCTCTACGATCTCTTCACGCAAAACGACGGGATGAACATCAGCGTTCACGCGAGAGAGAGGAAGCACACCAGTCGTCTCCTTCCTTCGATCGATCGGGACGAAGCACACCAGCAAAATCACGATCAGAACTGGAGGAAATCGCGCCTCCTCCTTCGCGTACGAGAGAGACGAGCGGCACGAACAGGGAGCGGTTCAGCGTTTTTTCGATCGGGAAGAGCGGTTACAGCCGAGAAAAACGCACGGGAGAGGGGGGGGGGGGGGGGGCTTGAGGGCGCTCACGAGAGAAAACTTCGAGAATGAAACGGTGCTCGAAGCATCCGAGTGAACATCAAGTTTGGAATGAACTACCCGTTGCCCCCAGCGGGGTATTTATAGGCGTAACCCTAAATCCCCGACGACCCGTTAACGGACCCGTTAGGGTTCCGTTAAATCTTTGATACACGTGCTAAATATACCTTAACATGTATATCATACAGTTTATCAAATCTCTTTTAATGTTCCTGCAAAAATTTACTCAGGTTTCAATGTTTATCAGAACAGCTATGTCCAAATTGCTAATTACTCTATACATGTTTGATGAATTGCCTAAGTGAGAATACATATATGACTAATTGCTCTCTACATGTTTGGTAATCAGGTTTCAGTCTTTATCAACAATATGTACAAATTGACTATTTGCTCTTTATATTTTGATGAATTGCTTAAGTGAGAATCCATATTTTTTGTTGAACTTCCATTTTATGAAAGCTAGCAAAATAGTATTGAATTTGAGTTTATTTGTTCGTTAGAGAGACATATATATTATACATCAAAATTTATTTAGCTCGCACAAGAGAGCGTATAGTCCGTCTGACATCAAAACAACATGATGCACAGCGAGAAAAAACTTAAGCACGCGCACGAAATCATGCAACACATTTAACTATAGAACTACATGATGCATAGCGTCAAATAGTTCGAGCTCGTGCAAAAGCCAGGAGAGTTTGTATGATAGTAGAACAATGCGCCGCCCAATGAAAAATTATTCAAACTCACGCGCGCCAAAGGAGAGCACAGATTAGTGAAGGTGAATAAATGCACAAGATGCCTAATGTCCACCGTTCAAAATAAGCAATTTTATGTGCAAAAATTGAACATGCTCTCATGCCTTGGATCTGTATACATGTATGCACATGTATCAATGGCAGCACATTTAGCTCTTGCTTTTTCATCAAATAAAATGGATTTGTTTTTTTTTTCTTGAGTTATTATCCTATTTTATCCTTCAGTATTAAGGATTTTATGTGCAGCTAAAAGCCTTTGTAAGTGTTTGATTGCCTCAGAGCTAAAAGCAGACTACTGTAGAGTTTAGGGTACGGGGAGAAGTTAATGCACCAATGTCGCCTCCCTCGCATCAATGTCGCCTCCCTCGCACCAATATCGCCGCCCTCACACCAATATCGCCGCCCTCACACCAATGTCGTCGCCCTCGCACCAATTTCGCCGCACACAAACAATGTCGCCCCCACGAAAATGTCGCCCCCACGAAAATGTCGACCCCCACGACATTTGTCGCCCCTAGGACAAATGTCGCCCACAGGACAAATGTCTCCCCCGCAACAAATGTCGCCCGCACGACAAATGTCGCCCCCACGACAAATGTCTCTCCCCGACAAATGTCTCCCCCCACAACAAATGCCCCCCCGACAAATGTCGCCCTCACGACAAATGTCGACCATAACAATAAATGTCGCCACCACGACAAATGTCGCCTTGGATCGGGCCGGAGGCCCGTGCCTGTCACTTGTATATATATATATATATATATATATATATATATATATATATATGCTACTCTGTGAAAGTTTTTAAATCCGAAAAATATAGTATTTTCTATATTAATATGGGAATATAAGATAAATATTCCAACATTTTGAAAGCGGCGTTTTGAGGAAACGACGTCGACGGCGGTAAAACAAACAAACAAACCTCCATCTCCGTTTGCCGCGTTTAGACCCGCAGCAAGGAGGAAAAGCGGCGCCGCCGCTTCATTTCGACCCCCGCCTCCGTTCCTCCAGTTCGAAAGCTGCGTTTGCAGCGCCCTTTCCGCCCGCCACCGCCGCGCCAAACAAAGCCTAAGAATATCTTGAAGATTGTACTAACACGAGTAAAAGAAATCCCAATGTAAGTATGAAAAAATGTATGTCATATACATAAGTAAATTTGATGCGGCACGTTGCAATTTGCAAATAATATATAAATTGTAAGTAGAAGAAATGTTAGAAAAAATGTGTGTATTCATCGTGAATTCGCTTGAAGTGACCGTGCCAGTTTTATATAAAATAATATTTGGTTTATAGAACAAGTTTATAAATAATTTTCCAAAATTCGGACTAAAAAACGGATGCGGGCCGGCGGTGATGTTTCGAAAATACCCCTAATGATGTGCTGTCTGCGAGGATTCGACATGTGGAATTGCCACGAGCTCCGGTGCAATATATTTTATTATTATTATTTTTTAATATTTTCAATGCAGGTCTACCTGTAAAAATTGTCATCAGCAAACTAGGTCAACAATAGATCAGGTTATATATTAGCTAATTTAGCTATACACCATTTTATTATACATTTTCAGTATTTTTTTACTTAAATGATTACCATTGCACTAACATTTATGTTATATGTATTTTAGTAATTAAATTATTAAGTGGTATCGCGTCGAAGTTGGTCAATTTCAACTCAGCTTGAAATCGAAATTTTTGAGTTAAAATTGACTCGAACTCAAAATCGATTTGCTGTTATGGCGAAAGAAAACCTCTCTTCGTTTTGATTTGGCGCTGATTTTGGAGTTTCAGAAAAGAGAACATTTGCTATTTTCATGATTAGAGATTCTTGGCAAAATACTCGTTTTAGACTCTAATCTTTAGTCATTTTAATATTTCAATCCCAAAATTTTTATTTTGATCAAATTAGTCTCCAATTTTACCATAACATTAAATTTCAGTCCTAAATAAAGAGTCTAATATGCCAAAAGTATTAAGCTAACAGAAACGTAGGGGATA
This sequence comes from Dactylorhiza incarnata, assembly GCA_033032865.1. NCBI lineage: Eukaryota > Viridiplantae > Streptophyta > Magnoliopsida > Asparagales > Orchidaceae > Dactylorhiza > Dactylorhiza incarnata. The sequence continues at coordinate 1,037,442 of JAWHQI010000028.1, read as the reverse complement.
TCAGCCAAAAACAGTCAAAATCATATGGCGTTGGTTTAATGTTGTTAATTTAATTTTGACTGTCAAATGGGTTAAAACATTAAACTAACAGTAAAAATAAATTTAGTTAACTGCCAAATTAAATTTCAGTCTTGAAACTAATAGTGGATGAGAATTAAAACGATCAAAGATCTGTACATTGCCAAAAAACAGTCAAAAATAATTTAGTTTAATAGCCAAATTAAATTTTAGTCCTGAAACTAATAGTGATGAGCATTAAAACGATCAAAAAACTGTACATTGCAAAAACAGTCGGAATTATTGTTGAAGTCATGAAAATCCTAGCTCGAAATATTCGGACCTAAATGTAGTTGAAAGTTACTGATCCCGCTGTCGAACACCACAACTCTAATAGCTAGAATTGCAATGGGTACTTGCCCATACTCGCCCATGCTCGCTTCCTTGAGGATGTCCAGTACTCTACCGGCGAGGTATGCGAATAGCCGTCTCCTTAGGCATTTCTGATCTCGACGAACTACGAGTTATACACAATCCCCATTTTTTTACAGTTCGATACGAGCTCGGAAAAACAATGTTGAACCCGTAGTTCGGAGAGATGTGAACGAGAGGGGGTGTTGCGCGAGATCCTTCCAAGAGTTGAGTTTAATTGGAAGAGGAGAAGAGTCGACACCTAGTAGGAGCCGAGCTCAACTGGAGGTGGAGAGGAAGTCGACACCTAAAAGGAGCGAAATTCAACTGGAGGTGGAGAGGAAGTCGACCCCTAGCAGGAGCCAAGCTCAACTGGAGGTGGAGAGGAGTCGACACCTAGCAGGAACGAAGCTCAACTAGAGGTGGAGAGGAAGTCAACACCTAGCAGGAGCCGAGCTCAACTGGAGGTGAAGAGGAAGTTGACACCTAGAAGAAGCGAAACTCAACTGGAGGTGAAGAGGAAGTCGAAACCTAGCAGGAGACGAGCTCAAGTGGAGGTGGAGAGGAGTCGACACCTAGCAGGAGCGAAGCTCAACTAGAGGTGGAGAGGAAGTTGACACTGTAACACCCCAAAAATCGTAGTTCAGCGAGTTAGGCGGATTGTTAGTGCTGCGCTCGGGATAGGCTAAAAATTCCATAGCAGCTCTTCGCGCACGACCAGTGTTCCTCTTCGCGCACGACCAGCGATCGTGCGCCAATGATCGTGCGTTAATTCACAAGAAATCGGAGTTCTGTTGCGGTAAGCGCGCACTATCAGGGGAAGTGCTTCGCGCACGACCACTGACCGTGCGCCGATGCTCGTGCGCCCTGTTTATTCTGTTCCGCGATTATGAGCGGAGAAGACGATCCGACCGATCGAAAAAGTTGGAATTTGATCCGACGGCTGTGATTAGATGCTGATGTCATAACATGTATGAATTAAATGTTAGATTTTACATAGCTATGTGTGATTGATACTGTTGTGCGACTTTATGTTGATTGGTGTGCAATTAGGTTTCGTCCTAATTTTCAACTATCCGGCGAGATCTCTATTTGATACGGGAGCATCGCACTCTTTTCTGTCTACGGGCTTCGTGGTGCGAATCGGAGTGCCGTCAACCTTAGCAAAAGATAGATTGGAGGTAGTGCTACCTAACGGGTCTCGCATGAGTGCGGATAGGAAGAGCCGCGTCAAGGTGCGGATCGGAAATCAGGATTTCGACTTGGAAGCGTTGTTATTACCGTTAGCTGAATTTGATGTGATCTTCGGCATGGACTGGCTCTCGGAGCAGCGAGCATGCATAGATTGCAATTCAAGGGAGATCACTCTGGGAAAGAACACCGAAGACGAAACCACGTTCGAAGGTATGCGAGGAGCGAGCAAGACGCTGATGTCTGCTCTCCAAGTGGTAAAGGCAGTGAGAAAAGGCGCTGAGCTGTTCTTCACCTTGTTGGAGGCTTCGGAGCCAAAGCCCAGGTTATGCGATGTCCCAGTTGTAGCGGAGTACGCCGACGTGTTTCCTAACGAACTCCCTGGGGCTCCGCCTCAGAGGGAGATTGATTTCTGTATCGAGTTGGTGCCAGGTGCCAATCCTGTGGCCCGCTCACCATACCGGATAGCGCCAAAGGAATTGGCAGAGCTGAAGGTTCAATTGCAAGAGCTGCTAGAGCAAGGCTACGTACGTCCAAGTTCATCGCCTTGGAGTGCACCGGTCCTCTTTGTGAAAAAGAAGGACGGGAGCTTGCGTCTATGTATCGACTATCGAGAGCTGAATAAGTTGACCGAGACGAGCCGATACCCGATTCCAAGAATCGACGATTTATTTGACCAACTGGTTGGGTCGACGATATACTCTAAGCTAAACTTAAGGTCCGGCTACTATCAGCTGCGTATAAGGGAATGTGACATTCCAAAGACAGCGTTCAGTACCCGCTTTGGACACTATGAGTTCACCGTTATGCCGTTCGGTCTATCTAATGCACCGTCGGTATTTATGGACTTAATGAATAGAACGTTCCGAGAGTATTTGGATCAATTTGTGATCGTCTTCATCGACGACATTTTGGTATACTCTCAGTCGGAGGAGGAGCATGTAGAGCATCTGCACGCAGTTTTGAGCACCCTGAGGAGGAGTCAATTATATGCCAAGTTCTCCAAGTGCGAGTTTTGGCTATCATCAGTAGCATTCCTGGGTCATGTTGTTAGTGAGGATGGAATTGCGGTTGATCCGTCGAAAATAGAAGCGATCCGAGCGTGGCCTGTGTTGAAAAACGTAGCGGAAGTCCGAAGTTTCTTAGGACTTGCCGGCTATTATAGGCGCTTTGTGGAGAACTTCTCGAGGGTCACACTCCCTCTCACTAAACTGACTAGGAAAGATCACAAGTTCGATTGGTCGCCCGAGTGCGCTCGAGCTTTTGAAGAACTGAAAAGCCGTCTGACCACGACGCCCATTCTATGCTCGCCATGTGGTACGGAAGGCTACGAAATTTATAGTGACGCCTCTGGGAGTGGTTTGGGTTGCGTCCTAGTGCAGTTCAGAAAGGTAATTGCCTACGGCTCCCGACAATTGAAGGTTCATGAAAGGAACTACCTGGTCCATGATTTGGAGCTAGCGGCCGTGGTTTTCGCCCTTAAGCTTTGGAGGCATTACTTGTATGGCGTGAAGATCGATATCTTTACTGACCACAAGAGCCTCAAGTACTTGTTGGATCAAAGGGAGTTGAATATGCGTCAGAGAAGGTGGATGGAGTTCCTTGGGGACTACACCTTCGACATCAAATATACTCCTGGTAAGGGAAATGTAGTTGCGGACGCGTTGAGTCGTTGGGCTCCTGCTCAAGCAAATTGGATTTTGATGCACGATGAGCATCTAATCCGCGAGCTAGAAGTTATGGAGATCATTTGCGTCGATAGAAGAGCGTCTCCTTCAGCATGCTTGAACTGGATGGAGGTTCAATACGACCTTGCCGACCGAGTTCGACAAGCATTGGATCTGGATGAGAGCATGAAACGCTATAAAGCGGAGACCGTTGATGGGTCAAACGCTGATTTCTCTTTCGAAGATGGCCTTATGTGGAAGAATGGCAGATTGTGCGTCCCAAATGTTGGTACATTACGGGCGGAGTTGATGTACGAGGCTCATCATACCAAGTACTCGATCCACCCTGGGAGCACGAAAATGTACATGGATTTGAAGAAACTCTTCTGGTGGCCGGGTATGAAGAAGGACATTGCCCTCTACGTGGCCAAGTGTCATACTTGCGCATTGGTGAAGGTGGAATGTCAACGTCCCGGTGGGTTTCTGAAGTCACTGCCGATTCCGGAATGGAAGTTTGATGATATTTCGATGGATTTCGTGCACGGATTGCCGAGATCGCAATATGGAAACGACGCCATCTGGGTGATCGTGGACCGATTGACGAAGGTATCACACTTTATTCCGAACCGGAAGGATGATTCTGTGGAGAAGCTGGCAAAGTTGTACGTCGATAACATCGTACGATTGCACGGGATTCCCCGTAGCATCGTCAGTGATTGCGATGGGCGGTTCACATCAAATGATTGGAGGCTGATTCATCAATTATTGGGTACCAAGCTAAAGTTTAGCACGACCTTCCACCCGCAAACGGATGGACAGACCGAAAGGACCAATAGGATGATGGAGGACATGCTGAGGATGTGCGCCCTGGACTTCGGAAAGAGATGGGAGGACCATCTCTATATGATTGAGTTTGCTTACAACAACAGCTACCAAGCAAGTATAAAGATGGCACCTTTCGAGGCTCTTTATGGTAGGAAATGTCGCACACCGTTATCTTGGGCTGAAACGGGCGACACTAAGTTGTTGAAACGCAAGGATGTGGAGGAGGCAAATACATCAATTCGGGCTATTCGGGAGCGGTTGCTCATTGCCCAAGATCGGCAGGCAAAATACTACAATGCAAATCATCGGAGTGTCGAGTTCGCCGTTGGCGACTGGGTTTATCTCAAGATCAAACCGTTCAAAGGAGTATCGAGGATCCGACGCTTGAAAAAGCTAAGTCCGAGGTACTTAGGACCGTTCGAGATCTTGGAGCGCATCGGTGAAGCTGCCTACCAGCTTGCTCTATCTTCGGAGCTGAGCGGGTTGCATGATGTATTCCACATCTCTGTGTTGCGGAAGGCTATAACAGAGCCAAATCTTGTTGCTGCGGTCAGCGAAGTGTTGGTAGATGGTGGGCTAGCGATGAAAGTCAAACCCATTTGCATTGAAGACACTGAAGTGAAGCAGTTGCGGAACAAGTCCATTCGGATGGTGAAAGTCCGCTGGAATAATTGCGGGCGAGAGGAACTCTCTTGGGAAAGAGAGCAGTCGATGCTTGCGGAGTACCCCGAGCTATTTCTCTCAGGTAATTATAACTGTATTTTCTGCTATTCCTGTTTTCGAAATTTCGGGACGAAATTCTTTTAAGGGAGGTGGAGTTGTGACACCCCAAAAATCGTAGTTCAGCGAGTTAGGCGGAGTGTTAGTGTTGCGCTCGGGATAGGCTAAAAATTCCATAACAGCTCTTCGCGCATGACCAGTGTTCCTCTTCGCGCACGACCATCGATCGTACGCCAATGATCGTGCGTTAATTCGCAAGAAATCGGAGTTCTGTTGCGGTAAGCGCGCACGATCAGGGGAAGTGCTTCGCGCATGACCACTGACCGTGCGCCGATGCTCGTGCGCCCTGTTTATTCTGCTCCACGATTATGAGCGGAGAAGACGATCCGACCGATCGAAAAAGTTGGAATTCGATCCGACGGCTGTGATTAGATGTTGGGGGGTCTTAGGTCTTTGGAGAGGGATTAATCCCTCATTAATTCAAGGCCTTTCTCTCTCCAAGGCTAGAGAAAGAAGAAGGAGGCAAGGAAGAAGAAGGAGAGATCCCGCCATTGACGGAGCTCCGGAGCTCCGTTTTGCGAGCCGTTTCCAGATCTGGAGAGTGCAGCCCGGTGCGGTTCTTTCCCTCCGATTGAAATCTCGGATCTATGGCGGGGAAGAGAGCTCCAAGGGTAACGATTCTTTCTCCCGGTCTTAGGACGTGTTCTTTGTCCTCTCTTTCTCTTTCTACGCTTGCATGAGGACTCCCTTTCACCAAATGGGTGAAGTGTAGGATTTCCTCTAGTTCTTCGGAACTCCGGGTCGATTGAGTCCGTCCCCGGTATATTGCATTTAGAAATCCGGTAGTTGTGTGGATTTAGGCATTGTGTGTGAAGCCTATTCGTGGCTGTGAGCCCGAATCGGTGATGCTTGATTTGCGACGTTGCATTTAGGTTAGGCCTAGATTGCGTGCCGGAGAATGACTCCGTGAGATCATCTATAGTATTGCGGGACTTGAGATTAGGCGTCGTGTGAAGATCCTAACGAAAGCCCCTTTGCTTGGAGAGTGGTGGAATGCAAACCTTCACCACGAAATTGAAGTGAGTCGTTGTATACCTCCTTCGTTGGTTGTTCTAGTGAAGCCTAAGTCCACTTGGTTGGTTTAGGTGCGTAAATTATCGATTGGGAACACCCGTCGGTGTTTCCTTGCGAACGGGCCGAAGTAAAGCTACACCCGCATCCTTGTTGTTAACGCGATGATTTGAGCAACGGGCATAAGCTTGTACTGAACCCGCACCATGCTTATCGGCGAGAGGGGGAAACCTCGGGACGCCGTGTGATCATGGGCAAACAAGTCGTACTAGCAGCAAGTAGTACTAAAAGGAAAGTGCAAACTACACAAGATGAGGTTTCAAGCACAATCAATCTTCTAGGTGTAGCAACAAATAGAGTTGATCCTGGGAATGCACATGATGTTGGTTGGGTTCACCCGAAGGTTCCCCACAACCGCCTAAGCAACGCATGAGGCTAATCATAACATCAATCCAAAACCATGACCGTGGGTTCTCACGACCACACGTAACCAGCTAAGCTAAAGAGCTTAGTGAATGCTTGAGCACTTACCTATTGGAGGAACCCTCCCAAACAGGTCTATCCCATGATCACACGACGTCCCGAGGTTTCCCCCTCTCACTTGAGCAACAAGATTTGGCTCCATTACAGCCTTCCGCAACACAGAGATGTGGAATACATCATGCAACCCGCTCAAATCCGAAGATAGAGCAAGCTGGTAGGCAACTTCACCGATGCGCTCCAAGATCTCGAACGGTCCTAAGTACCTCGGACTTAGCTTTTTCAAGCGTCGGATCCTCGATACTCCTTTGAACGGTTTGATCTTGAGATAAACCCAGTCTCCAACGGCGAACTCGACATTCCGATGATTTGCATTGTAGTATTTTGCCTGCCGATCTTGGGCAATGAGCAACCGCTCCCGAATAGCCCGAATTGATGTATTTGCCTCCTCCACATCCTTGCGTTTCAACAACTTAGTGTCGCCCGTTTCAGTCCAAGATAACGGTGTGCGACATTTCCTACCATAAAGAGCCTCGAAAGGTGCCATCTTTATACTTGCTTGGTAGCTGTTGTTGTAAGCAAACTCAATCATATAGAGATGGTCCTTTCATCTCTTTCCGAAGTCCAGGGCGCACATCCTCAGCATGTCCTCCATCGTCCTATTGGTCCTTTCGGTCTGTCCATCCGTTTGCGGGTGGAAGGCCGTGCTAAACTTTAGCTTGGTACCCAATAATTGATGAATCAGCCTCCAATCATTTGATGTGAACCGCCCATTTCGATCACTGACGATGCTACGAGGAATCCCGTGCAATCGTACGATGTTATCGACGTACAACTTTGCCAGCTTCTCCACAGAATCATCCTTCCGGCTCGGAATAAAGTGTGATACCTTCGTCTATCGGTCCATGATCACCCAGATGGCGTCGTTTCCATGTTGCGATCTCGGCAATCCGTGCACGAAATCCATCGAAATATCATCGAACTTCCATTCCGGAATCGGCAATGACTTCAGAAACCCACCGGGACGTTGACATTAAACCTTCACCAACGCGCAAGTATGACACTTGGCCACGTAGAGGGCAATGTCCTTCTTCATACCCGGCCACCAGAAGATTTTCTTCAAATCCATGTACATTTTCGTGCTCCCAGGGTGGATCGAGTACTTGGTATGATGAGCCTCGTACATCAACTCCGCCCGTAATGTACCAACATTTGGGACGCACAATCTGCCATTCTTCTACATAAGGCCATCTTCGAAAGAGAAATCAGCGTTTGACCCATCAACGGTCTCCGCTTTATAGCGTTTCATGCTCTCATCCAGCTCTAATGCTTGTCGAACTCGGTCGGAAAGGTCGTATTGAACCTCCATCCAGTTCAAGCATGCTGAAAGAGACGCTCTTCTATCGATGCAAATGATCTCCATAACTTTTAGCTCGCGGATTAGATGCTCATCGTGCATCAAAAACCAATTTGCTTGAGCAGGAGCCCGACGACTCAACGCGTCCGCAACTACATTTCCCTTACCAAGAGTATATTTGATATCGAAGGTGTAGTCCCCAAGGAACTCCATCCACCTTCTCTGACGCATATTCAACTCCCTTTGATCCAGCAGGTACTTGAGGCTCTTGTGGTCAGTAAAGATATCGATCTTCACGCCATACAAGTAATGCCTCCAAAGCTTAAGGGCGAAAACCACGTCCGCTAGCTCCAAATCATGGACCGGGTAGTTCCTTTCATGAACCTTCAGTTGTCGGGAGCCGTAGGCAATTGCCTTTCCAAACTGCACTAGGACGCCACCCAAACCACTCCCCGAGGTGTCACTATAAATTTCGTAGCCTTCCGTACCACATGGCGAGCATAGAATGGGCGCCGTGGTCAGACGGCTTTTCAGTTCTTCAAAAGCTCGAGCGCACTCGGGCGACCAGTCAAACTTGTGATCTTTCCTAGTCACTTTAGTGAGAGGGAGTGCGACCCTCTAGAAGTTCTCCACAAAGCGCCTATAATAGCCGGCAAGTCCTAAGAAACTTCGGACTTCCGCTACGTTTTTCAACACAGGCCACGCTCGGATCGCTTCTATTTTCGAAGGATCAACCGCAATTCCATCCACACTAACAACATGACCCAGGAATGCTATTGACGATAGCCAAAACTCGCACTTGGAGAACTTGGCATATAATTGACTCCTCCTCAGGGTGCTCAAAACTACGTGCAGATGCTCTGCATGCTCCTCCTCCGACTGAGAGTATACCAAAATGTCGTCAATGAAGACGATCACAAATTAATCCAAATACTCTCGGAACGTTCTATTCATTAAGTCCATAAATACCGACGGTGCATTAGATAGACCGAACGGCATAACGGTGAACTCATAGTGCCCAAAGCAGGCACTGAACGCTGTCTTTGGAATGTCACATTCCCTTATACGCAGCTGATAGTAGCCGGAACTTAAGTCTAGCTTAGAGTATACCATCGACCCAACCAGTTGGTCGAATAAATCGTCGATTCTTAGAATCGGGTATCGGTTCTTCTCGGTCAACTTATTCAGCTCTCGATAGTCGATACATAGACGCAAGCTCCCGTCCTTCTTTTTCACAAAGAGGACCGGTGCACTCCAAGGCGATGAACTTGGACGTACGTAGCCTTGCTCTAGCAGCTCTTGCAATTGAACCTTCAGCTCTGCCAATTCCTTTGGCGCTATCCGGTACGGTGAGCGGGCCACAGGTTTGGCACCTGGCACCAACTCGATACAGAAATCAATCTCCCTCTAAGGCGGAGCTCCAGGGAGTTCGTTAGGAAACACGTCGGCGTACTCCTCTACAACTGGGACATCGCATAACCTGGGCTTTGGCTCCGAAGCCTCCAACAAGGTGAAGAACAGCTCAGTGCCTTTTCTCACCGCCTTTACCACCTGGAGAGCAGACATCAGCGTCTTGCTCGCTCCTCGCATACCGACGAACGTGGTTTCGTCTTCTGTGTTCTTTCCCAGAGTGATCTCCTTTGAATTGCAATCTATGCATGCTCGCTGCTCCGAGAGCCAGTCCATGCCGAAGATCACATCAAATTCAGCTAACGGTAATAACAACGCTTCCAAGTCGAAATCCAGATTTCTGATCCGCACCTTGACACGGCTCTTCCTATCCGCACTCATGCGAGACCCGTTAGGTAGCACTACCTCCAATCTATCTTTTGCTAAGGTTGACGGCACTCTGATTCGCACCACGAAGCCCGTAGACAGAAAAGAGTGCGATGCTCCCGTATCAAATAGAGATCTCGCCGGATAGTTGAAAATTAGGACGAAACCTAATTGCACACCAATCAACATAAAGTCGCACAACAGTATCAATCACACATAGCTATGTAAAAGCTAACATTTAATTCATACCTGTGATGACATCAGTTTGTCGTATGGCTTCTTGCTGGCCAAGCGAGTAAACTCTCGGTTGGGTCGGAATGTGCTGGGAAGCAACAAACTCCGCAGCTTTGCCCTTTTCCGCATGACCCGCAGCACGAGCATAGTCCATCGCTCGGTTCTCTGGCCTCGGGGGACCACTGCGACACACGTTTGCTTTGTGTCCCACCTTTCTGCAAGTGAAACATGGAATTAGACCACGTGCAGTCGTAGCTCCCGACACACTTGAGCGAGTTGGTTCCGCAGACTTGAACTTCCTTTTGTTCCTCCTGAACTCCGACTTGGACTGAGAGGCCGGCGCATGAAACTCAGGTTTCTTTGCCACGCCCTGTGCTCGCACTCTCTTCATGTCCAACTCCAGAGATCTGGCACTTTGCACCACCACATGGAAGCCAAACGTCATTGGGCCTGCAAGGAGCAGCCTCAACTCATCCCGAAGACCTTCATAAAACTTGTTCGTCTTCATTTCCTCATCTTCCACCAAAAACCCCGCATAGCGGCCCAATCTAGTGAACTCGTGCAAGTACTCGTCCACCGAGCTATTTCCTTGAGTTAACTTCAAGAACTGGTTCTGCAACGCAATGCGTTGGGCAGAGGGAATAAATCTCTGAAGAAACGACTTTGAGAACTCCGCCAAAGTGATCTCGGTAATATCCTTACCTTCAAACTTATGCGCTTCCTGTTCGGCCCACCAAAGCTATGCTTCTCCGTTAAGGAGAAAGGTGGATAGGGTGACCATCATAGCTTCTTCCGTTGTTGTCGCCTTTAGAGTTCTTCTAACCGTTGACAGCCAGTCCTCCGCCTCCGTTGGGGATCCGGTCCCCGAAAAGGTTGGAGGATGGAAACTTAGAAAGTGCTGAAGTTGTTGATCACGTGCTCGCGCAACAACTACTCGCCCTACTCGACATTCCACCCTTGGCTCCACCGCAGGTTCCACTGCAGCCATTGGTACAGGGATCTCCACCCCCGGTTCCACTGCAGGTTCCACTGCGGCAGCTGCCACCGGGGCCACATCCGGAGTAGGCATAGCAGGCTGTGCAAGCCTTTGCAGTTGAGCATTGATCATCGCGAAGACAGCTTCTGCGATTAACCTGATCATCTCAGCAGGAGGAGTGGTCGCTGGCACCTCAGCCGACGCACTACTTTCAGCGGTGTTACGGGGTCGAGACTGCCCCGCAGCACTCCTAGTCACCTATAATCGTGCAAAACACAATTTAGTGACCGAAAACATAGTAAACAACAATCATGGAACGCTCAGGTTCCGCAAACAGGTATGTTTTTCCATTCCTAAGTGGACATTCTTATTAGTTTTTGGCGTTTTAGGTGAATGCACATCCCGTGCACACCACCCCTTAAAAGGAATTCGTCCCGAATTCGCTAAACTATGGATCGACGCCCTAAGTCCGATACCAAATTGTAACACCCTACCAGTACAAATAATATAACAGTAGGTCCGGCCGGGACCCCACGCTATACTAACCACACTAGCTAGGCGTTAAAAGGAGATATACAGAAAAGAACTACACCAGAGTATACTAAACCTAAGCGGAAACATAAAGATTTAACATTTCTTTCAGAATAGTCCACTATCACAGGAATGAAACAAAAAGTGTAGAGTTACGGCCTTAAGGCCTTACATTCCAAAATGTAGAAAACTCCCTAAACATACTTCGGCACACAGGCCGGCAATACAAGAAAAGCAGAAAAGAGGCTGACATCGAGGGCCAACGCAGCAAAAAGGGCCACCGCCCGCTATTTCCCGCTAGGCTCACCTGCACCTGCATAAGAAGATTCCACCAAGAGGTGGCAAACAAAGCAACGGTTAGCACAGCTGACCAAATTATAACGACCCCACCCCTTTCACGGGGTGGCGGAGCTTCTTCCCTGCAAACAAGTCGTACTAGCAGCAAGTAGTACTAAAAGGAAAGTGCAAACTACACAAGATGAGGTTTCAAGCACAATCAATCTTCTAGGTGTAGCAACAAATAGAGTTGATCCTGGGAATGCACATGATGTTGGTTGGGTTCACCCGAAGGTTCCCCACAACCGCCTAAGCAACGCATGAGGCTAATCATAACATCAATCCAAAACCATGACAGTGGGTTCTCACGACCACACGTAACCAGCTAAGCTAAAGAGCTTAGTGAATGCTTGAGCACTTACCTATTGGAGGAACCCTCCCAAACAGGTCTATCCCATAATCACACGGCGTCCCGAGGTTTCCCCCTCTCGCCGATAAGCATGGTGCGGGTTCAGTACAAGCTTGTGCCCGTTGCTCAAATCATCGCGTTAACAACAAGGATGCGGGTATAGCTTTACTTCGGCCCGTTCGCAAGGAAACACCGACGGGTGTTCCCAATCGATAATTTACGCACCTAAACCAACCAAGTGGACTTAGGCTTCACTAGAACAACCAACGAAGGAGGTATACAACGACTCACTTCAATTTCGTGGTGAAGGTTTGCATTCCACCACTCTCCAAGCAAAGGGGCTTTCGTTAGGATCTTTACACGACGCCTAATCTCAAGTCCCGCAATACTATAGATGATCTCACGGAGTCATTCTCCGGCACGCATTCTAGGCCTAACCTAAATGCAACATCGCAAATCAAGCATCACCGATTTGGGCTCACGACCACGAATAGGCTTCACACACAATGCCTAAATCCGCAGGACTATCGGATTTCTAAATGCAATATGCCGGGGACGGACACAATCGACCCGGAGTTCCGAAGAACTAGAGGAAATCCTACACTTCACCTATTTGGTGAAAGGGTGTCCTTATGCAAGCATAGAAAGAGAAAGAGAGGACAAAGAACACGTCCTAAGACCGGGAGAAAGAATCGTTACCCTTGGAGCTCTCTTCCCCGCCATAGATCTGAGATTTCAATCAGAGGGAAAGAACCGCACCGGGCTGCACTCTCCAGATCTGGAAACGGCTCGCGAAACGGAGCTCCGGAGCTCCGTCAATGGCGGGATCTCTCCTTCTTCTTCCTTGCCTCCTTCTTCTTTCTCTAGCCTTGGAGAGAGAAAGGCCTTGAATTAATGAGGGATTAACCCCTCTCCAAAGACCTAAGACCCCCCAGCATCTAATCACAACCGTCAGATCGAATTTCAACTTTTTTGATCGGTCAAATCGTCTTCTCCGCTCATAATCGCGGAGCAGAATAAACAGGGCGCACGAGCATCGGCGCACGGTCAGTGGTCATGCGCGAAGCACTTCCCCTGATCGTGCGCGCTTACCGCAACAGAACTCCGATTTCTTGCGAATTAACGCACGATCATTGGCGCACGACCGCTGGTCGTGCGCGAAGAGGAACACTGGTCGTGCGTGAAGAGCTGCTATGGAATTTTTAGCCTATCCCGAGCGCAACACTAACACTCCGTCTAACTCACTGAACTACGATTTTTGGGGTGTTACAAAGCTACACCCGCATCGTTGTTGTTAACACGATGATTTGAGCAACGGGAACAAGCTTGTACCGAACCCGCACCATGCTTATCGGCGAGAGGGGGAAACCTCGGGACGCCGTGTGATCATGTGATAGACCTGTTTGGGAGGGTTCCTCCAATAGGTAAGTTCTCAAGCGTTCATTAAGCTCTTTAGCTTAGCTGGTTACGTGTGGTCGTGAGAACCCACTGTTATGGTTTTGGATTGATGTTATGATTAGCCTCATGCGTTGCTTAGGCGGTTGTGGGGAACCTTCGGGTGAACCCAACCTACATCATGTGCATTCCCAGGATCAACTCTATTTGTTGCTACACCTAGAATATTGATTGTGCTTGAAACCTCACCTTGTGTAGTTTGCACTTTCCTTTTAGTACTACTTACTGCTAGTACGACTTGTTTGCAGGGAAGAAGCTCCGCCACCCCGTGAAAGGGGTGGGGTCGTTATAATTTGGTCAGCTGTGCTGACCGTTGCTTTGTTTGCCACCTCTTGGTGGAATCTTCTTATGCATGTGCAGGTGAGCCTAGCGGGAAATAGCGGGCGGTGGCCCTTTTTGCTGCGTTGGCCCTCGAAGGCCAGCCTCTTTTCTACTTTTCTTGTATTGCCGGCCTGCGTGCCGAAGTATGTTTAGGGAGTTTTGTACATTTTGGAATGTAAGGCCTTAAGGCCGTAACTCTACACTTTTGTTTCATTCCTGTGATAGTGGACTATTCTGAAAGAAATGTTAAATCTTTATGCTTCCGCTTAAGTTTAGTATACTCTGGTGTAGTTCTTTTCTGTATATCTCCTTTTAACGCATAGCTAGTGTGGTTAGTATAGCATGGGGTCCCGGCCGGACCTACTGTTATATTATTTGTACTGGCAGGGTGTTACAGACACCTAGCAGGAGTCGAGATCAACTAGAGGTGGATAAGAAGTCGACACCTAGCAGGAGTGAGCTCAAATGAAGGTGGAGAAGAGTCGAAGCTCAAATGGAGGTGGAGAGAAAGTCGACACCCAGCAGGAGAGAAGCTCAACTGGAGGTGGAGAGGAAGTCGACACCTAGCAGGAGCGAAACTCAATTGGAGATGGAGAGGAAGTCCACACCTAGCAGGAGCCGAGCTCAACTAGAGGTGGAGACGAGTCGACACCTAGCAGGAGATGAGCTCAACTGGAGGTGGAGACGAGTCAACACCTAGCAGGAGACGAGCTCAACTGGAGGTGGAGAAGAGTCGACACCTAGTAGGAGCGAAGCTCAACTGGGGGTGCAAAGGATGTCGACACCTAGCAGGAGTCGAGCTCAACTGGAGGTGGAGAAGAGTCGACACTCAGCAGGAGCGAAGCTCAACTGGGGGTGGAGAGGAAGTTGACACATTGCAGGAGCGAAGCTCAACGGGAGGTGGAGAGAAAGTCGACACCAGATCATAATCTTTAATAAATTCCAACCATCTTCTCTACCACAGATTAATTTCCTTCTGATCAAAAATATATTTCAGGCTTTTATGATCTGTGAAGATCTCACAACGCACGCAATACAAGTAGTGTCGCCAAATCTTTAACACAAACATTACTGCCGCTAACTTCAGATCACGCGTTGGAAAATTCTTTTCAACATCTTTTAACTGCCTTGAAGCAAAGAAAATTTCATGTCCATGTTGCATCAACACAACCTAATCCTTTATAAGACGCATCACTATAAATATGAAATCCATATGTTCCTCCTGGCATCACCAAAACTGGAGCAGTAGTTAATTTTCCTTTAAGTTCCTCCAATGCTTGTCGACATTCGTCCTCCTATTTAAACGACACATTCTTCCTGGTTAGCTGCGTCAAAGGAAGCACTATCCTGGAAAAATCCTTTACGAATTTTCTGTAATAAGCAGCCAATCCCAAGAAACCACGCACTTTAGTTTTTGACTTTGGTTGAGTTCACATCACAATCGCTTCAATTTTTGCTGGATCGGCCGTTAAGCCTTCTTTATTAATAATGCGGCCCAGAAAAGCCACTTCTTTCAACCAGAAATCGTATTTCGAAAACTTAACAAATAATTGCTGCTCTCTTAGCATCTGCAATGCTAGACACAAGTGTTGAGAATTTTCTTCCTCCGACTTTGAATAAATCAGAATATCGTCAAAGAATACGATCGAGAACTGATCGCGAACTGATCGAGAAAAGCTTTAAAGAATCGATTCATTAAGTCCATAAAAGTTACATGCGCATTCGTTAGACCAAAAGACATTACAACAAATTCAAAATGCCCATACCTGGTACAAAATGCCGACTTCAAAATATCATCTTCTTTGATTCGCAGTTGGTGATATCCTGATCAAAGATCAATTTTGGAGAACACTCACGCACCCACAAGCTGGTCAAATAAATCAATAATGCAAGACAAGGGATACTTATTTTTAATTGTCAGTTTGTTCAATTCACGATAATCAACACACAAACAGAGGGATCCGTCTTTATTCTTAACAAATAAAATTAGAGCTCCCCAAGGTGTAGTGCTCGAACAAATGATTTTTTTAATCTAGAAGCTCTTGCAATTGCACCTTTAATTCTGCCAATTCCTTGGTGTCATCCGATAATTAGGTGTCTTGGCCACTGGAGCAACTCTTTCAGTCAGCTTGATTTTAGATTCGACTTCTCGAGTTGGAGGGCACACCAGACAAGTCTTCTGGAAATACATCCAAGTATTTCCGCACTATGGGTAGAACCGTAATTTCTTTCTTTTATTCTTTTGAATCTTTGGTCATTACTAAAATGACATCGCAACCTTTTCTCAATTTCTTCCACGCCTTCATGACAGAAATCATAATTTTTGAGACTTCTCCCAGTCTCTTGAACAAAAACAAACTCCTCTCTGGGCACTTGAATGTGACCTCTTTCATTTTGCAGTTTATTACTGCTTCTCAATTTGAAAGTCAATCTATACCGAGGATAAGATCGTACTCAACCAACGATAGGACTGCAACATCCACTTCAATTCTCTTATCATTAGAAGACAACGGTACCAAGTCTCGCATTTGAGTAATCAACAACCTTTCTTTTATGTTACTTCTAACATTATCAAACTTTCATTATCTTTATCAGACTTTCATTATCTTTATCAGACTCTCATTTCTTTATCAGAATTTCATTATCTTTATTATCTTACATTATCTTTATCATCCTTGTAACAACTCCTTCAGAACTATATAATATATATCGGATCCGGCCGGAATCCAAAAATACATTATATAAAAGGAAGGTGAAATCACAATTCCCCATATCTAATCTTTTCAATTCTTAACATACATCTTTACATTAAATCCCCAGACACACTCATCCTAAATTACAATCGCCACACATATGGCTGCAATTTTCCCTCGTATCTGATTATTCCACCAATGTTTAGCCTATTCCTCTAACAAATTTCCCACGCATCCGATTATTCCACCAATGTTGTCGGCTTTGATTCTAGAAATTTCCTTACTTCAGTATCAATCAAGCGAGGTTGTTGTGGTACTACATGTACTGGAGGAGGCATGGCTGGTACAACTGGTGGCACTGCAGGAGGAGTGTCATGGACCAACCTGATTGCTCCAGCGATGGCTTAAGTTATGTCTACAATCTGAAGTGCGGTTCTAATAGCATTATCACTCTTTTCTGATATAGCTTCTTTGGCGCTCTTAAGATCTGCTAGAGTCTTTCAGATTCTATGACCCGAGTACACTTGGAAGGATCCCAAGGCACAAGACATTCTCAAGTTATGCTTAGCTTCTGAGTTATAGTATGTTCATCTTCCAGGTACTCTCTGCGCCACACACATTGTGAAAAACCTAACTCTGATACCACTTAATTGTAATGGTCCTAAGTTCGCCACAATTTAATTCTTTATTCTGAGTGCTTTTCACAATTAAATAACACGTCAATCCTAATATATACTACATGAGAAGTATCTAGAGTCAACATAAGCTAATTTTTTATTTAATAAGCATAATTTGAAACATGTCACAAAAATTCTAACCAGTATTCGAATCACATTCTTCTTTTACTTTCTTTCTGTCTCCACAAGTATCCTCCTAGCGGGGCTTGGTCCGCTGACGGTCTGATCCTAAAAAAAGAGATTGACAACCAGTTAGTTTAGAAAACTAAGTGAGTTCCTTACCTCTTCAACCATACTACAGGTAAACACAAAGATTCGTTATCAATATGCAGTTATATATTTCTATATGAACATGTTCAGTAGAACAATAAGTAAAGTAAGCAAGTAAGGTACAGTACAATGAGCTAGTACAACAAAATAAACTATTTTTGATATCAAATCTTCAAATTTCTTCAATTCAATTCATATTCAATGTCCATGCAAAGAAGTAGCTCAGAATAAAGTAATTCTACATGTTCATAATTCAAATGTATACGTAATCAAAGCGATAAAGACTCACCACAACTTTTCATTTGCCATTGTCCTTCATCGGGTTCTTGCCACGTCTATCGCCAGACGCCATCATCTACAGTATCAAGTAAATCATTTACTTTAGGGTTGTGCCATTAAATAGTTACAAGCGGACTCCTAATACGACCACAACTATGACTTATAGGAGTTGCCTAAGGGAGGACTAGTTTAGGTGACTAAAAAAGAAAGCGTAAAAATCAGATTTTAGTCCTTATGAAACTCAGAATTCAACCAAGAAACACTTCGAATTCAGCCACTTTTGTGACCAATAAGAACCAAAGAAGGTAGCCCATAACAACCCTCAGTGGCATCCCAAATAGCAGCCTAATTGCAAGGCAACAAGGCAACAAGGCAACTAACAAAAAACCAGGGCAGCCAACAAATTCCAAGGTAAACCCCCACCAAAACAACAAGCCATCTGGGGGAATGAAGAAATCCCCCAAAGTTCCATGCAGGACCAGGGCAACAACAACCAATAGTTGGTCATACCATCCATAAACCACAAAATCAAAGACTCGACATATATACTAGCAGATGTGAGAAGAAGGGATAGAAGGAGGGATAAAAGTCCCAATTCAGAAATCCTCAAATCAGAAAATCCCCCCATGAGGAACCCTAGCCGGCCAAGTCCAAGACAAACCCCCAAATCTAAAACCCCTAAGTCCATATATTCTCAATTTCAGTAGTTAAAAGACAAGAGAGGGAGGAGAGAAGCTCACAGTGGAGAGGATTCAACCCAAACTGCCGGCCACCAAAACCAGTCCACCACCAAAACTACACAGAATTGCAGCTAGACCACCAAAAGAAGAAGGCCACGACCCAAAACAGACTCTCCCAGCACTGTCGACCAAGGGGAAGTGGTTGTCGAGCAAGGGGGGAAGAGAATCAGAGGAGCCATATGGAGTTTTCCAGCCCGTCGTGAGAGCTCCAGGAGGCGGAATAGGAAAAATCAAGATAAGGAGAGCTGGATGGGGAATTAAATCAGTCCATCGCCTCTCCAAAAGACTTCACACCTAGCCACTGCCTAAAATAATTCATATAATATATTATATCATATCATTCATAACTTGCCAAAACCAACTAAAGCAAAGCATCCAGCATCCAGTCAGCACAAGTAACCAAGATCCCCAAACAGACATCTGTATGAATTCAGGCCAGCCCAATATGATCCCTCAATCAGCCCCTCTATTAATTTTCAAATTTCATCCACATCAATTGGAATTTAATTCCAATTCAGCCATCATATAATAATTCATACGCAAGATTAATTGCAATACCGAAAAAAAAAAAACGAAATGAGCGTTGCAAAATCATCGAAAATTGTGAACATCAAAAATAAATTGCGCGACGTCGAATCAGTGACTTCTTATTTTTCATCATAGGGGAATTCTTTTTTTCTTTTTCTTATATATGAAAAACATATAAAATTATTTAATATACAAGATCGAGTTCGGGTCTCACAGTTTTTACTCAGCAGTATTGTTCTTACCATCTTTATTATAGTTCCATTTCTCCTCTCCACCACCCCCATTTTGTTATGGTGTTTTGCTAACAGTTAACTATCTCCTAATGCCTTGCTGAATGCAACATATGTTGAATTCATATGAGTTAAACTCACCCCATGTCTGTTCTCAGTGTTTTGGTTAACTTCTTTAACTGCTTTTTAATCAGGGCTTTGAAATGTAAGAAAGTTTGAAGTGTTTCAAATTTATTTTTAAGAAAAATATTGTTGGGAAAACCCTGTGATTTAACTTAACAAATTATATAAAAGTGATTTTAACTAATAGGATTGAATTACCCATTGTATAGTGAGGGTAATCTGGTCATTAGATATCTTAGGATGTCACACTCAACCTAGGGTGTCAAGACCATATCAAGAGAAGCACAAATTTGGTGAAGTTAATATTTGCATCGAATTGAAATCGACGCAACATCGAATGGATGTCGACGCTACTCTGACAAAAAGTCCAAGCAACATACTCTTTCTGTTAGAGTAGATCAAGTCGATGTTACGTCGAAGCAGCCTGCATGATAGCACTGGGGATATCATCAGATGATGAAGATGATCAGGTATCATCTGTCTTTGATGAATTTGACTTTACTTCTGATGATTTTAAAACATGCTTCAAAGATTTTTGTATTAAACATCTTAGGGTAGAAAAAGAGCTAAACACAGCTAAAATTGAATTGGAGAATCTTAAGAAAAATGAAAACTCCTAATAAATCAAAATCTAACTAATGAAATTAATAATAAAGAGTTAAAATTGTTTAAGCTTAAAGTGGAAAATACAAATCTAAAAGAAGAGCTAGCAAAGGCAAAGGCCTTTGAGGACTCACTCAATGGGAGGAGTCAGAAGCTCAAGGATATCACACACGATCTCTCTATGAGATTTGATCACCTAGGATTTGGAGCAGAGCCCTCCACTAGCACAGAAACATCTAGGAAACCAGCCTGGAAAAATCCAGTGCCATTTGTTAGACCTAGTGAATATCAACCAAGTGAGAAGAGTGTATCACCCAAGGGTAGAGATAATAATCATCCAGATAGGATAGACAAAACTAAAAAGGCAAACCTAAATAAAAGGGAAAAATCCCTAGGCAAGAATCATTTAGAGAAGTTAAATAACAACAATCAACAGGCAAAAACAAAACCTAGGATAATCAAACATTCAGCTGATTTGTTATATTTTGATACATTTTATACTCACTTCAAGTATCAAGATAAGAGGTTTGGGAAATCCATTCCCCATCATCCCAAAGGGTATCATGAAAGACCCTTCTATTCTTTCATTGAACCATACAATGGTATAAGCAAAGGGCCCAAGGTAACCTGGGTTCCCTCTAATGTTTAAATTACCTGTGCAGGGTGAGGTAGGGTCCCACTCAGGAGAAAATTGAGTGTGGGAAGAAAGATGTAGATTTTGATTAAGGAACAAGACCTATTCAAGGGAGTAATTTCTACCTTGAATCCTCATTAATATTTATTACATTATACTAAGATCTATTTTCAATAAATAAAAATTGCTGAGAAAATCAGCAAGAATTTTCTAAAGAAATAGATCCGTTTATTAAGAGGTGCGTCGAATAGGAGTCGACATACCATTGACTTTTACTCGACGCCAGCTTCAAGAAGCACTATGAATAGATAATTCAAATAAAAGTCGACGCGGCTACAAGTTCATACCGACGCATACGTCGACTTATTAATTGATGATTAAATTCGAAGTTACGTCGATTGGAAATCGACGTAACGTCGACAGGACTACGTCGACTTAGGGTCTCTGAATAATCTCGAAGCTACGTCGAGTACTAGTCGACGCAACGTCGATATATCAGTGCGCGCAGAAGTACTTCTCTCGACACATCTTTGCGCGCCAAATAATAAGTGTTATCGACGGTGCGTCGATCTAAACCCTAAGTAGCGATGATTCATCTGCTTTTAAACAACATCAGCGTCGAAATCATTGCGCTTTAGAATTCTCTTGCTCTCTTTCTTTCTTGCTCTCTTGTTCTCCAGCTCTCTCATGCTTCTCTCTCGTCTTTTCTTTGTTTTTGCATGTACATCCAAACAAATGGCTCCTCCTAAGGTGAACTCAGGATTCGATGTTGACATTGATTCCTTCAATGCGGCTGCAGAAAGCTTCAAGGACATCCTTGGTCTATTTCATTCTGCTTTTAACAAAGCTTATCTCCACAAGGTGTAAGATTCTAGATGTAGAACTTACAGAATTTAAGGATACTGTGTCAGTGACAGATGGTGGGGCTCTCCAAGGGACAATATCTGGCCAAGACATCAGTATATTTGAGAAAATTCTCTCTCAAACTTTTGATCTGCCCACTGGGAATGACTCAGATGAATTAACAACTGAAGATGTAAAGAATGTTTTAGAGATAATGCAGTTCACGAAGGAGAAGCCAATCAATATAAAAAAGATTGATGTGGCAGAAGAATACAGGTTCCTAGCTGACATTGTTGGGAAAGTTTTACTGTGCAGCTCATACCTCCTGCAGCTCATACCCCTCCAAATGACCTTGGGCAGGTCATTTCAAAAGCTGTGGGCCTTGCCTCCTCCACCTTTGCAGACTTGGTGGCCACCCAAGCAAGAAAGTTTGATAGAAAATACTCCCAGATAGAGGCTGAGTTACTAGACTCAAAGAGATCCCTCCAGGGAATAAAAGAATTTGTGTCTTCCTCCATGGTGACAAAAGAGTTTTTAACCTCTCTGGCCAGCAAGGTCAAGAAGGGTGAGAAAATATTGGAGGAAGAAAGACCTGTCCTTGATATGAGTGGACAGGATCAAGGGAATGCTGATAATGAGCCTGCCCCTGACAAAGTGACCACATTTCAGGGTGCTCAGATTCAGGGGGAGCTCCCACAAATGTTGGATGATTTTATTTCTGGAAAGCCTGCAGTTCAGGGGGAGCCCGCCCCAGCTGTTCAGGGGGAGCCTGCTCCAGATGTTTAGAGAAATCTGGATATTAAAATGGAAGCTGTAAGTACAGCAGATGATCAGGAAAAGCCTCAGAATGACAATTTGCTAGAAGAAGTGGCACAGATTGCTCAGGAAGATGCCTTGGAGACTGAGCACAACACACAAACTCAGGGGGAGATTCCCAAGGACAAAGCTGATACTGAAGAACCAGAAGATGATGAAGATGTGCCTCTAAGAATGGCCAAAAGGAACATTATCCCAAAGTTCTTCACCAGGAAGAGAAGAACCCCTGAGAAGGATTCCTGAGTGACAGGTATAATATAATTTATTCACTTCTGAGGAACTATATTATGGTGGGAAGAACAATGCTACACAATAACACTTCTTGATATGGAGATTTTTTATCACTCCAATTATTTTATTTCTGTGTCCATATCATTTGTTATTATTTCGGTGTCTGCAAAGAAATGTGTAAAATCACTTTGAACAAACTATAAAATTTGTTAAGATAAATATGAGGAGATTATTGGGAAAACCCCGTGATTTAACTTAACAAATTATATAAAAGTGATTTTAACTACTAGGATTGAATTACCCATTGTATAGTGAGGATAATCTAGTCATTAGATGTCTTAGGATGTCACACTCAACCTAGGGTGTCAAGACCATATCAAGAGAAGCATAAATTTGGTGAAGTTAATATTTGCGTGGAATTGAATTTGACGCAACATCGAATGGATGTCGACGCTACTCGGACAAAAAGTCCAAGCAACATACTCTTTCTGTCGGAGTAGATCAAGTCGACGTTACGTCGAATAGATATCGACGCAGAGGACATGGACTTGTCGAAGCTCTTGAAGAAGTCGACGCAACTTCTACTTCAACTCGGCGCAGAAGAAAATATCCGTCGAAGCCATTCAAAGTCGACGCAACGTCGACTTCATCTCGATACAGATAATGAAGCTCAGAATCATATCTTCAACTCGACGGTTACATCGATTGGGTATCGACGCAACATCGACTAACAGAGTTCAGTCAGAGTAAGGATGAATTTGACGCTGCTCCTACAGGAACTCGAAAGTGCGTCGATAAGAGAGGAAGTGATCTCGACGCTACGTCGAATACAGTCTGAAAAGGGAAACCTTTTCAGCTGTCATTTTTGACCCTCTCTCATGGCCCACCTCTCTCAAGACCGTTCCCCAATGGCTCCTTAATTACCTTAAATGGAATAAAGAATTAACTGAGGTCAGAGCAAAGCTTTCTTGGAAACAAGTTGAAATGATGGTGGACAGGTCGGGAATTAAAGAAGGAAGGAAGGATTTATTGTCCAGACAAATATAGCCTTCAGGACTTACCTAAAAGGGAATTCAATGGTGGGACAATAAAAGGGAACAGAAGAAAGAGAAAAGCAAGGCACTCATCACAATCGGCCATACTGTTCCATTGGGGCTCCTTCATCTTCCTCTCTCTCACAGGAACCATAATAGAAGAAAATAGAGAGAAGGAATTTCGGCTACTCTTCTTCTCTCGAAGAACAGAACAGAACAAGGCTGCTTAACAACACAATCATATAGCAGCCAGAGTTCAATCAGAAAGAAGATAGAAGGATCTGACAATCATAACTTCTGCAAATCATCACCATCATAAACAGAAGTTTATCAAGAGCAGATCCAGTGAAAAGACAAGAAGTTATTTTTCATACAGCCATCATAAGAAGTCTGAAAACAGAATTCCTGCAACCTTCCTCTTCTTCTTTCTCCTTCCCTTCTGTAAAAGAGTTTTGTTAATCCCTCTTCACAGGATTCAGTTGTTCAAGATCTCTTTATCAAAAGATCTAGTGGTTCAAGATCTCCTTACCAAAAGATCTGGTGGTGCATGATCTCCTTGTCAAAAGATCAGTGGTTCTAAGAGTCTCCTTACCAAAAAAACTCAGGCACAGTGGTGCATCCCTACCAGGTGGTAGAAGAGGGGAGTATCCACCTTTTGGGGAACCTCTATAAAAAATTTAGTGTGTCTTCTAGTTGATAATTTTCTGTGCTGTCCCTATAGCTAGTTTACTCTACTGATTTCTGCTTTATATTTCAGCACAAGTTTATTCTGCCTGAGATCTTGTTTGAGCATAAATCCTTAGATTATTTTATTGTACTCACAGTTAGAATATGAATAATTTTTAAATCTCTATTCACCCCCTCTCTAGAGGATTCTCAGAGGCACACTGTGCACTTTCAAATATCCACATGTATCAACTGCAGTCATCTACTAGTAGTAAACATTATCTTTTAAGAGGATATCTTTGACATGACTACGCACATACTGCTTTTCATTTTATATGGAATGAAAAATTTCTTCTCTTCTCATTTCTATCTTTAGGGTAGAGTCGCTTCTTCTCTAAGTCGTTGCTTTTGTTGGTGCAGGTGGATGTGTCTCTTTGCTTGCTTCAGCGACATGCCATGGATTGCGTCTCTTCTCTTACAGTTGCTTTACATTTTGAGCTTACCTTTTTCTCTTCAATTTTAAATTATTTATGTGTTATTGTATTATAATTAATTTGGTGTCCATTTGACGCAACGTTATTGCTCTGGTGAATTTGGAGAAAAACTTCACCGTCATAGAATGTATGTTTGACATGACAACAGTTATGACCGCCACCAAGAAAAGAGTACTAGTTTTGAACATAAAAGTGGATGAAATTCTTTAGATGAGATCGGGCATTCATGAACAAAGGTTCATAACCACCACGTTCACGATCGCTACTGCCACACCAAATGGAGCCTTGATGTGGTTAGAAAGTTGTGATAGGTACCCCCTTCGAATTTATAGAAAAAATGGGCTGCAAATTTCCAAATGAGTGTCATTAAACCCACCTTTCCCACTAACTTAGTGGAGGGAGAGGGTTTGACCAAGAGAAAATACCCACTCAAGCCATGATCGCGGTTCGCGCGAGCACGAACGACCGCCACCTCCATTGTCGCACCGCCCCGACTGGGTGGCCGCCACCGTCGCTCGACCAATCGCATGACTACACAGTCGTGTATCCACATGGTCGCACGACTCCCAAGCCGCATGGCCGCACTGGCCACGCGGCCACACCATGTCGCGCGCCCCCCGGACGTAAGACCCTCAGGCCGTGCGAACATACCGATCGTGCGGAGCCCCTGGGCCGCTCGGCCACACCGGCCGCGCGCGACCCCCAGACCGCGCGGCCACACCGGCTGCATGACCTCCCAGGGCGCGGCCACACCAGCTGCGTGACTTCCCGGAAGTGCGGTGTTGGAGTCTTATGTGATCTAGAAGTGGTCAAAGAGTTAGTCTCGCTGTCAACGTAATATGAGCTTATGGGGTCGCACATAATAACGTACGAGAAATTGGATTAATGATCGGGGTGGCTCAACTTGGAATGGTTGGGAGAGAACTTGTGTCAGTTAGACTCCATGTCGATATGATGATTGATGAATATCAAATTATACATATTTTTTAGTATAATTTTTAGCATAATTTTGGGTAGTTTTGTACATATTGCATTTAAATTCTTGAAATAATCTCTTGTTTTATATATGTATATAGCTATACATTTTTTTGAAAAAACTTGAGTTATTTAAGTATGAAACAACTTGTAAATATATGTAAATATAATAAGTATAATAAATAATGATATATTTATATGTAAATATGATTTGTAAAAATGTAATAATACATATATATATAGTAGTATAGTATAATAATAATATTGTAATAATAATGTATATAATATAAATATAATGAAATATATATATATATATATATGTATAATAAATGTAAAATAATAATAATATAATAAATAATAACAGTATAAATATATTAAATATAATCATAAATAAAAAGAAAATTAAATTAAAAATAATAATATAAATAATATAAAAAATTTGTGCTATATATATAATGCGTTCGACGAACTCGAACCTCTCTACGTTCGACGATCGGTAAAAATTATATATATATATATATATATATATTATTAATAATACATATAAATAAATATATATATATATATATGGCTGCTGGAATTCGTCGAACGCTGCCCTGCGTTCGACGAACGCGCAGCGCCCTGCGTTCGACGAACGCGCAGCGCCCTGCGTTCGACGAACGCGCAGCGCCCTGCGTTCGACGAACGCGCAGCGCCCTGCGTTCGACGAACGCGCAGCGCCCTGCGTTCGACGAACGCGCAGCGCCCTGCGTTCGACGAACGCTCAGCGCCCTGCGTTCGACGAACGCTCAGCACCCTGTGTTCGACGAACGACGTCAGACGCTCGACGATCTCATTATTATTATTATATATATATATATATATATACAATATTATATAAACAACTTTCTCTGCAGGTGTTCGACGAATCTTCCCTGCGTTCGACGAAAGCGCTCCCAGCCCGCTGAGACTCAGCCCAAACCGCTGAGACGAGCCTGCCGTTCGACGAACTCTCTGCGTTCGACGATTCCCTCCACTTCCCTGCGTTCGACGAATCTTCCCTGCGCTCGACGAATCTCAATCCAGAACCCGCCAGCTTCCAGCTGCTATTCGCACCCCACCAGCGCTCAAGTCAAACACGCCTCTTCCCTTCTAGAAGCAGCCAACTGCTTCCCACTAGGTCCTAAATATCTATTTTTTGCTAATTGCAGCCCATTTTTTTGCCTATAAATAAGATGGGCTTTTCCTTGTTTTAATGGTTTATAAAAATTAGAACCTAATTAAGTGTTGTTCCTGTGAGTTTTTGAGTGTTCTTGTATAAGTGTTTTTCTTGAGTGTTTATGTGAGAATGTTTGTGTGTTTTCCTAAGCTCTTGTTTGAGCTCTCCAAGTTTAGACTTTCTTTAAAAAGTTGTGATATGAATATATATATATAAGAAAGTTTTTCTTGTTCTTTTTGTTCTTGCTCCTTTTGTTCTTCTTTTGTTCATTGTTGTGTGTGTGAGTGTATGAGAGTAAAGTTTATTGCTTTTGTTTTTAATTTAGTTTTTCATTTATTGCAAGTGTGTGTGTGTAGGTGGATAAAATTTGTTTTTGTTAACTTAGATTTTAATTTAATAACATAGTTTTTATTATTGTCCTGCATTTATTTCCCCTCTACCCGTTCGGGTAGAGATTGCTTTTATTTCCCGTCTACCCGTTCGGGTAGAGATTGCTTTTATTTCCCGTCTACCCGTTCGGGTAGAGATTGCTTTTATTTCCCGTCTACCCGTTTGGGTAGAACTTGCAGCGCATTTATTTCCCCTCTACCAGTTCGGGTAGACATTGCTTTTATTTCCCGTCTACCCGTTTGGGTAGAACTTGCACCGCATTTATTTCCCCTCTACCCATTCAGGTAGAGATTGTTGGATCGGTCGGCGCCCTTAGAGGGGGGGTGAATAAGGGTTTTCAAAAACTTTATATTTTATTTAGAAAACTTTGGAATATTGCAATAATAAAACAAGAAGTCAAGTAAAACAAAAAGAGAGACAAGCTTTATTGATATTAAATAAGTTTTACAAAACTTGATCTCAATGGCGCTAGAGATCGGAGGCGAATAGTAAAAACTCTTTTTCGTTTTCTATACCGACTCGTATCCCCACGAACCGGTTGGCTTTAGCCAATCTCTCCCCAGATACGGCCTCAAGCCGCTCTAGCCAATCTATCCCCAGAAAGGCCTCGAGCACCCCCTAGACCTAGCCTAGATCTAGTCGCCAACACGAGGCGAATTTCAGCCCTAAGTCCTACCCCAGACCTAGTCGCCAACACGAGGCGATTTCACTACCGTTTACAGAAAAGATATGAAATGAAAAGACAATAATATAAAAACTCCCTCTATGTGGATCTCTTGGAGAAGTGGACGAAGGCCCGCAGAGTATGATCGTAGTCGATGCGGCCTTTCGTCACGATGATGACGCGTGTTGAAATCTTCTCCACGGATCTCCTTAAGGCTTTATGGAATTGTGGGAGTATCGCTCTGAATCTTCCTCTCTTTGCTGCGGCACGAAGCTCTGGAGTTTGGGATTGGAGGAGGATGAAGAATTCGGAGCCAAAGCATCCAATTTATAGCCTTCACGCTACCGCCGGCGCAAGCGCTACAGCCGACGCTAGCCCGGATTAGGAATGATCTTGCGCGGCCGAATCTCCCATCCGTGGCAACAATTTGCTCTATACCTCTTGTGCGCCATGCTACCGCCAGTGCTAGTAGGTACCGCCGGGCGCTAGCTCCTTCTAAAAAATGCCGCCGGAATCGAGCTAATCAATGCTAGCGCCGGGCGCTATCGCTACCGCCGGCGCTAGTGAGCTTGTTCGAATTTTGGCCTCAATTTTGGGGGCAGACATCATGAGTACTCCTTGAGTCATGTGGACTATGTTAACCTGCACACTTGAACACACAAGATCAAATACACATAGGATTTGTTATTCTCAAACCTAGGAGATGCGGAAGACTGTGTTCCAACAAACTCCCCCTTTTGATAATGACAAATCCATTAATGATAAATCAAAGCATTAATAAATAAGCATGATGAGACTATACTTGTGTGTGTGAGAGAGTGATGACTTTAGGATGATTATTGATTTTAGCATTTAGAATTGCTCCCCCTAAATATATGCTCCCCCTATGTGAATGCTCCCTTAATATGTATGCTATCAACTGAATTTGTCATGTTGGGTTTATGATAGCGGGTTACATTTATCATTGTTAGTTCTCCCCCTTTTGCATTTTATCATGTTAGTTCTCCCCCTTTGTTATTAGCAAAAGTGGGTATGGAAACAAAGCATTAAAAAATGTGTAAATAAAAGAGAAGGCATGATCGAGCTTTTTAAGTAAATGATAAGGAGTTTTAGACTTGTGTTTCATTGAAAATGATCAGAGTTATGACTTATTTTATCCCTTTTGTTTGTAGTTCTCCCCCTTTTATATATCAGAGTTTAAGCAAAAAATAATGATTTCTCCTTTAAATAAGAGTTTTAAGCCTAAAAACAATCATGATTTCCAAGTAACCAATCTACCCAAACAATATGTCAACACCCTAGCCCCATACTAAGTGACGGATGGGCATGAGGGGCTGCAAACATGCCGTAGGTTGGGGTGTTAATCCCATATGCAAACACTAGACAAAAACTTAACATAGCACTCTTTTCCCCCAGTGCCTCGCAAGGCCCCACTGGAACCCTCCCCGGTTATAAGGACAAGACATGACTAGAGATAAGGTTATCTAATGTCTACAACCCTACGCCCCCGCTATGGTGAGAAATGAAGTCATGGATAACAATTATTAGAAACATTAAGCATTTAAATCTAATGGGAAATATCATAGCAATTGAGTTTATATTTTTATTTGAATTTTTGAAATAAAACTCACATAGCTATATTGAAATTCATGAATGAATCAGAGTTTGAGTATTGCGGAAGATTTCGAAAAAGAAACATCATAATACTAAATAAGAGTTTAAGTTAAAAAAGAGATGTTTTATAAGCAATATTTCACTTGTTGGAGGAGTGTTTAGAATAGAAATAGATCAGAGTTATAAGCAAAAAAAAAATTCAACCAATATAAAGTTTACCAAGCAAGTCTACCACTTGTTGCAAGAAAGGAATTTGAAGATTCAAGTGATGATGCACACAAGATGAAAGATTTTAAATAAGTATTAAAGTGCAAGGTAAAACAATTATATGGTTATGATGCGGAAGACATATAGAAGTACAAAAAACATCTTATGGTAATCAATGATGGTTCATAAAAAGATATATGAGTTCAATTTCAAAAAGAAGATGTTTTTGTAAATCATTTTGCATTTAAAATTTTTGTTTTGACAATACAGTAACCAAGCATGAAATAATCTTATCAAAAAGTGATTACTACAATGTTACTTTAATTCACAATTTCAAAACATACCAAACATTGTAGAAAGCATGCTAGGTTATCTAGTGCATTTCATAAATAAAGAGTAGTATAGAATTAGCATTAGGATCCAATACTCATGAGAAGAAGTGTTATGGAAGATAATGATGTGCATAAAAGTGTATTTTGAATAGAGTAAACAAATGTTTTAATCAAAAATACAAGTAATATGTAAAGTAAAGAGCACAATAAAACACAAATAATTTTACTTCCACTCACTTCAATGCACAAAGAAAAATGTACAACTACCAAGGTGCTCTGCACACACAATGCTCATCAAGACTTATCAGGGTGCAAAGTAGTGCTTGGGGGATCACATAGTTTTATTCTTCAAGATTGATTTTTATTGTGATCCGGTGTACTTAAGAATAAGTGTTTTTTTATTTTGAAAGAAAGTTATGGTTTGCACAAGATACTTTATTATTCTTTCCAAGGTGCTCAACCTCACAACGCTTATTAAGACTTATCAGGAGGTTCAAGTAGTGCTTGGTGGAGTT
The DNA here is from genome assembly GCA_033032865.1 of Dactylorhiza incarnata. Taxonomy (NCBI): domain Eukaryota; kingdom Viridiplantae; phylum Streptophyta; class Magnoliopsida; order Asparagales; family Orchidaceae; genus Dactylorhiza; species Dactylorhiza incarnata. Next base: position 1,006,989 of record JAWHQI010000028.1, on the reverse strand, counting down.
ATCTTTGTCACTTTATTTTATGATTTTGTTTTGTACAAAGTTCTCCGAATACACTTGTTTTGCAAACCAATATAATTTATGAAAAAGATAACCACTTTTCTTAACTCTTTAAAGTGCAAATAAAGGTTGTGTAGGTAAGATACTTGTGCAATTTTAATTCATTGTACTATTACAAAACATACACAAACATTCTTAGATTAAACACATAAGTAGACAATGCCAAAATAAGTGAGTGAATTGCGATCATTATCAAACATAAAACATTTCTCATACTTAGAGGCATGCTAAGTTTGATCCTACACAACTTTTAAACTATAATTGATGCACATTTGAATAGATATATTAAAGCATGAAGAAAGATAATGTCCAAAGTAGTTTGAAGAGAAAAAATTGTAACATTGTAGAATTTCTAAATAGTGGATTAAATCATGCTTGATTTTACAAAATCATAGAGTTTTTTTTGATAGTTTTAAAGTTTTATATTTTTGTATGTGATTTTAGCAAATAAAAGCAGATTTTTGTAATTTTTGCTTTTGTAATTTTTTGATTTTTGTAAAAAGATGAACTTTAAACAAAGGAAACAACAAAAGCAAACAAAGGAAAAACATATTTTTTGTAAATTTTTTTGTTTTTGTAGTTTTGTATTTGATTTTTCAAAAAATAAAGAAACACAGAAGTGCAAAACTAAGTAGAAAATATAGATTTATATATTTGTAGGGATTTTTAGAAATTTAAAAAATACAGAAAAATGAGCCTCGATGCTAGCGCTAGCGTGGGAAACAGTAAGTGATTTTTTAGGGTTTTGAAAATTTTGATGCTTGAACTTGATTAGGTGTCCCATTAGTAGTTTTATGCTGAATTTGCAGAATTTTTGGAAATATATTTGATGGTTAAAAATGAAGAAAATTGCATTTGTAAGCATGTTTTAACATGAAAGATATAGGACACCTGTCTCAATTCGTAACAAACGAGATCTTGCATGAGCTATAAGATAGATTATCATAATGTATGTGAATTCAAATTTTTCTAGACTTTTATCAATCTAATGTAGTTTGAAAAATGATAGGAAATGTAAGCACGAGAAGACATGAAGGAACAAATATGCATAATTTTAGTGATTTAGAAAATAATGTTCATGCAAAAGAATATCATGCACATTCATAAGCATTTTAGTCCAATGGAAACAATTTAAAGTCACATAGTTATTTTATCGTTCAATTTTATTTTATTTTACTTCATAATTAATTCATTATGGTAATATGAGATAACTAGCATGAATAATATCTATTAGTTGATAATGCTAGAATAATGAGTTTGATTGCAATTGTTATACCACAAGATTAATTGAGATAATGTTGCATGTATTCAAGAACGTGATTTAATATTTTTACATGGAATGAATTTATGATTTCATTTGATTTATTAATATAAAGTTGATTCTATGGTTTATAATCAAATGAGATACATGCAAGTCATACTTCATTAATTCATTCATGTACTTATTGTGATCACCAATCAAATGTTAGAACTAAGTGGATCTTTTGTAATGTTTGAATTTAAAGATCTTTTGATATTACATAATTATGATGGTGAAGCATGTAGCACAAGTCATATTCAACATTTTTCAGAATATTTTAAAGAAAGATTGTGAGGTGAATAGTGAATATGAAAGAAGTGAGAAGCTATTTTTGGTTAGTTTGAGGAGTTATTGTAAATTTTCTCAAATATAAGGGCTATCATATTCATCACATAAGATAGATAATAATCAACACATTGTGCATTTTAATTTTTTGTTTGCCTAAGCCCTTTATTATTTAAATCCATTTAAAATAATTTCATTAGTCTTGATAATAGTTTTAATATTTAATTAATAATGATAGTTCAAGACATTTAAGGGTAATGGATTTAAAAGGTAAAAATAAAATGGATAAGTAGATCACTAAACAAAATGATATGACTTTCCAAGATAAATAGAGTGATCATAGCATGATAGTTTAAGAAGAAACAAAAGAGAATAAAAAAAAAGAAATTTAAGCAAATCATGAAGTAGAATAATGATATTTCATTTTTATTAGGTTTCTACTTCATGCAAATAATGGGATACTAATGAATAAGAGATTTAGGTATCCAAAGAGGACCGGGAGTGACGGTTCCTTTGGGTACCCAAATACATCGTGTTTGCTTTTGGGGAGATATGTTTGAATGGGCCCTTTCGTTTGACATTAATGTGTCATTCTTAAGTATGGGTTTCCATTCGAACCATGAAAAAAATGTAATTTTTGTTTTTCAAATTTCCATAATCATTACTCTTGAATTTATTATATAATGGAAATTTGTTTTCATTTGAATTTAAGTTGGGAAAAGAATGTGATGAATGGATCCTTGCATTTAAGTTTTCATTTTTGCTTTTTGGTCTCCATTCAAGACTTGGTTTATGATTTTCAAAAGCTTTTTGTTTCTTATTCCCAATATTAGGTTTAAGTAAGATATTCATATTTGTATTCATCTTGCTTTTGGATATTGTTTAATTTTGTGAATTTGTATTTACAATTTTCATAAGTAAGTTGATTTTTGATTTTAATTCATCATTTTTAATTTTTAAATTATGTCTAGCTTTATTATAAGTGATTGTGCTATTTTTAAGAATGGAAACAATTGAATCAATATGATCTTGATAGTTGTTTCTATATTCATCAAATGTTTCATCCATCTCTTTAATTTCAATTTTATATTCTTTACACTTAGCACAATCATTTATCAAAGATGAATTTTCTAAATGTAATTTTTCATTTTGTTCTTTTGCAAAAATAATTTGTTTTTCAAGTTCCTTAATTTTTTCCTTAATATTATTGCAATCAAGACAAGGTTTTGTATTTTCAATTGAAGTGACATGAGTAAAACTAGATAAATCAGATTTTGATACTACTTTAACTTTTGCTTTTAAATTTTAATTTTCTAAGCGCAATTTGCAATTTGCATTTTTTAGTTTCTTAAGTTTGCGCTTTGTAATTTGTAGCAATTGTAAAGTAGAAATGGAAGTACAAGCGATGAAGTTTGATTTCTTTACATTGCTTTTGGATGAGGGAGGATTTGAACATAATGTTCATTTGTCTTCTTCTTGGCACTCCTCTTCCAAAAGTAAGATTGCTTCATCTCTTTCCGTTGATGTGTGCTCCATTGATTCGTCATGAGGAGGGCATTCTTGATGATTTGTGCACGCTTGCATATTCTCCGGTTCTTGCGATTGTTCCATACCTGTAGATGGAGAATCATACATTTCTTCAAGAAATTGCCATACTTTATATGCACTTGAAAAACAATATATCAATTTGAAAATTTCATTAGATAGACCGCAAAACAAATAGTTTTTAGCTTTTGCATTTAATTGAAGTTCTTTTTTATTTGATTCATTTGCGGGTCTTGCTATTGCTAAATTCCAAATTTCGATGTCTAAAGTTTTAATTAATTTTTCAATTAAGATTTTCCATCCTTTATAATTTGTCCCTTCAAATAAAAGTGGTGCAAGTGATTTTTCCTCTTCACAAAAATCTCCCCCACTAGTAGAAGCGAGATCATGAGACGCCATTATTCTCGGTTGTTAAGCTGATTGGAATAAAACCTACCTCTGATACCACTTGTTGGATCGGTCGGCGCCCTTAGAGGGGGGTGAATAAGGGTTTTCAAAAACTTTATATTTTATTTAGAAAACTTTGAAATATTGCAATAATAAAATAAGAAGTCAAGTAAAACAAAAAGTGAGACAAGCTTTATTGATATTAAATAAGTTTTACAAAACTTGATCTCAATGACGCTAGAGATCGGAGGCGAATAATAAAAACTCTTTTTCGTTTTCTATACCGACTCGTATCCCCACGAACGGTTGGCTTTAGCCGATCTCTCCCCAGATACGGCCTCAAGCCGCTCTAGCCAATCTATCCCCAGAAAGGCCTCGAGCACCCCCTAGACCTAGCCTAGATCTAGTCGCCAACACGAGGCGAATTTCAGCCCTATGTCCTACCCCAGACCTAGTCGCCAACACGAGGCAATTTCACTACCGTTTACAGAAAAGATATGAAATGAAAAGACAATAATATAAAAACTCCCTCTATGTGGATCTCTTGGAGAAGTGGACGAAGGCCCACAGAGTATGATCGTAGTCGATGCGGCCTTTCGTCATGATGATGACGCGTGTTGAAATCTTCTCCACAGATCTCCTTACGGCTTTATGGAATTGTGGGAGTATCGCTCTGAATCATCCTCTCTCTGCTGTGGCACGAAGCTCTGGAGTTTGGGATTGGAGGAGGATGAAGAATTCGGAGCCAAAGCATCCAATTTATAGTCTTCACGCTACCACCGATGCTAGCGCTACCGCCGGCGCTAGCCCGGATTAGGAATGATCTTGCGCGGCCGAATCTCCCATCCGTGGCAACAATTTGCTCTATGCCTCTTGTGCGCCATGCTACCACCAACGCTAGTAGGTACCGCCGGGCGCTAGCTCCTTCTAAAAAATGCCTCTGGAATCGAGCTAATCAATGCTAGCGCCGGGCGCTATCGCTACCGCCGGCGCTAGTGAGCTTGTTCGAATTTTGGCCTCAATTTTGGGGGCAGACATCATGAGTACTCCTTGAGTCATGTGGACTATGTTAACCTGCACACTTGAACACACAAGATCAAATACATATAGGATTTGTTATTCTCAAACCTAGGAGATGCGGAAGACCGTGTTCCAACAGAGATTGCAATTTCTGTCCTTTAATTTCTGTCATTTCAATTCCGTAGAGCGAGTGTGTTTTTAATTTAGTGTGCACCTCTTTTTCCTTATAATTGTTTCATTGTTTTCGCTAACGCACGTAGTCGCTTAAATATCATTGTCATCGCTCTTTTAACTTTATAAAAATTAATCACTCGTTTCATCAATAAAATAATAGCGCATTCTCAAAGTAAAAATAATCAACACGTTCTTGGAAAAATACAACCTTGATAATTTTCTAAAAAATTATCCTATACTATACAACATAAGGTATACTTGCCTTTTCGAATGATTAGTTAGGATAATAACGATACAAAAAACTTGCAAAACTCTCTCCTTTTCTATTTACATATTTAGAGAATTCGGCGTCGTAGCCGGGGCGTAATCGTCGATATTTCGAAAGAAGAAAAGACCGTTACTTCTATTCCTCGAAATAGGATAACGTTTAGTTTCTCGAAGTAGGAGTACTCGCGAAACTCCTCGAAAATGCCCGCCTAATTCTAATCACATCACAAGAAAGGTTTTGCAAAGCTTTCAAATAATTTTTAACCATCAAGTTTTTGGCGCCGTTGCCGGGGGCTTGTTGTTATTTCGAAAAAAGAATCACTATTAATTTTATTTTTTACTTCTTCCTTCCCCATTTTCTCTCGTACTTAAATTTCTAAACAAAAAACAAAAAAAATAGAAAAAGTTTTAAAAACTAAACAAAAAAAATTCAAAACACGAATCATCTATATATATTTTCATCTAAAAAATCAATTTTTTTAAAAAAAAAGCTCTTTCTTTATATTACTTAAATTATCATAAAAAAAATCCAAAAATCAAATAAAAAACAAAAAAATTTACTTATAAAAAAGAAATTTTTTTTTTATAAAAGTATATGACCTGGGGAAGCTCTTCGGATAATCCGGAAATTGCTTTTGATCCCGAAATCGAGCGCACTTTTCACGAGCGCAATCGATCTCGTGACCAAAATCAAACCTTAAATCTCGAAGAGTTAGCCGGCGATACTATAGCGGATAATATAGCAGATCCCAATCCAAATGCGGCGCCACAACATACCATGGCCTACTATTTCAGGCTGAATTTAGAAGATACTCGGTCAAATGTCACTCGCCCCGCGATAGATAATAATAATTTTGAAATAAAATCCAGCATAATCCAAATGGTACAACAGTCGATTCAGTTCGACGGTTTGCCAGATGAGGACCCAAACCAACACCTTTCAAACTTTTTAGAAATTTGTGACACCTTCAAAATTAATGGCGTTAGCGATGACGCCATTCGCTTGCGCTTATTTCCCTTTTCCCTGCGGACAAAGGCTAAATCGTGGTTGACTTCTCTTCCGAGAGGGTCCATAACCACGTGGGCCGAATTGACGGAAAATTTTCTAACTAAATATTTTCCTCCGTCAAAAATCGCTAAATTACGCACCGATATCGCATCCTTTATACAATTCGATCCCGAGTCTCTTTACGAGACTTGTGAGCGTTTTAAAGAATATTTGCCTAGGTGTCCTCATCACGTGCTACCAACTTGGCTACAGGTACAAACGTTCTACAATGACTTGAATTTCTCAATGCGTCAGATGATCGACGTAGCCGCCGGGGGAACGTTAAACAACAAAACCCCAGAGGCTGCTCAAGCTCTGATCGAAGAAATGGCCATGAACGCGTACCAATGGAATGTTCCAAGGTCGCGTCCTAATAAACCGGCTGGTATTTTTGAAGTGGATGCCACTACTTACTTAGCCTCGCAGGTAGAGCGGCTAACCAAGCAAGTGGCAGAGATGTCTGCTTCCTCTTCCACTCCCACGTGGGAGAATGCTAATAATAATAATAATAATAATAATAATAGTAATAATAATAATAATAACTTAATTGAAGAGATGGTGGATTACCTCGGTAATCCGGTTCGGCCCCCCTTCAACCCTAATAATAATCCTTATAGTAATAATTTTAATCCGGGTTGGAGGAACCACCCTAATTTCTCCTGGAGTAATCCAAATAATGTGCAGCGGCCCCCAAATGCGAATCCGCAAGGATTTCCGCAAAGATTTCCGCACGGGTTCCATCAGGGATATCCGCCGCTTCCTCCAAAACCTTCTCCGCTCGAGGAAGTTTTCGCTAAATACGTCGCGTCCAACGAAACAAATATCCGGAATATTACCGGATCGCTAAAAAATCTTGAAATGCAGGTTGGACAGCTTGCGAAAATAATCTCCAAGCGGCCTCACGGAGCTCTGCCAGGGAATACCGAGCCGAATCCTCGCGAAAATGCCCATGCTATAACCCTTCGAAGCGGCAAGGAGGTCGTCTCCCATTGCGGGTTGAGCCTACGGTATGCATTTCGCCTCCGACCCCTCCACCCTCTTCTTCAATTTAAGTAGCTCCGAATTTTCCAAATGCGCCAAGCGTTTCGAGTCCTCAAATTCCTTATCCATCGAAAATTAATAAAGAGAAGGAGGACGAACATTATCAAAAAGTTTTAAAATTTTTAAAACAAATCCAGATTAACGTCCACTTCTGCGAGGCACTCTCTCAGATGCCGAAATATGCAAAATACCTCAAGGAGATCCTTTCTAATAAGAAGAAGCTCGAGGGTATTTAGCGTGTTTCACTAAATGCGGAATGCTCGACGGTCCTTCTTAATAAATTGCCGCCCAAATTAAACGACCCGGGAAGGTTCTCGATCTCGTGCCTTTTCGGCAATTTATTAATAAAATACGCCATAGCGGACCTAGGAGCGAGCATCAATTTGATGCCCTTCTCCCTCTTTAAAAATTAGAATTGGGCACTCCAAGCCCAATGAAAATGAGCATCCAACTCGCGGATCGCTCGATAAAAGATCCCATCGGGATTGTGGAGGACGTTCTGGTCAAGGTTGACAAGTTTATCTTCCCGGTAGACTTCGTCATCCTCGACATCGAGGAGGACGCCGAGGTACCAATTATCCTCGGTCGCCCTTTCCTCGCGACCTCCCGTGCATTAATTGACGTAAGTAACGATCGTCTCCACCTTCGGGTCGGAGACGACGAAGTTACACTTCACATTAATCCCTCGATGCGGAACACTTTATCGAATGACGATTCCTGTTTTAATTTGGAATCCGCGTTTGAGGATGAGGGTTCTTCACTTTTAGAATTGCTCTCTTTAATGGTAGCCGAATCGGATCTGGCGAATTAATCTCCCTCCTTTAGAAGAATTGCCGTCAGATTCGTCTTTCGAACCTTTTGATTCAAAAGGTTTAAAAATCACCACCTCTTACGAAGAACCCCCGGTCCTGGAGCTCAAACAACTCCCCGACCATTTAAAGTACGCTTTTCTCGCACCAAATTCAAAACTTCCCGTTATCATTTCTTCCACTTTAACCAATTCGGAAACTTCCGAATTGAATGATGTTCTGTCTAAGCATCGTCGTGCAATTGCATGACAGATTTCATATATTAGGGGGATAAATCCCTCTTTTTGCACGCACAAAATATTTTTAGAGGATAATTATTGCAAAACTATCCAGCCTCAGCGACGACTTAACCCGAACATGCGAGACGTCGTTAAGGCTGAAGTAATCAAACTCCTAGATGCGGGGATTATCTATCCAATATCGGACAGTACGTGGGTTAGTCCCGTACATGTCGTGCCAAAAAAGGGCGGTTTAACGGTAGTGGCCAATCAAAACAACGAATTAATCCCAACTCGTACTGTTACGGGTTGGCGGGTGTGCATCGACTACCGAAAGTTAAATGATGCCACCCGGAAGGACCACTTTCTGTTGCCGTTTATCGATCAGATTCTGGAGCGACTTTCGGGTCATCCATATTATTGTTTTCTCGACGGTCTTTCGGGATTTTTCCAAATTCCAATCTCCCAGAAGACCAGGAGAAAACGACTTTCACGTGCCCTTTCGGCACCTTCGCATACCGAAGGATGCCTTTCGGCCTCTGCAATGCGCCAGCTACATTCCAAAGAAGTATGTTGGCGATCTTTGGAGAGCTCGTAGAGGACATAATGGAAGTCTTTATGGATGACTTCTCCGTATTCGGAAGCTCCTTTTCCAACTGCTTATATAATCTAGAGCGAGTCCTCCAAAGATGCGAAGACACGAACCTAGTTTTAAACTGGGAGAAGTGTAATTTTATGGTCCGGGAAGGTTTAGTTCTCGGACACAAGATTCCCGCAAGAGGGATGGAGGTAGACAAGGCTAAGGTCGAAATCATCGAAAAACTCCCCGCTCCTTCAAATATAAAATCAATTAGGAGTTTTCTTGGCCACGCGGATTTTTACAGGCGATATATTCAAAAAATTTCCAAAATAACTAAACCGCTAACCCACCTCCTGGAGAAGGAATCTCCTTTTATTTTCGATTCCGCCTGCGTAGAGGCATTTACTATTATTAAAGAAAAGCTTATCAATTCTCCAATTCTGGTGGCGCCAGATTGGTCCCTTCCGTTTGAGATTATGTGCGATGCGAGCGATATTGCGGCGGGAGCCGTCCTTGGCCAACGTGTTAATAATTATTTTCATCCCATCTACTACGCATCTCGAACGCTCACAGCCGCACAGGCTAATTACACTACGACGGAAAAGGAACTTCTCGTCGTCGTCTTTTCAATCGATAAGTTTAGACCCAACGTAACACTTTCAAAAATTATCATTTTTACCGACCACTCCGCCCTCAAATATTTATTAGCTAAGGTGGACGCCAAACCCCGCTTGCTTTGATGGATCATCCTATTGCAGGAGTTCGATCTAGAGATCCGGGACAAGCGGGGGGGGGGGGGGGGGGTTGAAAATTTAGCGGCCGACCACCTCTCTCGTTTAGAGCGCCCAAACGCAGAAGCGCTCGTCGAGCCTGATATAGACGATAGATTTTCCGATGAGCGTCTCTTAGCTCTTTCTAATTTAAAAACTTCCCCCACTCCTTGGTTCGCGGACTACGCAAACTATTTAGTTGCGCGGGTCCTTCCGAAAGACTTTTCAAAATAGCAAAAGAAGAAATTTTTTTCTGATTTAAAAATTTACTTTTGGGAAGACTCATTTCTCTTTCGCGTCTGCGCGGACCAAGTGGTGCGGAGATGCGTTTCATGCGAGGAAGGTGCGCAAATATTGCAACACTGCCACGAGGGGCCGACCGGGGGGCATTATGAAGCCAACCGGACCGCGCGGAAAGCGCTAGAGGCGGGCTTTTATTGGCCCACTCTCTTTAAAGATGCTCACGAGTATGTGAGCAAATGCGATAACTGCCAACGGTCGGGTAACATCTCTCGTCGTGACGAGATGCCCCAAAATTTTTATTTAGAATGCGAAATCTTCGATTTATGGGGCATAGACTTCGTAGGCCCCCTACCTCCCTCTTATACAAATCGATATATTTTAGTGGCGGTCGACTACGTATCTAGGTGGGCGGAAGCACAAGCTCTCCCCACCAACGATGCGAGAGTCATCGTCAAATTTCTCAAAAAATTATTTTCTCGCTTCGGTTCGCCACGCGCTATAGTAAGTGATAGGGGTATGCACTTTTGCAACGCCCAGTTTGCAAAAACATTATCTAAATATGGCGTTACGCACAAGCTCGCCACCGCCTATCACCCCCAAACTAGCGGCCAAGTAGAGGTAGTTAATCGAGAGATTAAGCGTATATTAGAAAAAAATGTTTCGACGAATAGGGAAGATTGGTCTTTAAAACTCGACGACGCGCTGTGGGCGTATCGTACGGCATACAAGACCGCCATCGGTTGTACGCCCTGTCGATTAGTCTACGGCAAGGCGTGTCATTTGCCCATAGAGTTAGAGCACCGCGCTTTTTGGGCTTTAAAATTTTTAAACCTCGATCAGAACTTAACGGCAGAATCCAGAAAATTCCAATTAAACGAGCTCGATGAATGGCGTGCAAATGCTTACGAGAGTAATAAATTTTATAAAGAGCGCTCTAAGTTCTATCACGATCGAAAAATTAAATTTCCAAAAACATTTGCGCCGGGCGATCTTGTCCTTCTTTTTAATTCACGCATTCGTCTTCTTCCGAGTAAGCTAAAATCCAGGTGGTCCGGCCCCTTTGAAGTCAAAGAGGTCTGACCATATGGCACCGTTCTTATTTCCCACCCCGAAAAAGGCGAGTTTAAAGTCAACGGTCATCGTTTAAAACTTTATTTGGCGGGCGATCCGACGGACGGCAAAATCGAATCATTACCCCTCCCCAACATCTAAAAAACGCTAAACTAGTCAAGCTACGCGACGGTAAACAAAGCGCTCGTGGGAGGAACCCCATATTTATCTAATATTTTTACCTTTGTCTACTTTATTTTGTCGGGTTTTTCTTGCATTTTCTCGTCTTTAATTTTTTACAAACTGCATCTTCCTTTTTTTTACTTCTTCATACTTAAATTACAACATTGGGGACAAAGTTGGGTTTTAAGTATGGGGGTCTCTTTTTCCGTTCTTCAAACTTTGTAAATATTTAGAAAAATCCAAAAAAATTCTAAAAACCACAAAAATAAAAAAATATATCATACTTTGTAAATATTTAGAAAAATCCCCAAAAAATATAAAAACCACAAAAAAAAATATATTATACTTTGTAAATATTTAGAAAAATCCAAAAAAATTCTAAAAACCACAAAAATAAAAAAAATTATATCTTACTTTGTAAATATTTAGAAAAATCCAAAAAAAAATTATAAAAACCACAAAAATTAAAAAAATTATATCATACTTTGTAAATATTTAGAAAAATCCAAAAAAATTTCTAAAAATCACAAAAAAATAAAAAAAAATTATTTCATACTTTGTAAATATTTAGAAAAATCCAAAAAATTCCAAAAACCCCAAAATTCAAAAAAAAAAACAAACAAAACAAAATGATAAAATCCCAAAAATATAATAAAAACCCCTACTTAGCTTTGTATTTCTCAAAATTAGTTTGAATTTATTTATAAGCATTTTTCATTATTTTTGATTTGTCAAAACCCTTATTCGTATCATGGTTTGTAAGATTTAGATTCATAGAATTTTAATTGTAAATAATATATTGTGTTTTTAATTTAATTTGAGAATAAACTTTTTAGCACTACTTCAAGTTTACCCTAAATAGCTTCTTGTTGTATTATTTTGGCAGACCATCTTTAGACTTTAATTATTTATACTCCAAACTTGTGAAACTTTAGGAATGTTTTAAACCTACTAAAACTTGCTCTAAAATTTTTTATTAATTTATAAAATCTAAAAATTTCTAAACCCCTTACATACCCTTTCTTGGTATTTTATTTTAAAAGATCTTATGTCAATGAGAATAAGATTTCATTCCGTAAACATAGACACCTAATTTTATTAAAAGATTATATGGCATGACAATAAGATTTTCGTTCCCTAAATATATTCATTGGGTTATTTTTAAAGATTGAAAATGTTCACTTTGGGAATAAAACTTTCATTCCCTAATCAAAAGCAAAAAAATTAAGTAGGGTGAGAGGAGAAAATCCATCACCCCCAAATCAAAAGTCTCTTCTCCTACCAAGCTCCCCCTACCCCCCAGCCAATCAAATTGAAAACTAGATATAAATGAAAAAAATTGAGAGAGCATAATTAGTAAGTTTTAATTATTCTAAATTTTTTTAAAAAAAGTTAAAATTCTTATAATTCTATTCTAATCATGGTGCTAATTATTACAATTATTTAGGTCGCTACTTAGCTAACTTTAGAAGTCTTGTTGGCTAAAACTTTTTCGCTCTTTTTAAATCATCATCACGATGTTGGACTTACCTCTTTTAATCTCCTAAATTTATTTCAAGCTTACTTTCGATTAAATAAAATTTTGGTAAATTAGAAATTCTATTAATGTCTTATGGGTATCTCTTACTTTTGCCTTGGAATAGCAAAAACTTAAGTATGAGGGTATTTGATGAATAGCAAATTATACATATTTTTTAGTATAATTTTTAGCATAATTTTGGGTAGTTTTGTACATATTGCTTTTAAATTCTTGAAATAATCTCTTGTTTTATATATGTATATAGTTATACATCATTTTGAAAAAACTTGAGTTATTTAAGTATGAAACAACTTGTAAATATATGTAAATATAATAAGTATAATAAATAATGATATATTTATATGTAAATATGATTTTTAAAAATGTAATAATACACACATATATATAATATAGTAGTATAGTATAATAATAATATTGTAATAATAATGTACATAATATAAATATAATGAAATATATATATGTATAATAAATGTTAAATAATAATAAAATAATAAATAATAACAGTATAAATATATTAAATATAATCATAAATAAAAAGAAAATTAAATTAAAAATAAAAATATAAAAAATCTGTACTATATATATAATGCGTTCGACGAACTCGAACCTCTCTGCGTTCGACGATCGGTAAAAATTATATATATAGTATTAATAATACATATAAATAAATATATATATGGCTGCTGGAATTCGTCGAACGATGCCCTGCGTTCGACGAACGCGCAGCGCCCTGAGTTCGACGAACGCGCAGCGCCCTGCGTTCGACGAACGCGCAGCGCCCTGCGTTCGACGAACGCGCAGCGCCCTGCGTTCGACGAACGCGCAGCGCCCTGCGTTCGACGAACGCGCAAAGCCCTGCGTTCGACGAACGCTCAGCACCCTGCGTTCGACGAACGGCGCCAGGCGCTCGACGATCTCATTATTATTATATATATACAATATTATATAAACAACTTTCTCTGCAGGCGTTCGACGAATCTTCCCTGCGTTCGACGAAAGCGCTCCCAGCCCGCTGAGACTCAGCCCAAACCACTGAGACGAGCCTGCCGTTCGACGAACTCTCTGCGTTCGACGATTCCCTCCGCTTCTCCGCGTTCGACGAATCTTCCCTGCGCTCGACGAATCTCAATCCAGAACCCACTAGCTTCCAGCTGCTATTCGCACCCCACCAGCGCTCAAGTCAAACACGCCTCTTCCCTTCTAGAAGCAGCCAGCTGCTTCCCACTAGGTCCTAAATATCTATTTTTTGCTAATTGCAGCCCATTTTTTTCCTATAAATAAGGTGGGCTTTCCCTTGTTTTAAAGGTTCATAAAAATTAGAACCTAATTAAGTGTTGTTCCTGTGAGTTTTTGAGTGTTCTTGTATGAGTGTTTTTCTTGAGTGTTTATGTGAGAATGTTTGTGTGTTTTCCTAAGCTCTTGTTTGAGCTCTCCAAGTTTAGACTTTCTTTAAAAAGTTGTGATATGAATATATATATAAGAAAGTTTTTCTTGTTCGTTTTGTTCTTGCTCTTTTTGTTCTTCTTTTGTTCATTGTTGTGTGTGTGAGTGTAAGAGAGTAAAGTTTATTGCTTTTGTTTTTAATTTAGTTTTTCATTTATTGCAAGTGTGTGTGTGTAGGTGGATAAATTTTGTTTTTGTTAACTTAGATTTAATTTAATAGCATAGTTTTTATTATTGTCCTGCATTTATTTCCCCTCTACCCGTTCGGGTAGAAATTGCTTTTATTTCCCGTCTACCCGTGTCTACCCGTTTGGGTAGAACTTGCACCGCATTTATTTCCCCTCTACCCGTTCGGGTAGAGATTGTTTTTATTTCCCGTCTACCCGTTTGGGTAGAACTTGCACCACATTTATTTCCCCTATACCCGTTCGGGAAGAGATTGCAATTTTTGTCCTTTAATTTCTGTCATTTCAATTCCGTAGAGTGAGTGTGTTTTTAATTTAGTGTGCACCTCTTTTCCTTATAATTATTTTTTTGTTTTCGCTAACGCACGTAGTCGCTTAAATATCATCGTCATCGCTCTTATAACTTTGTAAATATTAACACTCGTTTCATCGATAAAATAATAGCGCGTTTTCAAAGTAAAAATAATCAACACATTCTTGGAAAAATACGACCTTGATAATTTTCAAAAAATTATCCTATACTATACGCGATAAGGTGCCTTTTCGAATGATTAGTTAGGATAATAACGATACAAAAAACTTGCAAAACTCTCTCCTTTTCTATTTACATATTTAGAGAATTCAGCGTCGTAGTCGGGGCGTAATCGTCGATATTTCGAAAGAAGAAAAAACCGTTACTTCTATTACTCGAAATAGGATAACGGTTAGTTTCTCGAAGTAGGAGTACTCGCGAAACTCCTCGAAAACGCCCGCCTAATTCTAATCACATCACAAGAAAGGTTTTGCAAAGCTTTCAAATAATTTTTAACCATCAATGATATCTGTTGTTTTACTTTGGGTCACTTAGATCACACCTAGGGGGGTGAATGGTGCGATATGTGTTTTTTATATTCTTTTTAGGTTTAGTAAGATAATAAAGCAAACACAGAAAATACATAAGGATTTATAGAGGTTGCCCAAGAATGCCTTGGGTAGTCCTCTCTCCACACAACTTATGTAGCAATGTGCTAGACTAGACAAAACTCCTCCAAATCTCAGATCTCACAATAGAGACCCTACCTCAGTCCTCTCCACCAAGACTTACACTTAGGCTACCATAACCCTACCTCAATCTCTACAAACAAAGATCTACACTCAAATCTTATCCAAGTTCCTGCCTCAGATCCAAAGGATCTTACCCTCAGATTCCCATTAGAATCCTACAACTCAGGCTCCAAGAGCCCTACAACTCAGACTTATAAGAAAGCCCTACACTCAGATCTCAAAAGAGATCATACATCAACAGTTTATTAATTTACTCTTTACAATATAACTTAGACTCAAATAATCAAGAATGAATATGAAAGTGCACAGTGTAACCTCTGAGTATTCTCTAGAGTGGGGGGGGGGGGGGGGGTGAAAAGATATTTAAAACTTCTACCCTAAATATGCACACACAATAAAACTTCTAACAACTATGCAATCAGCAAACCAACACTGAATAAAAAAATGTAGAGTGCAGAAATAATAAATGGGATAGCATAGAAAAGCACAATCACAGAAGACACAGGTTTATAGTGGTTCCCCAAAATATAAGTACTACACTCTTCTACCACCTTGGTAAGAATGCACTATCTAGTGCATGAGTATTTTGATAAGGAGTCTCTCAGAACTAACCACTGAGTCTTTTGATAAGGAGACTCTTAGAACCACTGATTAAGTCTTTTGACACAGAGACTCTTAGAACCAACTACTGAGTCTTTTGATAAGGAGACTCTTAGAACCACTGAATCCTTTATAGAGGGATTCTTAAAACTCTATCCTCTATTACAATAAACGAAGTGAGAGTAAAGGAGAAGAAAAAAAAGACTAGGATTCTTCTGTTTGAATCCTTCTTCAGCAGCCACTCAGGATGCTGTCACTTGATGTTCTTCAGGATATGTATAGAATGAACTCTTGCTTATGATAAAGAAGAATGCAAGAGTTGTTTTGCTTGTGATCATGATAATCTATGTACTTTTGTTGGCTCCGTGTTGTAAGGTGAAGAAGAAGCATAGCCTATGCATTTTCTTGTACAGAGATGTTATTCTTCTTTTTCCAGAGAGAGAGAGAGAGAGAGAGAGAGAGAGCTTGAGGAAGAAGAAGACTGAATAGCTTGATTAATTTTCCTGGTTGTCTTCCACCTTCTCCATACTTATTCTCTGTCGAATAATATTTGAATTTGTTTCCTCTTTTGTTCTGTACACAGAAGGAATGTCCATTGGACAATAAATGTCTTTTTCCATTTCTGTTCACAACTCATTATTCTGAATTTGAATAACTTCTAAGAATGTCTTTGTTGTCTCTCTAGAGTACTTCATTCTATTCTTGGTGATAAACGAGCCGTTAGAATTCAGATTATGGCCTTGGATACCTTCTTAAAAAGCATCAGAAAAGATAACAGAAAACATTCTATTTCCGTCTGTATTTGATGTAGCGTCGAATTCATCTCACTTCTAATCAACGTACCTCTGAGTTCTAATATAAGCTGCTTCGAGATCTTTCTCGGCATTGAATGAACTCAGATGTCGACATTGCATCGAATCCTTATCGACGTATCCATCGAGTTGAAGACTTGGACTTTGAGCTTCATCTTCTGCATCAAAATCAAGTCGAAGTTGCGTCGACTTCTGATATTGCTTTGACATGCGTTGTTTTCTGTGTCAAGAACATTTCATTGTTGCGTCGACTTCACTTATACTTCAACTTCAGTCTGAGTTACTTCTACTTGTTTTCAAAGTTGCTTTGACTTTCAGTCAAAGTTGCGTCGACTTCTATTTGTTGCAAGTTTAACTCAACTGAATTTTGTGCTTATTTAGGACTGGTCTTGACACTCTAGTGTGAGTGTGATATCTTAGGACATCTAATGGCCACATTACCCTCTCTATACGATATGGGTAATAAGTCCTAGATTATAAAATCACTTGTAGATAATTTGTAAGATAAATCATAAAGGTGTTTTTCCCAACAATCTCCCATATTTATCTTAACAAATTTTACAAATAATTAAGTGATTTCAAACATGTTAAATAGAAACCGAGTACAAACAAATATGATATAGACATAATGACATGGTAAACTAAAAACTTCTTATTAATATAAATAGATGTTTATCAGAGTTAGTTACCCAAGAAGTGATCTACTTTCTCTCTTTGAGAAAAGTAGATAAGGCCTCATAGACCTTTCTGAATTTTCTTTTAACATATTTGAAATTTCCTGGGATGGCCTTCTATGGATTCTTCTGAATTCTTTCATGTCCTTTGAAAAGCTTCTCCAGGTCAGATTCTACTTTAGGATACACATCATTGAGTTTGAGTCCCAAACCAATGACTTTAGCAGACATCAAATTTATTTCATCCAGATCTAGCTCTTCCGGATCAGGTACTATAAAGGTAGACTATATAACTCCAGGAATTGGAGTTGACTTGAGCAATCATCTTTCTCTTTTGAAGTGGTTGTTCTGCTTCATCCTGATCACATCCAAGGCCTCCTTTGTGAAGTTGCCCTTTATTTTCAAGAAGTTTTTCTTGAGGATTCTTGGCAACATACTCTGTAGGATTAAACAGAGTGCTTGGAATTTGAATTGCCTCCTTTAGTTGTTCTTTTTCCACAACATTCTTGCCCTTCTTCAGCCTTTCAATGAACAACCTTCTCTTTTCTGTGAAAATTTCTCGTTTTGATAATACTATCAGACACCAAGTTAAGGTTCTGACAAGCGGAAAAATGGGAACTAGGTCGCAGGAACACTCTCAACCCAACTGGGCACAATAAACCAGAAACAAAGAAGGAACACGAGGACTAGTATTCAAAACTCTTCTTTACAATTTGAGGTACATATTGCGAGACATGCTTCACCAATACAATTGAAGAAGAATAACAACAAGACAAGCAGAAGCCGCCCGACTAGCAAGCCGCCCGACTTAACAAGGCTGTCCGCGCAAACCGCCAAGTCGCCAAACCGCAACTCAACACGCGGACTACCCGTTATTCCAATGCTGACACTGTCCGCCCGAGCAAGGCCGCCTGACCACTGTCACTTAGCCGCTCCTAACCGCGAACACTGCTGCTAACAAGCTGAACAGAAAATAGACCGGCAAGGCAAGCCACCTAACCGCACGGTCTGACCTTATTGAAAGCAAGAACACAAGCCAAAGAGAAAAGCTGTCGCAAACCGCGACCACCTGCTGCTACCCGCCGCTGACTGCCACCGACTTAACCGATGCGGTCTTCTCTGAACAAGTCAGAACCACATACAAGCCGCGCAGCTGTTCACTGTATTTGATCTGAGGGAGAGGTCCTATTTATAGGTGAGAGGTGGAGTGTGGTAACCGCCCATAGAGATAGGATAACCGCCCCAACCTGGCAGTGGGTAGAAAACAAACCGTGCGGCTTAAAGACAAGCCGCACCAGTCTACCGGAACACCAGGACTTGAAGCAGACCAAGTCCAAGAATAATCCGGACTGACAGGTCGCCAACCCACTGCGGGTAGGCAACCCGCGCGGTCTCAAGACAGACCGCCCGACCTTCTGCGGGTAGACAACCCGCGCGGTCTCAAGACAGACCGCCCGACCTCCACTTCACTTCAATATTTTCAAAACTCCCCCTTGAAGTGAAAAGTGGAAGTCAACCCGAGTAAACCTCATAACCGAGTGAATGGTCCCTTTGCTAGCGGCTTCGTGAAGATGTCATCGACATTGTCCTCGCTCCGCACATGCTCAACCATCAGAGAACCCTCCAGCACCTTTTCCCGAATAAAATGATCCTCGATCTCGATGTGCTTGGTCCGCGTATGACAAACTGGATTATTAACCAGTTTGAGTGCACTCTCATTGTCACCGCGTAGCAGAGTAGGACGCCACACCTCCTCATGGATGTCTTTTACCAACCTCCTCAGCTAGATGGCTTCCTGAGCTGCCAAGGCTGAAGCCTTGTACTCCGCTTCAGTGGTAGAAATAGATACCGAATCCTGCTTCTTGCTGCACCATGATATAGCTGCAGGGCCCGCCAAAAAGACGTTTCCAGATGTCGACTTCCGATCATCCGAATCTCCCCCATAATCAACATCCATATAACCATGCAGGTTAAAGCACGTATCTCTCCTATAACAGAGACCCAAATCAGAAGTCGTCTTCACGTACTTCAGGATACTCCTGGCCGCCACCAGATGAGGTTTCTGTGGCTCCGCCATATATCGACTCACCCTGCCAACTGCATATGCAATATCTGGCCTGGTAATCATCAAATTTATCAGACTCCCAATAAGATCCTGGAACACTAATGGATCAGAAAGAATCCGCCCCTCATCCAGCCAAAGCTTTAGACCAACGTCAAGAGGAGTTGAACTACACTTCCCTTCCTGCATGCCGAATCTCTTAATGATTTGCTCCGCATAGCCCTTCTGGGAAATAAGCACTCCATTCTTCTGCCTCTCAACCTCGAGTCCAAGGAAGTGATGGAGCTCACCTAGATCCTTCATCTCAAATCTGATAGCAAGCTCAGCACTTAGCCTTGCTACCTCCTCCTCTGAGTTCCCGGTGAAAATCATGTCATCCACATACAACAGCACGAGGACCTAAAGCTCTCCCTTCTTCTTGTTCAACAAGCTAGAATCTGAGTCTGAAGCAAAGTATCCGCAAAAATGGAGATATTCTATGATCTTCCCATACCACGCCCTAGGCGCTTGCTTCAACCCATAGAGGACCTTCTTCAACTTGCAGATGTGTCCCGGATGAACTTTCGATACATACCCAGGTGGCTGAACCATGAAGATGTCCCTGTCAATCTCGTCGTACAAGAAAGCATTCTTTACATCAAGTTGCCAAATCTTCCATCCTTGGCAAGCTGCCAATGCAATCACCACCCGCACCGAAGTCATCTTGGCCACTGGATTGAATGTCTCCTCATAATCCTCCACATACTGTTGTGAGAACCCTCGAGCAACAAGGCGAGCCTTGTACCGCTCGATACTACCATCCGCCTTCTTTTTCAGTTTGAACACCCACTTGCAAGTTACAGGAGTTATGCCCTCAACCTTAGGAACAAGATCCCAGGTTTCGTTCTTCCTGAGGGCAGCCATCTCCTCATCCATGGCATCTTCCCACTCCTTGACTCCAGTGGCTTCCTCAAATCTTGAAGGCTCTCGCTCATCCAGAGGGACAGCAAAGAAACATGAAACAAAGCTTACCATGTTTCCTCCTGTATAACGACCTGGTGGAATTATAGTCCTCTTTGACCTTCTCAAGGTCGGTACTGGACTAACCACTTCCGCTGCTTCTTCAGAATCAACTCTGTTCTCAGGCGTACTTGGAGCATTGCTCCCCCTGCTTCCAGAACCTGAAGCATCTTCCCCAGAGCTTGACGCAACTGGAGTCCCTGGTGAAACAGGCAACTCCTCCTGAAGACCTTCTGCAGCTTCCCTTTGCCTTTCAACCTTGATATCTAATAGTTATACCAGAACTCCCCTGGTATGACGTCAGCTCGTCAAATACCACATCGCAAGATACTACAAATCTCCGCGACTGGGGATCCATGCACTTCCAGCCCTTCTTTCGGTCATCATACCCAACAAACACTAGTTCCCTCGCCTTCGCGTTTAATTTTGTTTTAAAGGCATCAGGAACGTGCACATAGCCAGTTGAACCAAACACTCGTAAGTGTCCCACACCGGGCTTCTCCTTAAACATCAGCTCACGTGGAGTCTTCATGTTGATCGGACTAAGAGGCATCCGATTGATGACAGAAGCAACACAAGACATACCCTCCGCCCAGAAGGACTTTGGAATATTCTTGGCATGAAGCCAGCACTTCACGGTCTCCGTCAAATGACGGATTTTCCGCTCAGTAACTCCGTTCTGTTGTGGAGTATGCGCACAAGAGAGCTCTCTCTGGATGTCGTGCTTCCTGCAAAAACTAAAGAACTCACCTGAGGTGAACTCACCTCCATTGTCAGTTCTCAGTTTTTAATCAGCAGTCTAAGACGACCCTCCACAAGCTCCTTGAACTCCACAAACTTCCCGAACGCTTCTGACTTCTCCTTCATAAAATACACCCAGGTATATCTTGTGTAATCATCAATCAAAACCAACATATACCGGTTGCCTCCAAGACTAGCACTGTTGGTCGGGCCAAAAAGATCACCGTGAATCAACTCCAATGGCTTCTTGCACCTGCTCTGTGATTTGTCAAATGGAAGTCGATGAGACTTGCCATACTAACACCCCACACAGACATGACCCTCTCCCATGGATGATAAACTAGGCAAGCATTTCACAAGGCCTTTTTCCGCCATAGTCTTCAGCTTCGCCATGCCAACATGCCCTAGCCTTTCATTGCAGATAGCCGCGCTATCATTTGTCCGCATCTTATCAACATAGGAACTTGTTGATAAAATAAACAAGTCTTTTACCCTTCTCCCAACATGAACTGTGTCAGCTTGCATCGATGACACATTCTTAAGAAACCTCACTTATGTTGGACCAAACAGAACGTGATATCCGGCGTTTACAACGTTAGTCACTGAGAAGAGATTTTTCTTCACACCCGACACGTGATAAACACTCCGTAATTTTAGTGGACCCTTATCACTGCCTAAAGAAACCACCCCTCTTGCTTGACTGCATGAATAGAATCATCAGCGGTAATAATATCATCATTATCTGAATAAGGCTGCGCATAAGAAAGCTTTGACCCATCTCCGGTGAGGTGATGACCACACCCCGAGTCAACAATCCAGTCCTCCTTTTAGTTGATAGAAGAAAGAACATCAACGTACACCGCCGTCAGATTTGCCGTAAAGGCACCCTCTCCTCCCCATTCAACTTCCTCATTCCTGGATCCAACTTCCTTCTTGCTAGCAGCATGCCCTGCCTGAAGATTCAATCGGCAATCCTTCTTAAAGTGACCAAGCTGATTACATTTGAAGCATCGAAGTCCTTCCTTCTTCTTTCCATCAGACTTAGGAGCATAGATCCTCTCCTGCTGACCTGAAGTAGAAGAACCATCGCTTCCAGATGACTTTTTCTTCTTATCTCACTTCTTCTTCTTCCCAGAAAAGAGCACCTCATTATCTCCCCTGGAGACAGACATCCCAGCCATCTGCTTTGCCAAGCTTTCTTGCGAAGCAAGCAAATTCTCCAGCTCAAGCAACGACGACTGATTGGCCCAGCCTTGGACATAAGTGATAAAGGCCACATATTCTCTCCGCAATCTGTGAATAATGGAACTCTTCAGCTTTTCCTCAGAAATGGGCTCATCTGGATCCAATGCAGAAATCTCTGCACAAAGGTTCTTCATCTTTAAAAAGAAAGTAGAAAAAGAAAGATCACCTTGAGTGGTTTTTGCCAACTCATTTTCCAAGAACTGTAGTCACGCTACATTCTTCTTATTGAACATCCCGTCAAGAGAAGTCCAAATCTCAGCAGCAGATCGACATCCTATGATGTGATCAAATAGATCTGATGAAATTGCCCGCTTGAGAGTAAACTCAGCTTTCGCATTTGTTTTCTTCCAAGCTTTCACAAGCTCAGCATTCCCTTCAACAAGGACAACTGCTTGTCTCGCATCTCCTCCGACAACCTCCCAGAGATCCTCACCAAGAAGATAGCTTTCCATACAAGACTTACACTTCTTAAAGTTAGTCTGTGTAAGAAGCTCAATACCAAAACCTCTTGCAATTCCACCTTCCATTGCAGTACTACTGATTTACTTGTGCTCCAGAAATCCAAGCAAGATAACTGCGGCTGAATCACTGCTCAAACCTCTGTCCCTCTGATACCATGTGAAAATTTCTCGTTTTGATAATACTATTAGACACCAAGTTATGGTTCTGACAAGCGAGCAAACGGGAACTAGGTCGCAGGAACATTCTCAACCCAACTGAGTACAATAAACCAGAAACAAAGAAGGAACACGAGGACTAGTATTCAAAACTCTTCTTTACAATTTGAGGTACACATGGCGAGACATGCTTCACCAATACAATCAAACAAGAATAACAACAAGACAAGAAGAAACCGCCCAAGCCGCCCGACTAGCAAGCCGCCTGACTTAACAAGGCTGTCCGCGCAAATCGCCAAGTCGCCAAACCGCAACTCAACACGCGTACTACCCGTTATTCCAATGCTGACACTGTCCGCCCGAGCAAGGCCGCCTGATCGCTGTCACTTAGCCGCTCCTAACCGCAAAAATGCTGCTGACAAGCTGAACAGAAAACAGACCGGCAAGGCAAGCCGCCTAACCGCACAGTCTGACCTTATTGAAAGCAAGAACACAAGCCGAAGAGAAAAGATGCCTCAAACCGCGACCACCTGCTGCTACCCGCCGCTGACTGCCACCGACTTAACCGCTGCGGTCTTCTTTGAACAAGTCAGAACCACACACAAGCCGCGCAACTGTTCACAGTATTTGATCTGAGGGAGAGGTCCTATTTATAGGCGCAAGGTGGAGTGTGGTAACCGGCCATAGAGATAGGAAAGCCACCCCAACCCGGCTGCGGGTAGAAAACAAATTGTGCGACTTAAAGACAAGCTGCACCGGTCTACCGGAACACCAGGACTTGAAGCAGACCAAGTCCAAGAACAAGCCAGACTGACAGGCCACCAGCCCGCTGCGGGTAGGCAACCCGCGCGGTCTTAAGACAGACCGCTCGACATTCTGCGGGTAGACAACCTGCGCGGTCTCAAGACAGACCGCCCGACCTCCACTTCACTTCAATATTTTCAACATTTTCTTCCAACTCTCTTTGAGATGCTTCAAATTCATATTGATGCATTTCTCTAATCTCATCTAGGGCTCTGTCAAGCTTTGGGTCACTGTATACCTCCATTCTATTTTAAGGGATTTCAACCTTCTCATAAGTTTTGTAATAAGATTTGTCCTTCTTGAACTGCTTTATTTGTTCTTTTGTATACCTCTCCTAAGCAGGTATGTCTCTTCCATATCCCCTTCCTCTAAAAATCTCTTCCCATTCCTCTGTAATTTCTTCCATGTCCTCTTCCTCTAAATGAAGGTCTTCCTCTAGAAGCTGGTGTTGGGACAATTGGAATAAGTGTTGGAGTAGGAGCAGGACGGAGCTGAGCTGGTGTTGGAGAAGATGGAGTAGATTCAGGAACAAGGGCAGCAGGCTTGATTGGAGGTGATGTTGTTGTTGACTCTTCAGAATAAGGTCGGAAGTTTGGTGTTTCAGGGATGGGTAAATCAACCCATTCTGAGTATTCTTTCAAGCTTTTCCAGTAATCATCATCATTGGAGAAGAGATCATCCTCCCCCTGTTGTAATGGCTCCCCTTGGATTGAAGACAGGGTTCTGAGAGGAGAGGATGGTGCAGATGTCAGAGTGACCTTGGAAGTGATGGCTAGTCCTCCTTCTGAAACACAAGGAGAGGGAAGATTTGCAGTGTACAATGAGTCCGTAGAGGCCTGCTGTTCCACTTTCCCCCTTGCTTTATATCATTGAAGAAGGATATAAATACATCAGCAGGCAGCACTGACAACCTCACTTCCTCTTCACGAGCTTTTGTTTGAGTAGTGAGATTCTTTAATCTTCTACGTTGGGCACACAGTTTTCTATAGCAATCTTCTGAGAATTTAAGATACAGAGAACTGAACTGAGACAATAATGTCTCTAAGGCTAGATAACCTGCTTCAATAAGATCTCTTTGATTTTGAGGAGAAATCATTGATTACCCGTGGGTACCTGCACAAAAAACGAAAGAGAGAAGTAGAGAGGAAAACAGAGGAGTGCGAAAGAGAGAAGATTCAAAAGCACAATAGAGTCTAACAACTGATTTACTTTGAGTAGATGAATCATCCCAACTTAGGGTTGTATTCGAAGCACCATCGAAAAGAGATGAATTCATCGCGCCAAAACATGTCGAAGTCGCTTCTAGAAGCTAGTCTGCGTGCGCTTTGCAAAGTCAACGTAACGTCGAGTAGAATTGGCGTGGCTCCGAATAATGTCAGCAACTATGATGTCGACGTAAGCATCGATATGAATTCGACGTTACATCGAGTGTTATTCGAATGAACTATCCCAGACCGCTCTTGAAGCTAACGTCGAGTATTAATTGATGGTGCGTCGATCTAAATTCAACGCAGCTCTGGATAAACAGTTATATTTTTCTCAAAAAATTTGCTGTTTTTCCCATCAATACCTTTCTATGAAAAATAGGTTTGGGTACATAATAAAGGTGTCCTAAAGAGCTCCATCAAGCATTCCCAGTGCAATGATGAAGAACTTGTGCTTAATTTCATCAAGTTTCTTAGTTAAGATGCCAGCCCTTTGAATATTAGTAGAAATGTATTGAAGATTGATCTTACCCTTCTCTACATTGTCCCTGAGAAAGTGGTGTCTTATCTCTATATAATTAGTTCTGTTGTGGAGAATAGGATTGGAAGCTATAGAAATAGCACTAGAGCTGTCACAAAATATTATGGAGTTGTCAAGAGAAAAGTTGTAGTCTAACAACTGATTTTGCACCCACAATATTTGTGAACAACAACTTCCTGCAGCTATATACTCAACTTCAGCTGTAGAAGTTGAGACTGAGGTTTGCTTCTTGCTAAACTAGGAGATCAGTCTAGCACCCAGGAATTGATAGGTTCATGAGGTGCTTTTTCTATCAAGCCCGCATACTGCATAATCTGCATCTGAATATCCTACTAAGTCAAATCCAGATTCTACAGGATACCATAAGCTAAGTTCTGGTGTACCCTTCAGATGTCTGAGTATTCTTTTTATAGAACTCATATGGGATTCCTTGGGGTCAACCTGAAATCTAGCAGGAACATACCAAGCTCTTGGAGCTTGCTTGAAACCATACAGTGCTTTATCTAATAAATAGACAATAGAGGGATAAGATGGATTGACAAAACCTGGGGATGCTCCACATATACTTCCTTTTGAAGTGTGTCATTTAGGAATGCACTTTTCACGTTCATCTGATAGACCTTTATCTTCATATGTGCAACATAGGCAAGGAACATCCTGATTGCTTCCAGCCTTGCTACTGGAGCAAATGTTTGGTTGAAGTCAATTCCTTCCTCTTGCTTATATCCTTGAGCAACAAGCCTGGCCTTGTTTCTGACAATGACTCCAGTTGAGTCCATCTTGTTTTTTTATACCATTTGGTTCCAATTGTTGGGTAATTTCTTGGTCTCTAAACTAAGGTCCAGACTTTGTTCCTTTCAAACTGAGCTAGTTCCTCTTGCATGATAGTTATCCAGTGAGGGTCATTGTTTGCTTCTTCAAACTTCTTTGGCTCATATTGTGAGAGGAAGCATTGCAACATAGTTTCATTTGTTATCTGATTCCTTGCCTTTACTCTCACTGTCAAATCTCCTATAACTTGAGTTGGAGGGTGATCCTGGTTCTAGTTGAGCTGATCAGTGGATCCACCTCCTCATGAATTTCCTCTTGCTCATTGGCTGTGGGAGCACCATTTTCATTTATTGGAGTGACCTTTATGTCTGATGCTGCTGGTGCTCTAATATCATCCTCACATACAACAGAGTCTTCATCTGAATCATTGTCATTTTTCTGTTTGCCTTTTTCCTGGCAATCTGATGGGTGGTCCATGATGCTGAGCCTTTCCACTTGATCAACAAGTTGGTCTTCTTCCTGCAATATAACATTGGTGGAAGTTTCCTTCCCCTTGGAGAACATGTTAGTTTCATTAAATACAGCATGCATTGACTCCTCAATTTTGAGAGAGTCCTTATCATAACACCTATAGACCTTGATTGATTAGGAATATCCCAAGAACATCCCATCATCAGCCTTCTTATCAAATTTGGCAAGATGACTCTTCCCATTATTAAGAATGAATCAGGTACACACAAAAATCCTAAAGTATGTGACTATATGTGTCTTTCCTTTTAATAACTCATAAGGAGTCTTTAAATTAGTTTTGTGGATGAGACTTCTATTCAGAACATAGTTGGCAGTATTTACTACCTCAGCCCAAAAGGACTTTGGCAAATTGGATTCAGCCAAAAATGTCCTTCCTGATTCAATTAGATTTCTATTTTTTCTTTCATCCACCCTATTTTGTTGGGGGGGGGGGGGTTCTAGGAGCTGAAAAGCTTTATCTTATCCTTTCATCCTCACAGAATCTACAAATTAACTGATTTTCAAACTCAGTACTCCCGATCATAGCAACCTGAGTATTGAATTCAGATTGAATCTGTCTAATGAATCTTGAGAGGATCTTGAAGGTGTCTGACTTAGTTTTTAGAAATAACAGAACATCCAGCTGAATCTAGAAAATTCATCTATAATGACTAATGTATAGGACTTGCATATTAGGCTTTGAGTGGAGATAGGACCAAATAGGTCAATGTGCAACAAATATAGGATTCTAGGGGAATCATTCTTACCATTTGGTTTGAATGATGACTTTGTTTGCTTTCCTATTTGGCAGACTCTATGTAACGGTCCAGGCCCGTCAACACGGGACCCAGCTGGCACCGCCGGCCCAGGCCCGCCAACACAGGACCCAGCTGGCACCGCCGGTTAAGCCTAACCAAATGGTCTGTAGACCATGCACCCCAACCCCTCCATGTCCCACCACTGGGCACAGTGGGTTGTTGGAAGTCGTAGCCCAGCTCAATTGGTGATGAGAAGTGGAAGAACTCCATAGTTAAGCGTGCTTGGGCTGGAGTAGCACGGGATGGGTGACCTCCTGGGAAGTACCTATGCTGCCGCTTAACTGAAGAATTTCTCATAAAAAGAGGGGCTACGACTTCCAACAACCCACTGTGCCTAGTGGTGGGACAGGGAGGGGTTGGGGTGCATGGTCTGCAGACCATTTGGTGATAGCACTTTTTGTAACGGTCCAGGCCCATCAACACAGGACCCAGCTGGCATCGGCGACACCGGCGGCCCAAGCCCGCCAACATGGGACCCAACTGGCACCGCCGGTTAAGCCTAACCAAATGGTCTGCAGACCATGCACCCCAACCCCTCACTGTCCCACCACTGGGCACAGTGGGTTGTTGGAAGTCGTAGCCCCCTTTTCATGAGAAATGCTTCAGTTAAGCGGCAACGCAGGGACTTCCCAGGAGGTCACCCATCCTGTGACTACTCCAGCCCAAGCACGCTTAACTATGGAGTACTTTCACTTCTCATCACCAATTGAGCTGCATAGTTAAGCGTGCTTGGGCTGGAGTAGTCATGGGATGGGTGACCTCCTGGGAAGTCCCTGCGCTGCCGCTTAACTGAAGCATTTCTCATGAAAAGGGGGGCTACGGCTTCCAACAACCCACTGTGCCCAGTGGTGGGACAGGGAAGGGTTGGGGTGCATGGTCTGCAGACCATTTGGTTAGGCTTAACCGGCGATGCCAGCTGGGTCCCGTGTTGGCGGGCTTGGGCCGCCGGTGCCGGCGGTGCCAGATGGGTCCCGTGTTGACGGGCCTGGACTGTTACACTATACAAGGATGGTCTTTCTTAAACTTACCAATTGGTAAGCCTCTTACTAGGTTAATCTTAGACAGCTGTGCTATTATCTTAAAATTCAGATGACCAAGTCTCCTATGCCATAACTTATTGTTTTCTAGTGGGAGTTAAACAAGCAAACTTCTGACTTAGCATACTCAAAGTCTACTACATAAACCTTACCCTTTCTAAGTCCAGTCAATACTATTTGATTAGTTATAGAGCTAACTATATGACATAAGGACTTATTGAATACAACTTTGTATTCACCATCACATAATTGACTGATACTAATTAGATTATGTTGAAGTCCTTCAATGTAAGCCACCCTAGAGAAGGATATTTCCCTAATTTTGAGCACAACATATCCTTTGTCTGACCAGAGTGGGAATTCCCAAAGATTACCTTAGGGCCTTCCTTGGCCTTGTAGTTTTCCAGCAATTCTTTTGCTCCAGTCATATGCATGGAGCATCCACTATCCAAATAACACTGCTGGTTTGTGGTAGAGCAGTCTCCTCTCTGCATATGAAATTAAACATTAGTATAGACCCTCACTTACTGGGGTCTCTTCCTTCTATCATCATATGGAGTTATGAAAGAATAAGTTGGTCTTTCAGTATACCCCTTAAGGTGAAGAAGTGCTGGTTTATTATGCCAGTAATGTTTGGCTTTGTGCCCAAATTTAAAACAACAAGAACATCTAAGATTGTAAGTAGAAATAAAAGAGAGGGGTCTAGATGTTTGAAAATTATTTACTGGGAACTTGCGTCGAGAAGAAATCGACGCATCTTTAGAGTTGCATTGAGTGGAATTTGACGTGTCTGCATAGTTGCTTCGATAGCAAGTCGATGCAAAATATTGGTTGCACCGAGTAGAATTTGACGCACCCTCATACTTGCTTCGAGTTGATGTCAAAGCATATACTAAACTCCGTTGAGTTGCATTCGACACATCTTTAAAACTGCATTGAGTTCTATTAGACGCATGATTCATTTTATTAAGAATTTTATATTTTTTGATTGGATTTTCTAAGGGGTGTTTTCCTAGATTTCTTGTTTGATTAATAGTATTTAACCTGTTGAATACAGTGACTTTATTAGGGTTGTTGTTTAGTTCTTCACAAGATTCTAGGTTGTTATTAGATTGATTTATGCAAGATCTAATGACTACTATAGAATTTTCCCAGGCAGGTTTGCTAGGGATTGGTGTGCTGGTGGATGAATCTGCTCCTAGACTAAGGTGTTTAAATCTCATAGAGAGATTTTGTGAAACGTCCTTAAGATTTTGACTCCTCCAATTGAGAGAGTCTTTAAAGGCTTTTGCCTTTGAAAGGTCTTCTTTCAAGTTAGATTTCTCATTACTTAATGTATCTATTTCTTTTTCTTTCCTATATATCTGATTTCTTAATTCATAGTTGACTGAATACAGATTGTCTTTCCTAAGGTCTTCTAATTCTTTTCTAAGTGTGTTAAGTTCTTTTTGACTGTTAATATAATTTTGACAAAAATATTTGAAACAGTCTTAAAAATCTTTTGAAGAGAAATCAAACTTATCAAATATTATTACCTGATTTTCTTCAGTAGAGTCTTCAAAAGCCATTAAACAGGCTTCTTAAGTTGCACACTCTTCATCACTATCATATGAGGAGGAACTTGACTTGGACTCTGAGTCACTCCAGGTTTCAGCAATGAAACCTTTTCCCTTTTTCTTATCCTTCTTCCTAAAGGATTTCTTTTGTGCTCCTTCTTGTTGTTGCTTCTGTCCCTCTGTTCCTCAGGGCATTCATGGGCAATATGCCCTGACTTTCTGCATAAGAAGCAGATTATTCCCTACTTTGGAGTTTTGTCAAACCTTGGTTTGCTTGAACTCCTCTCCTTTCTTTTGGAGTCTTCTGTCTTGACCCATCTTTTGAATCTTCTAGCCAAGAGATTGAACATCTCTTCCTCAAAAGTGGAAGGCTCCCCTTCAGCAGACTTTAGAGCAATTGTCCTTTCCTTAGGAGTTGAAATTTTCTCCTTAGCTTCTATCTCAGCCCTGCTCTTCAGTAGGAGCTCATAGGAATTGAGCTTTCCTAGCTGAGTATCTACGAATATTTCTCTATGACATCTGGACTCTCTGATAGCCCAGATCCTTGAGTCACATGTTCTTGGGAAGCACGTACTGAGCTTGTCATTAATTTATGTCAGAGAAATTTCCTTGTCCAATCCCTTCAGCTCATTTATAATGGTGTTGAATCTATCATGCATCTTAGCCACACTTTCTTCAGCCTTCTTCTGAAAGTTCTCATATTGGGATATGAGAAAGGACTTTCTGTCCTTTCTTTCATCAGAGCTGCCCTTTACTAATCTGGAAAGGGATTACCAAATTTCTTTTGCTGAGTTGCAGTCAGCAATCTTCTGGAATATGTCATCAGACATAGTTGATACCAGAATATTAATGGCTTTGACATCACATGCCTTCACCTTCTTTTCTGCATCAGTCTGCTTTGCTCTAAGGACAGCTTCTTGTGTCACTGTCCCACTGGCATCCTTTCTGGATGGTGCTGGAGGACCTAAAATAATGACATAAAAATGTCTTCATTAATAGAGTTCATATATAACTTTATTATGGCTTTCCAGAGTGTAAACTTATTAAGATTACACATTAGTGGTCTTGTTGATGCATAGTCCTTAGAACTCATTTTTTCTGAAAATAGTTTTAAGTAAATAAATATGAGAAGGAAGATCTTTTGACCAAGGTGTTAGCCTTTTTATGATCAACCTCCCTCTGATACCAATTGAAAGTGCATAGTGTAACCTCTGAGTATTCTCTAGAGGGGGCGAATAGAGATTTATAACTTTTACCCTAAATATACACACAATAAAACTTCTAACAACTATACAATCTGCAAACCATCACAGTAAAATAAATGCAGAGTGCAGAAATAATAAATGGGACAACACATACAAAATCAATCACAGAAGACACACGTTTATAGTGGTTCCCTAAAATATGGGTACTCAACTCTTCTACCACCTTGGTAGGAATACATTATCTAGTGACTGAGTCTTTAGATAAGGAGACTCTCAGAACCAGCCACTGAGTCTTTTGATAAGGAGACTCTTAGAACCACTATTTGAGTCTATTAACAAGGAGACTCTTCGAACTAACTACTGAGTCTTTTGAAATGGAGACTCTTAGAACCACATAATCCTTTGTAGAGGGATTCTTAAAACTCTATCATGAGTTACAATAAAAGAAGTGAGAGTAAAGGAGAAGAAAAAGAAAGACTAGGATTCTTCTGTTTGAATCCTTCTTCAGCAGTCACTCAGGATGCTGTCACTTGATGTTCTTCAGGATCTGTATAGAATGAACTCTTGCTTAAGTTAAAGAAGAATGCAAGAGTTGTTTTGCTTGTGATCCTGATAATATCTATACTCTTGTTGGCTCCCTGATGTAAGGTGAAGAAGAATAAGAAGAGCATGTGTATTTTCTTGTACATAGATGTTCTTCTTGTTTTTCCTGAGAGAGAGAGGGAGAGAGAGAGAGAGAGAGAGAGAGAGAGAGAGAGAGAGAGAGAGAGAGAGCTTGAGGAAGAAGAAGTTTGAATAGCTTGATTAATTTCTTGGTTTTCTTCCACCTTCTCCATACTTATTCTCTATCGAATAGTATTTGAATTAGTTTCCTCTTTTGTTCTGTACACAGAAGGAATGTCCTTTGGACAATAAATGTCTTTTTCCATTTCTGTTCACGACCCATTATTCTGAATTTGAATAACTTTCAAGAATATCTTTGTTGTCTCTCTAGAGTACTTCATTCCATTCTTGGCAATAAACGAGTCGTTACAAATCATATTATAGCCTTGGATACCTTCAGGAAAAGCATCGGAAAAGACAACAGAAAACATTCTATTTCTGTTTGTATTCGACGTAGCGTTGAATTCATCTCACTTCTAATCGACACACCTCTGAATTCTAATAGAAGTTTCTTCAAATTCTTTCTCAACATTGAATGAACTCAGATGTCGATGTTGCATCGAATCCTGATCGATGTATCCATCGAGTTGAAGACTTGTACTTTGAACTTCACCTTCTGCGTCGAAATCAAGTCGAAGTTGCGTCGAATTTTGAAATTGCTTTGACAGGACCTGTCTTCTGTGTTGAGAACATTTTGATGTTGCATCGACTTCACTACTTTGACTTCAGTCTGAGTTATTTTTACTTGTATTCAAAGTTGCTCCGACTTTCAGTCGAAGTTGCGTCGACTTCTAATCAACGCAAGTTTAGCTCAACTGAATTTTGTGCTTATTTAGGACTGGTCTTGACACTCTAGTGTGTGTGTGATATCCTAGGACATCTAATGACCACATTACCCTCTCTATACAACATGGGTAATAAATCCTTGATTATTAAATCGCTTGTAGATAATTTGTAAGATAAATCACAAGGGTGCTTTTCCCAACAGAATAATCTGAAGTCTTCTATAAAAACACAACTGTGCAACTGGTATTCTTCGAGGGAGGGACCTGATTCAGGCCACGTAAGCACATATCAAAGGCAAAGGTCAAAGCAAAAGCAAGAAGTCAAAGACCAAAGACAACTCATCCAGCAGAAAATGTAGAAGGCCTAGGCGACTATAGGTGAGTATAGGAGAGTATGTGCGAGCAGCCCCTTATACTCGCCAAGGTGGGCGACCATAGGCGATGCTTACTAAAGCCAGGTGAGATCCCTCATATGTCGCATAGTCGATGGGTTGGGCTGGTCTATAAATAAGACCCCCTCCCCTTCGGTTTTCCTATAAATAGGACCCCAGGGGTACCAGGAACTGCACCTTTGGCTTAGCTTTTGGAACCCCATTTTGAATACTTGGACCCGTCATCCTTAGCCATCACTCTTGATACTTGCCAAGTCAGTGCCTTCCTCATACCCTGTTCAGCCATCTTTGGTTATGGAGGGGAAGTCTCTTCTGAGCTTTTGAGTATGTGGTAGAACCTCCCTGCCACAGCACCTGGGGTCCTATTGTTTTTCTCGTAGTTCCTTCATCATTGCCCGTCAAGCCATCATGACAGATCACTAGACGAGTAACCTTTGGCGACATTGATCCGAATATTTAGGGTCAAGATTTTTCCTGGCTTCAACACATTGGTGCGGTGAGTGTAGACCGTTGTCAGAGGAGGAAAGGCTAGCAAGAAAGTGGGATGGTGGAAGTTGGCGATCATGAAGGAGCTACCAACAACTCAACAGAAGGAGGCGAGTTTGTAATGAAGGCAGATTTTGAGGAATTCACGTGGCGAATGGAGGGAAGCTTGCGAACAATCTTGCTTCCTCGCACGGAGTGCACGACAACCTCGCCTCATCGCGTGAATCCGTCAGAAGATGGTGGTCCATCTCAGTGACCAGGGAAGGAGCATGTGGAGGAGGAGCCAGAGCGATCAAGGAGTCCACAGTTCTACCAGTCACGCTCGTAGGGGATCTAATTCTGCTATGTACAGAATCTGGCGAGGTTCTATGATCCTTGCCCATATGACGAGTATGGTGGGGTTTCTCGCCAGACCGAGGATCGCCGCCAGCAAGGTGGGAGGAGCCCATTCTGTGAGGAGATCCTCTCTGCCCCCTTCCAGAGGGTTTCATGGAGCCAGTTATGAGTTACTACTCCGGGAGGGATGACCCTGTCTGCCACCTTCAGTGGTTTGAAGATGTTGTGTCTATCCGAACCATGTAGGATGTCTTCAAGTGCAGTCTCTTCGCCATCACCTTCCGGGGAAAGGCCAGATATTGGTTCTACCAGCCGGAGGGAGGTTCCATCTACTACTTCGAAGACCTGCGTCGGGGAGTGACGATGCGGTTCGCCATGACAAAAAAGAGGAAGGAGGCGACAAACCTCTTCTATGTAGTGCAAGGAGTGTGGGAGACTTTAGGAAACTACATTGATCACTTCCAAAAAGAAGTTCTGAATATCCAGGAGGTGGATGGTTTCACCTTGCAACTAGCCCTGACGTTTGGCCTAAGAGAGAGCCTCTTCAAGATGGAGATCAGCAGAGATGCCCCTATGCCCTACGAAGAGCTTATTGAACAAACCAATAAGTTTGTTCATGGGGAGGCCTCGAATCGCGGCTTCTCGACCAAGCTCACCAAGCTGACCAGGGAGGAGGAAGAGGAAGAGAAGTGTTGGAACACAGTTTTCCGCATCCCCTTAATTTGAGAATAACAAATCCTACTTGTATTTGATCTGGCTTGATATTGTGTTTTTAGCATGCAGGTTAGAACAAAATTGACACTAGGATGCTACATTATTGGTCTGGACTTGCTCACAAGATGAAATTTTGAATGTGGTCTAACACCAGACGTTAGAACTTAATGCCGGCGTTGACTTTCGTTCCCACCAAGACAAAAATGGCATGGAAGGAAGTTGTCGTGATTGCAGGAGCATTTTGGGAATGATTTGACTTAACGCCAGACGTTAACATCAACACCAACGTTAAGGTTGCTTAAAATGAATGTTTCCAAAGATGCATAATTTCTTTCCTGTTTTGAAGATCCGAGCCATCAAATTATTTCCATACTGAGTCAACGCCTGCATTAGACTTAACGTCGGCGTTAGCTTCCAGTCCTATAAATATGTGGCATTCATTCTCTTCAACCATGGATTCCAAGGAGCCCTATTCCAGCACTTCAGAAACTCTGTGAGGGCCATATTTTCAGACCACCATCTCCCACACAAATTCAAGAGAAGAATTCGAAGGAGGATCGGATCAACGCTCACCCAATGCAAAGAATGCTCGCTTTGACTTTGACAATATTCAGCGGATCTTCACCGTCTCCAGAATTCTTCATAGGGAGTTTCTTACTTGTCTTTTATATTTTGTTGTACCTCTCTCATTGTAATCGTGTAGTAAATTTGCCTCGTGTTGGCGACTAGGTCTGGGTAGGACTTAGGGAGAAATTCGCCTTGTGTTGACGACTAGGTCTAGGGAGTAGATCTAGGGGTGCTCGAAGCCTTTCTGGGGATAGAAAGGCTAGAGCGGCTTGATGCCGTAACTGGGGAAAGATCGGCAAAAGCCATCCGGTTCTTTGTGAGAAGAGTCGGTATAGAAAACGAAAAGAGTATTTCATATTCACCTTGATTTCTAGCGTCATAGAAATCAAATTTTGTAATCAAATTTTATAAATGATAATAATGTCTTTTCATGTTAATAAAAATTGATTTCAATTCTAATTTCTAGCTCTTTACTTTTGTTTCAAATTACTTATTAGAAAATCACAAAAGTTTTTCTTAAAAGCCTAAAGTTTTCTAAAACCCTTATTCACCCCCCCCCTCTAAGGGCACCTCAAGATCCAACAAGTGGTATCAGAGGTAGGTTATTCAAAAACGGCTTCACAACCGGGAATAATGGCATTTCATGATCTCGCTTCCACTAAAGGGGATGATTTTTTATTAAATGAAAATTCTTTAGCACCACCTTTATTTATGGGCAAAAATTATAAAGGGTGGAAAATATTAATGAAAATTTTTCTTAAAGCTTTAGATGAAAAAGTTTGGAATATTACTATTAAAAAAGACACCTAGCGTATTAAAAAGAAATGAAATGGTTTTAAATGCAAAATCTATAAATAGTCTATTTTGTGCATTAGATCAAAATATTTTCAAACTTATTTATATTTACCTATACCGCATATGAGATTTGGAATTTTCTTAAAAGAACTTATGATTCTCCTTCTGTATGTATGGAACAATCACAATAACCGAAGAATATGCAAGCCTGCACAAGTATTCAAGAAAGCTCCTCACATGATGGATCCATGGAAGGCACATCAAGCAGAAGGGATGATGACAACACTTCTATGGAAGAGGAAGATAAATATGACGAAGGAACTCTATGTTCAAATCTCGCCTCATCCGAAAGCGCTGTAAGGAAATCAAATTCCATTTTTTGTAATTTTATTTCTACACTACAATTGCTACAAACTACTATGCGTAAAATTATGAAATTAAAAAATTTAAATTCAAAAAAACTTAAAAGCTAAATTTAATGTAGAAACAAAGATTGATGTGTTTGATTATTCTCCACCTTGCACTTCAATTGAAAATATAAAACCTTGTTTTGATTGCAATATTCTTAAAGAAAAACTCAAGGTATATGAAAAAGAGCATCTTAAAGAACATTATGAAAATTTATCTTTAGAAAATTCATCTATTATAAATGATTGTGCTATGTGTAAAAGTTATAAAATTAAAATTAAAGAGATGGGTGAAGTATTTGAAGAGTTAAGAAATAATTACAAAACTCATATTGATTCTATTGTTTTCACTCTTAAGAATATCACAACTGCTTATAATAAAGCTAGACATAATCTCAAAGTTAAGAATTATGAATTAGAAAATAAAGTTAACTTGCTTAAGGAAATTATAAAGAAAAATTCTCAATACATAAATTCAAAATATCAAGCAAAATCCAAAGGCAAGTTAAATATGAATTTTCATAATTTATCCAAGCAAAATATAGGAAATGAGAAACAACAAAAGCTTATAAATGAAATTCTAAAATTCTATCATCATTATCATTTACAACATAATTGTTCTCCCAACATAAAATTAAATGCAAATAAATTTCCTTTAAATAATAAATTCAAAAATCATTTTTATCCAAATATTCAAGTAAATGACTATGGAAATTTGAAAACTAAATATAATGTTTGTCCAAGGTATGAATGGAGAACCATACTTAAGAATGACGCACTAATGTCAAATGAAAGGGTCCATTCATCCTTGTCTCCCCAAAAGCCAACTCGATGTATTTAGGTACCTAAAGGAACCATCCCACTTGGTGCTCTTTGGATACCTAAATCTCTTATTCATTAGGTATCATACAATTGCATGAAGTAGAAACAAATCAAAAAATGAATATGATTACTCTACTTCATGATATGCTTAACTTTATTTTTGTTTGTTTTTTTTCTTTTGTCCTTTCTTGAGCCAACATGCTAAGGTCACTTTATATAACTTGTGATATGACTTTTCACACATTAAGCCTAAAATCATTAATAAATCAAATTGAGTAAAATTAAATAAAGTCATATCATTACTCAAGTGATCTATATATCTTTTTGTTTTTATACATCTAAATCCATTAACTATAAACGTCTTTTATTATCATTATAAATTGAAAACTAAATTTGTTATATGATATTGTCAAGACTAATGAAATAATTGTAAAAAATGGATTTGAAAGGAATGTTAGGGGTCTTAGGCCCGCTGACCAGGCTCCCATCAAGCTGGCAGGGCCGGGAACCGCTCGGTGACCGGATGTTTCATAAGTACTTAGCCCCAATGCTGGCCGGCTGACCAGGCTCCCATCAAGCTGGCATGGCAGGGAATCGCTCGGTGGCCGAATGTTTCAGAAGTACTTTGCCCCGATGCTGGCCCGCTGATCAGGTTCCCATCAAGCTGGCAGGGCTGGGAACCGCTCGGTGGCCGGATGTTTCAGAAGTACCTAGCCCCGATGCAGGCCTGCTGACGAGGCTCCCATCAAGCTGGTAGGGCCGGGAACCGCTCGGTGGCCGAAATTTCTCTAAGTGATTTTTCCCCCGAGGTGGCTCCGCTACCCGGGCTCTCACTAGCCGGCAGGGTAGGATGGCCTCTCGGGGAGGGTAAGTATTTTCCCCTAAGATGGCTCTGCTAACCGGGCTCTCACTAGCCGGTGGGGTAGGATGGCATCTAGGAAGCTTGAGTAAATTTTCACCAGGACGATATGGGGTCTTCTCAATTTCACTCAGCGCCACTCGCCGAATATGCAGGGTTGGACTTTTCTTTCCGAGCGTGTATCACACTCAAAAAGAGAGGGGATTGTGTACAACCATGTATTCGCCGAGTGGGCTCCCGGGACCCAAGGGGTCTTTTAAGACATTATTTTCCAGCACGGTCCAGGGCAGGAAGAGAGGGGGGCGAGCGGTGGAGGCAGAGGCCTCCCGCTCGCCCAGCTCGTGTAGGAGGCGAGCGGTGGAGGCGGTGTTGGGTATATTGCCCTCAATATTACCTTGATTTGAAGAGGCATCACTCTCAATGCTAAGGACATATTGTATTTAACAAAGCTATACTTGTGTAGGATATACAGACATATGTAACTCAAAAGGAAGGGCCAAACATGGCCTTAGATGAGAAGAAACCATCCATAAGGAGATGAAGATCTGTCTCAGCAGATCCGCTGAGACGAAGGGTCATAACCGCTGAGACAAGGAGCCATCTCAGCGGATCCACTGAGAAGGAGACTGGAGCAACCGCTGAGAAGGGGACTGGAGCTGCCGCTGAGACTGGAAGCTGTCTCAGCCCAACCGCTGAGACTGGATGTTGTCTCAGCCCAACCGCTGAGACAGATCCAAATGTGCTGACGGGATCTGCTTCTG
Source organism: Dactylorhiza incarnata (assembly GCA_033032865.1). Taxonomy (NCBI): domain Eukaryota; kingdom Viridiplantae; phylum Streptophyta; class Magnoliopsida; order Asparagales; family Orchidaceae; genus Dactylorhiza; species Dactylorhiza incarnata. Next base: position 968,016 of record JAWHQI010000028.1, on the reverse strand, counting down.
GCGCAAACGACAATTGAAAGGGAAAAGCAACTCCAATCTGACCCATACTGTGTCAGGAGGATCGATATAGCCGTTGAAGCCTTCTGGAGGTATAAAAGAAGAAGCTAGGGCACAACAACAAGTAATGTTCGATTGAAAAAGCCTTTGCTGCACGCCGCAATCGAGTATTCACGTTTCAGCCAGTTGAAGTTGTTCTCTGCATCTGAAGTTAATCTTCTAAGGGAGATTAGTTAGCTCTTCCTGTACAAACTCAAGAAGGGCAAGTTGATCTTCTGCTTTGCTGAAGGAGAAGATCAAGGTGATACAATTCTGAAGCTGTTGTTTTCAGATCTGAAGAAAGGATTTAGAAGACCTAAGAGTAAACCTTTAGTCTTTTGTATCTAGCTCAAACTCTATTATATCTTTGTAAGGCATTATTGCCTGAGTGAAAGGCTGTTGAGCCTGTGTGTAAAGCTGTGTTGACAGCTTGAGTGGTAGGACTTCTTGATAGGTCTGAGGTAGGAAATCTGTGGGATTTCTGAGTGGTAGGAGTTACAGAACTCTGAGCTGTAGGGCTATTGTGCCTGAGGTGTAGGGCTGTTGAGCCTGAGGGGTAGGGCTGTTGAGCCTGAGTGTAGGGCTGTTGAGCCTGAGTGTAGGGCTGTTGTGCCTGAGGTAGGATCACTATTGATCTGAGAAGTTCTGAGGAACTTGTGGTGTAAGCTCAAGGAGCCGAGATTGGAGTTTGTGGCCTTGTCTAACTCACTGTTAGAAAGGTGAAGGGGGAAAGAGGACTACTCAAGACACCCGGTCTTGAGGAACCTCTATACATCCTTGTGTGCTTTCTGTGATTGTGTTTTCTGCAGCTAGAAACATTAGGTTTAAATAAAGAAAATAAGTAAAACCTATTCACCCCCCCCCCCCCCCTCTAGTTATTATTGGCTACACCTATATAAACTATCAAGTGGTATCAGAGCAAGGTTGATCAAAAGGACTTAACAGTCTGATCAGATCCTATACATGAGTAGTCAAATCTGAAATCAAATGGCCAACAGTGGAATGAAGAAGGAGTTGGGGTCAATGAAGTTGCCTATATGCTCCAAAGAAAACTTTGGCATATGGAAGCAAAGGGTAAGGCTATTCATGGAAGCATCAGACCCAAGGATCTTTTTGACTATCAAAAATGGTCCTTATACCTTTGAGAAAGTCTCCACTATTGACCCTACTAGAAAAGTACTTAAGGTATTTTCTGAACTAACCAATGATGAGATAGCAGTGTAAACTATGGACAAGAGAGCCCAAAACATAATAGTAAATGTCATTGATGACACTACATTTCAGATCTTGGTACACTGCCAAACTGCCAAGGAAATGTGGGACATATTGTTTGTCTATATGGAGGGAACAACTGAAGTAAGGGATGATAGAAAGTCACTCCTCAATCAGGAGTATGAAGCCTTCAAACAGCTGAGCCAGGAGAATATCTCCATGTGCTATGAAAGGTTCTTTAGGATTGTAAATGAACTAAGAACCTATGGAAGGGTGTTCACAGATTATGAACTTAATGACAAGTTCCTTAGATCTATAACTAGAGAATGGGACACTAAAATCTGTGCAATCAGGGAAGGGGCAAGACTTGGAGAAACCCCCACCCATACACTATTTGGGAAACTGCTCTCATATGAGATGCAGCTTTCTGCAAGAAAGGAGGAGGACTCTTCCTCCAGGGCTCACACAAGGGAGAGATCTGTTGCTCTCAAAGCTGAAAGCTCTAAGAGGAACAAGGTTAGAGTGCAGTCACCTCCAAGAAAGGCTGCTGAATCTGAGAAATCTGAGAGCAGCAAATCAGACAGCTCCTCTTCTGATGAGGAGTTTGCTGCCTTCACAAGGCAGTTCAAGAAGATGATCAAGAGGAAAAAATGGAAGAACAAACCTTCCTCCTCTTCTCATCCCAAGAAGGATCATTACAGATCTGAGAGGCAACATCCAAAGGGGACAGGTATGACTCTAAAACTAGTAAACATATTTCAACTAACATAATTTGCTATTGTTGTAGTAAGCCTGGACATGTCATTGCTGACTGCCCAGTCAAGAGAAAGGAAAGAGGTGACAAGAAGCCTCATCACCAGAAGGAGAGGAAGGGAGAAAAATCCTTCCTAGCTAAGAAAGGCAAGAGCTGGAGTGAATCTGAATCTTCATCTTCAGATTCAGATGGTGAGGAGGAAGCCTACTTGGGGCTGTTTGCTGACCAGGAAGAAGAAGACTATCCTGCTACCAGGATAGGAATAAGGGCCCCTCTATCACATTTAGATAGTGATGAAGAGGAGGATGAGGTCACTCTTGATGACCATGGGCTGATGGCTATAACTAAAGATGAGGACAACCACAACAATTCAGTACATGAGCAGGTATTGATACACTGCATTTCTTCTTCCTCTGATTATGAAACAGGTCCAAAATCTAAATCTCCTCCATCTAAAGTTGGCACTGAATCAGATTCTGAGGAGGATGTCAATCAATTGATTGATAAGTATGGTACACTCCTAGAAGCTCTGAAAAAGAGCAAAATGCTAGCCAAGAGGCAAGCTCAAGAAATTGCTTCCCTAAAGCAATCAAAATCTGAGTGCATTGAGCATGCTACCCAGCTAGCTCTAATGAGCAAGGAGATTGGCAAGCTAAGGAGAATGTCAATCATCCATGTGGGCACCATAAGCCACAAGAACAAGATCATTAAGGATCTTGAAGAAAAGCTTCTCAAGGAGAGGATGCTGGTGGCTAAGTTCTCCAAGCCCAAGACAGTGCTGCCTATTATTGACACCTTCAACTCCCATGACATGAGAGGTGTCGGTTTCCACAAGTAGGCAGCTACTAGAAACACTAAGGGAAAGGTTAAGGACTCAAAAGAATCTAAGACCTCCTTTGTGAAAGTCTTGATGCCCTCAAACAAGTATGACCAAGAAAGTGTTCATGGTCACTTATTAAATGGAAGATCCAATAACTTGAGCAAGAATGCTCACAGCTATGGATATAGAAAGGAGTTAGGCTTGAGTGCCTTCAAGGCTCTGCATGAGGAAATTCAAATGGCCCATCATGGACCTTTTGTTTTTGGAACCTCAGCCCCTTCACTCAAGATAACCAAGGCTGTTAACTCTAAACATTGTTCAGCAAAGTCCATGGCTGTTGACTGTCCTGTAACCAAGCCAAAAAGCCCAGTTTCTGATGCCATCCACACATGTTTAGCTGCCAAGCTAGAGGGTGTTGATGTCAAACAAAAATTGGCTGTCTTGACTGATTATAGGAAGGTAAAAAGGCAGGCCTTTACTGATAAAACAAAGAAAACAACAGCTGTGTCCTCTACTGAACAGAAACAGGAAGCTTCATCTTCTAGGACTGTTCAGAAGAGGAGATATAATATATATGAGTGTTGGTGCTGTGGCAAAGTGGGACACTTTGTAATTGATTGTTGGCACAACCCCAATGTGCCAAAGGCAAGGATTGAACCTCAAGCAAAACCAACCCTTTCTAGGAATATCCCCTATGGTGTTAACATGAACCTAGGACCCAAAGTCAGTTGGGATCCTAAGGTACATTAAATTTTGTGTTGCAGGTTAGTTCAAGTACCAGTCTCAACCAAATATGGTACTTGGACAGTGGGTGCTCAAGGCACATGACAGGAACTAAGGATCTTCTAAAGGATTACCATCCAGTGAAGAATGGACCCAAAGTTATCTTTGGTGGATCTGAAAAGGGAGTCACCAAAGGATATGGTATGATTTCAAATGGCATAGTCTCAATCACAAGGGTAGCTTATGTTGAAGGGTTGCAACACAACATTGTAAGCATAAGCCAACTATGTGACTTAGGCTATGCCATTGAATTCCACAATGACAAGTGCTTGATCAAAAATTCTAATGACTTGGAGACCATTCTCTCAGGCACTAGGAGTGAAAATGTTTATTGCTTAGACTTCATTTGCCATTATTCTATCTCTTTTGTGTGTCTTGTAGCTAATAAAAGTGAGTCACTTTGTGTCCAATGGCACAAGAGACATGCCCACATTAACTATAAGATAATGTATAGATTATTTTCTAAAGACCTTGTTAGAAATAGTCTTAAACTAAAATGTGTTAAAAGTGGTCCCTGTCATGCTTGCCAAATGGGTAAGCAAACTAAAGTCACCTTTAAAAGTATTGGCTCCAAGGATACTGAAAGGTGTTTATACCTATTGCACATGGACTTGTTTGGTCCTTTGCCAATTCAGAGCCTAGGTGGGAAGTTGTATACCTTGGTAATTGTAGATGATCATTCAAAGTATACATGGGTATTCTTCCTTAAGAAGAAGTCAGATGCCTTAAATGTTTGTTATAAATTATGTCAAGGCTATTCAGAATGATCTACTATGTACTGTGGTCAGGACAAGAACTGACCATGGCACATAATTTCAATATGATGCCATGACAAAATTTTGTCAAGAATTTATTATCACCCAAGAATTCTCCTCCCCAAGGACTCCACAGCAAAATGGTGTGGCTGAGAGGAGGAATAGGACCTTGATAGAAGCTGGGAGAACATTGCTTAGTGACTCCTCACTCCCAAAATACTTCTGGGCTGAGGCAGTAAATATAGCCTGTTATGTTCTCAATAGAGCCTCCATCAATAAGGTCCTTGGGAAAACTCCTTATGAGATTCTGAAAGGCAAACAACCTACAATTTCTTACTTTAGAATCTTTGGTTGCAAATGCTACATTCTAAATAATGGAAAATCTCAATTAACAAAGTTTGCAGAAAAATGCAATGTGGGGGTTCTTGTTGGGTATAGCTCAAATAGTAGAGCTTATAGAGTTTATAACAAGAAAACTCATGTTGTAGAAGAATCTATGCATGTTGTATTTGATGAGACCAGCCTTCTCTACAAAGAATGGTCTAGTTCTTCTATTGTGACAGGAAATGAAGAAGGGATGCATGAGCTGACTGTCCAAGACAAGCCCAGCAGCAGCAACACACAGACAGCTGCTGCAATTCCTGAAGAAGAAGAGGTACAAGATGAAGTCATAGCTGAACCAGTGGAACAAACACAGCCACCAGAGGACCCTCTTCCTGCTGCTGCAAGGAACATGAGAGATCATCCAAGAGATCTAATAATTGGGGATCATACCCAAGGCATATTGACAAGAAGCAGAGCTCATAATGAAGCACTATTCTTGAGCTTCCTTTCTCAAATGGAGCCCAAGAAGTTTGAAGAGGCCAATCAAGACACCTTATGGATTGAAGCAATGCAAGAAGAGCTCCTACAATTCAAGATATGCAAAGTATGGAAGCTGGTGCCAAGACCTCAGGGACACAATGTGATTGGCACTAAATGGGTATACAGGAACAAGGTTGATGAGAATGGTACAATCATCAAGAACAAGGCCAGATTAGTAGCCAAAGGATACAGGCAAGAGGCAGGTATAGACTTTGATCAAACCTTTGCACCAGTTGCAAGGTTGGAAGCAATTAGGCTATTCCTTGCCTATGATGCCCACAAGGGGTTCAAAGTCTACCAGATGGATGTCAAATCAGCCTTTCTCAATGGAGACTTGAAGGAAGAGGTATATGTTGAACAACCTTCAGGTTTTGTCCATCCAACCCTAACTTCTCATGTTTATCTTCTTAGGAAAGCACTATATGGTCTCAAGCAAGCTCCAAGAGCTTGGTATGAGACTTTGTCCAACTTTCTCCTCAAGAACAAGTTCATGAGGGGAAAGATTGATAGCACATTGTTTCTTAGGGAAACAAGGGGCAGATGTCTCTTAGTCCAAATCTATGTTGATGACATAATATTTGGGTCTACTGATGACAACCTCTGCAAGAGATTTTCCAATCTAATGCAGGGGGAGTTTGAAATGAGCAGTATGGGTGAGCTCAAATTTTTCCTTGGGCTCCAAGTGAAACAGTCTGATGATGGAATTTTCATCTCCCAGACCAAGTACACTAAGGAGCTCATCAAGAAATTTGGGATGGAATCAGCCTCCACCATGAGAACACCCATGGGGTCAAATGTATCATTAGACAAGGATGAAAAGGGAAAGGCCTTTGATGAGTCCATGTACAGATGCATCATTGGATCCCTATTATACTTGACTGCTAGTAGGCCAGACATTATGTATTCTACATGTGTTTGTGCTGGGTATCAAGCGTGTCCTAAGGAATCTCACTACACCTCTGTGAAGAGGATTCTGAGATACCTTAAGGGCAGCTTGCATCTTGGCCTTTGGTACCCTAAGAACAATGACTTTGAACTAACAGGCTTTTCAGATGTAGATTTTGCAGGTTGCAAAGAAGACAGGAAGAGTACAAGTGGTACTTGTCAGTTCCTAGGGAGAAGATTGATATCTTGGAGCAGTAGGAAACAAACCAGTGTGGCAATATCCACAGCTGAGTCTGAATACATTGCTGCAGGTAGCTGTTGTGCACAACTCCTTTGGACACAACATCAATTAGAGGATTACAACCTCAAGGTAAGGGAATCTTCTTTATATTGTGATTCATCCAGTGCAATATCTATTGCTAAAAATCCTGTCTCTCATAGCAGGACTAAGCACACAGAGATTAGATATCATTTTATTAGGGAACATGTAGAGTGTAAAGACATCTCTCTTGAATTTGTCCCAACTGACAAACAAGTAGCTGATATCTTTACAAAGCCACTTGATGAATCTAAATTCAATGCTTTCAAAATTGATCTTGGCATGCTAAGTATAGAATAGTTCTAAATGTATGAGTAATAGATGTCACTGTTGATGATTATACATGGTGAATTATCAAACTTTACATTATTGTACACTAAAACTTAGTGACATGACTAGGACACATCTTCAGCCAAATTATCTACATTAGATCTAAACTCTATGATCAGCTAAACTGCAGGAGTATATTCAGCTGAATCAGCTGAGAAAAATCCCAGCTGAACCGATGAGACGAGCAAACTGTCCCAGCGGTTGACAGTTCACTGTCCCAGCGGCCTAGGTCTCTGTCTCAGCTGAACCGCTGAGACGGGGTATTTTCAATATGAAATCTGTTAATTAACCCAAAACTCCTTAACACAATAAGGTAATTAAGTCTAAAAGCCTAGGGTTAATAAAAACGAAACTAAAATTCTATAAATATATACACTATAACCTAAAACACACCACAAAGCCAAACCCTTAGCCGTCGAGACGATTCATCTTCTCTCCTGTCTCAGCGCCTCGATTTTCTGATTCCATGGCGCCAAAAAGCTCAAAAGATCTCCTGGAGGGCAATGAAATAGTAAGAGATGGATTCTCTCATGCCTCAGAAGAAATAAGACACGTGATTCATCTAATGCAAGCTCAAGGTCTGGAGCACATGCTGTCTGAACCGTGCTGCATTCTCAGAACTAAAGTTCTGGAATGGTTCAACAATGTCAAATTATCTCCTTCCAAAACCATCCTGAAGTCCAAGATAGGAAGTGAGAAGATAAAGATTACAGCTAAAAGGTTGGAGAAGGGGCTGAAATTAACTCCCTGCAGTAAAACTGAAGAGGAGGAAATATCTGAAAAGGATAAGAGGACTGCCCTAAAGTGGACAGGATACAGTGATACTAAAACCAGTTGTCTAAGGAGGAAGTTCTTCAATCAACAGGGGAAGTTGTTGTCTGATATAGTGGGCAAAGCTATCCTATGCAAGCCTGGTTCACATTACACTGTCTCACAGTTCATGTTTGAATTAATGACTAGGATAATTCTATCCAAGAGAACCTCATGGGGAGAAGTTATCTTTCAAAGGATAAAGGAATCTCTACAAGCCCCCAATATGGGAAGAATACTATCTCTGTACCTACAGAATAGTCATTCAGAGACCGTTGTAAACTCAAAGGGGTCAAATCTCCATTATCTCAAAAGAATGGACATTAAGACTCTGGATAGATTCTCCAAAGTGCTCCCTATGAGCCAGCCATCTATGGCGAAGGAAAAGAAGAAAGATTCATCTCAGCACAAATCAGACTCATCCTCAAAGTCAAATGGGTCTGAAAATGAAGATATTCATGGGTCTGATCGTAGATCTGGCAACAACCCTATGAACATTGATAATGAAGAGGTCCCCAGGACAAATGAGGAGCCCCAAGGAAGAGTTGTGCCCAATCCTGAGCCAACCCAGATGAATGCTGATCCAGCTGTTCATCAAGCTGAAGATGAATTTCCCAACTCACCTATACATGGTAAATTAGGACTTCAGTTAGGCCTCTCTTCTCTATTAATAGTATAGTCTAGGTGTCTAACTCATCAATCATTTTTCAGGTGACCTTAGACAAAATTCTCCTCCTATGGATGCCCCAAGTGAGGGGGAGCATAGCCCTGCCTATGAAGGAGGAGGTGGGTATGCTAGTGAGGGAGAACATCAACAGGAATTGGTATCACCTAATGCTCCATCTGAGGGGGAGCAGATCCCTGATAATGAGAGGGCTAATGCTCAAAGTGGAGCTGAAATGATGGTTGAAAAGGAATTAGCCCAGGAAAGGCCAGTTGCAGCTCTGGACACATCTGATCTGTTAAACTCAATACAAATAATGATTGAGGGTCAGATGTTGTCTATGAAAGAGATTGTTGCTGAAAAGGTCCATGATGTCTCTGCCCAGATAAGGAATGAATTGTATACAACAAGAGCTGCATTGACTCAGGAGATCCAGGCCAGTGAGCAAAGAATGGAGTCAAGAGTGGCTGAAGTGAGAACTGAACTGAATGCCCAGGTTAATGATGTCAAAACTGCATCAGATCATATCCTTCTGCAGATGACAAGATGGTTTGAAATGGCCAAAAATACTGTTGCTGCCCAGCACACAGTTCTGAAGGATATTGCAGACCATCAAGGGGATTCCACAAAGGACTTCACATATGTAAAGAATCAGCTCTACAAAAATGAGAATGTCTGAGAAAAAGTTGTTGCCAGAATGGCACACGTGGTCAACACATCAAGCAGCCAAGTCAAGTCCCACATTGACAAGGCAAAGGAATGCATTTTGGATGATGTGGACAGCACCTTTCAGACTCTCTCTCAATCCATATTGGATCAATACTCTGAAATTGAGAAGAAAATAGTGGAACATAGCAAAGAAGGGGAGGAGAAGATACTCAATCTACATGCTAAGCTGAAAGGAGCTCACATACAGCTGTATAACAACATGAAGTCCTCCCACAAACTGATACTTTCCAATCAAGAAGAAGCCAGCAAGCAAATGGTGGAAGTGGTCAACAATGCCTCCAGTGCTATTCAAGAAAATATCCTTACCATGGTCAGAAAGGTCACTGATAATCAATGGGACTCAAGCTTAAAAGTGCTGCAAGGAACAAGAATTGCTTTGAATCTGCCAATATTGAACCCTAGCAGAGATGAAGACTTTGACTTCCAAAGTCAATCAAATCTGATTGCTGATGAGAGAGCACCAAAAAGGAGAAGGGTAGAGGGTATTCAAACTGCTGAAGAATACATGGCTCAGAAAAGAATGGAAAGATTAGAGGATCCACTCCATGAAGATGACAATCTGGAGTTGGACACAATTGTTGTCAATACCTGGGTGAGCCATGGAAATCCAATGAAGGACATTGACCATGTCTATTCAGCTGCTGAGTGGATCAAACACCTTGAAAGGGAATCTTTAAGGGAAAGGATTCTCAAAGAAAACATGGTAAGAAGGGAAACTCCTTTAAGAATTCCCTCCAGATATCTTCCCAAGCCACTTCTGTACTTCAAAGTAAAGGAGAAGATCAAGGCTGCTGCTGAAACTAGGAAAAGAAAATCTACAGATGGAGAAAGCTCTTCCAAGGGTCAATCTTAGAAAAACCAGCCTTGACATTTTTTTTTGGATTGAATGTACAACTATAAGTTGAATTTTCTTTTATATATCTGTACTGAACATCTAAAGTGAAATGATATTTCATATTCTGATCATAATATTGTGTTTGTTACTATTGATATATGTACTATGTATTTATTCTTTTTAGTATTCACTACCTTAAATGGGATGTTCAAATTGAAATGGATCAGCTATTACAGAAAATAGATCTCCAATTGAGTGGGAGTAAATTCCCTACTTAGGTTGAGGGGAAGTTGGAAAATGCTAAGAGTGTACAGGTTAGCCTATAGATTGATCCAAAGGGATCTACAGCTATTGTCCCTCTATCCATAGCAAGTTAAGGTTGAAAAAGCCAGAAAGGGGGAGATAGGGCTAGTACCAATGATGGAGAAAGGGGAGAAAGGGGGAGAAAGGGTCAGTGCAAATGCTTATGCTTAGGATGTTAGGTCCTATGCTTCACAGATCATTTTTTTCTGTGATAAGATTTTTATTGTTAATGGACCTTAGCATTGGGGATGTTCTGCCTTCTTCAAATAGGGGGAGATTGTTGGGTATATTGCCCTCAATATTACCTTGATTTGAAGAGGCATCACTCTCAATGCTAAGGACATATTGTATTTAACAAAGCTATACTTGTGTAGGATATACAGGCACGGGTAACTCAAAAGGAAGGGCCAAACATGGACTTAGATGAGAAGAAACCATCCACAAGGAGATGAAGATCTGTCTCAGCAGATCCGCTGAGACGAAGGGTCATAACCGCTGAGACAAGGAGCCATCTCAGCGGATCCACTGAGAAGGAGACTGGAGCAACCGCTGAGAAGGGGACTGGAGCTGCCGCTGAGACTGGAAGCTGTCTCAGCCCAACCGCTGAGACTGGATGCTATCTCAGCCCAACCGCTGAGACAGATCCAAATGTGCTGACGGGATTTGCTTCTGGCGCAAACGACAATTGAAAGGGAAAAGCAACTCCAATCTGACCCATACTGTATCAGGAGGATCGATATAGCCGTTGAAGCCTTCTGGAGGTATAAAAGAAGAAGCTAGGGCACAACAACAAGCACTGTTCGATTGAAAAAGCCTTTGCTGCATGCCGCAATCGAGTATTCACGTTTCAGCCAGTTGAAGTTGTTCTCTGCAGCTGAAGTTAATCTTCTAAGGGAGATTAGTTAGCTCTTCCTGTACAAACTCAAGAAGGGCAAGTTGATCTTCTGCTTTGCTGAAGGAGAAGATCAAGGTGATACAAATCTGAAGCTGTTGTTTTCAGATCTGAAGAAAGGATTCAGAAGACCTAAGAGTAAACCTTTTGTCTTTTGTATCTAGCTCAAACTCTATTATATCTTTGTAAGGCATTGTTGCCTGAGTGAAAGGTTGTTGAGCCTGTGTGTAAAGCTGTGTTGACAGCTTGAGTGGTAGGACTTCTTGATAGGTCTGAGGTAGGAAATCTGTGGGATTTCTGAGTGGTAGGAGTTACAAAACTCTGAGCTGTAGGGCTGTTGTGCCTGAGGTGTAGGGCTGTTGAGCCTGAGGGGTAGGGCTGTTGAGCCTGAGTGTAGGGATGTTGAGCCTGAGTGTAGGGCTGCTGTGCCTGAGGTAGGATCACTATTGATCTGAGAAGTTCTGAGGAACTTGTGGTGTAAGCTCAAGGAGCTGAGATTGGAGTTTGTGGCCTTGTCTAACTCACTGTTAGAAAGGTGAAGGGGGAAAGAGGACTACTCAAGACACCCGGTCTTGAGGAACCTCTATACATCCTCGTGTGCTTTCTGTAATTGTGTTTTCTGCAGCTAGAAACATTAGGTTTAAACAAAGAAAATAAGTAAAACCTATTCACCCCCCCCCCCCCCTCTAGGTATTATTGACTACACCTATATAAACTATCAAGGCAGGAGCCTCCCGCTTGCCCAACTAGCAAGGGGGCGAGAGGAGGAGGCGCAGCCAGCCCCCTCTCGCCCCCACACCAGCAAGGGGCGAGAGGTGAGGGGTGGCCTGCCCCTCTCTCGCCACCACCCCAGCAAAGGGGACGAGATGGCGAGGGGCGGCCTGCCCCCCTCTCGCCCCCACCCCAGCAGGGGGGCGAGATGGTGAGGGGCGGCCTGCCCCCCTCTCGCCACCACCCCAGCAAGGGGGGCGAGATGGCGAGGGGCAGCCTGCCCCCCTCTCACCCCCACCCCAGTAAGGGGGCGAGATGGTGAGGGGCGGCCTGCCCCCACCACAGCAAGGGGGCGAGATGGAGGGGAGACCTTCCCCCCTCTCTCCCCCACCCCAGCAAGGGGGCGAGAGGTGAGGGGCGACCTGCCCCCTCTCGCCCCCACCCCAGCAAGGGGGGCGAGATGGTGAGGGGTGGCCTGCCCCCCTCTCGCCCCATCCCAGCACGGGGGGCGAGAGGAGGAGGGGCATCCTGCCCCCCTCTCGCCCCCACCCCAGCAAGGGGGGGGGGGCCTGCCCCCTCTTGCCCCCACCCCAGCAAGGGGGGAGAGATGGTGAGGGGTGGCCTGACCCTCCCCCCCCCCCCCCCCCCCCCTCTCGCCCCCGCCCCAGCAAGGGGGCGAGAGGAGGAGGGACGGCCTGCCCCCCTCTCGCCCCCACCCCAGCAAGGGGGCGAGAGGTGAGGGGCGGCCTGCCCCTCTCTCGCCCCTACCCCAGCAAGGGGGGCGAGATGGTGAGGGGCGGCCTGCCCCCCTCTTGCCCCCACCCCAGCAAGGGGAGCGAGATGGTGAGGGACGGCCTGCCCCCCTCTCGCCCCCACCCCAGCAAGGGGGCGAGAGGAGGAGGGGCGGCCTGTCCCTTCTCGCCCCCATCCCAGCAAGGGGGGCAAGATGGTGAGGGGCGGCCTGCCCCCCTCTCGGCCCCACCCCAGCAAGGGGGCGAGATGGTGAGGGGCGGCCTGCCCCCTCTCGCCCCCACCCCAGCAAGGGGGCGAGAGGAAGAGGGGCGGTCAGCCCCCCCCCCCCCCTCTCGCCCCCACCCCAGTAAGGGGGAGAGATGGTGAGGGGCGGCCTGTCCCCCTCTCACCCCCACCCCAATAGGGGGGGGGGGGCGAGAGGAGGAGGGGCGGCCAGCCCCCCTCTCCCCCCCCCCCCACCCCAGCAAGGGGGGCGAGGTTGTAAGGGAAAGCCTGCCCCCTCTCGCCCCACCCCAGCAAGGGGGATGAGATGGTGAGGGGCGACCTGCCACCCTCTCGCCTCCACCCCAGCAAGGGGGGAGAGATGGTGAGGGGCGGCCTGTCCCCCTCCCGCCTCCACCCCAGCAAGGGGGGCGAGAGGAGAGGGTGGCATGCCCCCTCTCGCCCCAACTCCAGTAAGGTTGGCCTGCCCCCTCTCGCCTAGCCCTAAGAGGGGGGAGTCTGCGTTTAGCACCTCGGAATGGCGGGATTTGGTTGTTGGCAGGCCAAACTTGGGGGCATTTTCATAATCGCGTATGCCAGATTGTGGCTATTAGCAGACCAAGTCCATAAATCTATAAATAGGACCAAGGGGGCACCATTTGGAAGGACTTGGTTTTAGACTTCTCTTTTGGCCACTCTCTCCCCATGTTTCTTTGGTTGGTGGAGAGAGCCTCCAAAGGTGCCCAAGCTTAGCATTGGCTTGGGAGGGGAAGCGCTCTAAGATCTTTCGGGTGAGTGGTGGGACCTCCTCGCTAATCCCTTGAACTCATTCCTAGTTCCTTAACCTCTTAGCCTAGAGCTCTCCCTTCGGAGAAGTAAGTGTGAGGTCGCCCCCAACTTGTTGAGGGCCCGAACTCCACAGAGACCAGTTATTGGTTTCAACAGGTGGAACTTGCCTTGGTTGTCCACCAATGTAATTTGCTTCTTCAGTGATTTGATTTAGTTGCTCTACCGTAAGTGGTGCATTAGATGTAGGGGTAGATAAAGAATCTAACCTTTTATTAATTATGTTGAATTGTGATGACATTTGAGCAGCTAATGATGTAATTTGATCTACTTGGTGGACTCTGGCCGGATTGTTATTTCCTTGTCTTTCAAAGGCTTGGTAGTTATTAGATGTTAGATCTTCTAGAATAGTGTAAGCGTCTTCAGGGTATTTTTCATTAATGATCCACCAGCAGCACCATCAACTAAAATCATAGTTGTGGTTTGTAACCCATTATAGAATGTGGAAACTTGTTGGTGTTGGGCTAACCCGTGATGTGGACATTTTCTTAAATAGTCCTTAAAACGCTCACAAGTGTTATAAAGAGTTTCCCCGGGGCCTTGCATAAAGGTTGTAATGTACCTAATCAGTTTTGCAGTTTTTGAAGGTGGGAAATACTTGTTTAAAAATTTCTCAACCACATGATCCCATGTGGTAATTGAATCTGGTGGCACTGAAGCTAGCTCCCTTCTAACGAAAACGGGAATAGTCTTAATAGAATTGCGTCGTCAGATGCACCATTGCACTTAAACATATCACAAATCTATAAAAATGTTCTTAAGTGAGCAGTTGCGTCTTCATGATTTAGACCTCCAAACTTAATATGTTGTATTAATTGCATGACTGTAGAATCCATTTTAAAGTTGTTAGCCTCGATTGGGGTTCTTACAATACTAAAGTGCATACCTCCTCTTAAAGGTGCATTATAATCCCTACAAGTCATTCTTGGTTCAGGAGGTTGAACATTTTGTTCAACTTGTCCATTAGGGTTCGCATGACCTTCATTTTCATTCATATTGGCTTGTATATTGTTATTTATCGCAGGATGAATAATTTGGTTCACTCTACGACTCTTCCTATTCAGTTTACAGGTGCGTTCAATTTCTGAATTTAACGAAAGTACTTGAGTATTCCGATATCTGGACATGCACTAAAGAGAAATCTTGATATAAGCACAAACAACATAAAATAAAAACTTGATCTCTAAATACTTGGGGTTTACTAATATTCCAAGAAATAAACTATTAGACTGCACCTCCCCAGCAACGGCGCCAAAAACTTGATTCGCCCCAAAATGGACATATATATTAACGCAAGTGCACATGCCGGATCAAGTAATAAAGTGTGAGTAGAGAACGTTCACACGGAGAAGTGATTAATCTAATGCTTGCAAATACTAATTACACCGTTTCTTTAAATCCAAGCAAGTCAAATACATTGATTTTTCAAAGACATAAATATTTCAACAGAGATTTAAAACAAACTAAAATATTACGACAATTGTAGAAGTACTGTTTATCAGTTGGAAAGAAAGCAGTCTTGTATTTCAGATTTCCTGTGTATGTTGAAATGATGCATGCAAATAATATTTGGTGAGAATATTTGATAAAATTATCCTGCAATGATTTTTATGGAAGAAATCATCATCTCTCGAATCTCGGAAATCTTAGCATTCTATATTCCCCTAGCCATCTCTAACTTAGGAAGAATGAAGAATATTGCATAGAATAGAAGTCGGAAATACTAGCAAGAGGAGGGAATCTTTTCCTCTCTTCTTTACTACGGCGAACTTATGAACGATTGCATTTCTCCTCTCTCGAATCTCGAAACACACCGTAAGGGTAGAAACTTTTGGTTAAAAATTTACACCACTCCTCTCTTGATTCTTGCGGTGCAATAAGATAGCCTTCAAACCAATACTACGCAACTCCCCTCTCGAACCGTAGCGAAATAGAAGATGAAAGCATAAGCCAAAAGTTTCAATAATAAATTCATAAGTTACACCAAGAATAATTCATCAAACAAACTCACAATAGAGAAATTGCACCATCAAAACACACACACAATACTCTCTTCATACAAGACTTGAAAAGTTTAGTTCATAACTACGAAAGAACGCCGCAAAATTAGAGAGATCTTACAGTACATGGCGTTGAAATTCGATTTCCTGCCTTCTCCCCTGTTTTCTCCTCTCTTTTTTGAAAATGGAGAAGTTGAATAATGAAGAAGATGAAAAGAATCCTTGTTTCTCTATCCTTTTCCCCTTATGTAGTCATACGCCAACTTTAGAGACACCCCTTGGCCGAATAGATGTGACTTTTCGCCAAAAAACTGGCGGATTTTAATTATTTTCGGAGTTTGAAATTTCAGATTTCCGCGGATTTGTTGCAACAAATAAAAGTTTGTTGCAAAAATCCTTCTGCACAGTTTTGCCTGGAATTTTCGGAACTTGGTTTGTTGTAATAAATTTAATTTTGTTACAACAAATTTTCTGATGGATTTTTCCTCATAAAACTGCACTGGATTTGTTGTGACTTGTTGCAACATCTTCTTGGCTTTAATATATGATTAACCTTTGATGCTAAGTTGGAATCTTTGTATTTACTGCGATAAAACATACAAAAACAATAATAATGATTGCACTTAATCCAAATAACAATCTATTCATTTTATATATACTTTTAAATCATATTTATCAAATAAATTAGCTAAAGGGGTAAAATAATCGATTAAGATAAGTTCTTTTTGGGAAGTTATCATAGGTGAGAACACGGTCAGAGCATTCCCCCCTCGCAGTCGCCAATGGTTCAAACGCATCCACTCTTCACTGTCATTCTGGGGCCAGTCTCCCTGACCACGCACTACCGACTCGAATGCATCTGCTCTTCTCCATCGTAGTAGGTCACGACACTGTTAGGTCCTGCCCCCTCGCAGTCATCAACGATTCGAACGCATCCGCTCTTCATCGTCATTCAGGGTTTGCCCCTCCAGACCGCGCGCTATCGGTTAGAACTGTAGAAAAATGAGGGGTGCCGAGAAGAGAGATTCGAACGAAAAACAAAGAGGAAAAACACAGAGAACACACAAATTTAAGAGGTTCACCCAAAACTGGGCTACGTCCCCTATCCCGCCTCCGCTTCACCTTCTTGTATTCACCAATAGAGATTACAAAACACACAAGGTTACAAGGATCAAAACCGATCCTACCTCGCACCCCTCTTTTTGGACAAGAAACGGAGAAACCACTGCCGAAAACGCCTCTCCACGAATCACCTCGAAGACGCCTCCAAAATCCTCAGCCGAAAACTGCTGAGAAGAACCTTAATCCTAGATTTGGGTTACACGCCTTTAAATAGGCCACAGAACCGAAGCCCGGATATCCGCACACCCAGATATCCCAAACCTGGATATCCGCACACCCGGACAAGAAACGGAGGAACCGCCGTCGGGGGCTCGCCGCCCCCAGACCCCCGCATTTGTTGGTACTTCAATCATCGGAGAGAGTCACGCTCCGATGTCTCTAAGTTCACGTGGGCTAACCCAGTGTGAGAAACAAGAGAGCCGGAAGTGTTCCCCAACTCCAACAAGAACAAGCAAACTCTTTACCAACATAACAAGTCTTCACCCCCTTATTACTAACATTTCAGGTAAAACAAAACCCCACTCATGGTGCATTAGAGGAAGAACCCTCCCACCGATATGGGTCAGCGCAATCATCATCTACGGAAGCTACTAGAGAATACCACAAAGACAAAGGTCCGCTACACGTGCAGAGCGCTACTCTGCGCTCCACCAAAGAAGACTACAAACAGAGAGACAGGGCAAAAATCCTAGCACTCCTCTGGCATCGGACACGGACTCCGACGATTTTGGGGGCAATTGATAGGTACCCCCTATAATTTATAAAAAAAACGAGTCGCGAATATCTAAATGAGTGTCAATAAACTCAGCTTTCCCACTAATTTAGTAGAGGGAGAGGGTTTGGCCAAGAGAAACTACCCACTCACGCCATGTTTGCGTGTCGCGCAAGCACGAACTACAACAACCACCATCGCCATCACATTCTTGCCATCAAATTCTTGCCGACCTCTACGGTCTGGAAGAGCTGTTGTAACGAATGGTGGTCTGTCACGCTCGATAAGATAACTTTTGTAACTCTCAAAGAAGATAGTAGAATTTGGCTCGCACAGTCCTAGCCCCGTGGTTTTTTTTCCTTTCCCGGGTTTTTCGACATAAAAGCTTGCTTGTCAGCCGTTGGTACTTTTCTGTGACTGTTTGCATGCTCGATCCGCTCCCGTGCTAGAACGATCTGTCTCAACCGGTTCACCAGCGCCTCGAGTGATCCGCAACAAGTTGCATATATATATACATACGAGTGACAGGCACGGGCCTCCGGCCCGATCCAAGGTGACATTTATCGTTAGGGCGACATTTGTCGTTGGTGCGACATTTGTCGTGGGTGCGACATTTGCCGTGGGTGCGATATTTGTCGTGGGTGCGTTATTCATCGTGGGGGGCAACATTCGTCGTGGGTGGCGACATTCGTCGTGGGGGCGACAAATGTCGTAGGGGGCGACATTGGTTGTGGGGGGCGACATTTGTCGTGGGGAACAATATTTATCGTAAGGGGGGTGACTGGAACTTACCTTGTTATGCCTAAGATTCCTATGTTTGAGTTCCAACTTTTTGTGTTGCTCTCCATGGGAATAATAACATCGGCTAGCTCTTCAACATCTATTTGGGAATAACAACGTCTGCTCTCCATGACAAATCACTGTTTTTTCATCCAATTCTCTGTTTTCAATTTTTCTATTAAAAAATATGCATCTTCTTGGGCAGACTGTTCTAAGAATGTCACGCACTTCTTCAGATAGTGTTAATTCTATTCCCAAATAGATGTTGAAGACGGATGTTATTATTCCCATGGAGAGCAAACACAAAAATTGGAACTCAAACATAGGAATCTTAGGTATAACAAGGTAAGTTCCAGTCATCCCCCTTACGATAAATATTGTTCCCCATGATAAATATCGCCCCCCACGACCAATGTCGCCCTCCACGACATTTGTCGCCCCCACGACGAATGTCGCACCCACGACGAATGTTGCCCCCCCACGATGAATATTGCACCCACGACAAATATCGCACCCACGACAAATGTCGCACCCACGGCAAATGTCGCACCCACGACAAATGTCGCACGAACGACAAATGTCGCCCTAACGATAAATGTCACCTTGGATCGGGCCGGAGGCCCGTGCCTGTCACTCGTGTGTGTATATATATATATATATATATATATATATATATATATATATATATATATATATATATATTGGTATCATTAGTTTGATTGTTTTTTAATGTTAAGATGCAAGCGGACCATGAACGGCCTAGGCTCACTCCCTCTCTCCCCTCTTTTAATATTTTTTCACCTGTTCCAAAGTTGAAAATTTAAATAGTTTACTAGCTATTCTTTTACTTTTATTTTTAATGTCTTTATAATTAATCTATATTAAAATTTTTATTATTATTTTACTTTCTATATTTGTACTTAAGTTTATCTATTTATAGTACATTAAGATTATTTTTTGTCTATTATTTCCTTTCAGAGTGCATCATAAATTAATTTTAATACAAAAGAATTCTATTAATGTCGTAACTTACTTATTAGCGTTATTTACATTATGAGAAATTTCAACTTGCGCATGGGTGAAGAATTTGCGCACCCAAAAGATTCAAGTTTTAGAAGGCATTTTCCCCAGTTGATTCTTTTGTTCAGAATTAGAATCCTCATTATTTGCAGTTGTTGTTTTGGAACAACATCATGAGCATAGATTTTGCGTAGTAAAACTTTGCCTAATATGTCAGTCAGAAATCTGTATTCTTCAGAAAGATCATTTTTCTTCAGATTAATAGCTTTGCCGTTTTTGAAATTCATGGTCTACAGATCTTGTTGTGATTCTGGTGCTGATTGTTCCAATGAATCCCGACCTGCTGGTAGATCAAATGTGAGATTCAGGGTTTACTCTATGATGTGGATGTCATTATCAAAGATTCTTTCTCGAAGAGACTCATCCTCGTCAATATGGATATTTAATTATCTTTCAGCTCTGTTAATTCAACGTCATAGATCTTGCTTCTGGTGGAGATTAACTTGATGAGTCCTGCGGTTTGGAAAAGAGCTAGAATGCCCTTGAAATTATTAACGACATTGAATGATTCAATGTCGACATCAAAGCCGGAATTGACTTTCGGAGGCGCCATTGAAAGTACCTGCAAACAAAAACTAGAGAAGAAGAATAAAGAAGGGGAACAAGAAATCAAGAGAGCAAGAGAGGGAGGAAATTCGAAAGCGTGAAAAAGTCTAACTACTGTGTTGCTTTTAGAAGACGATTCATCGTAACTTAGAGTTTTACTCGAAGCAACGTCGATACGTTGAGTGCTATTCGAATGAACTATTCCCGACAACACTCGAAGCTGGGGTCGAGTAAAAATCAATGGTGCGTCGATTTGGATTCGACGCAGCTCTAAATAAATATTTGTATTTTTCTCAAAAAATTTGCTTCATTTCCCAGCAATAAATTTTTATTGAAAATAGGATTTACTAGATAATATATGTGAACTAGAAGGCTCCATCAAGAGGCTTAGAGAAGATATCAGCCCTTTGATTATCGGTAGTTACACATTGAAGAGTTAATTTCCCTTTTTCTACATTCTCTGATAAAGGGACCATAAGTTTACCCTCACATGAAGTTCAAATATTAGAGGGGACCCAAGTTACCTTGGGTCATTTGTTTTTACCATTGTAGAGTGATATGAATGAGTAGAGTGATCTTTCATTATACCCTTTTTGGATGGAAGAGAATTGGTCTATCAAACCAAGACATGTTAGCTTGATACTGAAAATTTGCATAAAGTTTATCTTTGTACAATAAATCAGCAGAATGCATATGATGATCTTTCTTTTGATTTTTTATTGTTATTTATTGATTTTTCTAAATGATGTTTGCCTAGAATTCTTTTCTGATTATTAGGGTTCGCCTTATTAATTGCAGTAACTTTATCAAGATGATCATGTCACTACAACAAATAACACCTATCACGGCGTTTTTTAATACCTTTCGCGGCGCTTTTAAAACGTCGATGTATCTACGGCGGCGCTTTGAAAAGCGCCGCTAAATCGCCGCGAAAGGAACCGCCGCGGAAAACTTTGCGGCGTTTATTTAACAAACACGCCGCGGAAAACTCTTGTGGCGTTTTCTACATTTAGCGGCGTTTTTAGATTTAAAAACGCCGCGGATTGTAGATCCTTTGGCGGCGTTTTTATAATTAAAACGCCGCAGATTGTAATTCTTATGGCGGCGTTTTGTGCAAAAGCGCCGTGAAATATTTTTTTTTTTTAAATTTGGCAAAGCCGACCAGATCCATCAAACTGGTGCCGGCTGTAGACGACAAATCAATAAAAATAGTAGTTCTCAGTAATAAAAAAAATCACTAATAAGATGTCTTATTCATGTCACCATCATTTGAAAATTTAAGAAGACCAACAAACAAATTAATAGGATGCTTGTAATCATTTCTATCAACCAGTTATTTACAAAATTACTTTTACAAAAAATAAAAAACAAGAACTCGTAGTCTAATTCACCACCAGCCAACTAGAAATCAAATCACCAAGCTAGTTCCTAATTCACAACCAGCCAACTAAAAGTCAACTCTCTGCAGAATCATAAGCAACACCCTCAGCATCAACCAAGCCATTTACAATCTCTGTCCAGCAGTCCCACTAATTCTTTCAGCAATTTCATTATGCTGTGTTGTTTTCTATCACCAACGACGGTTCGTAACCGTAGAGTTCACAACCACCACCGCTGTGCCAAACTGAATTTAAATAAACAATTAAAAGTGAAGCTGAAGACTACTATAAAGTAAATTGAGAGTTTAATAACAATGAGCTCTGGTATAACTCAGTGAAGTTTGGTGAACAGGATTGATCAATAAGCAAGTCATTCAAATAAGAATCAAATGCACCAACTTTTTCTAATCCAATGAATCATTGTCGGGAAATTAACCTGGAAGGCGTGGAGTGTCCTATTCTTCGACGGCTAGTGCCATAGCCTCATGCAGAACCCATTCCGTATAGGCGGCCATCAAATTATATATGATGTTATACTGCTGACTTGTCAGCACCTGCACAGTTTACATAAAGATTTAAACAGGGTTAGTATTCGATATATTCACTGATATAACAGTAAAATTCTGAATTATAATCTTAAAGGTTCTAGAAACAAATGCAATTCCAGCGGCCACCAAATTTTCATTCTCTTCACTAAAATGCTCAATCCTGATCAACGTCCATAGTCAATAGCAATCGTTCAATCCACTATATTCTCTTGGTATCTAATCATACTAGATTTATTGTATTTTATCCACTTTGTAGGCATGAGTACACCATGTCTAAATGAAAATCAGATTCAGTGTGATTCCCAGCAGAATTCTCTTGGTTGGTTGTGATCATGTTACAAGTTGTTTGCATTATTACCCATATGTGTGCTTCGAATTGAAACAAGTAGGTGAGCAGTGAACCAACCTTACATAAACCTTGAAAAGACAATCAAAATCTTGACTGCGAGTTGTTCCCGTCATTTATTCCACTTTGTCCATAGAGTTTCTGTTGTCCCAATCAAGTCCTTGTATCTTCAAGTCACCATAATTGCATGTAAAACACATATCACATAATAAAATAAACCAATTTATGTTCCCTACCATTTTAATTAGTCCAATCAACTCCAATCTAAACCCATTTCAGTCAAATCATTCAGTAGATGCTTGTTCACAACAACAAATTCTCCACTGGAAAAAATTAAGCATATATATATGAGCATTAGTAGAAATTTAAATATGACGATTGACGAATACTCAATACAACCAGAGAAAAAAAAGGACACCCTAAAACCCTGCGTCTATATATATTTGATGTATATGGCTCAAAGCACTCGTTCTTACCAAGAAGCTGACTAGTAGAGGCAGTGGGCATTGGAGCAACAAGAAGAGAGTTTCTTACGCCATTCATTGCAATTTTCGCTCTTAAAGCGGGCCAATCCCACCGGGATGAAGGGGTTACATCTCACATATCTAGTTGAAGAATGCCCTGAAGAAAAAGCATTCATCATATAGCATGAAAAAAATAATAATCTGAATAAATGAGATATTATGATTTGAAAAACCAAACCAAATAAGTGACTAATGTTATTTTAGTAAAAGGGGCGGTGTTTATTACTTATATTTGACATTTTACATCAAATAAGGAGAGTGAAACCATCTCAGATAAATGTTTCACTTTGTTAGTACATACCTTACTTACTGGACTTCCCTTTGCCACTGATGATATCTTCAGTGCAACTTGTACAAGGGTGTGTAGGCAGTTGATTGTTAGGATGCCACCATAACTAGGCATGAGGCTGGAAAAAGTTATAAACATCAAAAACCAGAAATGCAAGAAGCTAGGGATGTGTGTGTGTGTTTAGGGGAAAAAGAAGCCTGGGATGTGTGATTGTTAGGATACTTTCACTGAACAGCAGTTCTCATTAATGGATAGATGCATGGCCCATTATTGGTGAAATGCTCAATTTAAAAATTACCATAGCCAAGCAACATGTTCATCTCTAAAAATGAAAGAGGTAAAAACAGAAGATAGATCATAAAACATGACTTTTGATGTTCTATGTGTGTCTAGATGTTTATTGAAATCTTAGTTTATCATTTTCCCAAACTAGTGACATGCACTTGGTTTTTTTATTTTCTTAATTAATGGACATTATAAATTATTATCTCCATACATTCTTGCCCTACCTTTTGTCATCCGCGTGAGTTCAAATCAACCAAACATAAGTGCAAAGCTTTTACTCGGCTTAAAATCCGACTGAATGGCTATGAGCTAATCTAGAGTACTATTGATGAATTACATCAGGAATAGATCATGCACAACCTTAAGAGAAACCATTATCCTTTTGCATCTCTAGCTAAGTTTACAGGATAAACCGCATATAATGGAACAAATATCAAATTACAGGATAAACGATATATAAGCACTCGTATCACATATAAGAACAGCCGAGAAAATACATTATATCGATCAAAACGAGGAAGAAGAAGTGAACATAGACCTTACCTCGAGAAGCCCTCTTCTAGGTTAGGTTTTGATAGAGTGATTAATCGTTGTGAGAAAACGCCGGTGAGATCGCCCGGGGAGTGTTCTTTCGACGACCGGACCTGGAGATCGTGGGGAGTTCCCTTCTTTCGGCGGCTGGAGATCAAGTGACGTTCCCCTATTTCGCCGGCCTGGAGCGCACACCGAAGAAATCGCGATTGAAGAGAGCGGCACAGGCGACGACAATTCTTTCTTTTAAGGGTTAGCGGGTTAATATTTTAGGTTATCTTTAGCAGCGTTTTATTCAGAAAGCGTCGCCAAATCCTATATTATTAGCGGCGTTTTAAATACAAAACGCCGTTAAAGCTAACAGAAACTATTGGCCACATTTTTTAATAAAACGCCGCGAAATCAATATTTTATGGTGGCGTTTTCAAAAGCGCCACAAAAAAACACCGCAGTATGTGTTATTTGTTTTAGTGTGTAATTCTTCACAAATTTCACTATTTTCATTTACTTGATTTTCACTAGATTTAACAAATACTACTGGATTCTCCCATGCATGTTTGCTGGAAGATCCATTACTAGTTGATGGGTGTGCACCTAACCTAGGCTTTTGAACCTTATTGAAAGGTTTTCTGAGATTCATCTCAGTTGTTGACTCCTACCATTTAATGAGTCTTCAAAGACTTTTGCTTTTGTAAGCTCTTCTCTTATGGATCTGTTTTCAACATTCAACCTGTCTATTTCCTTTTGCATCTGAGATATTTCTGTTCTTAATTCAAAGTTATTATAACATGCATTTTATTCTTTAATGTTTTCAAATTCTTTTCTAAGGGTTTTAGTTTCCTTCTGAGATTCTAGATGATCATTACAAAATTCTTTAAAACAATTTTTAAATTCATCTGATGAGAAATCAAAGTCATCAAAATATGATACATAATCTTCTTTGTCATCTAAGGAAGCCTCCAAAGCCATCAGGTAGGCTTCTTCAGCAATAACTTCTTCCTCACTTTTAGATGAGGAACTTGACTCAGATTCGGAGTCACTCCATATTTCAGCTATGAAACCTCTTCCTTTCTTCTTATCATTTCTTTTGGATATCTGCTTCCTATGGCCCTTTCTCTGGGACTTTTCTTTTTGAAGATCAGGGCACTCAGTTGCAATATGCCCTGGCTTTCTGCATGCAAAGCATGTGATCTCCTTGTTGGGAGTCTTATCATACTTTGGCTTGCTAGAACTTATGTCTCTCCTCCTTGATTCTTCATTTCTGACCCACTTTTTGAATCTTCTGGCTAGAAGATTGAACATCTCTTCTTTTGAAGTTGAAGGTTCAGATTCAGAAGCTTTTAAAGCAATTATTCTTTCTCTTGAAGAAGTTGAAGCTTTCTATTTGGATTCAATTCCTGTCACGCACTTTAATAACATCTCATAAGATTTTAGCTTCCCAAGGAGAGCAACTGTTGATATCTCCTTGTGACATCTTGATTCTCTTATGACCCAAATCCTTGAGTCTCATGTGCTAGGGAAGCACATGAGAAGCTTATCATTAATTTCAGTGAGTGAAATTTCCTTCCTTAAGCCCTTTAATTCACTCACAATGAGGCTGAATATGACTTATATTTCAGCCACATTTTCTTCTAGCTTCTTTAGAAAGTTCTCATATTGGGATATGAAAAGGGACTTCCTGTCCTTTCTTTCATCAGAACTTCCTTCAACTAATCTGGATAATGAATCTCAGATTTCTTTTGCAGACTGACATTCAACCACCTATTGAAATTTGTCATCTAACATAGTTGATACTAGTATATTCATAGCCTTAACATCACAGACCTTTACTTTCTTCTCAGCTTCAGTCCACTCAGATCTGGGAATCAGTTCTTGTGTTGAGGCTCCACTAGCATCCTTTTCGTAAGGCATTTGAGGACCTGTCAACAATGCATCAAAGATGTTTACCTCAATAGAGTTCATATAAAGATTAATTCTGGTCTTTCAGAGTGTAAACTTGTCTAGGTTACACATTGGTGGTCTAGTGGATGTATAGTCCTTAGAATTTATTTTCTTAAAATAATTTTGAAATATAAAAAAATGACTAAGAGGATCATTTGATCAAGGTGTTAACCTTTTTCTGATCAACATCCCTCTGATACAAATTGAAAGTGCACAGTAACTCCCTTGAGAATTCTCTAAAGGGGGTGAATAGAGATTTAAAAACTTTTACAAAGAAGTGCACAAAAAATTAAGTCTAATTCCTAAG
Source organism: Dactylorhiza incarnata (assembly GCA_033032865.1). Taxonomy (NCBI): domain Eukaryota; kingdom Viridiplantae; phylum Streptophyta; class Magnoliopsida; order Asparagales; family Orchidaceae; genus Dactylorhiza; species Dactylorhiza incarnata. Next base: position 942,124 of record JAWHQI010000028.1, on the reverse strand, counting down.
CATCCAAAATTCCAACCAAAATTAAAAAAATCACAGAATAATAAATATAGACAAGAGACAATCACAGAAAATTGCACAAAAATAGAAGACACAATAGCTATAGTGGTTCCCCAAAATATGGGTAGTCCACTTTTCTACCACCTTGGTAGGAATACACTATCACGGTGTTTGAGTCTTTTGATAAGGAGTTTCTTAGAACCACTGAGTTTTTTGATAAGGAGACTATTTGAACTAAGGACTAAGTCTTTTGATAAGGAGACTCTTAGAACCAAAACCAGATCTTTTGATAAGAAAATCTCGAACCAAAACTGAATCATTTGAAGAGGGATTCTTAAAACTCTTTACTCAGTTTACAGAATTGAGAAGTAGAGAGTAAGAGAAAGATTAGGAAGATGAAGAATGATCTTCTGAATTGAATCCTCTGCCAACAAAAATACTCTAAGGATTCTAGGCACTAAGTGTTCTGGATCTTTTTAAAATAATGAATCCTTCCTTAAAAGAAAGAGCAAGGATTATACGCTTATGTCCAGTCTTTCAGATTATTCAGCAGTATCAGCAGCAGTGAAGATGTAGAGAGAAGAAGAGCTGCTGCTTCAGAGATTGGGAAGACTGAGAAGAAGAATGTCTGAAGACCAAGAACTGCTTTATCGTGCAATCCTCTATTTTTTTGCTCTTCTCGAAATCTGAGTATATTAATCTCTGGGAGATTTTGAATTTTTCTTAATCTGGAAACTTATCTTTAGAAAGAATGAAATAATATTCTTCTGCATTTGTCTTCATAAATCTCGACAAACTTTTCAAATTTCTTCCATAAATATTCTTCTGAAATTAGTTGGAGAATTCTTCCTTAGGCTCTCTTCCAACAACTCTAAAGATTCAAAAAAATATCATTTTAATCTTCTTCAAATAACCATGCACAGATCTTCTGAATTTTCCATTCTGGATTTCATTCGGCGCTATGTCGCCTTCTAGAAGAAGATGCGTCGAGATCTGCCTAAGATATGAAGTTTTGTCGACTTGGTTAAATACTCGACATTGCGTCGATTCCTTATCGACGTATCCGTGGACTTCAACTTCTAGCTTTTGCGTCGAATACGATGTTGCGTCGACTTCATCTTGAAAGAATGTCTGCATTGACTTCTGCCTTCTGCGTCGATATTTAGTCGATGTTGCGTCGACTACCAATCAAATGAAGTGTCGACTTCCAGTCTGAGTTACTTCTACTTCTATTCGAAGTTTCTTCGACTTTTAATTGAGGTTGCGTCAACTCCTATTCAACGCAAGTTTAACTCAACTGAATTTTGACCTACTTTTGACTAGGTTTTGACACACCTAGGTGGATATGATAACCTAGGATATCTTAATACCATATTACCCCCACTATACAATATGGGTAATGAATCCTAGAGAATGAAATCACTTTTAAATAATTTGGAAGATTAATCAAGAGGGTATTTTTTCCAACAGAAAGAAAATTACACAAGGGGTTTGGCCTCCTAAGCATCTCAAATGATCATGGAAAACACAATAACTCAAAGATTAACACTTAAGAACAACCATGTTCACATCCATCATCAAAATAGAAGAGAAAACCATTCATCTACCAAATATGTGGAAATAAAAGAGGAGATACAAACAATGCTCGAGACTATTCCGTGGATGCGGAGGAAACTCTAGAGGAACACTCCTTTGTAGCTCCGATCGTCGACTGTCGGCCGGGCTCCTCGAAGTTGTCACACCCTCTAGACCGTCTTCTCGATGGAATGCACCGTCTACATCTCTACCTCAGGATCCTAGGTTGCGGAGAGGAAATATAAGTTTGATCTTCACATGGATGCTCTTGGATGATGGAGAGAGCCTAGGGGATGATCCCCAACCCTTGGGGGAAGAGAAAATGCGCCTAGGGTGTTGACTGCGGAACTTTTTCGAAGGAAAATCATGGCTCACGCCAATCCCGTCAAAAACTGTAGTTATAGACAGTATAGAAAATGACTGTGCACGAGTAAGCGCACGACCACTAGTTATGCGAGAAGAGAAGTCCTCTACTCGCACTCATATAAACCTGTACCAAAATGTTATGGTGGAGAAAAGTGATAAATACGCACGAGTAAGCGCACGACTACAGGTCGTGTGAGAAGAGAAGTCCTCTACTCGTGCGCGAATAAATCGTTGAGAGAAAATTAAATGCCGACTAGTGGTCATGCGAGGAGAAATTCACTCCTCGTGCACATATAAGTCTATTCATCGTGCGTTTCCTCGGGATAAATTTGGCCAACAGTGCGCACAACGACTGGTTCTGCGCGAAGGATTCCACTGATCGTGCTTGAACAAAAATGCACGACCAGTGACCCAAAGTACTAAAATGGGCCAAAACTCCCCCGGGAACACAACACATGGTAGTACCTGCATGAAGAGCACTCAAGACCACTAGAAGGACATAACCACATAGACAAACATAAAGCAAAATAGAAAGATAAGGAGAGGCAATCTCCATTATGCAAGGAATGACCTAAACTAAGCCCCAAATAGCTAAATCTTGCTCAATAAACTATAAGGCTACAAATTGAGATTTTATGCTATTATCAAATGAAAGATGGGTGATAAGAGATGAAACTAAGCTATTAAAGGAGCCCAAAAATACAATATGAAATATGTTCATCAGCTTCACCGGTGCACCCCTAAAGCATCTCAAGGACGAAGTTCCTGAGTTGCATTGTGCTAGCGTAGCCCCGTGCCCGACTACTAGCTAGTGTTATACACAACAAGAAAAAACAACTGCTTTTCGGGGCGCTTCTCAAACGCCGCTATTGATTTTGCGACATTTTTAGAATATCGCAAAATAAACATTATTGGCATTGTTGCGATTGTAAGTATTTTTCCCAATTAAGTGTACCAAGCCAATCGAGTCAACCCAGTCAAATTCCCGCATTGATATGAGTCTATAAAAATTTACCACAATGTGAGTAAATTTAGTTTGTACAGATTGTCAAAACCCGTGATAAGTGGACTAGACGAATTCGAACCTCCATTGTGCGAGCTTGGTTTTACCCTTAACACGTTCAGATTAATCGGTTCTAATTTGCACCCCGATTAAATTTTATTACGAATGAGATAATTTGATATTAAAAGAGATATGGAGGGATTGTTTGGTATTTTACTCCTAATCCTTTTATTTCTTTCCCATTGAAGGGTTTCATAGCCGGTCTATATCAAATCCATGATTTCCTCATCTTTTGTGAAACTGTGTGTAAACAAGGGGAAAACTGCTATTGTGGTTATTGTTCCTCGTTTCGATCTTTGCTCTATCCATGAACTACATCACCTCCATCAACCGATGATCTCCCTTCCAGATCTACTGAATTTGCCATTCCATCGTCGATTAAGAAGGGCACATCATCCCTTCTAGTTTTCTGCCCTAGACACAGTCGTCAAAGGAGAGAAATTCATAGCCAATTTTTCCACATGAAGGAAGAAGAAGCCTTCTGCGATCTTCAGGGATTTTGGATTATTTCCTTTCCATATCCAAAGGTGATTTAGATCTCCATTACCGGCTGGAAAAGGGAAAAAAAGAAGGTGCAATTTCCTTCATTTATTTAACAGGCATCAAGTGTTCTTTTTCACAACAAATTCATTGCAGTACATTGCCATCAATAGTCATTCCAAGTGTGTTCTTCCTTCATCCGATCACAGTCTTATGTTGAGGATCAAACAAAGAAGAGTAAACATATATAGATCGTGGATTTAGAGGAAAAACAATCACTACAATACTCATCTCAATCAGTGGTCAAATTTCAGTTTAGAAATTTCAAGCACTATGCACCCCCATTTCCCCCTCTATGGCATTTTGCACCCCCAATTAATAAATATTGCAGTTTACACTCCTCATTTGCTTTTATTTGGCACTTTGCACCCTAGGGTATTTTGAACAAGGGCCTTTTTGTCTACACAGAAACAACGCTTCAAGAAACCACTTTAACCTTAGTCATCATTCTCTCGTCTCACGCGACCTCCCGAGAGTCGGAAATCTTTTTCGTTGGAGGCTAGAGCAGGTTTCGTCGGAGGCTAGAGCAGGTTTCGCCAGAGGCTAGAGCAGGTTTCGCCAGAGGCTAGAGCAGGTTTCATCGTTGGAGTCCCTCTGAGAATCACAGGTTCGTTCAATCTTCATCCTGGTTATGAACATCCAGCATTTGATTGACAACATACAGTTATGTTTCGAACCGTTTCGAAAAAAGTCATGGAGACAATGAAGTCATGGAGACTATGTGGAGAAAACTTTTGTTCATGTGGGTGGTGGGTTGGCTGCTTGGTTCTCTGTGGATTTTCTGCTTAATAAACATAGTTGTATGTTGTCAACTTTTTGAGCACTCACTATTTTCCCTTCCTCATCTTCCCCTTCATTTTTTCAGGTTTTCCTGCAATAAATTTTTTTTGTTTTCCTGCAGTAAATTTTTTCAGGTTTCTTGCAGTAAATTTTTTCAGCCATGTATTGTGCAATAAATTTTGTTTTTATAGTTAGCTTGTATTTTAATAGTTTTTATAAAGTTGTTTTTTGTTTTTATAGGGTTTGTTTTTATTAAGTCAGAATGTCATTTTCTAATGAAGTTGATTGGCATATGAACACATGTTGAATCCAATAAATTCATCTAAGGAGTGTCCGCTAGCAAATTTAAACCCTCTAGTTCCATGGTGCAATATTGAAAAGAAGCCCAAAAGGCCATCTAAGCTTGCTAGAAGAAAGGAGGAAGATGAGCTACAAGGTAAGAAATATGGAGTGAATAGACATGGTATGAAGTACACGTGCTCCAACTGTAGTATGAGAGGACATACCAAGAAGAGTTGTCTTTGAAGCCCCCAAAAGTCAAGATAGAAGGTCAACTACGAGGTCAAAACAACCGGTAAACATGAATTATTCTTTTGTTTTGTTTAGCATTATGTCTTATTTTACTGCTATTTGCTCATTATAATGTTAATATGCAGGTGAGGAGGAATGTATGATCGTTATGTTGTGGAGTTGATCATCTACTATGATTTCAAACTACCAAATAAACATGCATTAATATTTTATTTCCTTTATCATTATGTTGTATTTGACTGCTCTTTACTCATTATGATCTTAATATGCAGGTGACGAAGAATGTGTGATTGTGATCTATAGGAGCTGATCTTGGGGATTTGTCCTAGTTAATATTTGGCAATTTATAATTTAGATGTTGAACATGTTTAAGTTTAAACATTTTGAATATGTATGTTAATCTTGTAGTACGATGATGATGAACATGTTAAAATATTGTTATTTGATTTGACTTTTTTTTTTGTTTAAGATTTTATGTTATCGTATCATGGACTCATGTATTTGCTATTCATCATTGGAGCGCGAGTAGGAAAAAACTCGGCTTGTAGAACATCAATTTGGAACAAAATTGGTGTATATGCTCGTTTACTACTTAAATCATAGAGAATATGTGATATAGAACGACAAATGAGCGGTTTTGGGGTGCAAATAACATATTTTAAAAATAAAAACAGGGTGTGTATCGCGAGTGAAAAGAATTGGGGGTGCAATTTGCCAACTAAAAAAACCTGAGGTAAAAAATGCAAATTTATGGGCCTCGGTACCCATCTTGACTAAAATACCCCTGTTCAAAATGCTCTAGGGTGCAAATTGCCAAAAAAAAATCAAATGGGGGTGCAAACTGCAATATTTATTAATTCGGGGTGCAAAGTGCCAAAGAGGGGGAAATGAGGGGTGTAAAGTGCCAAAAAGCATATTTTGTCCATACAGGTGCATGTCTAACTCTCCAATAAGTGCAACGAATGTTATCTCGAGAAACTCACACAAGCTATTAAGAATGTCGGCAACTATACGACCCGAGGCATAATCTAAAAGGTGAATGGAATTTTAATTTGATCACACTTATGCATAAGAATTAGTTAATTTTGGTCAGAACAACCCTGCTAACGTCAATTAAGTTTCTATCATTTAGTATCAGAGTGAACATGAACAAATTAATTAATTTCATTAATTATGAGTGTAATTAAATTTAATTAATCATTAGAGAACACGTAAATTAAAGCCAATTAATCCATTTGAGAATATTGATGCGATGGAGATTTGAGAAATGCATTAATTTTGAGTAATGTTATGGACACATCATAAATGACTATGGACAAGCAACGGCTATGTACAACCCAATATCGTTATGTACAATCGAATCTCACTATGTACACTAGGCGTGTAAAAAAAGCCCGAACCTGGTTGCCCGGCCCGGGTCTGCCCGGGTCTGAGCCCGGTTAGGCCCGGGTCTGGTTAGGCCCGGGCCAGGTCCAAGCCAGGCCTAAGGGGGCTCACCAGGCCTCCTTATTTGGCCAAAGCCTGGCCTGGTGCCCGGCCCGGGCCAGGCCTAGGCCCTGCCAGGCCCAAGGCCCGCTTTTAATATGTTGGGGCCATGCCCCAACATTAAATGTTGGGGCCTGGCCCCAACATTAAATGTTGGGGCAAGGCCCCAACATATTTGTTGGCAGCAATGGCAGCTAGCTGCCATTTGGAAGCTAACTAGCTGCCAAATGGCAGCTAGCCATTAGCATTGGGGCCTGCTTGGGCTCGGTTTTGTGGGCTCAGCAGGCCCCCTGATTTTGCAAGGGTCTGGGCCTGGTCTGAGCCCGATTTTAGTTAGGCCCGACTTGGGCCTGGTAGCAAAAAAGCCCGGGCCTCTAAGGCCTGGGTCTGGCCTGGGCCCGGCAGGCCTTATTCGCACGCCTAATGTACACATCAATTGTTAATTGCAAACCAACTCTTCAAAAAGAGGTTATTTCAACATCTAATCAATTTTAAAAAATATTAGTTGTGAAAATTAGCATACGAAGTTTGTTACACTAACTATTTCTGTTCAAAAATAACATATGAAGTCTGTTACAAAAAATATTTGAGTCCAAAACTAACATATGAAGTCAAAATTCTTGTCTTAATCATTTGCAATAATTTTTGTAACTATTTCTTGCATAGATTTCTCCAGCATCCTCCATCCCGCATAAAAAAATTTATGTAAATATTATATTATATACAGTATGAGTAAAAGAAGTAGAAATATAAATCTTTACCTATATGTAGTGAAGTCATGTTATATAGTTGATCATCAAAGAAACCTTATGGTCGAATAATCTGCACAAGATACATTAGAAAACAATTAGTAATCACATTATTCACGGGTATTGCTTATCTTTAATAATTAAAAAAATAAGTATACCTCATTTTCAAGGATCCGCAAAATTAATTGTTTCTTCCATTTTTATCATAGCGTCATCTTCTGTATTTCTTAAAATGTATGTCAAGTCCCACTCTTCCACAATGGTAGCATGATACCGAGTCCACGTAATGATTATTGGAGGTAGGGGACAATCCTCCCGCATCAACAGTTGAATGAAGTGGTTGTCGTTCACAAATCCAATAAATATAGTTTTTCGGCTCGGCGGAGGGGACGTGTGCAAAGGTAAAAATGTGAACGATTGTATCTTCGAGTAATAAACAACTGCCATATTATAACAAGAAGCAATCACTAATCTCATGTCTGGCATTGTCATCCATTTGTCTAGCGGAGCCGTTTCAACAGTGCAATCCAAAGATGATAGTAGTTTTGCTTGTCTCACAGTACCAAATAAGTTGTTGTATAAAAATTCAAAATATCTTATTTCATTTGCAAGATCTCTACGGACTTGTAGCCAATTTTCACTCATTTCAAGTGATTTACTTACCACTCGAAAACCATAAAGCCCATCATCGATTACATTTATGACATCAACAATATAATTAGATAGATATGATGGCATCTCCTTCTGAATGCACTCAACAAATCTGTCGGTCCCCGCTTTTCTTCTTGGAAGGAGCTTCTTAGCTTTATGTTGGTGATGTTGTTCGGCTAACAAAACATGCTTAAAATGTGATAACTCCCTTTTAGTTGATTTGTAATCATCTTTGAATTTCTTGTAACTTCCGCGTGGTCTTCCTTTCTATTTTAAGGGCATACTTGGCTCTTTGGTTTGAGTGGTAGCAGGCTCCATTACTTCTCGCAATTTCTGTTTCATTTCATGACTTTGAGAATCGGTAATAGCATTGTACTTTTGTAGTAACCCGTCTAACTCCATTTGTATGATGTTAACTGGTTCATCCTCCTTTATTTTTGTAGCATTGCATGTTTTTAAAGTAAGCTGACGTCAATGTTTGTGAACCATCCACATAGAAAATGCCAACGATTGATTCATGTAAGTCACTAGTTCATGGGCACATGGCAATCCCATTGTGTTTCACATTTTATGCAAGTATTTAGTGGCTTCTACACAACCACGCTTAGCCAACTCTTCTTCTTTTTTGATTAAATCTAGAGTCGTAATAGAAACATAATCAAGCAACTCGGTATATAATGATCCCCTATACCCGGTGTTGACTCTATATGATAAAATAAGAGTATAAACAAACATATAATTTTCAATACCATTAAGAACACTATCATTCATTGACGATCCAAACAAAAAAACTAAATCATTTTGATATTATACCTTCAAAGGATTGCAATCAACTTCTTCCTCTTTGAGGCTATTTCTTCTCCAATAGAACAAAGCCTAATAAGAAAAAAAAATGTATCAAAATAAAAAACATTGACATTATAGCTTGGAGAAACTCATTGGCATTATTCTGAAAAAAAAAACAATATCAAAATCAGTTTTCGATGAGTTCTATGAGCCTATCATCAAGAATCTGTTTCTAGAATAGACAATAGCTATGAGTGCCTTTACCGAAAACAACAATGTTCATGATTTATATGACTTTCTGTTGAAAGATAGATAAGAATTCGGAGAAGTTGAAGATGAAATTTCTAATAGAGCACGGAATTGGAGAGTTATGGAATAAGCACATTGCATAATTAGCCTATGAACAAAAACTGCGGATACATAATGTGAGAAGAGGAGGAAAGAGGTTATGTGGATGCATTGAAGGAAGTGGCAACTATGAAATGGTGCCTAGGGATGAGGCATTGAAGGAAGAGGCTCTGTGGATGCTGTGAGTGCATTATAGGTAAAAAAACAGAGCCAGCGTGCTAGGGTTACAAAGAAATCAGAGAAGCTGGAGATGAAATGGACAAACCTTAAGCGACATACAGGGCTTCAAGCGGCCTTGAGGTGCAGAAAATGGAGATCCAGGGGGGATTCCGGTGGTGGAGGAGGGTTTCGAGGACGATGCAGGGACGAGATCGACGGCTTGCTTGGGGCGGTGCAGGAACGAAACCCTGGAAAACGCAACCTGGAAAAAAATCTGGATGGTTGTACCTATCGACAAACAAGGGTTTAAGCGATTGGGGTTTTTAGAGGTATTTTTTTGAAATAAAGAGGTGTCCATAGCCTTTTATGGTGATCCATAACACCACTCTAATTTTTAAGTCCCTAAGTGCTCGTGATCTTTAGACACTTCATTGCACTTCATGTCATTAATAATAAGATCATGCCACATAAGTTGAGGGTAATTAAGAGAATCCCAATGTAGGAGAATCACATTGGTTAATTGAACTGCAACCAACAAAATGACCTGTTCGATTGATTTATGCAATTTCATTCTCACACGGCTTTATAATTACTCTGATTCTGACAAGCAATCATTCACCCAAAGGTGGTCTTTATTTGATAGTATTAAATGGTTGTACCAGGACATTTGGACGGGAGAGAGGGCTCTTGTAATCTATTCACCAAAAGGTAGTAGGTTTATAAAAAGCTTAAACATTGTCATTTCAGATTCTGCGCAGAGAATTTCTAACTGCGTAACATGTATTCTGTCCAATGATGTTGCATGTTGACGCATCCAAATTCTCATAAGTGTTTTATTTATGGTTGTATATCACATTATCCTCATTGCTAAATATATTGCATTATTTCCTTTTTTAGTCACCTTTACACTTCACAACACCCTCGCGACAATTGAAAATTTTATTGGTCAAATTTTAAGCAATGGAAATAGGATATCATGTTTGTCATTCAAATGACAAACCTCGATCTAGCCCTGACATCTAATAAACCCGAGGAGTTGCTGTGACTAATAACCGAGCATAGAAGGATAACAATGTTGTGTAGTATAAATCCAATAAGATATGCTTGCTAACCATGAAAAGATCCATTCCCGAGCATCTGCGCAGTGGTCTTCCAAAGACTGCTGACGCGCTGGATTTCCTTACTGTTGTGGGACAAAGGTATAAAGTGTCCTCCAATGCTGAGATTGAGACTCCCATACAATATCTTTTAACCATGAGCCACACAATGGTGGAGGAGTTCGTAACTACATACTGAAGATGGTTTACTGCCAAACTAAGTTGCAAGAACTAGACATCATTCTTCTTGAGACGTGCATAGTGCTTCTGACACTTAATACTCTGCCACCGAAGTTCAGCATCATATCCTGAAGACTACGTACAATTCTAAGGACGAGGCTTGAAAACATAATGACCTCATCACTCGATGCGTTGTTAAAAAAGAGAAGGTGAAAAGTGAGAAGACTCACACCACACTGTATGTTTGAAGCCTTCATTCAAGAAGAAGAAGATGAAGACCAAGGCTCCAATCAAGATTCATGACACACATACTAGTGGAGCAAAGTATTCTACTGATTCCATAAAGAAGACTCTGACTTGTTTCTTCTGCAAGCAGAAAGGACACATGAAATCTAAATGCCTTAAGTTCAAATCTTGGATGGAGAAGCATGGGTACTCACCTAAAGGTCATCCTCTTATACCCGTCCTAGATGAATCTACTTTAATTGAAGCCTCATCAAATTTTTGATGGCTTGATAATGGAGCAACTAATTATGTTGCTTACACACTACATGTATTCACCAACAGGAGGAGGACAAGTAAGGATGAGTGTAGACTTATAGTGGACAACAACACTGAAGTTGAAATCGAGTTTATCGAGGATGTTTGCTTGATATTAGATACTGATTTTAAGCATTTGTTAAAAAAACACATTTTATATTCCTGCATTTCCAAGAAACTTAATTTTTGTTTCTACATTAGACAAACTTAATTATGGTTTCAACATTTCTGGTGATTTAATTTAGTTATTTAATGAATCACAAGTTGTAGGTCATTGATCTTTGTCTAATGGAATATATATGATGTCTCTTTCTCCCAATAATATTTATGTGGCTTCATTTAATATAGAATATATTGCTTCTAAAAGACCATTAATTAAGGAAAAATCTTTTATGTTGTGGCATAAAAGACTTGGCCACATCTTTAGGGATATAATATAGATGTTGATTAAAGAAAACATTATCTCTACTCTTAACTTTAGTGACCTAGAAATATGTGTTGACTATTGTAGGGGTAAACCGATAAATATTAAGATGAATGACTTTACACATAGTCTAGACCCATTGGAGATTATCCATACGGACATTAGTGGACCTTATTCATCCACGCTCTGTGAAATACATACTTCATTACTTTCATTGATGATTTTGCCCGCTATGGTTAATTATTCTTAATTAAGAAAAAATTTGAGTCACTTGATAAATTTAGGATTTTCAAGAATGAAGTCAAGAAATAATTATGGAAAGTCATCAAGATTGTTAGGACTCACATTGAAAGTGAGTATTTTGGCAGTCATGATGCATTCGAGTAACATAAAGGTCCCTTTTGTGGCATTGTTGTCAAATACTCCATGTCGGGTAGTCCTAAATAAAATGGTATGGTCGAAAGGTGCAATCACACCTTTAAGAATATGATGAGGAGTATGATGAGTAGGATGAATCTTCCTAAATTTATTTGGGGGTGAAGCTCTTACAATAGTAGTATACATACTTACAAGAGTTCCGTCTAAATCTGTGCCCAAGTCACCTATGGACTGACAAATGACCTAGCCTAAATCACTTACATATTTGAGGTTGTCTCGCGAAAGTTTGTTTATATAACCCATCAGAAAGTATGATTTTTGCAAGGTTTTCTCATTGCTACTTCATAGGCTATCCAGGTCATTCAAAGGGTTTTAAGTTTTTACTGATCTTCTAGAGGTCCCATAATTGTTGAGTCAGACAACCAAGTTTTTGGAGTTTGATGTTGTTGAGCAACCTAGTTGCTCTCACACCACTAAAGAAGTCGATGAAGTTAGGACTATTAATTGCATTCTACCTATGATTGAAATAATAGAGGTACTTGAACCTATAGTAAAGCCTGCAGAGGAAGTAGAGCCAACTCTACAGGGGCTCGCATTTAAGTTCCTAAACATACTAATGTTCTTCAGGCACATCATAGAAGATCCAATATAGAGAGGAGATATGTAGTTTCTTCTGACTATGAAGTTTATTTGGATGTGAGTGATTTTGATATTGGTCGCATTGTTGAGCTAGTGACATTTACTGAAGCTATTTTTAGACTTCAGTCTGATTTGTGGTGGGATGCAATGAGAAATAAAATTGAGTCTATGAGGCATAATAAAGTTTGGGAATTAGTTGAGTTACCTAAAGTTTGCCGACTCATTGGTTCTAAATGGGTACTTAATACTAAGAAAGATTCTAAAGGGAAGGTCGAGCAGTTTAAGTCTAGATTGGTTACAAATGGATTCACTCGAAGGGAAGGGATTGATTACCATGAAATCTTCTCTCCTATTTCCTCTAAAGACTCATTTAGAGTCATTATGACACATGTAACTCATTATGATTTGGAACTACACCAGATGAACATTAAAACTGCATTCTTGAAAGTCAACCTAGATGAAAAGGTCTACATAGTGTAGTCCGAGGGATTCAAGTCTAGTCATTCTGACCAACTTGTGTGTAAGCTCAATAAATCTATATATGGTGTAAAGCGAGACTCAAGACAATGATATCTAAAATTTTATGTTGTGGTTACTTCATTTGGTTTGTTGAGAACAAAGTAGTCTGCTGTATATATCTCAAGATTGGTGGGAAAAAATTCTCTTCTTAATTCTCTACGTACCTGATATTTTGACATATGCATGAATCTAAGCAATTATTGTCCAAGCATTTTTATAAAAAGGATCTTAGAGAATCTTCTTTTGTTCTAAGCATTGAGATCATTAGATATAGATCTCTTCATACATTAGGACTCTCTCAATGAGCTTACGTTAAGCGTGTACATGGGAGATTTAGCATGCTCGAATATAATGTCGGTGATGCGCCAGTAATTAAAGGTGACGAGTTAAGCTTGTCACAATGCCCCAAAAATGATATTTAGAGAAAGAGAGTCCATAAAGAATATACCTTATGTTAGTCCAGTAGGTAGCTTAATGTATATCAAAGTCTGTACTAGACTGAACATTACCTTTGCAATAGAACTTCTAAGACATATATCAGTCAAACCTAGTGTAACATCCCACGTGTACAAATAATATAACATGGGTACAGCCGGGATCCCACAACATATTGCACACATAAGTTAAATGCTATATGAGGTACAAAAGTAATCTAATCAAAGAATGTAAACACTAGCTGAAGATTTAAAAACAAAACCAAATATGAATATCAACAGATACTACAATAATGTTCAATAAATGTGTCGGCCTTATGGCATTACATCACATCAAATCAAGAGTATCAAAGTTGGCATAAGAGTACAATGATCTAAGCACCGACTCGTAGGTCGGACAAGCAAAAATAGTAAAAAGAGAGCAACAATCTTTTGCGTTACAGCTTTGGGATTTTGTCCTGCTACAGTCTGCTACACTCTATAGCACCTGCACCAAACAGAAGTCAAAGGTAAATGAAGATCATCTATGATGATGGAACCTTAGTTTTTGATTTGAGTCGTGATCCATCTTTAAATTTATTATGTGATCGACGAAATCCCATTAAGACAGGAGACAGGAGAAAACTATACAAGTTCTTTGGGTTCGACGAATGCCTTCCTGCGATCGACAAAATATATTCAATCTGTGTTCGACGAACGGCTTGCTCTCTGCGTTCGACGAACGGCTTACACTCTGCGTTCGACGAACGACTTGCACTCTGCATTCGACGAACGGCTTGCACTCAGAGGTCGACGAATTAAATGTTCAGAATGATGAACTTCAAGCTCAGATCGATGAATTATTATCTGCTATTATAATATCTCATTTCTTAGATCGACTAATATTTCTATATCTGATAATTAAGCAATATTTTGATTAAATTCTATTTATATATTGCTTCCATTTCTTCATTTGTATAAATTAATAATATAGCCATTGCGGAGCAATAAATATTATAGTCGTTGCAGAAAAGCTAAAGACGGCAATTTATCTTCTCGAGGAATCTAGGAAATTAAAGAGACGTTATCTCTTTCTTTTTTGTCGGGCAAGAATTCAAATAGCTTTGAAAGCCATCTCCAGATTATATATACAAAGAGAAGTACGGAGAAGAAAAAAAGAAGGCAGAACTAGAACAGGAAGAAGGAATATACAGAAATACAGAGAAGCAAAAAGAAGCAGCACATATACAGAGTTCTTGATAAGAACATCATATTTTATTTATCTTCTTTTTGCTAACTCTTCTCTGCAGATCATCTTTACCCCGAGACACCTATCTAGATCATTTGCTCAGGGATCTTAACTGCAGAAGAAGAAAAGAATTACAATATCCAAAAGAAGAAGCTTCCTCACCTGAACACCAACACTAATCAAATAAGGGGGAGCTTTTCAACATCATCAAGATCCATTCTCAGCAACACCATCTGAATCTCTAGAGTCTTCTTAGAAAGAGAAGAATAATATATTTTCTGTTTTCTTTTACCTGTATAAAAGGGTTATAACTCCCTTCAAAAGTTACAGCCATTGGTGGAAGGGCACCTGATCAAAAACCTGTAGTTGGGTTAGAGCACCTGATCAAAAGCTCACTTGGTGTGTGGACACCTGAGCAAAACTCCCTTGGTGGCAGGGCACCTGATCAAAAACCTGTAGTGGATTCCTACCAAGTGTGGTAGAAGAGTAGATGTACCCAGGTTGATTGGGGAACTACTATATTTCTTTGTGTCTTATGGTTGCTTGGCTTATATTTTATTTCTTGTTGTTGTGCTGTGATATCTGTGATTAGTATTTTAGTTCTATAACTCACTTAACTACACATATTTATATATCACTATTTTAAATATGCCAAAACCTTTTAACTCTCTATTCACCCCTCCCCCCCCCCCCTCCAGAGTTAATTTAAGAACTAACCTCACTTTCAATTGGTATCAAAGCGTGGTTGATTATATCAATTACTTTCAACTGATATTCAATTGACTTTCAATTGGTATCAGAGGGCTGTTGATTATTTATACAGGCTAACACCTGAATCATAAAGATCAATTAGTTCTTAAGTTTTTGTAAAGGTTTTTCTAAAAACTAATGGCACAAGTAGAATTTTCAATCACAAATCCACCAATCTGTAATCTAAATTGATTCTCTTTATGACAAGCTAGAATTAGATTATTCATGAATGTCATAGATGAAGAAATTTATAACTCTATTTTGACAGGACCTCCATCTTCACAAACATCAACAGATGCTCAAGAGAAGCTGAAAAGTGCTGATGCAAAGGTTATGGACATATTAGCTCAATCAATGTCAAATGACATTCATCAAAAAGTTGCTGACTACACTTCAGCAAGAGCAATCTGGAACTCCCTCATAAGGATGGTAACTGAACCTTCTTTCACTAACTGTATTTATGATGCAGAACCATCATCTAGTCTAAGTGAAGAAGAAGAAGAACAAAAGGCCAGAGAATTCTGCATGTTGGCCATATATGGCTCAAACCACAACTCAGATGCAGAATTTGAATCCAATGAAAATGAGGTAAGTTGGGTAACTTCAAATTTTAATTTTACCTCTGATCAATTCAAATCTGTTTTCAAATTACCATATACAGATTTAATAGAACCTGAGAAAGAAATAAAATCTCTCAGAACAGAGTTAACAAAAATAAATAATTTGACTTCTGAATATAACAAACTTAAAGAAGATTTAAAAATATCAGAAGAACAAAATATTTCCTTGAAAAATAAATTTGAACAAACATTTAAGGAAAAAGAAGTAAAAGACTCTGTAGAAATTACTGAATTTCTTTATGTTAAAACAAAATCTAGAAATTAGTTTAGTTTTTCAAATTTATATTTTAATGAGATAAAAGGCCAATATATCTAATTATAAGGCATTTTTTAATATATTTTAAGTTTTTATAATTAAATAAGCAGTTATAAGATTCATTTGAATTTTTTTATCTTAAAAACAAAGTCAGATAACTTCAATGCTCTTACAGACTTTCTCCAAAATCATGTTGAGCATTCTACTCAAATTGCATAGATTAGAAATGATCAGAGCACTGAGTGTGAGTCTCTTCTGATAAGGGGATTCTTTAGGAGAAGGTATCAGACAATGTTTTTCTGATCTTAAAATTCCTTAGAATCCATTAACAGCCGTAGCAATTCTTCATATTATTAAAATCCTATTAAAAACAAAATCTAGGATTGTTTAAATGTTTTTAAAAGAAGAAGGATTTTAGAATTTAAAAGAAGAAGAAAACAATAATATAATGATTAAACATTTTCAAAAGAACAATAAATTTTCTATCTGTTTTTATTCTGCACATTTCCTCTAAGCTTTATATTTCTAACTGTTATGCTTGCAGTTATTTTATTTTTTTTATGCTTAGTATCCTAAACCAAATAGGGGGAAATTGTTAGAACCTAGTCTTGATTTGGATTAGGATCCCAACTCAAATAGGGGGAGATTGTTGGAACCTTAGTTTTTGATTTGAGTCGTGATCCATCTTTATATTTATTATGTGATCGATGAAATCCCATTAAGACAGGAGATAGGAGAAAACTATAAGAGTTCTCTGGGTTCGACGAACGCCTTCCTGCGATCGACGAAATATATTCAATCTGCATTCGACGAACGGCTTGCTCTCTGCGTTCGATGAACGATTTACACTCTGCGTTCGATGAACGGCTTGCACTCTACGTTCGACGAACGACTTGCCCTCAGAGGTCGATGAATTAAATGTTCAGAACGACAAACTTCAAGCTCAGATCGACAAATTATTATCTGCTATTATAATATCTCATTTCTTAGATCGACTAATATTTCTATATCTGATAAAGCAATATTTTGATTAAATTTTATTTATATATTGTTGCCCTTTCTTCATTTGTATAAATTAATAATATAGCCGTTGCGGAGAAATAAATATTATAGCCGTTGCAGAAAAGCTAAAGACGGCAATTTATCTTCTCGAGGAATCTAGGAAATTAAAGAGATGTTATCTCTTTCCTTTTTGTCGGGCAAGAATTCAAATAGCTTTGAAAGCCATCTCCAGATTATATATACAAAGAGAAGTACGGAGAAGAAAAAAAGCAGGCAGAACCAGAACAGGAAGAAGGAAATATACAGAAATATAGAGAAGCAAAAAGAAGCAGCACATATACAGAGTTCTTGATAAGAACAACATATTTTATTTATCTTCTTTTTGCTAACTCTTCTCTGCAGATCATCTTTACCCTGAGACACCTATCTAGATCATTTGCTCAGGGATCTTAACTGCAGAAGAACAAAAGAATTACAACATTCAAAAGAAGAAGCTTCCTCACCTGAACACCAACACTAATCAAATCAGGGGGAGCACTTCAACATCATCAAGATCCACTCTCAGCAACACCATCTGGATCTCTAGAGTCTTCTTAGAAAGAGAAGAACAATATATTTTCTGTTTTATTTTACCTGTATAAAGGGTTATAACTCTCTTCAAAAATTACAGCCATTGGTGGCAGGGCACCTGATCAAAAACCTGTAGTTGGGTTAGAGCACCTGATCAAAAGCTCACTTGGTGTGTGGACACCTGATCAAAACTCCCTTGGTGGCAGGGCACCTGATCAAAAACCTGTAGTGGATTCCTACCAAGTGTGGTAGAAGAGTAGATGTACCCAGGTTGATTGGGGAACAACTATATTTCTTTGTGTCTTCTGGTTGCTTGGCTTATGTTTTATTTCTTGTTGTTGTGCTGTGATATCTGTGATTAGTATTTTAGTTCTATAACCCACTTAACTACACATATTTATATATCACTATTTTAAATATGCCAAAACCTTTTAACTCTCTATTAACCCCCTCTAGAGTTAATTTAAGAACTAACCTCACTTTCAATTGGTATCAAAGCGTGGTTGATTATATCAATCACTTTCAACTGATATTCAATTGACTTTCATATGAGCTGACTACAAACAACATAATAATCCCACCCCTCAGTCATCCCAGCAGACCCTGGTGGGTCAATGCACACCTACAAGTATGTCGCATCAAGTAACATGAAACAAATTGAAATTATAACTAAGCTACACGGGGTAAAGACACAAGCACATGCAATCTTTTTGGTTGAGCATATAAAAATGGGAAACCTAGGTACGCAAATGATGATGGTTGGGTTCACCCGAAGGTTTCCCCATAACCGCCTAAGTAATAATGTATGAAGATAACAAGCTATAAAGCAACAACATAATGATCATGGGTACTCATGACCACACGAGTTCATGCTCTCTTGGTGCACACAACAAGTACTCGATAAGGAGGTCCAAGTCATCTCCAACACGATCATCACATCTAAACTAGGATAAGCAATCCCAAAAGCCTCTTAAGCAATTGTCGGTCTAGAATATTACGCCTGACACAACCTCTCTCATGGTCAATCAACATATAAGAGGATTTACCTCATGCCGAACTGCATGGTGCAGGTTCAGTTCAGCTTCTGCCTATTGCTCAAATCACAGTGGAATCAACCGCTACTATAAGGTCTCTTACTCGTTGAACTGCACGATGTGGGTGTCACCTCACCCGACCCATCTCCGCTAAACATAAGTCAGCATAATATACACCTAATCCACCATATTAGGACATATGCGTCGTATGTGTTTCCCCAAGGTAGGAGACCCAAGTCAACTTCTCTACCAAATATGAAGGTTTAGTTTCCTCTTCCAACACAACCTCATTCTTACAGTCGGCAGATTACGACAACTATGATAGTAGGTTCCGTGATGTGGTAATCTCTAAAGGTCAAATGGAGTCCGTTAACCTAGAGATTTTGATATGCATACTAGGTATTACCAATTTTTTAAACCCCACAAACCATATGACACATTTCACTGAGTAATTCTTTGACATACATACTAGGTCCAACCTAAATGTAACGTCATACAAATCATCATCAATCTAGGCCTACGACCATGAGTAGGCTTCACACACAATGACTAAATTGGCAGTGATGAAATGAGCGCTTACCCTTGGAGCTTGCTTCGGTGCCATAGAAATAGTGAATGAGATGGATGGAGTCGATCGCAATGAACTCCTCTCTGTGAATCCATCCTCGACTCAAAGATTAGAGCTCTCGAGCACCTCCAATGGTGGGTTATTCTTCCTCTTACACTAGTTCCTTTCTCTTTATCTAAACCTAAGAGAGAGTGTGAGTGATGAAATGAGGGATTACAACACCTCCTCACAACCTAAGTTAATCCTAGATGCGATCTGAATAGTTGGATTGAAGCCCAAGACTCGGATTGGAACATCACCAGGAAGTTTCTTACCATGCCCACGCGCATGCTCTATAAAGTGCATGGGTGCGTGTGTCTCCTGTTGATCACGCTTGGGAATCCAAGAAAATGCACGGTCGTGCGAGATCATGGCGCACATGCGTGTTAAAATTTTTGATTTGAATCATTTAGGAGTAAGCAGGAGTTGCATCAACTGAGTTATAGCCAAACAACCACAATGCCACACAGCAACACAATAGACTTTATTGAATCACAAAACTTCATTACATTTTGAGACATACATGGCGAGACATGATTCATAAAAATCACGAAGGAGAGAAGAACAAAATACACCAAAAAACAAATCTGGCGACCTGACAAGCAGAGACCGCACAGACCGCTGCACTCTAGTGACCGCCCGGCTTGACCTGAGACCGCACGAACAGAATACAGGCAAGATGACCTGCAGTGCAAGACCGCCACCTCAGACCGCACGAACTGGAGCTTATTGAACTGAACTTAGAACAGAAGCTGTCGCCAGACCGCAACTCAGATCGCCTAACCGCAGAAGGTCGCCTGATCGCTGAGCTCGCTGCGAACAGCACAAGAACAACATAAACCAGTCCGCAGACAAGCCGCTGCCGAACTGTTTATTCAAGACACTGGGAAAATCACCAAGGAAGGAGACCGCAGCCTGCTGACCGCAAACCTGCGAACACAACAAACAGTTAGCTCGCTTCCGAGACCGCCCGACCTCAAAGTTGAGACTGCACAAAACAACCCAGGCTCTAGTTCTTATAGTTCTCGTCATTAATGATGGGCCCTGCACCCCTATTTATAGGCGAGAGGACGGATGTCATCACCGCCGCAGGAGAGATACAGTCACCACCCATCACATCGCGAGCAGTCTCATAGAGAAGACCGCGCGATCACACCACTTGGACAACACCTGTCCAAGACCGCAAATCAGTAGCAGACCGCGCACAAGCTGCGCGGACACAGAACACTCCTTCCTTAGATCGTCAAGGACAAACCAAGAACATCTGGCTGATTTCAGACAAGTCGCCAAATCACCCAGCATAGGCCGCCCGGTCACAACGGTCACCCAAGAACAAATCGCCCAGTCTTCTACAAAGAAGATAGACCAACCAAGCAAAGCAGACCGAAAGAGACCGGAACATACAAGAACAAACCGGCCAACACAGCAGACCGCCAGAGCCAGACCGGCAGAGCACCAACACAGAGACCGCGCGGTCTCTGCGATCACCAATAAACAGACCGCCGGCCACCTTCCACTTCACTTCAATAATTTCAACACTCCCCCTTGAAGTGGGAAGTGCTAGCCCAAGTAAACTCCGCAACCGAGTAAATGGTCCCTTCGCCAGCGGCTTTGTGAAGATGTCTGCAATGTTGTCCGCACTTTGAACATGCTCGACCATAAGAGATCCTCCCAACACCTTCTCACGAATGAAATGGTGCTCAATCTCAATGTGCTTGGTCCTCGCGTGACAGACTGGATTATTAACCAGCTTGAGAGCACTCTCATTGTCCCCGCATAGCATAGTGGGACCTCAAACCTCCTCATGAACGTCCTCCACCAACCTCCTGAGCCAAACGGCTTCCTGAGCTGCCAAGGCCGAAGCCTTGTATTCCACTTCTGTGGTAGATACGGACACCGAGTCCTGCTTTTTTCTGCACCAAGAAATAGATGTGGGACCTGTCATAAAGACAAAACCAGACGTTGATCTCCAATCATCCACGTCTCCCCCATAATCAGCATCCATGTATCCAAGCAACTCCAAGCTTGACCCTCTCCTATATAGGAGACCCAGATCAGAGGTCGACTTCACATACTTCAAAATTCCTTTAGCCGCCAGAAGATGAGGTTTCCGTGGTTCCGCCATGTACCGACTCACCTTGCCAATTGCATAAGCAATATCAGGCCTTGTGATCGTCAAGTAGATCAAGCTCCCAACCAGAGCTCGGAACACCAACAGTTCAGATAGAACTCTCCGCTCATCCTTCCAAAGTTTATGATGTTGTTCTAGAGGTATAGAGCTGTTCTTCCCTTCCTCCAAGCCGAATCGTTGAACGATACTCTCCGCATATCCAGCCTGAGAAACGAACACTCCGCTCTCCAGCCTCTGAACCTCGAGTCCAAGGAAATGGTGAAGCTCACCCAGATCCTTCATCTCAAATCTGATAGCAAGCTCGGCTCTCAGCCTTGCTACTGCCTCCTTCGAGTTCCCGGTGACAATCATGTCATCCGCATACAGAAGAACAATAACCCAAAGTACCCCCTCCTTCTTGACGAACAAGCTAGAATCAGAGTCTGAAACAAAGAACCCGCAGAATAGAAGATACTCTGCGATCTTTCCATACCACGCCCGAGGCGCTTGCTTCAACCCATACAAGGCTTTCTTCAATTTGCAGACGTAATCCGGACAATCCTCCGAGATGAAGCCCGGCGGTTGGATCATGAAGATATCCTTGTCAATCTCTCCGTATAAGAAAGCATTCTTCACATCGAGCTGCCAAATCTCCCATCCACTAGATGCCGCCAAAGCAATAACAAATCGAACCGAAGTCATCTTTGCCACTGGACTGAACGTCTCATCATAATCTTCTCCATACTGCTGTGAGAACCCGCGAGCCACAAGGCGAGACTTGTATCGCTCGATTGTGTCGTCGGCTTTCTTCTTGAGCTTATAGAACCACTTGCATGTCACAGGGGTAATGCCATTGGGCCTGGGCACTAGAGACCAAGTCTCATTCTTCTTGAGAGCATCCATCTCCTCCTTCATAGCAATGTCCCACTGCTTCACGCCTTTGGCCTTCTCAAAGCTCGACGGCTCCCTCTCATCCAAGGGACCAGCAAAGAAACATGAGACGAAGCTCACCATGTTTCCTCATGTGTATCGATCAGGTGGCTTGATAGTCCTCTTCGACCTCCTAAGAGGTTGCTCCTGACTAACCACCTCCTCAACTGCTTCTTCTGTGCTAGCTCCTCTTCTAGATGAACTTGGAGCATTGCTCCCCCTGCTTCCAGAACCTAAATCCTCTATCTCTGAGCTTACACATCAGTTCGTGAGGGGTGCAACACTTGGCTTCTCCTTGAACATCAGTTCGTGAGGGGTCTTCATGTTGATAGGACTTAGAGGCATCCTGTTGATGACGTATGCCGCACAAGACATTCCCTCCGCCCAAAAGGACTTTGGGATACTCTTGGCATGAAGTCAGCATTTGCAGGTTTCCGTCAGATGACGGATCTTCCGCTCCGAAACGTCATTTTGCTGTGGAGTATGGGCACAAGTGAGCTCTCTCCGGACGTCGTGCTTCCTGCAAAAACTTGAGAACTCACCAGAGGTGAACTCCCCACCATTGTCAGTTCTCAATTTTTTCACCGCAGGCCTAACCGACCTTCCACCAGCTCCTTGAACTCCACAAACTTCGCAAAGGCTTCCGACTTCTCTTTCAGAAAATACACCCAGACATATCTGGTATAATCGTCAATCAACACCAACATATATTTGTTGCCTCCAAGACTTGGGTTGGCAGTCGGTCCCATCAAATCACCGTGAATGCACTCCAACGGCGCTTTGCATCTTGTTAGCGATTTATCAAATGGAAGTCGATGAGACTTACCAAACTGACATCCCGCACAAACATGACCATCTCCATAGGAGGACAAGCTAGGCAAGCGCTTAACAAGGCCCCTTACCGCCATAACCTTCAATTTGTCCATGCCTACATGCCACAACTTTTCATGCAAGATAGTCGCGCTATCATTGGTCTTCATCTTGTCAACATAGGTACTTGTCGATAAAACGAACAAGTCCTTTACCCGCTTTCCAACATGAATAACGTCTCCCTTTATCTCCGATTGAGTTTTAAGAAACTTCACTTCTGTTGGGCCAAACAGAACGTGATAACCGACATCGACCGCATTGGTCACAGAGAAGAGATTCTTCATCATACCCGACACGTGATAAACACTCCTTAATGTGAGTGGAACCTTATCACTGCTCAGAGAGACAACACCTTCTTGTTTTACTGCATGAACAGAATTATCAGTCGTAATGATTGCATCGTTACCTGAGTAAGGTGCCAAAGAAAAGAACTTTGATTCATCCCAGGTGAGGTGATGCCCACACCCTGAATCCACGATCCAATCCTCTTCGAAGTTGATGGCAGCCACGGCCTTAACGGGCATGGCCGTCATATTGGCCGCAAAGGCTCCTCCCCATCCAGCTTCAGCAGACTTTGGCTTTTCCTTCTCCGCTGCATGTCCCGGCTGAAGATTAACTCGACAATCCTTCTTGAAGTGGCCGGTCTTATTGCACCTGAAGCACCTTGGTCCCTCTCCCTTCTTCTTCCCATCAGTCTTAGAAGCATAACCCCTATCCTGCTGACCTGAAGTAGAGGGTCCATCATGACCTGGCTTCTCCTTCTCCCACTTCTTCTTCTTCTTCCCATAGAACAACACATCACTATCTACCCCAGAGATAGAAGTCCCTGCCATCTGTCTTGCCAAACTTTCCTGCGAAGCAAGTTTTCCAGCTCCAATAGAGATGGCTGATTTACCCAATCCTGAACTGATGTCACAAAAGCAAGATACTCCTTCCACAACTCGCGGATGATATGCCTCTTCAGTTTTGCCTCCGAGATGGGCTCATCAGGGCCCAATGCAGAAATCTCTGCTGTGAGGTTCTTCATCTTGAGAAAGAAGGTAGAGATAGAAAGATCACCATGAGAGGCCTTCGCCAACTCATTTTCAAGAAACTGTAGCCGAGCTACATTTCTCTTATTGAACAGCCCGTCCAAAGACATCCAAATTTCAGCAGCAGATTTACATCCAATGATGTGATCGAATAGCTCTGGTAAGATAGCCCTCTTGAGTGTGAACTCTGTCTTAGCATTAGTCCTCCTACAAAGTCTCGCCTCTGCCATATTATCTCTAGCCAAAAACACTTCTTGTGTGTCTTCTCCTCCAACTATCTCCCATAGATCCTCGCCAAGCAAGTAGCTCTCCATACACGACTTCCATTTCTTGTAATTAGTCGATGTAAGGAGTTTAATACCAAGCCCTCTTGCGTATCTAGCTTCCATGGCAAACTATGTGGTCTCTTCTTCACAAAGACGATGGCAACTCACGTTGATCACTGCTTATCCACTCCAACAACCTAGCTCTGAAACCATGTTAAAATTTTTGATTTGAATCATTTAGGAGTAGGCAGGAGTTGCATCAACTGAGTTATAGCCAAACAACCACAATACCACACAGCAACACAATAGACTTTATTGAATCACAAAACTTCATTACATTTCGAGACATACATGGTGAGACATGATTCATAAGAATCACGAAGGAGAGAAGAACAAAATACACCAAAAAACAAATCTGGCGACCTGACAAGCAGAGACCGCAGAGACCGCTCCACTCCAGAGACCGCCCAGCTTGACCTGAGACCGCACGAACAGAATACAGGCAAGATGACCTACACTGAAAGACCGCCACCTCAGACCGCACGAACTGGAGCTTATTGAACTGAACTTAGAACAGAAGCTGTCACCAGACCGCAACTCAGATCGCCTAACCGCAGAAGGTCGACTGATCGCTGAGCTCGCTGCGAACAACACAAGAACAACATAAACCAGTCCGCAGACAAGCTGCTGTCGAACTGTTTATTCAAGCCGCTGGGAAAATCACCAAGGAAGGAGACCGCAACCTGCTGACCGCAAACCTGCGAACACAACAAACAGTTAACTCGCTTCCGAGACCGCCCGACCTCAAAGTTGAGACCGCACAAAACAACCCAGGCTCTAGTTCTTACCGTTCTCGTCATTAATGACGGACCCTGCACCCCTATTTATAGGCGAGAGGACGGATGTCTTCACCGCCACAGGAGAGATACAGTCACCACCCATCAGATTGTGAGCGGTCTCATAGAGCAGACCGCGTGATCACACCACTTGGACAACACCTGTCCAAGACCGCAAATCAGCAACAGACCGTGCACAAGCCGCGCGGACACAGAACACTCTTTCCTTAGATCGCCAAGGACAAACCAAGAACATCTGGCCGACTTCAGACAAGTCGCCAGATCACCCAGCATAGGCCGCCCGGTCACATCGGTCACCCAAGAACAAACCGCCGGGTCTTCTACAAAGAAGATAGACCAACCAAGCAGAGCAGACCGAAAGAGACCGGAACATACAAGAACAAACCGGCCAACACAGCAGACCGCCAGAGCCAGACCGGCAGAGCACCAACACAGAGACCGCGCGGTCTCTGCGATCACCAAGAAACAGACCGTCGGCCACCTTCCACTTCACTTCAATAATTTCAACAAGGCGCACATGAAAGATTCTCACATGCCCTTCTAAATGACCAGAATGGTCTTCTTTCCGTGAATTCGACCTTGGATCGATGTTTGGATCTCCAGATCACTCTCTAATGGTGGCCTTCCCTTCTTCTTCCTCTTCCTTCCTCTTCCTTCCTCTCTTCCTTCTCAAGGCTAAGAGAGAGAGAGAGAGAATCAAATGAGAGAAATGAGCTTCAAAGGGTCTCAATACCGACCTAAAACCCAAGGAATCAATCATAGCCATCCAATCTCAAAGTCACAAATAGAACGACACAAAATTTGGTTTTAAAACGATTTAATGTCCAAGTACACGACCTTCCACATAGCTGTGAACCAGGCCATGTAGTTCTTAGGATAAAAATCCCCTTCACACGAGTTCATTTTGGGCATGGACATGCCCCGTGACACGACTTGGTCAAGACATGTCGTTGACCGTGTCCCCCTACATGGTTATTAACCAATTAGCCTTGTAAATTAAATACATGTGTCGTATAGCTCTCGGGATGGAGGGATTCTCTACACGACTGTATACAAGGCTGTGTAGAGACAAATTAGGCTCTAAATGACCCTCAAATCCTCCTCAAGGTCGTCATTCTCTCAGGGACTCCAATAAGGAATAAATTAACAATTTTCTGGCACAAACATCCTAAAATCGGGGTGTGACAACTCCCCCTTAAATATATTTCGTTTCGGAATTTTAAGAATAGTAAATAACACTAAAATTCTCATACCTAATGGAACAACTCAGGGTATTCTTCGTGTATGGTTTGTTCTCGTCCCAAGAGAGTTCCTCATGACCATAGTTGTTCCATCAAACAGGCCTTAACCATCTTTATCACCTTGTTGCACAAATTACTGACTTTAGTGTCCTCGATGGATATGAGCTTGATCTTGGTTGATAATCCACCACCAATCGACATCTTAATTTCCATGCATGCAGCCGGAGATTATTATTTCTCAACATGCAACATATTCACCCGTTGCATGCAATTTTATTTAATGAGCAGCCCATTTACGTGAATCTCATATGGCTGCCCATTTACGTGAAACCCATGTAGGAAAAGCAGAGAGGCAAACAGAAAATAGATAGAAGAAGATTTTACTAAAAGTGGTTTTACTTCTTGATTGATTTTACGTACTTGACTTTTAATGCAGATACAAAGTGGCCTTTTATAGGCTAACAACAATTAAGAGATACATTAAATAGAAGGTGAGAAAGTGGTAGATGCGATGGTAACAGTAGCCTTAATTAATCTGACACAAGAATCAAAGAGGCCTTATTTAATTTTACACCCTCCCTAAATCGGTGCTCTCTTTCACGCCGATCTTCGCCTTTAAGTCGCCGAATCGATCCCTAGGAAGGGGCTTGGTCATGATGTCGGCGAGTTGATCTTTGGTAGGGCAGAACTTGATTTCAATCTTCTTCTTCATCAAGAGCTCGCGGATGAAATGAAATTGAATGTCTATGTGTTTGCTTCGGCTGTGGTAGACAAGCTTCTTTGTCAATGCGATGGCGGAAGTGTTATCACAGAGAAGTTTTACCCATTTTTCCTCTTTTGCGCCAGCTTTTCCACAGATCTCCTCTTTAATTCGTTGAAGCCAAATGGCTTCACAAGCAGCTCCATTAAGTGTTATGTATTCCGTTTCTGTGGTTGAAAGGGCTACACTCTGCTGCTTTCGTGAACTCCATGAGACTGGTTTCGATCCTAGGAAGAATATGAAACCGCTGATGCTTTTTCTGTCGTCAATGTTGCCGGCCCAGTCTGAATCAGAAAAACCCAGTAGCTCATCTTCTTCTTCTTTTTGAAACAATAGTCCATATTACCTAGTTCCTTGCAAGTAGCGTAATATTCGCTTTCCTGCTGCGAGGTGAGATATGTTAGGATTACTCACAAAATGGGCAATGATATTACAGCGTTCTCGATGTCCGGCCACGTGTTTGTGAGATAAATGAGTGATCCCACTAAGCTTCGATATTCTTCTTTGTTTACTCCTTTTCCTTCTTCTGTGTTTGAGCTCAACTTCTCAGTTGTTGACATGGGGGTGAGCACAGGATTACACTCTTTCATCTTGAACTTATGCAGGAGAATTGTTATGTACTGTTCCTGTGAGAGGAACATACCATCCGAGAGGTGTTTGATTTGCATTCCCAGAAAAAACTTAATGATTCCAAGATCTGTCATCTCATATGATAGTTTCATTTTTTTCTCTAAAAGCTTCAATGGAAGTGATATTGTTCCCAGTCACTAGTAGATCATCTACATATAGACATACAATGATGATATTCTTGCCTTCTTTCTTTATGTAGAGAGATGGTTCATTTTTACTTTGGATGAAACCTTCATGAAGGAAGAAGTTGCTTATATTATCATTCCATGCTCGGGGAGCTTGTTTGAGTCCGTAGAGGGCTTTATGCAATGTTGGAGTTTGGAGACCGGGCGGTCTGGCGATCTCCCCTGGCGGTCTGATGCAGTGTGGAGACCGGGCGGTCTGGCGATCTCTCCCCGGGTGGTCTGATGCAGTGTGGTGACTGGGCGGTTTGGCGATCTCTCCCTGGCAGTCTGATGCAGTGTTGAGACTAGGGGGTCTGGCGGTCTGGTTTCTCCTCTGGAGACCTGGCGATTTCTCAATGTGGAGACCGCCCAGTCCTGGTGTATTGTCCTGTATAGTGTTTAGTCCCACATAGGTAGTTTGTAATCTTCTCTCTCTCCTCCATTCTATATAAAGGAGGTCATACCTTTGTAATAAACAAGTTTTTTGGAAATAAAAATCATTATTATATTCATCTTCGCGGTCTCCTTTTTCTGTTCGCACATGGTATCAGAGGAGGCGATCTTCTGGTTGTGATCGCTCTCCTTCTCTTCCTCTGTTCGCGCGGTTTCCTTTATTTGCGCGATCGTTCTCTGATCGTTCTCCTGTTCGCGCAGTTTCTTTTGTTCGTGATCGTTCTCTGATCGATCTCATGTTCGCGCGGTCGTTCTCTGTTGTTCCCGCGACCTTTGCATCATGTTCACTCTCTTTTAGTTCGCACGGCCTCCTCTGTTCGCGCGACCTCCTCTAGCCTCCTTTTTCGCACGACCTCCTCTGTTCGCACGACCTCTCCTGACCTCTCCTGGTCTTCTTTGTTCGCGCGACCTCTCTTGTTAGCGCGACCTCTCTCTTTTCTCTATGGCTGCTTCAGATGACTCCTCTGCAGCTACAACCCCCACCCCTCCTATTTTTCACCCCGCTCCCTCCACTCCTTCGTGTAATCTTGGCACTGTCTCCAAGCTTATCGGTCCCAACTACCCTGACTGGAGTGTCTCTTTCACCTTTCTTCTTCGCTCTCAGCGTAAGCGTCATCATCTTACTGATGTTCCGCCTCCTCGTAATTTTGCTACCTTTGATGATTTGGATGCTAGCGACGCCCTTGTCCGCACCTGGCTCGCTAACAGTCTCTCCGATGAATGTTTGCATGTCATCAGACATGATGAAACAGTCAAGACTGCTTGGCTCCACCTTGCTGCTCTCTACTCAAAGGGAGCTCAAACGTCTCGCATATATACCCTCTATGCGGACCTGTTTGCTCGTACCTCCATGCTTCCTACCGCTGCTTACCAACAAGTTCAGGCCCTTGGGGCTGAAATTCTTCAGAATAGACCATTCTCTGCTGATCTTGTGAACAACACAAACACTTCCAGGAACTTCTGGTTGTGTGTTATCTTCTGCGCCTACAAGATTCCTATGACATGATCCGTCAACAAATTCTTGGGGAGGCTGACTCTCCAACTCTGGATGCCACTGTCGCCCGCATTGCCGATGTTGCCACTCTTCTTCAACGACCACTTTTGGTCTCACCTCCGCTACCGGATAACTATGCTCATCAGACTCAGAGGGGTAGCATTGGAGGTCGGAGCCACCATCCTGAAGGTCGTGGAACTTCCCGGTACATTTGCTCTCTCTGTGGGAAGACTGGCCACTCTGTAGCTCGGTGCTGGCTCAAGCATCCACATCTTCGCCCACAGGTGACTCTCCCGCCACTACATCCAAGCAATCAGCCTCAGTGGTCACCTCCTCAGGTAGCGCTTATGTAGTCACTGAAGGTAAATGGCTGATTGATTCTGGTGCTACGAATCATATGAATGGCAATCCTCAATGTTTTTCTCTCTTAGAAAAACATGATCGGTTGCCCCCAGTGTTCATTGCAGATGGCTCCCCATCTCCGATTAATGGGACTGGTATGGTACAAGTCACACCATCTCTTCGCCTGGAAGATACTCTATATGTGCCCAAGTTCCCGTGCAATTTATTATTTGTTACTTCGCTATGCAAGAAACTGCAGTGCTCTGTCACTTTCACCCCTAACTCTTGCTCTTTTCAGGGTCCTTGCACCAAGCAGACGATTGCTATTTGGACTGAGAGCGGCAGACTCTACTTCTTGGACAATGTTTTGGCTCTATCTACCTCTTCTTCTACCGATCTTCTGCAATGGCATCATCGTCTTGGTCATCCTCCTTTAAGGCTTCTTCATCAACTTCTACCCCAACTACCTAAGCAAGGTCCTCCCCTCAACTGTGAAGCATGTCAACTTGACAAGCATCATCGCTCCTCCTTCCCGGCAAAGCAAGGACGTAGATATTCTAGTCCATTTGAACGTATTCACTCTGATATCTGGGGTCCTTCCCCCACCCCCATAGTTGGAAGGATTAGCTCATATTTTGTATCTTTCATTGATGATTTCTCTAGATGTACCTGGGTGTATCTCTTAAAAGATCTCTCTGAATTAATGTCTGTATGGACCTCTTTTTATGATATGATTAAAACGCACTTTGATGTGTGTATCAAAATTCTTCGTTCTAATAATGCAAAAGAATATCTTAGTACTGATTTTACTAATTTTTGAACGTGCACTTGTATTATACATCAAACAAGCTGTGTTTATACTTCTCAGCAAAATGGCATGGCTGAACGCAAGAATCGTCACCTCCTTGATGTCGCTCGCACTCTCCTCACTCAAATGCATGTTCCTCAATCATATTGGGGATATGCCATCCTAGTTTCCTGCCATCTCATCAACTGTCTTCCCTCTACAGTTCTTCATGGTACAACCCCATTTTCTGTCCTTTATCCAGGAAAAGATGCCTTCCCCCTCCCTCCCTGTGTTTTTGGGTGTACGACCTTTGTTCACTCTCCGTCCCTCACCCGTGACAAGCCTTCTCCACGTGCTACCAAGTGTGTCTTTCTTGGCTACTCTACCACTCAAAGGGGTTATTGTTGTTTTGACCCCATTTCTCACAAATAATTGGTCTCTGCAGATGTTACGTTCTTCGAAGAGACGTCTTATATCTCCAAAGACTCTTCCATCCCTCTGTCTGATATTCCTTCTTCCTCTCCCATTCTCCCAGTACCGGCTATTCCAAACGAGACCACCACATCTCCCCCACCTCCTCCCTCATCCTCATCTCCTCCTTTTGACTCTCCTGCTTCCCCCCGCGGCCGCCTCTCTATATTCTCAGACCAGCACTCTCTGCAACGGATGCACCGGATACTGATGTATAAGACGACCTTGATCTTCCCATAGCTATTCGTAAAGGGGTTCGCACATGTACCTAACATCCAATTAATGATGTTGTTTCCTATGCTCGTCTTACTTCTTCTTGCAGGAACCTTGCTTTGGCTATATCTGCCACTGTCACTCCACGTTCTTACCAAGAAGCTCTTACAATTCCTCAGTGGAAGGATGCCACGGATGAGGAAATGAACACTCTCACTGAGAGGGGTACTTGGACCATTATTTCAATTCCTCTAGGCACCTATGTGGTCGGATGTCGCTGGGTCTTTGTTGTGAAGTTCCATCCTGATGGAACTGTGTATCGTTATAAGGCGCGTTTGGTTGCTAAAGGCTTCACTCATACATATGACATTGACTTTTTTGACACCTTCTCTCCCGTAGCTCGCATCAGCACTATTCGGGGTTCTCTTCTTTGTTGACATCAACAAAGATTGGTCAATATCTCAACTAGCATCAAAAACGCTTTCTTATATGGCGATCTTCAAGAGGATGTCTATATGGAGCAACCTCCTGGGTATGTTGCTCAGGGGGGGGGGGGGGACACGTGTATGCAAAAAGCGATCTATAGTCTTAATCAAATCCCTCGAGCATGGTTTGATAAATTCAGTGGCATTGTAGCTATCTTTGGATTTACAATAAGCTTTGCAGATCACTCTCTCTTCATTCGCAGAACCCCTCAGGGACTGGTGGTTCTTACAGTATATGTTGATGACATTCTCCTCACTGGTGATGATCAAGCTGGAATAGCATTAACAAAGAAACATCTCCGTCAACACTTTGTCACCAAAGATATGGGTCCTCCAAAGTACTTTCTAGGGATCGAGATTTCACGAAAACAAAACTCATTGGTTCTCTCATAATGCAAGTATGCTCTTGATCTCTTGCAGGAGACATGCCTAACTGGGGCTAAACCTGCTCGATGCCCCATGGCTTCCGGTGAAGATAAAATGTGGCAAGACGATTCACCACCTTTGTCAGATGTTACAAGATACAAATGTCTAGTAGGCAAACTCATTTATCTTACGGTAACAAGACCAGACATCGCATACGTTGTAAGCAAGGTTACGTTAGTCAGTTCATGCAAGCTCCAAGAGAATGCCATCTACAATCTGCTCTGAGAATACTAGAGTATGTTAAAGGGGCTCCAGGACAGGGGCTACTCTTCCAGAAGAATAATCATCTCAAGATTAAAGCCTACTCGGATTCTAGCTACGCCGACGATAAAGAAGATCGAAATTCTACTTCGGGATTCTGCGTCTTTTTAGGGGAAAATTTAGTGAGCTGGAAGAGCAAGAAACAATTAGTTGTCTCCAGAATAAGTGCAGAAGTTGAGTATCGAAGCATGGCGTCGACAACTTGTGAACTAAAATGGTTACGAGCTCTCATGCTAGACTTAGGAGAAGTTTATAACCATCTTTTACCAATGTTCTGCGATAATAAAGCTGATATATACATATCAAAGAATCCAGTGTTCCATGAAAGGACAAAATATATTGAAGTAGATTGTCATTTTATCAGAGAAGAAATAATGAAGAAACAAATGTGTACTCCATTCATCACGTCTGACAATGAACTGACAGATTATTTCACCAAACCAGTTTCTACTTCTTTTTCAAACATTTGCCACAAGATGGGCATGATTGATATATATGCTCCAGCTTGAGGGGGAGTGTTGGAGTTTGGAGACCAGGTGGTCAGGCGATCTCCCCGCGGGGCAGTCTGATGTAGTTTGGAGACAGGGCGGTCTGGCAATCTCTCCCCGGGCGGTCTGATGCAGTGTGGAGGTCATGCGGTCTGGCATTCTCTCCCTGGCAGTCTAATGCAGTGTTGAGACCAGGCGGTCTCGCGGTCTGGTTTCTCCTCTGGCGATCTGGCGATCTCTCCATGTGGAGACCGCACAGTCCTGTGTATTGTCATGTATAGTGTTTAGTCCCACATCGGTAGTTTGTAATCTCTTCTCCCTCCTCCATTCTATATAAAGGAGGTCAAACCTTTGTAATAAACAAGTTTTTTGGAAATAAAAATCTTTATTATTTTCATCTTCGCGGTCTCCTTTTTCTATTCGCACATGCAATTTGTATACCTTCTTCTCTTCTCCCTTCTTCTCATATCCAGGAGGCTGACTGACATATACCTCTTCACTTAAGTTTCCGTTCAGGAGGCTGACTGACCTATAAAATTCGCACATGCAATTTGGAATACTGGATATTGAAATTGGACGACAATAGCAAGAAGCAATCAGATGGTGGTCATCCTGGACACCGGAGCAAAGGTCTCATCGTAATCTTCCCCTACTTTTTGGGTGTATCTCTTAGCCACAATTCTTGCTTTATATTTGACCGTTTCTCCCATTTCATTCTCCTTAACTTTATATACCCATTTGAGACCGATTACTTCTTTGTTTGGCGGTTTTGTGACGAGAGACCAGGTTGCATTTTTGTATATTGCTGATAATTCTTCTTCCATAGCTAAGCGACATTGTTTTGATTTGGCGGCATCTTCAAAACTGACTGCAGAGGAAATAGAAAGGGCAACTTCACCATTTGCATAGATGTCTTCAATGGAACGCATTCATCTGGGCAGTGATGAGTCTGATTCCTCTGAGACATAGTCTTCTAGTTCTTGTGGATCATTGTTTGATGGAGATAGGTGAAATTCTTGTCTCAACCAGCAAGGAGGAGATGGAAGGTGATGATTCTGAGCCCAAGTCCCAGTCCCACTTGTCTCCTTCATTAAAGCTTACATCATGAGAGATGACAAGCTTGTTGTTGGTTGGTTCCAGGAGGCGGTAAGCTTTACTTTGATCATCGTATCCGAGGAGAATACATTTTAGGCTTGTCTCCTCTAATTTGTCTTTCTTGTCTTTGGTCCTGTGAGCATAAGCAATAGAGCCAAAGATTTTTATATGAGAGTCATTTGGTACCTGATTATAGAGAGTTTGGTATGGAGTTGAATTTGGCAGAGCCTTTGTAGGCACTATGTTGAGAATATAGATAGTAGTGGTCGCAGCTTCTGCCCAAAGGTTCTTTGGACAACATTTGGCAAGAAGCATTGTTCTCACCATCTCCATAATTGTTCGATTTCATCTTTCCACTACCCCATTTTGCTGAGGGGTGTATGGGGCAGTGAGTTCTCTTCGAATTCACTTCTCCTGGTAGAATTTGTTGAACTCATTTGAGAGAAATTCTCCACCCCTGTCACTTCTGGTAACCTTAATTCTTCTTTCTAGCCGATTTGCAATTTGCTCCTTGTAGATTTTAAATTGTCCAAAAGCATCAGATTTATATTCCAGGAAGTATATCCATATGAATCTGCTGAAGTCATCAACTAGTAGCATGTAGTAGTTTTTGCCTCCCAGTGAGGGCGTGCTCGCAGGTCCCCAAAGACCCAGATGAAGAAGATCAAGGGGGAAGTTTGCACGATGATGAGCCGTCGGAGGGAAAGGAAGTCGATGTGACTTCCCTCTTGAACAGCAGTGACAGTGTGCATATTGGAATTTAAGAGGAGGTATGCCTTCAACTAGTTGGATCTGTTGGATGGTTTTGAGGGATGAGAAATTCAGGTGTCCTAGCTGATGATGTCATAGAACTTCCTGAGATTGGGTGTTCCCATCACAGCAAGTGAGAGCACTAGGTCTTGACAGCTTCAATACCAATGTGAAGATATTGTTATGATTCATTTTAGCTGAGGCTACAGTTGTTCCCGTCTTCTTCTCTATTATATGGCAGGTGTTGTGATCAAAGATGACCTTGTACCCCCTTCTTACAAGCTGGCCGACGCTCAGTAAATTTTGTGTTAAAGTTGGTACAAAATGTACATTGGTTATCAGTTCGTCCCCTCCCTTATCAGTTTGGACAGAGATAACACCTCTTCCTTCAATTCTCTCAGTCATGAGGATGAAGAAGATCACACTACTTATGATGCTTCCAATAATGCTGTTGCTGACAAGAGTGTTCAGATCATTCAATCCTCCCCAGAAGATCATGAAGATGAAGAAGACAACATTGTTGTTGATCTTCAGGGTAAGATAGATTTATTTATATTCAATCTGGAGCAAAGAATTATGCTAATCCCTCCTGAACCAGCAAACTACTGGGAAGATGATCGGGAAAATGATGAACCCTCTTCTAAGGTGGAGCAGCAGAAGAAAACTCCTGATAAGGAAGATGCGGGTGCTCCAAGTGAGGGGGCAAGAAAGGAATGTTGAAGAGGCAAGGAAGAAGGCTGCAGACAATCAGGTTGCTGCTCAGCCTAGTGAACCAGCTGAGGGGGAGCAAATCCCTGCTCAAGCTATGGGGGAGATTGATATATTACCTGATGTCCCCTCCACATCAGCAATATCATATGAGAAGCTGATCAGCTCCATCAGTATATTAATTGAAGATCAGATGAATTCAATGAAGAATTATATTGACAATTCCATCATGTCTATAAGGGAAGAAGTGATGGACGAAGTAAAGGAGATTAAGGAAGAAACTGTCTTCCTTAATAAGCAAATGACTAAATAGTTTGATCTGGCAGAAAAGTCAGTAGTTTCTCAGAAAACTATTTTGAGATCAATGGACAAACATCTATAATTATCTGAGAATGACATGTCATATGTCAAGAACTATGTGAGCAAGACAAATGAAGTCATAGAAAAACCGTCCAATCACATTGAAGACTTAATATGGAAAACTGCTACCACAATGATTGGAGAGGCAGAGAAAATGAAGGATGATCTAAAGATTGATTTGGAGAATACCTTCCATACACTTTCAGGTTCTGTAACAGCTAACTCCCAGACCATAGAAGCCAAAGTGGTTGAAGAAGCCAGAAAGGGGGAGGTGGTCAATGCTGAGACCAATTGTGAATTGGCTCTCCAAGTGCTACAAGGAACCAGGATAGCCCTCAATCTTCCATTGCTAGATAACTATAGAAAGGAAGATTTTGACTTTGAGGGGTAGGCCAAAATAGATCAAAATGTTCAATTGGCAAAGAGAAGGAAAATAGAACAGGTAATGCTAGCTGAAAAATTTATGGCTAAGTAGAGGGAAGAGCAGGGCAAAGACCCAAATTTTGAATATTGGAGTGAGGAATCAAAGAGCATAATCCTGAATGCCTGGCTAAGTCATGAGCAAGTCTGCAAGGATATTGATAAAATCTATCCAGCTGAGGAGTGGATTAGGCATCTAGAAAGGAACGCTAAAAGGGAAAGGATATTCAAGGAGAACTTAGTAAGAAAGCATAACCCAAGAAGGATGCCCTCTAGATATATTCCAAAGCCATATCTTTACTTCAAGAGGCAAGAAAATAAAAGGAAGCTAGCTG
This sequence comes from Dactylorhiza incarnata, assembly GCA_033032865.1. Lineage (NCBI taxonomy): Eukaryota > Viridiplantae > Streptophyta > Magnoliopsida > Asparagales > Orchidaceae > Dactylorhiza > Dactylorhiza incarnata. The sequence continues at coordinate 905,369 of JAWHQI010000028.1, read as the reverse complement.
AGATAGAAGCAGCAAATGTAGAAAAGGACACTACTGACAAGGATGTTATTGTTGAAGCCAAGGTTGTTGCTGCTGAGAACAAGGAGCCAACTGCTGAAGACAAGGAGGCCACTGTCAAAGGAAAGGAAGTTGTTGCTGACATACCAGAATGCTCAACTTCTTCAAAGAGGAGAAAAATCTAGATCTATGTATCTTGTTTTTCATTAAAAATAAATTGTAACTTGAACAATGTTTCAACATTATGACTGCAATGAAAATGAAAATTTTTATTGAATCTAATGGTTTGTGTTAGGCTAATCTTAGTCAAAGCTTAATGTTATTCAGTATTATTGATGTATATATTTTGTGATGCCTATACATAAATAGTTAACAATGTTATTGTGTTGATAAACAATGTTGTTGTTATGTTGTCATGAATATAATCTATCATGACATTATCTGTAATGCTAAAGTAATGTTAACATTTATATGTTATGATATCATGAATGCTATGTAATACAGTTACATGATAAGTTTCTTTTTCTTATGTATCTTAGCATTGGGGATGTTCTGCCTTCTTCAAATAGGGGGAGATTATTGGGAATATTGCCCTCAATGTTCCTTTGATTTGAAGAGGCATCACTCACAATGCTAAGTATATATTATATTTTGCAGGGTTTAGATATTCCAAGGATTGGAATAATGTGTGTGGTTCACTGTCTGAACCGTTGAGAAGAACTCATTATCTCAATGGAAGCACTGAGACAAGGCCAGGAGTTGTTGAGAAGGGGTCTGCCTCAGCTGAGCTGCAGATAGACAAAATCCGTTGAGAAGACAATCTGCCTCAGCGGATCCGCTAAGACCATGATAGATCAACCGCTGAGATGGAAGACTGTCTCAACTCAACCTCTGAGACAGATTCAAATTAGGAAAATGACACTGGCAGGATTTTCTTTTGGCGCAAATAGCTGTAAAGGGAAGATAAAGTGTTCTATCCTCTTCCAAAGTGTCAGGGCCCTTTCTAAGAGCCGTTGAAGATAAATGAAGAATAAAAGAACAACATAGGGCACTTTCAGGAGGATCAGTTGGTGTACTGAAAAGTATAAGAGCCATTACTGTTCCATTGATGGCTTTCAAAAGCTCTCTCTCTCTCCCACTTCTTACTGAACCAGGAAGAAGATTCAAGGAGAGAAGAAAGCTCTTCTATTCTGAAGAGCAAGGTGATCCTTTCTCATCTACTGAAGAGAAGGATTGGTTAGGAGCAGGTCTAAATATTACTTTCAGCCCAGCTTCAAGATTGCATCAGTTATGCATAATCAACAGAAGACATCAACTCAAAGATGTCCACTATTGTAAACTAAAACTTATACTCATTATAGGAACTATGTAGTTCTGAGCTTGTAAGGCACTGTGCCTGAGTCTGTAGGGTTGCTGAACCTGAGTTGTAGGGTTGTTGAGCCTGAGTTTGGTAAGGTTGTTGAGCATGATCTATAGGGCATTTTTTTTGAGAAGTAGGGCTTCTTGATATGCATGAGGTAGGAGATAAAGGTGATCTCTGAGCTGTAGGAGTGGGAGCACTCTGAGTTAGTAGGGTTGTTGGTCTGAGGTAGGGTTTGGAGAAAACTTGAGAGATCCTGAGGGATCTGAGTTGTAAGCTCTTGGAGCTCAGATTGGAGGAGTGTGCCTTGTCTAACACACTGTTAGAAAGGTATAGAGGGAAAGTGGACTACCCGTAGACACCCTGTCTTGTGGAACCACTATAAACAACTGTGTACTTTATGTGTTTGCTTGGGTTTTTGTTTACTATTCATTTACTGCTAGCAACACTCAAGTAAAACTCAAAGAGACCTATTTACCCCCCTCTAGGTCAATTAGACTACTGACCTATAAACTATCAGAGATGATCCAATCCACTTAAGATCCAATCCAGGGATAAGTCTGCTCCTCCAATCCGATCAGAAAAGATCATACCAAAGACTGTCGATGAGAACAGCACATAAGAATTTGTCTGCCAAATGTCGACGAGATCAGGGCACATGTCGGCGAGAAGACTGCCACTATCGATGAGAAGGTGGCAGAATCAACGAGACGAGTGGCAAAAATATCGACGGGAACAACGGTCGACAAAAGGTTTGTCGGCGAGAACTCCAGCCGACAAAAACCCTGTCGACGAGATGACCGGTTGACACAATCCATGTCGGCGAGAAGACCAGTCGACACAATTACTTGTCTACGAGAAACTCCCTTCGACACAAGAATTGTCGACGAGAACACTAACTGATATCAACGCGACTTCAAGTCGACAATTTCAGCCGTCGACTAGAAAAAATGCATGTTGACGGGACCCCCACTCGACACAAAGGCATATCGACGAGAACATCGTCTGTCGATGAGAAACTTCTACCATCGACGAAAAACAAGTGTACAACCCTGTATTTGACGAGTGTACGCGATCAGACGGGCTAGCGGGAGTAGGCGAGTATGACGAGAATCCTAGAGTCCTGTCCAAGGGGCAAGTACCAAGGGTAAGGAGTGCTTTCCCAGGAGTTAGACTCTAAGCGAACACCAATAACATGAGGTACTCACCAAGGGGAGACAGGTTTTGAGATGAGCACCAGGCAGTAAGGGGGAAAGAATGCAAGTGCCCTGTCCTATAGGGCACTCGCCTATCCCTTGATGGCAAGGGAGAGTGCTCCCAGGAAGGGGAGCATACGCCCCCAGGGGGGTGGTCCGTTCCCAAGGTTGCTTTGGTCTGCCATTAGCCTTTCCGAACAACAGGATTACGCTGTGTGCAGACCAAATATGGTTGCGAATAGTAAAATATAAAAGGCGGAGGCCACTATCCGTAGGTCATTTTCAAAATCTATAAATAGACCCCATGGGCATCTGAAGAAGGAGGAATTTTTGGAAGGGAGAGCTAGAGAGCTCTCTTTCTTTCCTAGTACTCTCCTTGGTTCTGTAGGGTGCCGAGCTCAGTCTTGGTTTGAGAGGGCTCAGATCTTTTGATTTTTCGAGTTTGTGGCGAGACCTCCTCGCTGCAGCTCAAGGGGTCTGTTTTAGGTTAGCCACCAAAGCAAGTGAGTTTCTTGGTTCCGAGTGCCCGGTCTTGAGATTTTCTCTTATGAGAAGTAGACGCGAGCTGCCCCTAGGTCTGAACTTTGTTGAGCCGATTTTTCCAGTTTCATCAACATGAACTTGAGGGATTTGCCCGGCAGAAAGTCCCAAAGAATGGATCTGGACTCCTACATCGACGACAACAGATCTACAACGCCGGCGACGGGATCAGCAGCGATGAGAGCGAGAAAAGTTCTCGTCCAGGCAGTGGCAAGATCTTGAGAAAGATCTCCTCGAGCGGCGACAAAGAAATGGCAGCGGAGGGAGCAAGGATTGGAGGATCTTTTCTTGGCGGCGGTGACGAGAATGAAGACGGAAGACCTCCTTCTCCCTTTCGATTGGCGGAGAGAACAACTAAGAATGATGAATCGAAGTTCTCCCTTCCTTGATCAAGCTACTATGGCCAGATCTCTAACGGGAGCGACGACGACGACGAAAATCGGAGCGCGAGAGCATCAGAACCGCGACAACGGAAGAATTGCAAGCGGGAACCCTAGCGCGGTACTTTGAGAAAGTTAGGGATGCTCCGTTCAAAGTATTCTACATCTGGTCCATCAAGTTTGGAATTGTCTTATATAGTACCCCCATCGCAGAGTCTTTCCCTAGGTAGAAATGCAACTCATATGTCACTACCGAGTCGGTCTTGACACACACATACATACACTATATTATCCAACCGTTTATAATAACTGTGAGGTGCAGTTTATGATAACTGCGAGGTGCAGTTTATGATAACTGCAAGATGCAATTTATTAAAACGATAGCTTGCAGTTTATAATAACTGCAAGCTACAGTTTCTTGAAATTATATGTACAACCACGTATTCTCCGAGTGGGTACCAAAGGTCCAAAAGGCAGGCAAGATAGGTCAAAAGGGCACTCGTCCAGGTCAGGAGAGGCATGGGAGCCTCAGGGCGAGTGCGAGCCTCTTCCACAAAGTACTCACTCACTTAGGAGTGTGAATGCGGTGAAGGTCAGGTGAGTGGTGCCTTCACGGACCACTCGCCCAGTAGAACCTAGTGTGCAAGAGGTATGGCGAGTGGTGCCTTTGCGGACCACTCACCCAAAAGGCTTTAGTGGGGAAATGACCTAGATGCCCTTCGTATAACATCCCCCAAACAACTAGACCCCCAAGTTGGTTTTGTCAAGACTAGGTCATGACAAAATCATAGGAAGAGCTTAAGATCAAGTGGACTTAGGTAAGAAGGAGATAAACCAAGTGGTCTGCAGATAACAATTTTCAAATACCAAGCCTATGGTTGGACTTTAGGGCCTCACACTGATCCTTTGACCACACCATAACATCCCTAACCCATTAGAGGTCCCCTTAGAGCACCAGGTGTTGAATCCAAAATTGTCCCCAAGTCCTCGACGTTGGATCCCGGAGGAAAGAGAGGGGGTAGTGGTCGAGCAGCCGGTTACTTGAGTCACAAATGAAGAGCTGAGTGAGAGAGAAGAAGAGAGAGCCGCTAGCTTGCGTCGACGCCAGACTTCGCCCGCCGCGGCAAATGCCACTCCTGCGGCGGGCTTTCCCTTTATTTAATAATCTGTATTACAGCTTGTCGCTTTTAGTACATGGAAATAGAATGAATACAAGAGAGCGGAAAATAAGAAAAGAAAGCCGCCAGGGCTGTTCGCGGGGGCTGCCCGGACTGCTTGCTGAGACCGCCCGGGTTGCTTGCTAAGACCGCTCGGGATGCTTGCTGAGACCGCCTGGGCTGCTTGTTGAGACCACCCGGGCTGCTTGCTGAGACCGCCCGGGATGCAACTGAGACCGCCCGGGCTGCTTGCTGAGACCGCCCGGGCTGCTTGCTGAACTGCCCGGGCTATTCGCTGGAGATCGTCGGACAGGCCGCTGCTAGGTGCGGTCTGGCTGTTTCTGTAACATCCCCCAAACTGCTAGACCCCTAAGTTGGTTTTGTCATGACTCGGTCATGACAAAACCATAGGAAGAACCTTTTTGAACCTAAGAGCTTAGGAAAGGAGGAGGAAGCCACCTTGGTCTGCAAATAGCAATTCCCATCTTCCAAGCTTGGGATTGGAATTTAGGGCTTCAACTTAACCCTTGGACCCCACCATAGTGTCCTTAACCCTTTAGGGGTCCCCTTAGGGCACCAAGGGCCCATTGAAGTCAACCTAAGAGACCAATTTGACTAAGGTCAACATAAACCCTCAAATTGGTCAAAGTAGCTCATTTAGAGCCAATCAACCCTTACCATGTCAAATTGATCACACCCCTAGGTTTAGAATACCATTATAGACCTAGTGGACCCAAAAGCCCCATCATGGGACCCCCAGGGGTGCAAATTGACCAAAATGCCCTTTTTAGGTCAAAATGACCTTTCTTCTCAAAGTACCCCAATTGACCTTCACCACATTAAATTGACCTCACCCATAGGGCTATCATGTCATAGGGGAGCTAGTGGACCAAAAAGCCCCATGACCAAGTCAACCCTAGGGCTCAATTTGACCAAAGTCAATTTAGCCTATTTTGGTCAAATCATCTTAGATTGGGTCAACCAAGAACCATATGACCAAATTGACTCCACCATTAGTTCCTAAACTTAATTTAGAACCTATTGAACCCAAAAGCCCCATCCTAGGGTTCCCCAATTGACCAATTTGACCAAAAGTCAAAATTGCCCAATTTAGGTCAAAATGCTCAAACCTAACCCAATCTCTTTGGGCTAGCTCAATTGGATGGTCAACCAGCCCATGTGGACCATCATTAAACTCAGGAGAGAGTGTAGAAACCGACCATGGTGATTAGGAGAGAGAAAATGAGGGTTTCACCATTTTTGGGAGAGAGAGAAGAGGCCATTCATGGCCATTAAGAGGTTTTACCTCTTGGCCCCCCCCAATTGATGCCTCCATTCAACTCCTCAGCCAGCTAGGAGAAGTTTCCATCAGTTACACAAGGGAATTAAGGCAAGGAGAGGAAGAGGGGCCGGCCTTGGAGTGAAACCGAAGAAGCCATTAATGGCCATGGAGCTTAAAGCCATCACCACCCCCAATCGAAACCCCCTTCACCTTCAGAGACCTGAGAGGAGAGAAACCCCCAAGCTTCCAGAGGATTTCGTGCACTGTAGGAAGGAATTGGCATGGCTTCTCAACCAACGGCAGCTCCCATGGTGTACTCGAGGTTGACCCGACGGCAAGCCCTCCAGCAGGTCCCGTTCTCCTCCCTGAACTCTAAGGATTAGATCCAAATCGACGGCGGCTCGATCCGTGGCCAATTGGCCGGGAATCAAGCCGGCCTTGCCCCCCGTTGATCGGGTTGGGTATCCTCTTACAGAACGCGATTCCGGCCACCTCCGGCCGATCAAACACCGCTCATCGCCGGCCCCCACCTCAACGGAGGTGGTGGTGGCGTTGGTCGGCCGGGGCGGCGCTCAGGTGGCCGGGAAATCACCTATCAAGGCGGCCCAGGCGCGGTAAATCTCAGCCGCTGATTTCTTGGGGACGATGACCCGGCGCCGCCCGATCTGCTTTAAGATTCGTGCTAATTTAATTCAATCCTTATTAATTCTGTGATTAAAATGCAGCCTCTATTTAAATCTGGGAAAAATACTTAGAGGCCGAATCATGAAAAGTGGTCAACGTAGAAAATGTAGCCCTTTTGGTCTAGTTTCATACAAAATTGAGATCACTCAATTTGGAGTCCTGGTTAGGGCTCAGCACTCATTCTAGTGGAGGCTGTCTTTAGGGCTAATCAGAACTCATTTTTGATGCCCACCCCATTATAGAACTCCAAATGACTTGATTTTTGGGGTGTAGTCTAGTCTTGTGCATACTTAGGTCATGTCCAAAGATCACAAGGATTGGAGAAGTTTTCTTCTTAATTTTTGGGAAAGACCAATAACCCTAGTTTAACCTAATTAGGTGTCCTAAACACCCCAAAACCCTTCCAAACTTGGATGGGTGGTCCTAAGGGGTATGTATAGACCCTGGTTAAAATATCATGATTTATGGAGTTGTTTTGGTAGGGTATTCCACCAAAATAGCCTTAGGCTCCCTAGGTTTAGGCAAAACTTTGGGTGAGTGCCCCCACTCTTCCACAAGGTCTTTTGGCTCCATATTTGGGGTGCACCTCACCCTCCCCCATGCCAACCTCTGGTCCAAGTTTGGTGGCCATTGGAGGGGTTTTGCCCTAGTAAATCAAAAAGAGACTAAATTGCTATTTGCACCCCAAATAGGTACCCATTGGAATTCCACTCCCCACCAAATGTTGGTAGGATTTTGGGTGGTCTTTCACTGACCCATGGTCAGTATAGTGAGTAGCATGGACATGGGCAAGGTAGGGAGATCTTTGAGACTAGTTTCACTTAAAGGTTATGTTTAGGGTAAAGGTAAACCTAAGCTAGTTTTGGAGTGTGGAGGGGTTTCCTCCCACTGATTGTTGGGGTAACTTTGGTCACTGCCTTGGGATGTAGGAGGCACCCCAAGGAGCCACTTGGGGTGGGTTAGAACCTATTGTGCCCATGAATCCTAATGGTTGAGTTTATGGTGCCTTTTAGGGTTTGTGAAGGAGGTAGGAGTAAATGCCCATGGGGAGAAGTGTAATAGACCTCTCTGAGTCCTAAGAGTGGTATAATCCCCTCCCAAGAGGTTTGAGTGGATTTGGAGATGTTTAGGCCCTAACCCTAGGCTAAACCCTTAAGGGGTGCAAATAGAGGTCAATGAAGGGAGTAGGGTCAAACCCTAGTGGTTTGACCTAAAGTTTTGGTGGGTAGGTCATAGCGACCAGAGAAGACTCCCTTGTGAATTTGAAGAGGTTTGGAGTTGTCTAACCTAGGTAATAAATCCTTGGGTAGATTTGTAAATAATTAGAATTTGGAGTTCTAGGAAGAAATAACACTTAGGGAATCACCATCTTCTGTCACCCACTTGTTTTTGAGGTTATGAATCTCTGGAGTTCCTACTAGAGCTGTTGGAGAAGGTTAGACCCTAACCCTAGGTTAAACCCTAATGGGGTGCAATTAGAAGCTAATGAAGGAAGAGGGGACAAAACTTAATGGTTTGACTTGAAATTTTGGGGAGGTGGCCTTAGTGACTAGGGAATGCTACTGTGAGAATTTGGAGGGATTTGGAGTTGCCCATCTTAGGTAATAAACCCTTGGGTAAATTTGTAAATAATTAGGGTTTGGGATTTTAGGGAGAAATAGTACTTATCAACTTACCATCTTCTGTCATAAACATGGTTTTAATGATATAAATCTCTGGAAGAATTGGTTAGAACATGAGTTAACCCTTGGAGGTCCAAATTGTAATATTCCTCATTGTTGGCAATTTTTGGGTTGGTTAAATTTATGATGATAAGTTACTGTAATTGCATGAAACTTTGCTGGTTGTCTTTTCATAACAATATATAACCACTGTAATTTTCCCATAATTTATGGATCAATATTTTTGGTACCTCTAGTTCATTTTGGAAGAGATTACAAATATACCCTTGGATGTAATTACAAATATGCCCTCTGTGGAACATGGTCAAACTTTGTAGGACTGAATATCATATCATGAGACACCACTGTACCAATTTGCAAAAAGTTTAGAGATCATATGAGGGTACCTCCTTTGTAATTTATTGGAAATAATTGTGTTTTGGAATTTCTAAAAATAGTAAATCTTGTTGGTTTTTCCTAAAATTTTATACCTACTGTTTATTAGGTACTATGGATTTATGTAAAAATTGGAGTAGGCAGTGGAGGTCAGGAAAGTACACTTGTAGTTCAAACCTTAGTAAAATGGCCCTTTGGAAAATTATTTAAAATACTTTTATTATTGGAAAAATTTTGAAACCCTAGATTTGGTCTGAAATAGGTAGCATGGGTCCCCAGTAAATCCCTTGGGTCAAGGAGATGGTTATTTAGTGTACCTCTCTTTATGAGCATCAAAACGTTAAGGTTGGTCTGCGTTTAGCAACTAGACAACTTTGGGGTTAAAGGTCAAACTGATGGTCTTGGGTCTGGAGTGATGAAGGTTGGGTAGTAGCCTTGTGTTATGTTTGGATCCCTAGAGGAGTTAGGGTTTGGTAAGTCTTAGGGTGGTGGAGTGCCACCCTCGGAATAGGTCGTCCGGGGATTGACGAAAGATCGTCTTTTCCTGTTAAGCGTCTTTTAGCACCTAAGTTTCTATAGCAGGAAAGTTATTATGAGAATGTGTTTGTGGAAGTCTGGCCGGTTTAATCCGGTGATCTTTTGTTTCGGAGATGTTTGTTGGTGGCGGGCGGGTTAGCCCGGGGAGCTTGTAGCTCGGTGTTGTTGGAAGATATCTTGCATGTGCATAAGGTGGTGGGTCCTTAGTGTTGGCGGTCGTTGCACCGACGTTGATACTTGGGCTCGGCTAGTGCGGGTTTGTACTTAGCCATAAAATCTGGCGGTCTAGTCAGTAAGAGTACGCAGACGCTCCGCGGGTTTAGTGGAGGCGTACGATAGGTCTAGGTCGGGTAGTGCATTTACCAACCTAGAGGTGGGCGGGGCCCAACCCACCGCTTCCGTTTGCCACTACGGGAGTATCCGGGGAGTCTAGCTCGCTCCAAAAAGGGGGAACTAAAGGTCTATGCGCATAGAGTCGTAGTGGGTGAGTTGCACTTGTTTGATCACCGCATAACAACATATTTGCATGTCATAGCATAACCATTGCATTCAACCCCTGACACCTATCGTATAAATTGGTATGAGACTTTTTATACGATAGGCCCTGCTAAACGACCCCTTGGTCTATAGGTTTGTATGGGCACTCCTATAAATCAATGGTTAATATTATAATATTTAATTGTTTCTACATTTACTCATTACTGCTTTACCTATACTTTACCCTGCTGTTTTTATTTCTGGTTTCATTTACATATATATATATCACCTGTGTAGCGTAGATATTTCCTTGTCACCTGCATTTGTTCTACCCCTTGTTTGTCCTCCGCTTCCTCCTTCCCATCCGGTGCCTAGGAGCCTTGGGGGGAGGGGTGGGGAATTGGCTGAGTCTTTATGACTGACGGTCGGTGGACCTTATCATTTTAGGAGACCGCGGCGACGGAGCAGCACCGGAGGCCGGTGCAAATGGAGGCGGGGCAGTCTAGCTCAGGAGCTCAGATGACAGGATCCGTGAGTGTTGATTTAGTTATTTTGCTTCCGCGAGTGAATCATGTAGTGAGGATCTGATGTATTGGGCAAGGCCCTAGCTATCTTATTTCCTTTCTTTTCAGTTACATTGTGGACATCTTTTGATGAGTTATTTATATATGTGATGTGGACTTAGCTTGTTCTACTAATCAGTTTAGCTTACTTTTCTTGTGATCGATTTGGCCGGCAGGATCGGCATTTTGTAGTGGCGACCTTCTCGAGCGAAGGTGTCACCGCAAAACGGCGGTTCTGGGCCTAAGACCCGGTGGTTTTTGCAAAAAAAAAAAAAAATAGGGTCTTACAGTTTCTAGCCGCCAATTTTGCTCCTAACTTGTCTGTCCCTCTGTTCATGTCGAGGGTCCTATTTATAGGCTCTGGGTCGATGTCGTCACCGCCGGTGAGCCGGTGACTGGAGTTCTACCCGCGCGGTCTGAAGATGGAGGCTGCCCCACCTGGGCGGTTTGAAGGAGGAGGCCACCTACCCGGGCGGTTAGAAGGAGGAGGCCGCATACCCGGGCGGTTTGAAGGAGGAGGTCGCCTACCCGCGTGGTCTGAAGGAGGAGGCCGCCTACCCGGGCGGTTTGAAAGAGGAGGCTGCCTACCTGCGCGGTATGAAGGAGGAGGTCGCCTACCCACGCGGTCTGAAGGAGGAGGCCGCCTACCCGCGCGGTTTGAAGGAGGAGGCCGTCTACCCACGCGGTCTGAAGGAGGAGGCCGCCTACCCACGCGGTCTGAAGGAGGAGGCCGCCTACCCGCGCGGTTTGAAGGAGGAGTCCGCCTACCCACGCGGTCTGAAGGAGGAGGCCGCCTACCCGCGTGGTTTGAAGGAGGAGGCCGCCTACCCGCGCGGTCTGAAGGAGGAGGCCTCCTACCCGCGCGGTCTGAAGGAGGAGGCCGCCTACCCGCGCGGATTGAAGGAGGAGGTCGCCCCTTCTGACCACTTTGGGTATGAAAAAAGCCTTTGCGTGAGGTATGACCCTTCCAGGGCGCGTAATCTGTAAAAACATAGCAAAAAAGGCCTCCCAGGGGAGGATCGCCGATTTCTGGGTCAACACCAGGGACCCATTGGGGTCAACCAAAGAGGCCAAATTGACCAAAGTCAACCCTACCCCTAAATTGGTCAAACTAGGTTTATTAGGGCCAATTGGCCTCCACCATGCCAAATTGACCTTTCTCCTACCCTTATAAGGATACTACCTAGTGGACCAAAAAGCCACGTCATGGGGCCTCCAATTTGGCCGATTTTGCCAAAGTCAACTCTAGCTCTATTTTGGTCAAAGTGACCTATTAAGGGTCAATTGACCCTCACCTTGCCAAATTGACCCTACCTAGACCTTCCTAACCCTTAAGGGAGGCGAATGGGTGAGTAGCCACTCATTGGGGTCAACCCAAATGGTCAAATTGACCAAAGTCAACTCTACCTCAAATTTAGGTCAAAATGACCTATGTTGACCTAATCAAGCCCAATCCTCTTGGGATAGACCCAATTGAGGTGGTACACCACCTAATGGGGGTTGTATGCTACTGAATTGGCCATTCAATTTCAAGGAATTCGACCAGGAGAGAGAAAGCTCCATTTCCCCCAAAAATGGTGGAGAGAGAGAAAGGAGAATAATGGCATTCATGGCCAATTAAGCTCCCAATTGAAAGGGATCCATCTCTCCTGGAAGTTACAGGAAGATTGGGAGGTTTTCCAGCCCCCAAGGGGCTGAATTCAGGGGGATTTGGAGGTGGCCGAAAATCACCATTAATGGTGTTAATGTCAATTGATGTCATGGCTCCTCCCCTCCCCTAATTGAACCCTTTAACATCTTCAAAGGTCGAAGAGGAGTGACCCCCCCCCCCCCCCCCCCCCCCCCCCCCCGCCCCCACTTTTTTGAAGAAACCGAGCTCTCCAAGTGCAAATTGACATGGCACCAAAAGCTCAAGCTCCGTCCATGGCAACCCGCCGGAATACGCGACCTCAGGCCACAAATCAGGTCTGATCCTCCTCTCCTCCCATAGTACTAGATCCTCATCTGGTTTGGGGCTTGATTCGAGCCAAATCAGGCTTGAATCAAGCTCCCAAAAGGGCTCATTTTGAGCCCTCTTTCCCCCGCTATAACCCCCCATTCTGGCCAACTCCGGCCGGCCAACCACCCCTAATCGCCGGCCACCACCTCAACGGAGGTGGTGGTGGCATTGGTCGGTCAGGGCGGCGCTCAGGTGGCTGGGAAAATGGGGTGGAATGAGGCCCAGGTGCGGGCAATCGGGACCCTTTGCTGAAGGTAGAAGACGACCAGGAGCCGCACGATCTGCGCCAAGATCAATGCTGAGATCAAATAAAGATGATATGTTATGAATTGTATTTATGTCACACTTTTTGCTGTACCTAGATTTAATTACTAAAAATACTTAGGACTCTCTGATGAAAAAGTGGACAACATCAAAGTTGTAGCCCTTGGTGTGTAATTTAATTTAAAATTTGTTTCAGCCCCAAAGAAACAATGTAGCTCCCTGTACGGACATTTTGGTGGGACTGGTCCCTTGGGTAAGACAGCCGCTATATTTTGAATAACTTTTGATAGGGAAATGATATTGACTTGAAAATTTAAACATAGGCTAAATATACCTACACCCTTAACATATCCAAAGATGTGAATTTTTGGAAAATATTTTTCTAAAGTTTTTGTAATAATTTAATAATTCATATATTATTTAATTATAGGGTCTAATGACCTCCAATCCCCTCCAAATTTTGGTGGGTGCTCTTTAAGGTTATTATATGACCCTGGTAAAAATTTTAGTCCAATTGGGACTGATTTGGTTGGGTAATTACTTAACCTAACTTTGGTCAAACTAGGTCAAACTAGGTCAAAAGTCCACATGATGGAATTCGGTGATCAATGTGCGAACAAGAAAAATAAGACCGGAAAAATGGAGAATAACACTTTTTTATTTCCAAAAACCTTAATTATTACAAAGGTATAACCTCCTTTATATAAAATGGAGGAGAGAGAAGAGATTAAAATAAACAATGTGGGACTAAATACTATACAGGACAAAATACAGAACTGGGCGGTCAGACATAGGGAGACCGCTGAGATTTGAGATAACAGACCTCGCTCCTGAACCCTCCAGAGAATAAGCGGTCTGTAAAGGACAGACCGCAGGAAGCAGGGCTAGACCGCCTGTCTCCATCTTCAACCCGCCAAGTCTTAGAGAGCGCGCGGTCTGAAATGAACAGACCGCCAGAGAGAAAAGGAACCCAGACCGCCCGGTCACCAACCAGACCGCCCGGTCTCAACACTTCAACAAGACCGCCCAGTCTCCAGACAGATCGCCCGGTCACAACACTTCAACACTCCCCCTCAAGCTGGAGCATATATGTCAATCATGCCCAGCTTGTCGCAAATGTTCGAAAAAGAAGTAGACACGGGCTTGGTAAAAATATCTGCTAGTTCATTATCCGAAGTGACGAATGGAGTACAAATTTGTTTCTTCAATACTTCTTCTCTGATAAAATGGCAATTGACTTCAATGTGTTTTGTCCTCTCGTGGAATACCGGATTCTTGGATATGTATATGGCAGGTTTGTTTTCACAGAACATCGGGAGAGGATGGTTATAGACTTCTCCTAAGTCCAGCATGAGAGCTCTTAACTATTTAAGTTCACAAGTTGTCGACGCCATACTTCGATACTCAGCTTCAGCACTAGACCTTGAGACAACAGATTGTTTCTTGCTCTTCCAGCTTATAAGATTTCCCCCAACAAAGGTGCAAAATCTAGAAGTAGATTTGCGATCATCTTTATCGTCTGCATAACTAGAATCTGAGTAGGCCTCAATCTTTAGATGATTGTTGTTCTGAAAAAGTAATCTCTTTCCTGGATCCCCTTTAACATACTCTAATATCCTCAGAGCGGATTGTAGATGACATTCTCTAGGAGCTTGCATGAACTGGCTAACCTTTCCTACAGCATATGAGATGTCTGGTCTGGTTACTGTAAGATAGATAAGTTTTCCTACTAGACGTCTGTACCGTGTAACATCTGTCAGAAGTGGTGAATCATCTTGCCATGTTTTGTCTTCACCAACGTCCATAGGACATCGAGCCGGTTTAGCCCCAGTCAAACCGGTTTCTTGCAGAAGGTCAAGAGCATACTTGCTTTGTGAGAGAACCACTGAGTTGTGTTTCCGTAAAATTTCTATTCCTAGAAAATACTTTGGAGAGCCCATGTCTTTGGTAACAAAGTGTTGAACAAGATGTTTCTTGGTTAACGCAATTCTAGTTTGATCGTCACCTGTGAGAAGAATGTCATCAACATAAACGGCAAGAACAACCAGACCCTGGGAGGTTTTGCGAATGAATAGAGAATGATCTTGAAAGTGAGGTTAGATCTTAAAGTTACTCTAGAGGGGAGGGGGTGAATAGAGTATTAAAAAGTTTTTCACTTAATTTTATAGCGGAATTAAAATAGTGATACTTATATGTGTATTGCAGAGTGAGTTATAAAACAAAAATAAAAACAAAGCACACAGCACAGTATAGAAAATCACACAAACACAGAGGACACAAGGATCTATAGTAGTTCCCCAATAAACCTGGGTACATCTACTCTTCTACCACCCTTGGTAGGAATCCACTAGGTTTTTGATCAGGTGCCCAATCACCAATGGGGTTTTGATCAGGTGCCCAAAACACCACTTGAGCTTTTGATCAGGTACTCTAACCAAACTACAGGTTTTTGTTCAGGTGCCCTGCCACCAATGGGTTAACTTTTGAAGGGAGTTATAACCCTGTACAGAATGGGATAAAGAGGGTTTAGATGTTCTTCTCTGTCAATAATCTGAGAGAAGACTCTAGTGGATTGTATGATGTAAAGCTCCCCATGTCTGATTGAAATTCTTGACAGTTTGAGGATTGAGTTTTCACTTGAAATAGATATCTTCCTTGGTAGCTGATGAATCTGAGAGACAGAAGTTTCTCAGATTTGTTCTTGTTCTTGAAGATTTGATCTAGCAGCAGAGATCTGAGAGAAGGTGTTGATGTTCTCAGAGAATGAAAGGTGCTACTTGAGGAAGATGAAGATGATCTGTGAATGCTTTCTTTCTTTCTTTCTTTTCTTCCTGTTACTTTTCTCTCGAATGTATTCTTCTTTTCTATCTTGTTGTACTGCTGTAATGTAATAATACTGTATATCTTCTTCCTTATTTTCTTTACAATCTCTCTGATTTGAAATCCAAAGTCTCTGTATAAGGAACATAATAATCTGAATTGAATGTTTTCTTGGAACTGCAAACTGATATTTAATTCCTATTCCTTTTTAATTACTGTATCCTTTTCCGCCAAACGGTTATTTTCTCGGGAAGAGAATGGAAAGGAATAAAATAAAAGGAAAGATATAATCCTTGACTTATCTGGTAGGAATAGATCCGTTGCTGATAATCTGAGTTCAGAGAATAATATAACTGATCTTCTAAAATAAATCTGCTGAAGAGAATTTTCGTCGATCTGAATAAATTCGTCGAACACAATCTGGAGTTCGTCGATCTCAAGCTGGAGGTCGTCGAACTGAAAGATAGTATCTGATAAGCTAGCTGGAATATTGAATTAGTCGAGCTGAGAAGATCTTTCGTCGATCTGAATCAATTCGTCGACCGCTGAAACTTGGTTGAACGCTGAGACTTGGTTGAACGCTGAGACTTGGTCAACCGCTGAGACTAAAGTTCATCAACCGCTGAGACTGAAGATCGTCGACCGCTGAGAGCATTTCGTCGAACGCAGAGAGGAGTTCGTCGAACGCAAAATGAGTTCGTCGAACGCACAACCTTAGCAAGTTTGTCGAACGCAGGAGCATGTCGTTCGTCGAACGCAGGATGGAGTTCGTCGAACGCAGAAAACTTATCTTTTCCTTAGTTCTATCAGCCTAAAACCTTGACCCTTTGGACTATACATTGGGGTCAACTTAATCCTAATCAACAGATAGTGATCCTAGCCCAAATCAGTAATAGGGTTGTTCCAACAGATCTGTAGAACTTCTTGTAAAGCCAATGATTTCGACAATGCTACTGAACTCTTCAAACCACGCCCGAGGACTTTGTTTAAGACCATAGATAGCTTTTCGCAACTTGCATACATGTGTCTCCCCCTGAGCAACATACCCAGGAGGTTGCTCCATATACACATCTTCTTGAAGATCGCCATAGAGGAAAGCATTTTTGACGTCGAGTTGAGACATAGACCAACCCCTATTGACGGCTACCGAGAAGAGGACCTGGATAGTGCTGATGCGAGCGACAGGAGAGAATGTGTCAAAAAAATATACACCATAGGTCTGAGTGAATACTTTGGCGACAAGGCGAGCCTTGTAGCGATCCACACTACCATCAGGATGGAACTTCACAACAGAGACCCAGCGGCAGCCAACGACATCCGTTCCTAGAGGAACCGGAACAAGGGTCCAAGTACCTCTCTCAGTGAGGGTTGACATTTCTTCGTCCATAGCAGCCTTCCATTGAAGAATGGTAAGAGCTTCTTGGTAAGAGCGTGGAGTGGCAGTGGCAGAGAGAGCCAAGGCAAAATTCCTGCAAGAGGGCGTAAGACGAGCATAGGAAACCACATCATTTATCGAATGTTGTGTACATGTCCGAACTCCTTTGCGAAGGGAAATAGGAACATCCAAATCGGCTTGTTCATCAACATCTGGTGCATCCATTGCAGAGAGTGCTGGCCCGAGAGATGGGAGAGGATGCCTCAGAGGGGAAGGAGGAGATTCGAGGGGAAGAGACGAGGTCGGGGGTGGTGGCGGTGGTAACAGGTTATTGTCAGTGGGGATAGCTGGTATGGGGAGAATAGGAAGAAGATCAGACAGAGCAATAGATGAGTCTTTGTAGAAATAGAATACGTCTTCAAAGAACGTAACATCAGCAGAAACCACTTGTTTGCGAAGAATGGGGTCAAAACAGCAATAACCCTTTTGAGAAGTAGGGTGGCCCAGAAAGACACACTTTGTGGCATGCGGAGAAAGCTTGTCGCGAGTAGTAGATGGAGAATGAATCTGTTCTGGCGGTCTGCTGGTTGGCCGGTCTGTTCTTGATTGCTGCGGTCTGTTCCCGAGTTGTTCTGCTTGGTTGGCATGTCTATCTTATTGGAAGACCGGGCGGTCTGTTCTTATGTAACCGCCTGTCCGGGTGGCTTGTGCTGGCGATCTGGCGACTTGTCTGAAGTCGGCCAGATGGTTCTTGGTTTGCTCCTGGTTGTCTAAGGAAGGAGCATTTTTGTGTCTGTGCGGCTTGTACGCAGTCTCATGTTCGCGCGACTTATGTGCGATCTGCCTGCTGATCTGCGGTCTTAGACGGAAGGTTGTCCAAGTGGTGTGATCGCGCGGTCTGCCTTGTGAGACCGCTGGCGATCTGACGGGTGGTAATTGTATCTCTCCTGTGCAGTGACGACATCCGTCTACCCGCCTATAAATAGGGGTGCATGGCCCGTCATTCATAACGAGAACTATAAGAACTAGAGCCTGGGTTAATTCGTGCGGTCTCAACTTTGAGGTCGTGCGGTCTCGGTAGCGAGTTGACTGTTTGTTGTGTTCGCAGGTTTGTGGTCTGCAGGTTGCGGTCCCCTTCCTTTGTGATTCCCAGCAGCTTGAATAAACAGTTCGGCAGCGGTCTGTCTGCGAACTGGTTTATGGTGTTCTTGTGTTGTTCGCATCGAGCTCAGCGATCAGGCGACCTTCAGCGGTTAGGCGATCTGAGTTGCGGTCTGGCAACAGCTTCTGTTCTTCATTCAATTCAATAAGCTCTAGTTCGTGCGGTCTGAGGTGGCGGTCTTGCAGTGCAGGCGGTCTGTCTGTTTTCTGTTCGCGCGGTCTCAGGTCAAGCCGGGCGATCTCTGGAGTTGAGCGGTCTGTGCGATCTCTGCTTGTCAAGCCGCCAGTTTTGCTTTTTGGTGTTTTGTTCTTCTCTCCTTCGTGATTCTTATGAATCATGTCTTGCCGTGTATACCTCGCACTGTAAATGAAGTTTGTGATTCAATAAAGTCTTTTGTGTTCCTGTGTGGCATTATGGTTATTTGGCTATAACTCAGTTGATGCAACTCCTGCTTACTCCTAAACGATTCAAATCAAAAATTTTAACATGGTATCAGAGCCAGGTTGTTAGAGTGGATAAGCAGTGATCAAGTTGAGTTGTCATCGTCTTTGTGAAGAAGAGACCACATAGATTGTCATGGAAGGTGGATACGCAAGAGGGCTTGGTATTGAACTCCTAACATCGACTAACTACAAGAAGTGGAGGTCGTGTATGGAGAGTTACTTACTTGGCGAGGATCTATGGGATATAGTTGGAGGAGAAGACACACAATAAGTGTTTTTAGCAGGAGATAATATGACAGAGGTGAGACTTTGGAGGAGGACTAATGTTAAGGCAGAGTTCACACTCAAGAGGGCTATCTCACCAGAGCTGTTTGATCACATCATTGGATGTAAATCTGCTGCTGAGATTTGGACGTCTCTGGACGGGCTGTTTAATAAGAAGAATGTAGCTCAGCTACAGTTTCTTGAAAATGAGTTGGTGAAGGCCTCTCAAGGTGATCTTTCTATTTATACCTTCTTTCTCAAGATGAAGAACCTCACAGCAGAGATTTCTGCATTGGACCCTGATGAGCCCATCTCGGAGGCAAAACTGAAGAGGCATATTATTCGCAGGTTGCGGAAGGAGTATCTTGCTTTTGTGACTTCAATTCAGGGTTGGGCAAATCAACCATCTCTGTTGGAGCTGGAGAACTTACTTGCTTCGCAGGAAATTTTGGCAAGACAGATGGCGGGGACTTATATCTCTGGGGGAGATAGTGATGTGTTGTTCTCTGGAAAGAAGAAGAAGTGGGAGAAGAAGAAGCCAGGTCAGGATGGACCCTCTACTTCAGGTCAGCAGGATAGAGGTTATGCTTCTAAGTCTGATGGGAAGAAGAAGGGAGAGGGACCAAGGTGCTTCAGGTGTAATAAGACCGGCCACTTCATGAAGGATTGCCGGGTTAATCTTCAGTCGGGACATGTAGCAGAGAAGGAGAAGCCAAAGTCTGATGAAGCTGGATGGGGAGGAGCCTTTGCGGCTCATCTGACGGCGATGCTCGTTAAGGCCTTGGCTGCCATCAACTTCGAATAGGATTGGATCGTGGATTCAGGGTGTGGGCATCACCTCACCGGGGATGAATCAAAGTTCTCTTCTTTGGCGCCTTACTCAGGTAACGATGCTATCATTACGGCTGATAATTTTGTTCATGCAGTAGAACAAGAAGGTGTTGTCTCCCTGAGCAGTGATAAGGGTCCACTCACATTGAGGAGTGTTTATCACGTGCCTGGTATGAAGAAGAATCTCTTCTCTGTGACCAATGCGGTCGATGTCGGTTATCACGTTCTGTTTGGCCCAACAGAAATGAAGTTTCTTAAAACTCAACCGGAGATAAAGGGAGATGTTATCCATGTTGGAAAGTGGGTAAAGGACTTGTTCGTGTTATCGATAAGTACCTATGCTGATAAGATGAAGACCAACGATAGCGCGGCTATCTGGCATGAAAGGTTGGGGCATGTTAGCATGGACAAATTGAAGGCTATGGCGGTAAGGGGCCTTGTCAAGGGTTTGCCTAGCTTGTCTTCTTATGGAGATGGTCATGTTTGTGCGGGATGTCAGTTTGGTAAGTCTCATCGACTTCCATTTGATAAATCGCAAACAAGATGCAAAGCGCCGTTGGAGTGTATTCACGGTAATTTGATGGGACCAACTGCCACCTCAAGCCTTGGAGGTAACAGATATATGTTAGTGTTGATTGACGATTACACCAAATATGTCTGGGTGTATTTTCTGAAAGAGAAGTCGGAAGCCTTTGCGAAGTTCGTGGAGTTCAAGGAGCTGGTGGAAGGTCGGTTAGGCATGCGGGTGAAAAAATTGAGAACTGACAATGGTGGGGAGTTCACCTCTGGTGAGTTCTCAAGTTTTTGCAGGAAGCACGGCATCCGGAGAGAGCTCACTTGTGCCCATACTCCACAGCAAAATGGCGTTGCGGAGAGGAAGATTCGTCATCTGACGGAAACCTGCAAATGCTGGCTTCATGCCAAGAGTATCCCAAAGTCCTTTTGGGCGGAGGGAATGTCTTGTGCGACATACGTAATCAACAGGATGCCTCTAAGTCCTATCAACATGAAGACCCCTCACGAACTGATGTTCAAGGATAAGCCGAGTGTTGCACACCTTCGGGTGTTCGGGTCAACTTGTTATGTGCATATTCCTGATGCTCTTCGGACAAAGCTAGATGCAAAAGCAAGGAAGCTAGTCTTTGTTGGGTATGATGAGCAGAAGAAGGGATGAAGTTGCATGGATCCTGAGACACGGAGAGGAGTGGTATCTCGGGATGTGGTGTTAGATGAGGTGACTTCCTACAAGGGGAGTTCAGGAGTTGAACTACCGGAGAGCAGGGTTGATGAAGCAGGGAAGGCTGCAGGAAATCTTCAAGTGGAGTTGCCTGTTTCACCAGGAGCTCCAGCTGTATCAAGCTCTGAGATGGAGGCTTCAGGTTCTGGAAGCAGGGGGAGCGATGCTCCAAGTTCGTCTGGAAGAGGAGCTAGCACAGAAGAAGCAGCTGAGGAGGTGGTTAGTCAGGAGCAACCTCTTAGGAGGTCGAAGAGGACTATCAAGACACCGGATCGATACACAGGAGGAAACGTGGTGAGCTTTGTCTCATATTTCTTCGCTGGTCCCTTGGATGAGAGGGAGCCGTCGAGCTTTGAGAAAGCCAAAGGCGTGAAGCAGTGGGACATTGCTATGCAAGAAGAGATGGATGCTCTCAAGAAGAATGAGACTTGGTCTCTAGTGCCCAGGCCCAAGGGCATTACCCCTGTGACATGCAAATGGGTTTATAAGCTCAAGAAGAAAGCTGACGGCACGATCGAGCGATACAAGACTCGCCTTGTGGCTCGCGGGTTCTCACAGCAGTATGGTGAAGATTATGATGAGACGTTTAGTCCAGTGGCAAAGATGACCTCAGTTCATTTTGTTATTGCTTTGGCGGCATCTAGTGGATGGGAGATTTGGCAGCTCGATGTGAAGAATGCTTTCTTATATGAAGAGATTGACAAGGATATCTTCATGATCCAGCCGCCGGGTTTCATCTCGGAGGATCGTCCGGACTACGTCTGCAAACTGAAGAAGGCCCTGTATGGGTTGAAGCAAGCACCTAAGGCGTGGTATGGGAAGATCGCAGAGTATCTTCTATTCTGCGGGTTCTTTGCTTCAAACTCTGATTCTAGCTTGTTCGTCAAGAAGGAGGGGGCGCTTCGGGTTATTGTTCTGTTGTATGTGGATGACATGATTGTCACCGGGAACTCGAAGGAGGCAGTAGCAAGGCTGAGAGCTGAGCTTGCTATCAGGATTGAGATGAAGGATCTGGGTGAGCTTCACCATTTCCTTGGACTCAAGGTCCAGAGGCGGGAGAGCGGAGTGCTCATTTCTCAGGCTGGATATGCGGAGCGGATCATTCAACGATTCGGCATGGAGGAAGGGAAGAGCAGCTCTATACCTCTAGAACAACATCATAAGCTTCGGAAGGATGAGGGAAGAGTTCTATCTGATCCGTTGGTGTTCCGAGCTCTAGTTGGGAGCTTGATCTACTTGACCATCACGAGGCCTGATATTTCTTATGCAGTTGGCAAAGTGAGTCGGTACATGGCGGAGCCACGGAAGCCTCATCTTCTAGCGGCGAAAGGAATTTTGAAGTATGTGAAGTCGACCTCTGATTTGGGTCTCCTATATAGGAGAGGGTCAAGCTTGGAGTTGCAAGGATACATGGATGCTGACTACTGGGGAGACGTGGATGATCGGAGATCAACGTATGATTTTGTCTTTATGACGGGCCCCACAGCTATTTCTTGGTGCAGCAAAAAGCAGGACTCGGTGTCTGTATCTACCACAGAAGCGGAAATACAAGGCTTCAGCCTTGGCAGCTCAGGAAACCGTTTGGCTCAGGAGGTTGGTGGAGGACGTTCATGAGGAGGTTCGAGGTCCCACTATGCTACGCGGGGACAATGAGAGTGCTCTCAAGCTGGTTAATAATCCAGTTTGTCACGCGAGGACCCAGCATATTGAGATTGAGCACCATTTCATTCGTGAAAAGGTGTTGGGAGGATCTCTTATGGTCGAGCATGTTCGGAGTGCAGACAATGTTGCAGACATCTTCACAAAGCCGCTGGTGAAGGGACCGTTTACTCGGTTGCGGAATTTACTCAGGCTAGTTTCCACTTCCCACTTCAAGGGGGGGTGTTGAAATTATTGAAGTGAAGTAGAGATGACAGGGCGGTCTGATTTTGGGTGACCGCAGAGACCGCGCGGTCTGTGTTAGTGATCTGCCGGTCTGGCTCTGCCGGTCTGTTCTGCCGGTCTGCTGGTTGGCCGGTCTGTTCTTGATTGCTGCGGTCTGTTCCCGAGTTGTTCTGCTTGGTTGGCCTGTCTTCCTTGTTGGAAGACCGGGCGGTCTATTCTTATGTAACCGCCTGTCCGGGCGGCTTGTGCTGGCCATCTGGCGACTTGTCTGAAGTTGGCCAGATGGTTCTTGGTTTGCTCCTAGTGGTCTAAGGAAGGAGAATTTTTGTGTCCGCGCGGCTTGTGCGCGGTCTCGTGTTCGCGCGACTTTTGCGCGATCTGCCTGCTGATCTGCGGTCTTGGACGGAAGGTTGTCCAAGTGGTGTGATCGCGCGGTCTGCCTTGTGAGACCGCTGGCGATCTGACGTGTGGTAATTATATCTCTCCTATGCGGTGACGACATCCATCTACCCGCCTATAAATAGGGGTGCATGGCCCGTCATTCATAACGAGAACTGTAAGAACTAGAGCCTGGGTTAATTCGTGCGGTCTCAACTTTGAGGTCGGGCGGTCTCGGAAGCGAGTTGACTGTTTGTTGTGTTCGCAGGTTTGCGGTTAGCAGGTTGCGGTCTCCTTCCTTGGTGATTCCCAGCGGCTTGAATAAACAGTTCGGCAGGGGTCTGTCTGCGAACTGGTTTATGGTGTTCTTGTGCTGTTCGCATCGAGCTCAGCGATCAGGCGACCTTCAGCGGTTAGGCGATCTGAGTTGCGGTCTGGCGACAGTTTCTGTTCTTCGTTCAATTCAATAAGCTCAAGTTCGTGCGGTCTGAGGTGGCGATCTTGCAGTGCAGGCGGTCTGTCTGTTTTCTGTTTGCGCGGTCTTAGGTCAAGCCGGGCGATCTCTGGAGTCGAGCGGTCTGTGCGGTCTCGGCTTGTCAAGCCGCCAGTTTTGCTTTTTGGTGTTTTGTTCTTCTCTCCTTCGTGATTCTTATGAATCATGTCTCTTCATGTATACCTCGCACTGTAAATGAAGTTTGTGATTCAATAATGTCTTTTGTGTTCCTGTGTGGCATTGTGGTTATTTGGCTATAACTCAGTTGATGCAACTCCTGCTTACTCCTAAATGATTCAAATCAAAAATTTTAATATGAACAAGATCAAAAAAACTGGAAGACCCACGTCCTTGTTTAGCTGGGAAAGACGAGCGATGATGCTTGCCAATCTGACATGCTTCACAATTGAGGGGAGGAGCATTCTTAGGTAGATGAGGTAGAATTTGACGAAGAAGCCGTTCAGGAGGATGACCAAGACGAAGATGCCATTGCAGAAGACTGTTGGAAGACGAAGAGGAAGTAGAGAGAGCTGATACATTGTCCAAGAAGTAGAGGCCGCCGCTCTCAGTCCCAGTAGCAATCGTCCGCTTGGAGCAAGGATCCTAATAAGAACAAGTAGTAGGGGTGAATGTTGCAGAACACTGTAGCTGCTTGCAGAGAGAAGTAACAGATAGTAAGTTGCACGGGAATTTGGGCACATATAGAGTATCTTCCAGGCGAAGAGACGGAGTGACCTGGATGATACCCGTACCATTTATCGGAGAAGGAGAGCCCTCCGCAATGAACACCGGGGGCAACCGATCATGTTTTCCAAGAGAGAGAAACATTGAGGATTACCAGTCATATGATTTGTAGCACCTGAATCAATCAGCCATTTACCTTGAGTGACTACATGGACACTACCTGAGGAAGTGACCACCGAGGCTGATTGCTTGGAGGTAGAGGCGGAAGAGTCACCGGTAGGGCGGAGGTGGGGATGCTTGAGCCAACATCGAGCAATGGAGTGGCCTGTCCTCCCGCAGTGAGAGCAAAGATACTTGGAAGGTGCACGTCCTTCAAGATGGTTATTCCGACCTCCAGTGTTACCCCTCTGAGTCTGATGAGCATAGTTGTCAGGTAGAGGCGGTGAGACCAACAGAGGTTGTTGGAGAAGAGTGGTAACAGCGGCAATACGGGCAGCAATAGCATCCAAAGTGGGAGATTCAGTCTCTCCAAGAATCTGTTGACGGATCATGTCATATGATTCTGGGAGGCGCAGAAGATAACACACGACCAGAAGTTCCTGGAAGTGTTTGTGTTGGTCGGCCAGATCAGCGGAGAAGTGTCTATTCTGAAGAATTTCATCCCCAAGGGCCTGCACTTGTTGGTAAGCAGCAGGATTCATGGAGGGACGAACAAACAAGTCCGCATATAGGGTATATATGCGAGACGTTTGAGCTCCCTTTGAGTAAAGGGCAGCAAGGTGAAGCCAAGCAGCTTTTACAGTTTTATCATGCCTGATGACAGGGAGGCACTCATCTGAGAGACTGTTAGCTAGCCAGGTGCGAACGAGGGCATCGCTAGCATCCCAATCATCAAAGGTAGCAGAGGTGTGAGGTGGAGGGTCATCGGTAAGATGATGACGCTTGCGTTGCGAGCGGAGAAGGAAGGTGAAAGAGACACTCCAGTCGGGATAGTTGGGACCAATAAGTTTGGAGACGGTGCCAAGGTTGCCCGAAGGAATGGAAGGGGAGTGGTGGGTAACAACAGAAGGTGTGGTGGTAGTGGAGGTAGAGTCATCAGAAACTGCCATAGCAAAGGGAGACCGCATGAACATAGGAGGGAGATCGCTTGAGCAGAAGAGGTTGCGCGAACAGAGGAGGAGACCGAGCGAGAAGAGAGGAGAATTTGCACGACTAGGACCAGACCATGCCAAAGAAGAGATCGCGTGAACAGAGAAGAGGACGCGCCAAAGAAGAGACCGCGTGAACAGAGAAGAGGTCGCGCCAAAGAAGACCGCGCGAACAGAGAAGAGGTCGCGCCAAAGAAGACCGCGTGAACGGAGAAGAGAATCGCGAGCGATCACAACGAAAGACCGTTATCGCTCTGATATCATGTGCGAACAAGAAAAATAAGACCGGAAAAGTGGAGAATAACAATTTTTTATTTCCAAAAACCTTGATTATTACAAAGGTATAACCTCCTTTATATATAATGGAGGAGAGAGAAGAGATTACAAATAAACAATGTGGGACTAAATACTATACAGGACAAAATACAAAACTGGGCGGTCAGACATAGGGAGACCACCTAGACCGCTGAGACCGCTGAGATCCGAGATAACAGACCTCGCTCCTGAACCCTCCAGAGAACAAGCGGCTAGTAAAGGACAGACCGCAGGAAGCAGGGCTAGACCACCTGTCTCCATCTTCAACCCGCCAAGTCTTAGAGAGCGCGCGGTCTAAAATGAACAGACCGCTAGAGAGAAAAGGAACCCAGACCGCCCGGTCACCAACCAGACCGCCCGGTCTCAACACTTCAACAAGACCGCCCGGTCTCCAAACAGACGCCCCGGTCATAACACTTCAACAATCAAATCTCATCAAAGTGGTGTGAAACTTTGTCCACTGGTTTAGGATCACATAAGACACCCCATGAGTAATTTGGGGTGATGTGGGGTGGATATGCCTTAGGACCCTAGTTCTAACCTAAGGGTTGCACTTTAAGCCTTGTGAAGGACATGTGCATATGTCCTTGAATGGTCATGAAACTTGGTAGATAAGTTCATGGGTGTAAATATTTCCTAGGAAATTTTATGAGAATTTTAGGAACAATTATCCCCTTTGATTTAGGTTATAACCATTTTGGGGAACCTTCTTATAAGAGAAATTTACATGCTCAAATTATCTTGGATGTTGACGAAAGTTTGGTAGATTACATAAAATCATGATATAGATCTCTGGTAATTTTTGTGTAATTATTGAATTAATTTAATTAGCACTTCATTCACAAGTCATCTATCTAGTCTTAGGAGTATGTTAAATAAATGAGGGCCAAATATCTTCTGGAAAATTATGAAACTTGGTGGTATGATATTTTAGGGCATTAGAGAGCTCTGTGAATTTTTGTATAATTTTTGAATTATTTGTCAGTAGGTTACTTCACAATCTTCCCTAGTATGGGTTTACTTGGAATATTTATTTATGTGACTAATTAGTTTTGATAAATTTTGAAATTTAGATAGTAGACTTTTCTCTGATTAATATAAATGTCTGGTAGTTTTCCCATAATTTTTGGACAAGTATTTTTGGTGGTTCCTTCTTTAAATTCTAATTAGAGGTAATTATTCAATATTATAATTAGAGGACAACCCCTTACTACAAAATTGTGATATTATGTATTTACTGTTATTTTGATTTCATAGATTTTTCATAATTTTTTGGAGATCATATCATAAGAGGATTTTATACTTCATGTTCAATTTCATATTGGGTCAATGTTGAGGAAAATTATAATAAATGCTAATTAAATAAGGAAAAATATGATCCTCTGGATTTAGTCTTAGAATATCATGATGGACTCCTAATAATAATCTTTAGTCAGTTGGATGAATATTTGGGGTACTTCCCCTTATGCAACTCATATAACTCATTTGGTCTGTGTATAGTAAAACTGCAAAACTTGAGTAATTTATGGATCATTGGGTGGGAATGGAAGGTAGATGGTGTACCTAGTCTGTTAGAGAGGATGTGAGGTCACCATTAGGGGTCTATATGCTGGGTGTACCCGATAGGCTAAGGGGTAAGGTCGTGTTCGGGACCGACGAATGATCGTCTTTCCCCTTAGAAGGTCATAAAATACGTAAGGTAATCCAAGTGCAATGATAAGAAGGGTATACTTATGGGTAGACACTAATAACATTAAGTGCCTTGGAAAGGGAGCTTTGGGCTATCATCACATTGCACCTCCTAGTACCGTTGCGAGCCCCTCACAGAGCAAACCTCGATCCAAAGAAAAGAAGTCCGCAAACCCTGGGCCACCCCGCGCGAGCTTAGTTTGAGGACAAACTAGCAGCGGAAGCAATGGTGTGCCCATAAAAGGGAATCATATGAAAAAGCCCACTTGTAACTGAATTTGTTTAGCCAAGTCCCTTATGAATGTAATTCTCTTGTGTAGCCTGTGACGAACCCTACACCGCAGCATGGAGTTCCTCCAACTCCAAACATCATCCCACCACCACCGGCTCCTACTCCATTCTAACAAACGGATATGGGACAAACACTAGCTGTCATACTGGAGACATTCAGGGCACAACAGGCACCGGCTCCTCAGCCAAACCCCGGGGCCAAGTGGCTGAGCATCTTCCGGGGCCTCTCTCCTCCATCATACCTCGGAATGGAGGTAGTTGTGCGGACTGAGGAGTGGGTAGACATCATGGAGGAGATGCTGACAGGGATTCAGTGCCCTACAGAGATGGAGGTGCCACTGGTGGTCTCATGCTTGGAGTCCCATGCAAAGAGATGGTGGAAGTCGCTACTGGACACCACTTATGCTGGACTAGAGGCTACCGATGTTTCCTGGGATGACTTCAAGGCAGCACTGCTGGAGCATTTTATGCCGCAGTCTGCAAGAGACGAGTTAGAGGACAGATTTGACAGTTCTGGAGTACCACCAGGAGTTTACCCACCTGGCATGACGCAGGATATGCAAAGAGGTTCTACAAGGGCCTTCGTGACGAGCTGAGGCAGGACCTTCTCTTCGTCTCCGACGGCAGTATGACCAAGATTTTGGACATGGCCAAGAAGCTGGAAGCAGACCAGCACATTGTTTGTGGAAGGAAGAGACCGATGGAAGATCAGGGACGGGGTGGCAGGAGAGACCAGCAGAGAGGCTGAGATGCTGGGGAAAGAAGGACGGAGAACCGACCCCGCCAGGAGGAGAGGCAGGAGCAGGTAGTGTTGGCTCCCCAGCCTCTACAGATGTCGGAGGTGCCGAGGATTGGAGGAGGTGGTCCACCTCCCCCACAGGAGTGCTACCACTGCCATCAGCCAGGCCACATCCGGAGGAACTACCCTCAGAGGAATGCACCACCAGCACTACAAGCTGCCCCACCGGCCCAGCATTTCGGGGGCCGAGGACGTGGCCGAGGCCATGGATTTAGGGCGGAGACCGGAGACCGAACAGGGATCAGATGTACGCCCTGGACCTAGCTCAGCCCCGGAATCCCGCAAGGGTCATTACAGGTACTTTTAATGTCTTTTGTTTTATGTTCATTAGTACTTAGTAAACCTCAGCTTCACCTTAGCATTGAACCAAACAAACAAAAACCACCCAGGTATAGTACTCGTCAGCGGCAAGCCCGCATACACTTTATTCGATACGGGTGCCTCACACTCGTTCTTCTCGGAAGAATTCGTGGGCAATCTGGACCAAGTCCAGCACTTTAAGGGCATCCACAGGAGGGTACGATTCCCGGACGGATCAGAGATAGTAACGAACGCAAAGTGCAACATGAATGTGGAGATTGGAGGGAAGCTGTTCTAAGCGCCGACGATGCTCTTGAAGATGAAAGACTTTGACCTGATCCTAGGCATGAACTGGCTGCACGGGAACCAAGCAAGGATTGACTTCCCGATGAGGAGGATTGTCCTAAAGCATGAGGACACGGAAATAGTAGTCGAAGGTATCAGACCCCCCCCCCCCTCCCATTTTTTATAATCATATATTCAGCCGTCAAGGCCCATCTACAGGGAGATGGAGTATACCAGGTTCTGTTCGAGGCGATTGAGGTGAAGGATTCTGTGTCCAGCATCCTAGTAGTATGGGATTTTACCGGCGTATTCCCAGAGAAGCTGCCAGGGCTGCCACCGCATCGTGAGAAGGATTTTCTGATCCAATTAGTGTCGGGGGCTAAGCCGGTATCCAGAGCTCCTTATCGGATGGCCCCGAAGGAGCTAGCAGAGTTCCGGACCTAGTTTCAGGAGATGGTGGAAGCTGGGTTTGTCAGACCGAGTTCCTCGTCTTGGGGAGCTCCGGTATTATTCGTAAAGAAGAAGGATGGGTCGTTCAGATTGTGCATCAATTACAGAGCACTGAATCGGTTGACGGTTCAGAATACATACCCGCTACCAAGGATCGACGAGCTATTTGACCAGCTAGAGGGAGCCCACTACTTATCGAAGCTGGATTTGAGGTCAGGGTATTATCAGCTGCGGATTCAGGAGGAGGACATCCCGAATACGGCTTTCAGCAGCCGATACTGACTATATGAGTTCACTGTGATGTCGTTCGGGCTCACAAATATACCGTCAGCATTTATGAGCCTGATGAACCAGGTGTTCGAGCCATATCTCGACATCTTTGTCATCGTGTTCATCGACGACATCCTCATCTATTCGAGGACGGAGGAAGAACCTGCACGTCATTTGGCACTAACATTGGAAAAGCTTTGAGAGCACCGCCTGTATGCGAAGTTCAGCAAGTGTCAGTTTTGGCTGAAGGAGGTGGCCTTCCTGGGACATATTATCAATGGAGATGGTCTAGCAGTGGATCCAGCGAAGATCCAGGTCATACGGGATTGGCCACCACTGAAGACGGCCACCGACATGCGGAGCTTCTTGGGACTTGTCGGTTATTACCGGAAGTTCGTACAGGGGTTTTCCCAGATAGCCCTCCCGCTCACATCCTTGACGAAGAAGGATACTGCATTCATTTGGACGCCGCAGTGCGTGGCGGCCTTCCAGGAGCTAAAGGGTCGGCTTATGATGCCCCCCATCCTTTCCCTTCCATCGGGAAAAGAAGGATTCCAGGTGTACACAGATGCGTCATACCAGGGGATGGGTGTCGTTCTGATGTAGAACCGGCACATGATAGCATACGCTTCCCGCCGGTTGAAGAACCATGAGCAGAATTACCCGGTGCATGACTTGGAGATGGGAGCGGTTGTATTCGCTCTGATGATCCGGCGACACTACCTCTATGGCGTCCACTACGACATATTTTCAGATCACAAGAATCTGAAGTACGTAGATACGCAGAAGGAGCTAAACATTCGACAGAGACGTTGAGTGGAATTCTTATCTGACTACCAGTGCACGATGCATTACCACCCAGGGAAGGCGAATGTGGTGATCGACGCACTGAGCAAGAGATCTACCACATCGGGAGCAGAGCCCCAATTGATGGCCATGGAGCTAGTACTGATGTTCGAGGACATGCAGATTTCCTTAGTATCCGAGGATAATCCGGAGCTTTATGAGGAGTACCTGGCGGCGACGAGTACCACATATGACATCCGAGACCGCATCAGGGATGGGCAGAGGCATGATGCCAAGTTAGAGCCGATATTCAGAGCCTTGGAGACGGGCTCAGCCCGAGACTATTCGCTGAAGGACGGCCTGTTGAGTTTTAGAGGCCGAGTGTATATACCGACAGGGGGCCGGATTTGGGAGGACATTATGATAGAGGCTCACTGCAGTAGG
The DNA here is from genome assembly GCA_033032865.1 of Dactylorhiza incarnata. Taxonomy (NCBI): domain Eukaryota; kingdom Viridiplantae; phylum Streptophyta; class Magnoliopsida; order Asparagales; family Orchidaceae; genus Dactylorhiza; species Dactylorhiza incarnata. The sequence continues at coordinate 874,528 of JAWHQI010000028.1, read as the reverse complement.
TATTTGGTGCATTCGGGTATCACCAAGATGACGACGGACTTGAAAAGGACCATGTATTGGTTGAGCATGAAGAGGGATATCACCTATTTTGTGACCCACTGCGAGTCTTGCCAGCTCGTGAAGGCGGAATGCAAGAACCCAGCTGGGCTACTGCAACCACTCCCGGTGCCGGAGTGGAAGTTCGACGACATCGCGATGGACTTTATACATGGTCATCCTAGATCACATGCGGTGAATGACTCGATATGGGTGATCGCCGACAGACTGACAAAGGTTACTCGATTCATTCCAGTCAGAAAGGACACATCGATCGGTGATTTGGTACGAAGGTTTGTGGAGCAGTTTGTTCGGTACCATGGTGTGCCTAGGATGATTGTGTCAGATCGGGATGGACGATTTACATGGAGGGAGTGGAGAGCGGTGCAGGATTACTTGGGCACATGACTGACATTCAGCACTGCATTCCACCCCCAGATAGACGGGCAGATGGAGCTTACCAACCGGACCTTGGAGGATTTTCTACGTCTATGCATTCTGGACCGCGGGGAACCGTGGGAGAGACTGTTGTCGTTGATCAAGTTCTCGTACAACAATAGCCACCAGGCTAGCATAGACATGGAACCCTACGAGGCATTATACGGACGAAGGTGCAGGACCCCATTGTCTTGGATCCAGGATGAGGATCCCAAGACACTTGGCTCAGAGTTCGTGGAGGACACGGAGGCTCAGGTGAGGCTGATTCGAGACAGGATGCTGGAGGCCCAGAGTAGGCAGGCCAAGCATTACGATGCGCGACATCGTATGGTAGAGTTCCAGGTGGGAGATCGAGTGTTCTTGAAAATACGTCTGATGCACGGAGACTCGCGGGTACATGGGCAGAGGAAGCTCAGTCCGAGATATATGGGGCCCTATAGGATCCTGGAGCGGATCGGGCCCTTGGCTTACAGACTAGAGCTACCACCAGAGTTAGTGGGATTGCACGACGTCTTCCACGTATCCTAACTCAGGAGGGCTCTACTACGGACAGAGCAGTAAATATCTACTACATAGGGGCCGGTAGCTACTGATCAGTCAGTTAACCTGGAGCCGGTCCGGATAGACGACACGTAGATGTGAGTCCTGTGGCGCAAGAAGGTTCCGTTGGTCAAAGTCCTATGGAGGAATCATGGACAAGAGGAGCATACCGGGGAGCCACTAGACTTGATGCAGCAAAAGTATCCAGAGCTCTTTTCAACAGGTATAACTTAATTCTTGGGATGTTACATTTAACCACTTGTTGTAAGAACCCCACATGCCTAACCTGAATTTCGGGGTCAAAGTTTTTTTTTATGTATTGGGATTCGTAACATCCCCCAAACAACTAGACCCCCAAGTTGGTTTTGTCATCACTAGGTCATGACAAAACCATTGGAAGAGCTTAAGATCATGTGGACTTAGGTAAGAAGGAGAAAAACTAAGTGGTCTGCAAATAGCAATTTTTAGATACCAAGCCTAGGTTTGGACTTTAGGGCCTCACCCTGATCCTTTGACCCCACCATAACATTCCTAACCCATTAGGGGTCCCCTTAGATCACCAGGGACCCATTATGGTCAACCAAAGAGGCCAAATTGACCAAAGTCAACCCTAACCCTAAATTGGTCAAAATAGCTTAATTAGGGCCAATTGGCCTCCACCATGCCAAATTTACCTTGCCCCTACCCTTATAAGAATACTAGGGACCTAGTGGAGCAAAAAGCCCCATTATGGGGCCTCCAATTTGGCCAATTTTACCAAAGTCAACCCTAGCCCTATTTTCATCAAAGTGACCTATTAAGGGTCAATTGACCCTCACCTTTCCAAATTGACCCTATCTAGACCTTCCTTACCCTTAAAGGAGGCCAATGGGTGACTAGCCACCCATTGGGGTCAACCCAAATGGTCAAATTGACCAAAGTCAACTCTACCTCAAATTTAGGTCAAAATGACCTATGTTGACCTAATCAAGCCCAATCCTCTTGGGCTAGACCCAATTGAGGTGGTCCACCACCTAATGGGGGTTGGATGCTACTGAATTGGCCATTCAATATCAGGGAATTTGGCCAGGAGAGAGAAAGCTCCATTTCCCCCAAAAATGGTGGAGAGAGAGAAAGGAGAATAATAACATTCATGACCAATTAAGCTCCCAATTGAAAGGGATCCATCTCCCCTGGCAGTTACAGGAAGATTGGGAGGTTTTACAACCCCCAAAGAGGCTGAATTCAGGGGGATTTGAAGGTGGCCGAAAATCATCATTAATGGTGTTAATGGCAATTGATGACATAGCTCCTCCCCTCCCCCAATTGAACCCTTTAACATCTTCAGAGGTCAAAGAGGAGTGAACCCCCCCCCCCCCCCCCCCCCCCCACACACACACACCACCACCACACACACACACCACCACACACACACTTTTCTGAAGAAACCGAGCTCTCCAAGTGCAAATCGACATGGCACTAAAAGCCCAAGCTCCGGCCATGGCAACCCGCCGGAATACGTGACCTCAGATCACAAATCAAGTCTGATCCTCCTCTCCTCCCCTAGTGCTAGATCCTCATCTGGTTTGGGGCTTGATTCGAGCCAAATCGGGATCGAATGAAGCTCCCGAAAGGGCGTATTTCAAGCCCTCTTTCCCCCGCTATAACTCCCCGTTCCGTCCACCTCCGGCCGGCCAACCACCCCTAATCGCCGACCACCACCTCAACGGAGGTGGTGGTGGAATTGGTCGGTCGAGGCGGCGCTCAGGCGCTCAGGGGTAGAAGGAGGCCTAGATGCTGGCAATCGGGACCCTTGGCTGAAGGTAGAAGACGACCAGGAGCCACACGATCTGCGCCAAGATCTGTGCTGAGATCAAATAAATATGATATGTTATGAATTGTATTTATGTCACACTTTTTGTTGTACCTAGATTTAATTACTAAAAATACTCAGGCCCCTCTGATGAAAAAGTGGCCAACATCAAAGTTGTATCCCTTGGTGTGTAATTTAATTTAAAATTTGTTTCAGCCCAAAAGGAGCATTGTAGCTCCCTGTAGGGACATTTTGGTGGGACTGGTCCCTAGGGTTGAACAACCACTATATCATGAATAACTTTTGATAGGGAAATGATATTGACTTGAAAATTTAAACATAGGCTATATGTACCTACACCCTTAACATATCCAAAGATGGGAATTTTTGGAAAATATTTTTCTAAAGTTTTTTTAATAATTTAATAATTCATATACTATTTAATTATAGGGCTTAATGACCTCCAATCCCTTCCAAATTTTGGTGGATACTTTATAGGGTTATTATATGACCCTGGTAAAAATTTCAGCCCAATTGAAACTGATTTGGTTGGGTAATTACTTAACCCAAGTTTGGTCAAACTAGGTCAAAAGTGCACATGATGGAATTAAGTGGTCAATCTCATCAAAGTGGTGTGAAACTTTGGCCACTAGTTTAGGATCATATAAGACACCCCCATAAGTAATTTGGGGTGATGTGGGGTGGATATGCCCTAGGACCCTAGTTCTAACCTTAGGGTTGCACATTAAGCCTTGTGAAGGACATAGTGGCATATGTCCTTGAATGGTAATGAAACTTGGTAGATAAGTTCATGGGGTGTAAATAATTCCTAGTAAATTTTATGAGAATTTTAAGAACAATTATCCCCTCTTATTTAGGTTATAACCATTTTTGGGAACCTTTTTATAAGAGAAATTTACATGCTCAAATTATCTTGGATGTTGATGAAAGTTTGGTAGATTATATAAAATCTTGATATAGAGCTCTGGTAATTTTTGTGTAATTATTAATTTAATTTAATTAGCACTTCATTCACAAGTCATCTATCTAGTCTTAGGAGTATGTTAAATAAATGAGGGCCAAATATCTTCTGGAAATTTATTAAACTTGGTGGTAGGACATTTTAGGGCATTAGAGAGCTCTGTGAATTTTTGTATAATTTTTGGATTTATTTGTCAGTAGGTTACTTCACAATTTTCCCTAGTATGGGTTTACTTGGAATATTTATTTATGTGACTAATTAGTTTTGATAAATTTTAAAATTTGTCCACTAGATTTCTCTGATTAATATAAAGGTCTGGTAATTTTCCCATTATTTGTGGACATGTATTTTTGGTGGTTCCTTCTTTAAATTCTAAGTAGGGGTAATTATTCAATATTATAATTAGAGGTCAACCCCTTACTTCAAAATTGTGATATTATGTATTTACTGTTATTTTGACTTCATAGATGTTTCATAATTTTGTGGAGGCTATATCATAAGAGGATTTTATACTTCATGTTCAATTTCATACTGGGTCAATGTTGAGGAAAATTATAATAAATGCCAATTAAATAAGAGAAAATATAATCCTCTGGATTTAGTCTTAGAATATCATGATGGACTCCCAGTAATAATCTTGAGTCAGTTGGATGAATATTTGGGGTACCTCCCCTTATGCAACTCATATAACTCATTTGGTCTGCGTATAGTAAAACTGTAAAACTTGAGTAATTTATGGATCATTAGGTGGGAATGGAAGGTAGATGTTATACCTAGTCTGTTAGAGAGGATGTGAGGTCACCATTAAGGGTCTATATGTTGGGTGTACCTGATAAGCTAAGGGGTAAGGTCGTGTTCGGGACTGATGAAAGATCATCTTTCCCCTTATAAGGTCATAAAATATGTAAGGTAATCCAAGTGTAATGATAAGAAGGGTATGTTGAAATTATTGAAGTGGAAGTTGGAGGTGTTTTGGACCTGGGCGGTCTGGGAGGAGGTCGGGCGGTCTGGCATGACCGCACGGCCTGGCGGCCTGCCTCTGCGGTCTGGCTGGTAGTAGCCTAGCTGTGGTCTCCTGGAGTGACCGCTGGTATCTGGTCCAAGGCCGCGCGGGTTGTCTATAACCGTGCGGCGGGCTGTCTTCTTCAAGGCTGTGGCGGTCAGGTGTGACCGCACAGGGTGTTCCAGGTTCTCTGGTAGTTGTCGCGGACTAAGGCTCTTAGTCGCGCGGTCTCAGTTCGCGGTCTCAGGAGGAGACTGATATGCGAGCTGGTTGCTGTTCGCGGTCTCAGGAGGAGATCGGCATGCGGACAGGAGTTCGCGGGTTGATGGCGGACTGGCTGTGTTCGCGGTCTCGAGCGAACACAGGTGGTGAATAGCTTCGGGCGGTCTGGCGATCTCTTTGGAGAGTCGCGGTCTGCTGTGAGAGTGGCGGTCTCTCATGGTGGAGAATTGAAGCTTGCGGGTTCACCAAAATGAAGCAGGAGTTATGTTGCTGATCGCGCGGGTTGACCGATCAGGTCGCGCGATCTGGAGGGTGGTGATCCTATCTCATAGGGTGGTGACTGGATCAGGTCCCACGCCTATAAATAGGAGGCCACTGTAGCAGCAAATACATACACCAAGTGTAAGCTGAGTTCGCTTGTTTTCTGCGGTCTGTTTTATTAAGACCGTGCGGTCTGCTGATTGAATTCCTCTTGTGCAGCTTCTGCGGATAGTGTGGGCAGCAGCGATCACCTCTTCCTCTGAAAGTGTTCGGGCGGTCTGCGGCTTGGAGTTGTGGTGCTGGAGTTCGGGAGAATCATCAGATCGGAAGAAGGGTGCGGTCTGATCAGCGGATTGGTGGTGTGCTGTGATCGGCAAGGCACTGCGGTCTGGCAGTGTGTTGAAGTCGCAGGGAGGTCGCGCGGTCTGGAGCGATCTCAAGTTATTCTCATCTACTTGTATTTCTGTTTGGTATCTGTGCTGGCGAAATCATGTCTCGCCAAGCAAGCCTTGCCCTGTAATGAAGTTTATGCTATCAATAAAGATCAATTGTTTGCCTAAAGTTTGTTTCTGGTTGTTTGGCTTGTATCTCTAAGTTGCATAATCGATTCCTGCTTGCTCTCACAAGGTCCTTAGAAAAATTTCACATGGTATCAGAGGTAGGTTGGAGTGGATAGAGCAGGTTGCAACTTAGAGTAGTCATCGCCTTTGTGAAGAAGGAACCAGTGGTAGGACAATGGAAGGTGGATTTTCAAGAGGTCTTGGGATTGAGATGCTTACGTCGACTAACTTCAAGAAGTGGAAGTCGTGTATGCAGAGCTATCTTCTGGGTGAGGATCTATGGGAGGTTGTTGGAGGAGATGAGACGGAAGAGGTGAAGGCAACAGAAGCTGGTGATAACGGTCCGGCCGTGAGAGCTTGGAGAAAGACCAATGCCAAGGCCGAGTTCACTTTGAAGCGTGCCATTTCACCTGATCTCTTTGATCACATTTTGGGATGTGGATCGGCTCCAGAAATCTGGAAAGCCCTGGATGGGCTGTTTAACAAGAAGAATGTGGCAAGGCTACAGTTCTTGGAGAATGAGCTGGCAAGGTCGGCTCAGGGTGATCTTTCTATCTCAAACTTCTTTCTGAAGATGAAGAATTTGTGCGCTGAAATCTCAGCACTGGATCCTGATCAGCCTATCTCTGAGGCGAAGCTGAAGAGGCACATCATCCGCGGCTTGCGGAAGGAATATGTTGCCTTTGTGACGTCAGTGCAGGGTTGGGCAAATCAGCCGTCTCTGTTGGAGCTGGAAAATCTGCTTGCGTCGCAAGAAAGTTTGGCAAGACAGATGGCGGGGCTGTCAGTGACCGGGGGAGATGGCGAAGTGCTCTTCTCGGGAAAGAAGAAGAAGTGGGATAAGAAGAAGAAGACCACGGAAGGCTATGGGCCTTCAACTTCTGGGCAGCTGGAAAGGGGGTATGCTCCCAAAGCTGACGGGAAGAAGAAGGGGGAAGGTCCCAAGTGCTACAAGTGTGGCAAGTTCGGTCATATCAGGAAGGATTGCCGAATGGTTACTCAACCGGGGCATGCTGCTGGAAAGGAGGAAGTGGAGACCAGGCAGACTGATGGAGGATGGGGAGGAGCCTTCTCGGCTTCTGTTGGAGCTGCGGCTTCTATCAACTATCAAGAGGACTGGATCGTGGACTCAGGGTGTGGTCATCACCTTACCGGAGACGAGTCAAAGCTTTCCTCAGCACAGCCGTATACAGGTAACAATGCAATCATTACTGCAGATAATACTGTTCATCCAGTAGAAAAGGTGGGGGTTGTTTCTTTGGGCAGTGGTAGAGGGCCACTTACCTTGAAGAGTGTCTATCATGTGCCCGGAATGAAGAAAAACCTCTTCTCTGTGACCAACGCTGTAGACGCTGGGTATCATGTTCTGTTCGGCCCAACAGAAGTGAAGTTTCTACGCAATGTTGAGGCCGTGAAGGCTGAGGTCGTTCATGTTGGGAGACGGGCAAAGGACTTGTTCGTTTTATCGACAAGTTCCTACGTCGACAAGATGAAGACGAATGATGGTGTCGTAATATGGCATGAGAGGTTGGGGCATGTAGGGATGGATAAGCTGAAAGCAATGGCGGTGAAAGGTCTGGTCAAGGGCCTGCCAAGTCTATCTTCCTACGGAGAAGGTCATGTTTGCGCAGGATGTCAGTTCGGCAAGTCTCATCGACTACCGTTTGAAAGTCGCAGACAAGGAGTAGTCAGCCGCTAGAATGCATCCACGGTGACTTAATGGGACCGACTGCTACCCCAAGCCTCGGAGGCAGCAGATATATGCTGGTATTGATCGATGATTACACCAGATATGTCTGGGTATATTTTCTGAAGGAGAAGGCGGAGGCGTTTGCCAAGTTTGTGGAGTTCAAGGAGCTCGTGGAAGGTCGGCTGGGTCTGCGGGTGAAGAAGCTGAGGACTGACAACGGAGGGGAATTCACCTCCAGTGAGTTCTCTACTTTTTGCAGGAAGGCAGGCATCCGGAGGGAGCTTACTTGTGCACATACTCCACAGCAGAACGGATTTGCAGAGCGGAAGATCCGTCATCTGACGGAGACCTGCAAGTGTTGGCTGCATGCCAAGAGTATTCCAAAGTCCTTCTGGGCGGAGGGAATGTCTTGTGCTGCCTACGTCATCAACAGGATGCCTCTGAGCCCCATCAACATGTTGACCCCGCATGAGATGATGTTCAAGGAGAAGCCAAGCGTGGCACACCTTAGGGTGTTTGGTTCCACTTGCTACGTGCATGTCCCAGATGCTCTTCGGACGAAGCTAGATGCGAAAGCAAGGAAGCTAGTCTTCGTAGGATACGATGAGCGGAAGAAAGGGTGGAAGTGCATGGACCCGGAGATGCGGAGATTTGTCGTATCTCGCGACGTCGTGTTTGATGAGGTGACATCTTACAAAGGGTCTTCTGGAGTGGAGCTACCAGAGAGCAGGGTGGAGGAGCCGGAGCAAGCTGTGGAGGATCTTCAGGTGGTGCTACCTGTGTCGCCAGGTGGCCCATCTCCTTCTAGTTCCGAGACGGGGGCTTCTGGTTCAGGGAGCAGGGGGAGCAATGCTCCTAGCACGTCTGGAAGGGGAGCTAGGGAAGAAGCTGCTGGAGATGATGCGGTTCAGGGAAAGGAGCTGAGGAGATCGAATCGGTCAATCATTGCCCCTGATCGCTATACAGGAGGAAACGCAGTGAGCTTTGTCTCATGTTTCTTTGCTGGTCCCTTGGATGAGAGGGAGCCGTCGAGCTTTGAGAAGGCCAGAGGCGTGAAGGAGTGGGAGGTTGCGATGCAAGAAGAGATGGCAGCTCTCGAGAAGAATAAGACCTGGTCTCTTGTGCCCAAGCCCAAGGGCACCACTCCTGTGACATGCAAGTGGGTCTACAAGCTGAAGAAGAAAGCTGACGGCAGTATCGAGCGGTACAAGGCCCGTCTTGTAGCTCGGGGGTTTTCGCAGCAATACGGTGAAGATTATGATGAGACATTCAGTCCGGTGGCAAAAATGACTTCAGTTCGATTCATCATTGCCTTGGCGGCGTTCAGTGGATGGAAGATTTGGCAGCTCGACGTCAAGAACGCTTTCTTGTACGGCGAGATTGACAAGGACATCTTCATGGTTCAGCCACCAGGTTTTGTGTCTGAAGATTTTCCGGAGCATGTCTGTAAGCTGAAGAAGGCCCTGTATGGGTTGAAGCAAGCGCCGAGGGCGTAGTACGGGAAGATCGCAGAATATCTCCTATTCTGTGGATTTGTTGCTTCAGACTCTGACTCGAGCTTGTTCGTCAAGAAGAGCGGGGAGCTTCAGGTCATCGTGCTGCTATACGTTGACGATATGATCGTGACGGGGAACTCACAGGAGGAGGTAGCGCAGCTTCGAGCTGAGCTATCTATCAGGTTCGAGATGAAGGATCTTGGTGAGCTTCACCATTTTCTTGGACTTGAGGTGCAGAGGAAGGAAGGTGGAGTGCTGGTGACCCAAGCTGGATATGCGGAGCGGATCGTAGAACGGTTCGGCATGAAGGAAGGAAAGTGCACTTCCACACCTCTGGAGAAGGCTATGAAGCTTCGGAAGGATGAGGGAAGGATCATGCAAGATCCGTTGGTGTTCCGAGCTCTGGTTGGGAGCTTGATTTATCTGACGATCACAAGGCCGGATATTGCATATGCAGTAGGCAGGGTGAGTCGGTTTATGGCGGAACCACGAGTACCTCATCTGCTAGCGGCCAAGAACATTCTGAAGTATGTTAAGGCGACCTCAGACATGGGTCTCCTGTACAGGAAGGATGCGGGCTTCGAGGTGCATGGTTATATGGATGCTGATTACGGGGGAGATTCGGATGATCGGAAGTCAACATCTGGATTCGTCTTCATGGCGGGCCCTACGGCTATATCATGTTGCAGCAAGAAGCAGGATTCCGTATCGGTCTCTACCACGGAAGCGGAATACAAGGCTTCGGCCTTGGCAGCTCAGGAAGCCATCTGGCTTAGGAGGTTGGTTGGAGACGTCCACAAGGAGGTTCGGGAGCCGACTCTGCTACGCGGTGACAACGAGAGTGCTCTCAAACTGGTGACCAATCCAGTTTGTCACGCGAGGACCAAGCATATTGAGATCGAGCATCACTTCATACGGGAGAAGGTGCTGGAGGGATCTCTTTCGGTCGAGCATGTGCGGAGTGCGGACAATGTCGCAGACATCTTCACAAAGGCGCTGGAAAAGGGGCCGTTCACACGGCTAAGGGAGTTACTTGGGTTAGTTTCAACTTCCCACTTCAAGGGGGAGTGTTGAAATTATTGAAGTGGAAGTTGGAGGTGTTTTGGACCTGGGCGGTCTGGGAGGAGGTCGGGCGGTCTGGCATGACCGCACGGCCTGGCGGCCTGCCTCTGCGGTCTGGCTGGTAGTATCCTAGCTGTGGTCTCCTGGAGTGACCGCTGGTATCTGGTCCAAGGCCGCGCGGGTTGTCTATAACCGTGCGGCGGGCTGTCTTCTTCAAGGCTGTGGCGGTCAGGTGTGACCGCACAGGGTGTTCCAGGTTCTCTGGTAGTTGTCGCGGACTAAGGCTCTTAGTCGCGCGGTCTCAGTTCGCGGTCTCAGGAGGAGACTGATATGCGAGCTGGTTGCTGTTCGCGGTCTCAGGAGGAGATCGGCATGCGGACAGGAGTTCGCGGGTTGATGGCGGACTGGCTGTGTTCGCGGTCTCGAGCGAACACAGGTGGTGAATAGCTTCGGGCGGTCTGGCGATCTCTTTGGAGAGTCGCGGTCTGCTGTGAGAGTGGCGGTCTCTCATGGTGGAGAATTGAAGCTGGCGGGTTCACCAAAATGAAGCAGGAGTTATGTTGCTGATCGCGCGGGTTGACCGATCAGGTCGCGCGATCTGGAGGGTGGTGATCCTATCTCATAGGGTGGTGACTGGATCAGGTCCCACGCCTATAAATAGGAGGCCACTGTAGCAGCAAATACATACACCAAGTGTAAGCTGAGTTCGCTTGTTTTCTGCGGTCTGTTTTATTAAGACCGTGCGGTCTGCTGATTGAATTCCTCTTGTGCAGCTTCTGCGGATAGTGTGGGCAGCAGCGATCACCTCTTCCTCTAAAAGTGTTCGGGCGGTCTGCGGCTTGGAGTTGTGGTGCTGGAGTTCGGGAGAATCATCAGATCGGAAGAAGGGTGCGGTCTGATCAGCGGATTGGTGGTGTGCTGTGATCGGCAAGGCACTGCGGTCTGGCAGTGTGTTGAAGTCGCAGGGAGGTCGCGCGGTCTGGAGCGATCTCAAGTTATTCTCATCTACTTGTATTTCTGTTTGGTATCTGTGCTGGCGAAATCATGTCTCGCCAAGCAAGCCTTGCCCTGTAATGAAGTTTATGCTATCAATAAAGATCAATTGTTTGCCTAAAGTTTGTTTCTGGTTGTTTGGCTTGTATCTCTAAGTTGCATAATCGATTCCTGCTTGCTCTCACAAGGTCCTTAAAAAATTTCACAGGGTATACTTATAGGTAGACACTAATAACATTAAGTGACTTAGAAAGGGAGCTTTGGGCTATCATCCCATCGCTCCTCCTAGTACCGCTGCGAGCCCCTCACAGGGTAGACCTCGGGAAATCCAAGATTAACCCTAAACTACAGGAATAAACTGCTATACAAGATTGACTTAATAATGCACACACCCACACTCCATGGTTTAGAAGGATAGATAGGTTTGAACTTACGAGCGATAGGCTCGGTGGTTGTTGCCACTGACGGGTTAGTCCAGCGAGCCGGTGGCTCGGAAGGTTATTATGTCGGACAGGTTAGTCTGGGGAGCTTATGGCTCGAATGGTTATGGTGACGGGTGGGTTAGCCTGGGGATATTATGGCTCAGAGATAGATGGTAATCATAACTGCATGTGCATAAATGTGGTGGGTCTTTGGTATTGACGGTCGTTCACACCGACGTTAATACGCTGACTCGGCAAGTGTGGATTTTCACTTAGCCAAGAAAAGTCTGGTGGTCCAGCCAGTAAGAGTATGCAGATGCTCCACGGTTTTGCGTTGAGGCGTACGATAGGTCTAGGTTAGGTAGTTTGAATACCAACCTAGAGGTGGGTGAGGCCCAACCCACCGCTTCCGTTTGCCACTACAAAAGTATCCTGAGAGTTTTGCTAGCTCCAAAAAGGGGGAACTAAAAGTCTGTGCGCATAGAGTCGTAGTATGTGAGTTATACTTGTATGAGCATAACATTAAACTGCATATCTTGCATGACATAGTATAAACATTGCATTTCAACCCCTACCCCTATCATATAAATTGGTTATGAGACTCTTTATGCGATAGGCCCTGCTAAACGACCCTTTGGTCTATAGGTTTGTATGGGCATTCCTATAAATCAATGTTACACTTCTTTAATATTGTTTCCTTATTACTATTATGCTTAGTATTGCTTTGCTTATTACTACTGCTTACTTGTTATAGCTTTTCCTCTTACTACTTTACTTATTGTACTATATATTGCATATCAATAGACCCTTCCGTAGTTAGATTCGTTGTCACCTACTTTTGATTATACCCCTTGATGTCCTCTGCTTCATCCATCCCGCACGGTGTCTAGGAGTCACCAGGGGAGGGGTGGGGGATTGGCTTAGTCTTTTGACTAACGGTCGGTGGAACTTATCATTTTAGGGGACCGAGGAGACGCTGCAGCACCAGAGACCGGTGCAGATGGAGGCGGGATAGTCTAGCACGGGAGCACCGATGACAGTATCCGTGTGTGTTCTATTAGTTTTAGAAGATTATGCTTTCGCGAGTGAAATTGTAGTGAGGAATTGATGTATCGGGCATGAGCCCTTCTATTACTATCTTTTATTCAGTTATTTCATGTGGGCATCTCTTTTATTCTAGATATTATATTTCATGTGATGTGGACTTGACTTCAAAATGTCTTCAGTTGTACTTCTCATTTCTGTGATCGATATGGCCGGTAAAATCGGCGTTTTGTAGTGGCGACCTTCCCGAGTGATGGTGCCACCGCAAAACGACGGTTCTGGGCATAAGACCCGGGTTTTCAAAAGAAAAAAAGGGGTCTTACACTTCGTGGGCTGCCAATAGCCGTTCAGAACAACGGAGTTAAGCTGTTAGCAGACCAATTAGGGGCGTGATTAGTAAAACTAAAAAGTGGATTTACGTTATTTATAGACTAGACTAGAGAATCTATAAATAGACGCACCTTGGAGGAGATCCGATCTTTTAGACTCTCTCCTCCTAGGCAAGTTTTGGTTGGCTGCTAGTGCCCTTCAAGATGCCCGACTGAGCATTGGTTTGGGAGGGGAAGCTCTCTAAGATCTTTCGGGTGTGTGGCGGAACCTCCTCGCTACAGCCTTGGGTCTGTTCATAGTTCTTCATCCACAGTCAAGAGTGTAAGTGAGGGATAAGTAGGTGCGGGCTACACCCCCCAATGAGTCCGAACTCAAGAGACCGGTTGCCGGTTTCAACACTACAGCTTGTATTTGATAAACTGCAATGTGCAGTTTATTAAAACTACATTTTGTAGAATATAAATCATATTCTTTAGTTGAGAGATAACCATTGTGCTAATTGAATTATGAAAGGGGATTTTTTTGGGGAATGCATAGGTAATTATAGAAACTGAACGCAACTCATATGTCACTACCGAGTCGGTCTTGACATGCACATACATACACTAAATTATCCAACAGTTTATAATAACTGCGAGTTGCAGTTTATGATAACTGCGAGCTGTAGTTTATGATAACTGCGAGCTGCAGTTTATTAAAACGATAGCTTGCAGTTTATAATAACTGCAAGCTACAATTTCTTGAAATTATAGCTTGTATTTGATAAACTGCAATGTGCAGTTTATTAAAACTACATTTTGTAGAATATAAATCATATTCTTTAGTTGGAGAGATAACCATTGTACTAATTGAATTATGAAAGGTTTTTTTTTGGAATGTAGAGGTAATGGCAGTTCATCCGAAGTAGAAGCCCACAATTAAATAGAGTTTAATCAATATACTCACATGAGTGACAGCGAATGGGAACTGCCCTTGAGATGTGCCCTTTTACTCTTATCCTAAGAGAAAGAGGCCATGCAAATAAAAAGTGTACATGGATTAATGAAAATGTTATTATTGTTATTAATGCTCAGTTTGGCTCAGCTGTAGCGACTGAAGAAACATTGGTGAAAATACTCATCTGTTTCGAAGTGAAGAATGTGCTTTATTGAACATTTCACGTCGCCCTTCAATAGACCTTTCACCCCGTGTAAAGTCCGGCAAGTGATATCTCGTTTCAGGATACAGCTTAAGTAACCCTTTTTGTAATGGATAGCCCGCATCCACTAGATAACATTTTCCTACAATAAACAAATAAAAGACAATTCACATATATGTTTTACATATCAATTTTCAAATTAGAAAAATAATGAAGTCGCCGCACCTTGAGGAGGATATGAAAAGTTACACCTTGTATCCCTGTATGAGCGGTGAAATATGCGACTATCATGAGCGGAGCCCTCCCATCTAGGCACCACATATGTGAAACACATTAAAATCACATATAGCCATTACATTCTGAGTTGGTGTACCATGACGCCCAATATATGGCACTTGTTCGTGCACAGGAATACATGCGTCCACATGTGTGCCGTCGGTCTATTTCCTAACTCAATCTCCTGAATACACAAGTCACAATAAAGCAGGACATGAGATGATTCCCAGTTGGCGGAAATTCCTCCTTCCTTAGGTTTACCCATTAATCTATGCACAGTAGATAAAAAAACGATAAACAAATTGCCATAAGCCATTCATGTGAAATAAAAAAAAAACAAGAAGATATGGAATGCTTGATTTAGGGAATAAATAGCAGCACTAAAAATTTCTGGCTAACTGTAGATTCACATATGTTCAATTTTTCACATATGTGAAAAATCTGCTGTTGAAAAATCTCCAACATGATTTTTCACCTATGTGAAAAAATGAAATTCAACAGCAAATTTTCGCAAAAAAAAAATGAAAAGATGTGAAAAATCTCCATATGGTTTTCCAGCTCAGATTCGCATCTTACATAGTTATATCAAATTCAACAGCAGATTTGGGGGGGGGGGGGGGGGGGGGGATCGCTTGCAGATGCATGATTATTCTTCAATTTTGAAGAAACATGCAATCGCAATCGCTTGCAAAAATCGCTTGAATTTGAGACATTCACAATCGCTTGTGTTGAAACCAATAAATTGGTCTCTCTGGAGTTCGGGCCCTCAATAAGTTGGGGGGTGACCTCACACTTACTTCTTCCAAGGGAGAGCTCTAGACTAAGAGGCTAAGGAACTAGGAATGAGACCAAGGGCTTAGCGAGGAGGTCCCACCACACACCCGGAAGATCTTAGAGCGCTTCCCCTCCCAAGCCAATGCTAAGCTTGAGCACCTTTGGCGGCTCTCTCCACCCACCCAAGAAACATGGGGAGAGAGTGGCCAAAAGAGAAGTCTAAAGAGAATTCCTTCCAAATGGTGCCCCTTGGTCCTATTTATAGATTTCTGAACTTGGTCTGCCAATAGCCACATTCTGACCTACGAGATTACGAAAATACCCCCAGATTTAGCCTGCCAACAGCCAAATCCCGCCATTCTGAGGCGCTAAATGCAGACCGCCCCCTCTCCATGGGGCTGGGCGAGACCGGGGGTTGGCCCCTCTCCGGCTCGCCCCCTAGCTGGGGCGGGGCGAGACCGGGAGGCATCCCCTCTCCGGCTCGCCCCCTGCTGGGGAGGGGGCGAGAGGAGGGCTGGCCCAGGGCGAGCGTCCCCCCAAGAGGTTCGTGTGCCCAAAGAGGTTTTACCCTCTTACCCGACCCATGACCCAATTGGCGGAACGTTCGCCCTGTAAGGCTATTGCATCATTACAAAAAAAACATTCACAGAGTATAAAATTTTCGGAAGCAAAACATCACAGAACATCCCAACATGATATATGATAAAACATAAATGAAAACCCGTGAAGGGGTACATAAAGTCTCGAAGCGACAACCAACATAGTCAAAAGACGACAAAATGTCTAATCAAAAGTGATCTCTCATCCTCTCCTCTCCCAAAATAATACCCCCACGTCCGCAAAAATCGTCCTGGCTGGCTCAGGGAACTCCTCGTCATCACGGGCACGTCTACGCTTGTCCATCCGCTCCCGCTCCGTCGGTAGGTGCATCGGTTCCTAAAATGATAACGTACAAAGTACGTTAGCCACGACGGACCAAGTAAATCTCACGCTCCTCCCCAGCCCCCTAATGGGCACCAAGGAGAACACCTGCATGGAAAGTTAGCACAATAGCCGAAGCAAATATATTTCTATCGGGGTTATATAAATGAAGCAGTAATCCGAAACAATTTCAAAGGAGGGAAAACCACTAAAGTAGTAAAATCACCCGCCATCGTATAACCCTCCTAACGGCGGTTATACGATGTCGGACCAAGGTGAGAGCATAAGAAATGTAAACATATGATATAGTGTGCATGCATGGTTGTCCTCCCTGTCACTCGAATGATGTGTCTCGATCACTTTCCCCTATGTCGACATAGTGACCTGTTAAGAGAAGGAGCTCACTTCCCAGGCCTCACCGCCGTGGCCAGACGGTGACAGTGGGTCGGTCGTTCCCACTTCTAGGTTATGGATACACCCCAAACTTCCTAGGCCTTCGTACCTCTATGAAGAATAGGTACTCTCGGTGGGAACACATCCTCACCTCGTGCGGAGATCCTCTCGGCACATAACCAAAAAGGTGTGAGACGGACCTGTGTGGAAGGGGTAGCTAGCCCCCGGTCCTCTTCACCACCAAAACAAAAGAGTTCGTCGTCACAACTTCGCCCATAGTGTATATTATGGGGAAGCCAACGAACCCGCCACATCGGTAACCATGCACCCTCCCATGCCCTCATGCACAAGGTGGTAAATGAAGTAGTATAAATATCAATATTCAAAACTTGAGAATTTAATTTATGATTGCACTTTTAGGGTCAAATTAAAATTACTTAGGGGCTGTAAATCAGAAAGTACGAAACATAAAAGTTATAGTACAACTATTTATCTACAATATCATGTCTCACAAGTTTCTCCTAAAACATAGCCTAAGACCTCCAAAACAGAGCATGAAGTTAACTAAAAATAACTGTTTTCTGGCAAGACAGGTTTTGAACCTTGGGTCGCACTTTTCGGATGTAAAAATAAATTTGTTAAGTACTTTAAAACAGAAAACATATAACATGGAAGCTGTAGTGTAAATAAGCATCTTCAACATTGTGTCTCACAGCAACCTTCCAAATCTGCCTCTATGATAATTAAAAATTAGTTTTTTTTAAGAACGCTAAAATTTTCAAGACTAGTGACAAGATTTCTGGTCAAAGGAAAATAAAGGACCTGCGCACGATTCTTGGCACAGACCGGTGGCTGCATGCGAGCCGAACAATAAATCCGTGCAGTGGGGAGTGCACCGGATTACATTTTGGTATAAATATGTGTATATATATATTATATATATATATATCTATACATGCATAAAAATAATTTATATGTATAAAATTTACTGTGTACATTTATATGTATATATAAAGGCTCACGGTGGCTGCATGCATGGTGGGAAAATAAATCTGTGCCGCGGGATGTGTTTCAGATTATATTTCTGTATAAATATGTATGTATATGTATTGTATGTATTTCTATATATATATACATATATAAGTATGTATAAAATATATATACATTTGTATATATATAACTAACTTTAAATATCTTCATATGTACATACGTATATACATATATCTATATATTAATTTTATACGTATATATAACTAACTTTAAATATCTTCATATGTACATACGTATATACATATATCTATATATTAAATTTTATACGTATATATATATATATATATATATATATAAACTATATAGGCATGTATGTATAATATATATATATATATATCAAAACTAAATACGCATATATAAGATATATTCCTTCTCTTACGGCTCTCCCCACCACCGCCGGCAGGGAAAATCTGGCCGGCCGCCGTCTCCGGCAGGAGTGCTCCGGGAGGGCGCTCCGACGAAACCCCTACCGGCGGCCTGCCGCCAACGGCGGCACCATGGCCGGCCGGAGCACTTGCTGCTCCGGCCACTACCCCGACCTTATCGCCCAGGGGGCGCGCTCCGATGGAATGCCGGTCGGCGGTCTTCCGCCGCCCCCGCCGCCGGCGACCTGGAGAAAACATCTCCAGGACCTTTTTTTTTATGATTTTGAACATACAAAACCACCAGCCGCCACAGTGCAGATAGTCACCAAACAGCTAATGATAACCATAGGACAAGAACAAAATCCAGAAAAAATGTAAACAAACACAAAACATTTCTCAAAAATACAGTATCAGCGACAAAAGTAGAAGAGCCATGGTTTCTTATTTTATCCTTCGAAGGAAAGAACGTATTTTTGGTCTACATATATATATTTCTTCGCACTCGGAGGTAGTGATAACATGTATTACAAAGTGAATCACAGAGTTTGTATTGCAAGGTAACAGTTGCTAAACATTTTATATTTCAAAACTCTCTCATCACCAAAAATAAACATACGAAACATGATAAAATTACACTAGAGCACTAATGGGGAAGTAGTATATAAAAAAAAAATAACGTAGATGTTTCGGAATGCAACAAAAGCTAAACAAAATGCACCTACCATAAGTATATAGTATATGTCGAAGCAGGGAGAAGATTGCGGGCCTCCCCACCGCCGTTGGTGGGGAATTTAGCTCCGGCCACTACCCCCAGCGGGAGCACCCCCGGGAGGGCCTCCTGTGGGGTGACTGCCGGCGGCCGGCCGCCGCCGGCGGTGGCCGGAGAAAAAAAAAATGTATGTATATATATTAAAATTTTCTGTTTGGAAAGAGGGGGCCGCCGGAGCGGCTTCCGACGGATCTCCTCGCCTCAAGGGCCTTGAGGAAGGGTCGCGGGGACTCTTCCTCCCCTTCACACGCCCCATGCAAGGCCGAAGCCCGCGGTGGTGGCGGAGATTAGTGGGGGCGGTCCGAAGCTTCCAAGGCCGGGATCGCCGGCTCCGGTGGTCGGAGACGGCGGAGGTCGACGAGAAGAGATCTAAGGGCAAGGAGGAGTCACGAGAACTTACATTCGTGCCGTTTAGGCGAGGGGATCGTCGCGCGGCCATTGTTAGTGGTGGAGTTCGCCGGAGTTCGTGGAGGAGGCTCGTCGGAAGATCACCGGAGTTCTTCTATGGTTGGTTGGGGGAGCAAGGGTGTAGGAAACGAATTCCTAAGGTGGAGGGGGGTTTTATATAGGAGGTGGTGGTTTGGGGAGGAGTTAAAGCCTCCTCCCTTGGTGAATCCGCCCCTTCTTAAATCTCCAGCCGGCCATCACTTCCCAAGACATTGGGAGAGGGAGGAATCAACTTCCCAAACCAGCCGTGGCTTTGGGGAAACGATGGCAACATTAATGGGGTTTTAATACCCATTAATTTTATGCTTTCTAAAAAAACGTATCATAGCCTCTTAGGAATTGTTTAATTAAAATGTTTAATTAAAAACGATGGCACCATCATTGGGGTTTCAATACTCATTAATTTTATGCTTTAAAAAAAAACGTACCATAGCCTCTTAGGAATTGTTTAATTAAAAAAAATGTTTAATTAAAAACGATGGCACCATTATTTAATTAAAAATGTTTTCATCGGAATTGTTTATCATAGCCTCTTAGGAGGGAAATAATGTCATTACCTATTTTTTTTCCTCAGACCTCCTTATTACTTAAATAATTAATCACTCAATAAAACGTATTTTTATAAGTCATTTAAATGTATTTAACTATATTTTAAGTGTCTATCCTATTTAGGATATTATCGAAATGTTGCGATAAGATTTCGGAGTTGGTTGGGGTTCGTTCGTCACGATTCTTATCTAGCATTATTTAATAATTTTCCAATTATTTAAACAATTAAATAAATTATTTAAATATAATCTGGTACTTTATAGGTGTCTACTCTAATCATGGCCCATAATGCATCCCCTTGGATGTGTCGACGAGTCGCCGCACCCTTATTCGGCAAATTTGGTCGAGTCGGATAACTCGGTGTGCGTTTAGACTAATCAGGATAATTTGGGTTTCACACAATTTGGGTCGATCATCTCAGATAATAGGTATCGTATTGGGTCGATTCGACTAGTTTCGAGTATGGTGCACTATTTGTGTGTTAATAAGGTTCTCTAAGACTTAATGTGTCAATTTACACAAATACGGGGTCCTATATTCGTTTTGGTTAGAATAGGTTCATATGACCCGGTAGGGGGATTGAATAACGTGTCGGGTCAGTAACACCCTATAGGGAAACAAACGACCATTTGGGTGTCAACCGAGCCCACAAAACCCTAGCGGTTCATATAATCACAATGGGGTCTAGAAATTCAAAAATTGGGATGTTACAAATCCAAAAAGTCAAACAAAATTTTCGTCCTCGAAAATTCGATTGGGTCATAGTATTTTCAAAGTCGAGCAGATCGCTATACTTGAAAATAAGAAATCCAAAAAGATTTGAGTGTTACCTGACGTAAAGAGGCCAGGGTAGAGTTCTCGCATCTGGTCCTCGGGTTCCCATGTAGATTCTTCGGTCCCGCAGTTGTCCCATAGAACTCGGACAAGAGGAACTCTCTTCCTCCGCAGGACCTTAGTCTCGGTATCCATGATCCGTACCGGCTTAAGGGATACAGATCAATCAGGTTCTACTGGTTCGGGGGCCTCCTGAATGACATGCTCCGGGCGTAGTAGTGCGCGTCTCAATGAAGAGATGTGGAACACATCATGTAACCCCTGAAGCTCCGGGGGTAGCTCCAGCCTATATGCCACTTCGCCGATCCGTTCCGTGATGGTATATGGCCTCATGTATCTTGGGCTCAACTTTCGTTGTCGGCGGAGTCTAGATACACCGTGGCGAGGGCGGATCTTCAAGTAAACCTTGTCACCCACGGCGAACTCAACATGTCGATGACGGGCGTCGTAGTACTTGGCTTGGCGACTCTGGGCTTCACGCATCCGCTCCTGTATTAGCTGAACAATTTCTGTCATATTCTCCATGAAAACGGGCCCCAGGGCCCTCGGATCCGCATCTTGGGCCCAAGAAAGTGGAGTACGAAATTTCCGGCCGTATAAAGCTTCGTATGGGGCCATGCCAATGCTTGCTTGATACGAGTTGTTATAGGAGAATTCGACTAAAGGTAGGAGCCGCTCCCATGGCTCCTTCTTATCCACCAAGCATAACCGGAGAAGATCCTCCAAGGTCCGATTTGTGCGTTCGGTTTGCCCGTCTGTTTGGGGATGAAATGATGTGCTGAATGCTAGTTTGGTCCCCAAATATGCTTGAACGCTCCTCCATTCATTTGAGGTGAACCGACCATCCAGGTCAGAGACTATGGTTTTTGGCACACCGTGGTACCGAACCACATTCTCGATGAAAAGACGCACCAACTTTCCAACCCCATCGTCTTGGCGGTTGGGAATGAATCTCGCAACCTTCGTCAAACGGTCGACCACCACCCAGATAGAATCGTTCCCGGTCCGAGAGCGGGGCAGGCCATGAATGAAATCCATGGATATGTCTTCGAATTTCCACTCTGGGACGGGAAGCGGCTGTAGTAACCCGGCGGGGTTCTTGCACTCTGCCTTAACAAGCTGGCACGTCGGACAATGCGTCACAAAAGAGACGACATCGCGCTTCATCCCAGGCCACCAGAACATTTTCTTCAGATCTGCATGCATCTTTGTGATGCCCGGGTGAATCGAGTAGCGAGTGTGATGGCTCTCATACAAAATCTCATGCCGAAACTGTCCGCCAGATGGCACAAACATCCTATCACGGAAGTAAAGGATTCCGTCCCTTATCTTAAAATCTGGGTGCTCTTTTCCGGCCTTCAAACGAGCAATCCCATCCTCGAACAATGGGTCATCTTGCTGGGCATCTCTAATCCTTTCCCGAAGATCGCACTTGATCTCCGTCCAATATAGCTGATGTGTTGCCGCAACTGAATCTCCACGGGCGATCACTGTGATCCCCATCTCCTCGAGTCCTCGTACTATATCTCTCGGAGTGCCGATCATCCAGTTAGCTGAGGCTATAGGATTTCTGCTCAGGGCATCTACAACAGTGTTTGCCTTGCCCGGGTGATACTGGAGGTCGAAGTCGTAGTCGCACAAGAACTCCAACCACCGTCTCTGTCGTAGGTTCAGCTCCCTCTGCGTGAAGACGTACTTGAGGCTCCTGTGGTCCGAAAACACCTCACATCGGACGCCGTACAGATAGTGCCTCCATATCTTTAGAGCAAATACCACCGCACCCAGCTCCAAGTCGTGCGTGGCATAGTTTTTCTCATGCACTTTTAGCTGCCTCGAGGCGTAGGCAACCACCTTCCCATGTTGCATCAAGACCGCTCCTAAGCCCTGCTGACATGCATCTGTGTACACCTGGAAGCCTTCCTGGCCCGATGGTATGGTCAGTATAGGAGCAGAGGTAAGCCTCCCCTTTAACTCCTGGAAAGCCTCTTCGCACTGTGATGTCCATATGAATTTTGCATCCTTCTTCGTTAACGATGTCAGCGGTAGTGCGATCTTAGAGAATCCCTCTACGAACTTGCGGTAATACCCCGCAAGTCCGAGGAAACTCCTCACATCTGCAGCGGAGCGAAGCTGCGGCCAATCCCTAACGGCCCGAATCCTTGCTGGATCTACTGCTATGCCGTTGGCGCTGACGATGTGACCCAAGAAGCCGACTTCCTTAAGCCAAAATTCGCACTTTGAAAACTTTGCGTACAGCTGGTGTTCACGCAGCTTTTGAAGCACTTTCTCCAGGTGTGTTACATGCAGCTCTTCCGATGCCGTGTACACCAGAATGTCATCGATGAATACAATGACAAAATGGTCGAGGAAGGGTTCGAACACCCGGTTCATTAGAGACATGAATGCTGTCGGGGCATTGGTGAGACTGAACGGCATCACTGTGAACTCGTATTGCCCGTAACGAGAACAAAATGCAGTCTTCTCGATGTCCTTATCATCAATCCTGAGCTGGTAGTATCCCGACCGGAGGTCGAGTTTGGAGAAGCACCGGGCCCCCTGTAACTGATCAAATAATTCTTCTATTCTTGGGAGTGGATAGGTATTTTTCACGGTCAGCCGGTTCAACTCCCGGTAGTCGATGCAGAGTCGGAGGGATCCGTCCTTCTTCTTCACGAAGAGTACAGGTGCTCCCCAAGGAGAAGAGCTGGGTCGGACGAATCCTGAGTCTACCAATTCTTGAAGCTGCACTCTGAACTCTGCTAGCTCTTTTGGCGCCATCCGGTAAGGAGATCTCGAGACCGGACGAGCCCCGGGAAGGAGGTGGATTTTGAAGTCCTCTTCTCGGTGTGGAGGCAGGCCTGGGAGCTTCTCCGGGAAGACATCCGGAAATTCTTTTACCACTTTTACTTCGGCCAATTCTATGGTCTGCCCCATCATTTCAAAGTAGACCACGAACACCTCATCACCTCTCATGGTGGCCTTCGTTGCCTGTATAGAATTTAGCACGAGGCGAGAGATAAACGGTATACCTTGATAGGTGATTGTTCCTCCCGTTGGCACTTGGAGGGTCACCTTCCTGCTCTGACAGTCTATCTGTGCTGCATGATCCGCGAGCCAGTCCATTCCTAATATCAGGTCAAATCCTGACAGCTGGAGTACTGCTGCTTCAACTTCCATCTCCCGATCATCAATCTTTACTTTAAATTTGCATAAATCTGAGGAGATCATCTCCGATCCATCAGGGAGTCGCACCCATAGTGGGTTCCCTGTGAGGTAAACCACCCCTGGCTCCCGATGTATGAAATCATGAGACACAAAGGAGCGAGTGGCTCCCGTGTCAAAGAGCGCTCGAGCAGCCCGATCGTTGATCCAGAGGATCCCTGAGGTTTCAAATTAATCGATTGATGTATATATATATATGTTTTGACAGTAATATATATAAGCATGTAATATAAGTATCACAGGTAATGTGCAAGATGTGCATATGTACATAAGAAAATTTCCGTACCGTTCACCACGTCTGCGGTGGCTCGATCTCTCTCTAGGTCCAAGACATAAGCCTGCTGGGGAGGTCGCTGCTGCCCTCTACCAGGCTGGCCTCGACCACGGCCTCCGCCCCGATGAAAGTCCCGATGTGCATCCCTGGGTGCTAGTAGGGGGCACTGAGGTCGTAGATGCCCCAACTCGTTGCAGTGGAAACAACGCCTCTCAAAAGGTCGTTGCTCTATCGTGTATGCTGGTGCAGGAAGGGCTCGCTGCTGTGCTGGGGGAGGCGGTGGTGTCCTCCTCCGATGATAGTCACGGGGTGGCTGGTGGCGACCTCCTCGATCATAGCCCCTATGTTCTCCCCGGTCGTTTCCGCATCCGCGCTGGTGCCTGGTCCCCTGACCCCTCTGATCATGTCCTTGGGGTGTTTTTGCTATTCTCTTCAACCTGTTCCTTTCACGGGTGGTTTTTAAGTCAGCATTCATCGTCTTTGCAAGGTGAACGATGACCTCAAAGGGAGCGTGAGCTGCTGTCATCAGTGGTTGACGGATGGAGTCGTTGAGGCCCTGAAAGAACCTCTTAGCCCGGTTCTCATCCTCTATGGCCATAATACCAGCATACCGGGCAAGGTGGGAGAACTCCCGCTGATACTCTATCACTGTCATAGTGCCCTGCCGAAGATGAAGAAAACGTTCCTGGAGCTCTGTCCGGTCGGAGCTATAAATGAAGTGCTCCATCATCAAGGTAGAAAAATTTCTCCAGGAGATTTCAGTCAGTTGGCGGTCCCTATAGGTGGTCTGTAGGACGGACCTCCACCATTGCCTAGCATACCCTTCCAGAAGGGTTGTAGCTAGGGAAACCGCATAATAGGAAGGACAGTGCATTCCCTTGAGGAGTTCTTCGATCCTTTCCAGCCAATCCTCTGTCTGGATGGCTGATTCTGTCCCTCTGAAGACCGGGGGACGAAAGCTCCTGAACATGACCAGTCTCTCTGCATCTGAAGGACCCTGAGCCTGAAATGGCTGTTGCTGCTGTAGCGAGGCCCGGAAGGTATCCAGTAGGGCAGTGAGAGTCTGTCCTAACTCCGTTTGGTGAAACGGGGTTGGCTGGGCCGGTGCTGCCTGGCCAGTGGGTGCAGCAGGAGGCGGAGGGGCCCACTCATCAACTGGGGTGCCGGGGCGATATATGTCCTCGTCGGTGTCGTCGACGTTCTCGTTTCTCATCCCGAGGCTAGGCTCCCGAAATTCCTGTTTCAATTTATTGAAATGTGTGTGTCAGAACTGTCTAATCAAGCTAATATGTAGGTACTTGGTCGAAGAATTAGTTCGGTTGGGTTTTATTAGCGAAGCTTTGCGCGATGTTTTATTATGAATCTTTTTCGGTCCACCCCGCTTTCGCTGTGTAGTTCGCCCTCGAACTAGGTATTATATCACGGTGGGCCATCTGTGATGATTTTATAAAACTGGATCTTTTTTTCCCTTTGATACCTTTGTAAGGACCCCCCTTTTTAAAAACCGAGGAGATCCTTATGCCCAGGGCGAGCGTCCCCCCAAGAGGTTCGTGTGCCCAAAGAGGTTTTACCCTCTTACCCGACCCATGACCAAATTGGCGGAACGTTCGCCCTGTAAGGCTATTGCATCATTACAAAAAAAACATTCACAGAGTATAAAATTTTCGGAAGCAAAACATCACAGAACATCCCAACATGATATATGATAAAACATAAATGAAAACCCGTGAAGGGGTACATAAAGTCTCGAAGCGACAACCAACATAGTCAAAAGACGACAAAATGTCTAATCAAAAGTGATCTCTCATCCTCTCCTCTCCCAAAATAATACCCTCACGTCCGCATAAATCGTCCTGGCTGGCTCAGGGAACTCCTCGTCATCACGGGCACATCTACGCTCGTCCATCCGCTCCCGCTCCGTCGGTAGGTGCATCGGTTCCTAAAATGATAACGTACAAAGTACGTTAGCCACGACGGACCAAGTAAATCTCACGCTCCTCCCCAGCCCCCTAATGGGCACCAAGGAGAACACCTGCATGGAAAGTTAGCACAATAGCCGAAGCAAATATATTTCTATCGGGGTTATATAAATGAAGCAGTAATCCGAAACAATTTCAAAGGAGGGAAAACCACTAAAGTAGTAAAATCACCCGCCATCGTATAACCCTCCTAACGGCGGTTATACGATGTCGGACCAAGGTGAGAGCATAAGAAATGTAAACATATGATATAGTGTGCATGCATGGTTGTCCTCTCTGTCACTCGAATGATGTGTCTCGATCACTTTCCTCTATGTCGACATAGTGACCTGTTAAGAGAAGGAGCTCACTTCCCAGGCCTCACCGCCGTGGCCAGACGGTGACAGTGGGTCGGTCGTTCCCACTTCTAGGTTATGGATACACCCCAAACTTCCTAGGCCTTCGTACCTCTATGAAGAATAGGTACTCTCGGTGGGAACACATCCTCACCTCGTGCGGAGATCCTCTCGGCACATAACCAAAAAGGTGTGAGACGGACCTGTGTGGAAGGGGTAGCTAGCCCCCGGTCCTCTTCACCACCAAAACAAAAGAGTTCGTCGTCACAACTTCGCCCATAGTGTATATTATGGGGAAGCCAACGAACCCGCCACATCGGTAACCATGCACCCTCCCATGCCCTCATGCACAAGGTGGTAAATGAAGTAGTATAAATATCAATATTCAAAACTTGAGAATTTAATTTATGATTGCACTTTTAGGGTCAAATTAAAATTACTTAGGGGCTGTAAATCAGAAAGTACGAAACATAAAAGTTATAGTACAACTATTTATCTACCATATCATGTCTCACAAGTTTCTCCTAAAACATAGCCTAAGACCTCCAAAACAGAGCATGAAGTTAACTAAAAATAACTGTTTTCTGGCAAGACAGGTTTTGAACCTTGGGTCGCACATTTCGGATGTAAAAATAAATTTGTTAAGTACTTTAAAACAGAAAACATATAACATGGAAGCTGTAGTGTAAATAAGCATCTTCAACATTGTGTCTCACAGCAACCTTCCAAATCTGCCTCTATGATAATTAAAAATTAGTTTTTTTTTAACGCTAAAATTTCCAAGACTAGTGACAAGATTTCTGGTCAAAGGAAAATAAAGGACCCGCGCACGATTCTTGGCACAGACCGGTGGCTGCATGCGAGCCGAACAATAAATCCGTGCAGTGGGGAGTGCACTGGATTACATTTTGGTATAAATATGTGTATATATATATTATATATATATATCTATACATGCATAAAAATAATTTATATGTATAAAATTTACTGTGCACATTTATATGTATATATAAAGGCTCACGGTGGCTGCATGCATGGTGGGAAAATAAATCTGTGCCGCGGGATGTGTTTCAGATTATATTTCTGTATAAATATGTATGTATATGTATTGTATGTATTTCTATATATACATATATAAGTATGTATAAAATATATATACATTTGTATATATATAACTAACTTTAAATATCTTCATATGTACATACGTATATACATATATCTATATATTAATTTTATACGTATATATAACTAACTTTAAATATCTTCATATGTACATACGTATATACATATATCTATATATTAAATTTTATACGTATATATATATATAAAAAAACTATATAGGCATGTATGTATAATATATATATATCAAAACTAAATACGCATATATAAGATATATTCCTTCTCTTACGGCTCTCCCCACCACCGCCGGCAGGGAAAATCTGGCCGGCCGCCGTCTCCGGCAGGAGTGCTCCGGGAGGGCGCTCCGACGAAACCCCCACCGGCGGCCTGCCGCCAACGGCGGCGCCGACGATTTGTGCCAAAAAGGAAAACCGGGCTCACGGTGGCTGCGTGCATGCAGCCACCGTGAGACCATGCGGGCGGCACCATGGCCGGCCGGAGCACTTGCTGCTCCGGCCACTACCCCGATCTTATCGCCCAGGGGGCGCGCTCCGATGGAATGCCGGTCGGCGGTCTTCCGCCGCCCCCGCCGCCGGCGACCTGGAGAAAACATCTCCAGGAACTTTTTTTTATGATTTTGAACATACAAAACCACCAGCCGCCACAGTGCAGATAGTCACCAAACAGCTAATGATAACCATAGGACAAGAACAAAATCCAGAAAAAATGTAGACAAACACAAAACATTTCTCAAAAATACAGTATCAGCGACAAAAGTAGAAGAGCCATGGTTTCTTATTTTATCCTTCGAAGGAAAGAACGTATTTTTGGTCTACATATATATATTTCTTCGCACTCGGAGGTAGTGACAACATGTATTACAAAGTGAATCACAGAGTTTGTATTGCAAGGTAACAGTTGCTAAACATTTTATATTTCAAAACTCTCTCATCACCAAAAATAAACATACGAAACATGATAAAATTACACTAGAGCACTAATGGGGAAGTAGTCTATAAAAAAATAACGTAGATGTTTCGGAATGCAACAAAAGCTAAACAAAATGCACCTACCATAAGTATATAGTATATGTCGAAGCAGGGAGAAGATTGCGGGCCTCCCCACCGCCGTTGGTGGGGAATTTAGCTCCGGCCACTACCCCCAGCGGGAGCACCCCCGGGAGGGCCTCCTGTGGGGTGACTGCCGGCGGCCGGCCGCCGCCGGCGGTGGCCGGAGAAAAAAAAATGTATGTATATATATTAAAATTTTCTGTTTGGAAAGAGGGGGCCGCCGGAGCGGCTTCCGACGGATCTCCTCGCCTCAAGGGCCTTGAGGAAGGGTCGCGGGGACTCTTCCTCCCCTTCACACGCCCCATGCAAGGCCGAAGCCCGCGGTGGTGGCGGAGATTAGTGGGGGCGGTCCGAAGCTTCCAAGGCCGGGATCGCCGGCTCCGGTGGTCGGAGACGGCGGAGGTCGACGAGAAGAGATCTAAGGGCAAGGAGGAGTCACGAGAACTTACATTCGTGCCGTTTAGGCGAGGGGATCGTCGCGCGGCCATTGTTAGTGGTGGAGTTCGCCGGAGTTCGTGGAGGAGGCTCGTCGGAAGATCACCGGAGTTCTTCTATGGTTGGTTGGGGGAGCAAGGGTGTAGGAAACGAATTCCTAAGGTGGAGGGGGGTTTTATATAGGAGGTGGTGGTTTGGGGAGGAGTTAAAGCCTCCTCCCTTGGTGAATCCGCCCCTTCTTAAATCTCCAGCCGGCCATCACTTCCCAAGACATTGGGAGAGGGAGGAATCAACTTCCCAAACCAGCCGTGGCTTTGGGGAAACGATGGCAACATTAATGGGGTTTTAATACCCATTAATTTTATGCTTTCTAAAAAAAACGTATCATAGCCTCTTAGGAATTGTTTAATTAAAATGTTTAATTAAAAACGATGGCACCATCATTGGGGTTTCAATACTCATTAATTTTATGCTTTAAAAAAAAACGTACCATAGCCTCTTAGGAATTGTTTAATTAAAAAAAATGTTTAATTAAAAACGATGGCACCATTATTTAATTAAAAATGTTTTCATCGGAATTGTTTATCATAGCCTCTTAGGAGGGAAATAATGTCATTACCTATTTTTTTTTTCTCAGACCTCCTTATTACTTAAATAATTAATCACTCAATAAAACGTATTTTTATAAGTCATTTAAATGTATTTAATTATATTTTAAGTGTCTATCCTATTTAGGATATTATCGAAATGTTGCGATAAAATTTCGGAGTTGGTTGGGGTTCGTTCGTCACGATTCTTATCTAGCATTATTTAATAATTTGCCAATTATTTAAACAATTAAATAAATTATTTAAATATAATCTGGTACTTTATAGGTGTCTACTCTAATCATGGCCCATAATGCATCCCCTTGGATGTGTCGACGAGTCGCCGCACCCTTATTCGGCAAATTTGGTCGAGTCGGATAACTCGGTGTGCGTTTAGACTAATCAGGATAATTTGGGTTTCACACAATTTGGGTCGATCATCTCAGATAATAGGTATCGTATTGGGTCGATTCGACTAGTTTCGAGTATGGTGCACTATTTGTGTGTTAATAAGGTTCTCTAAGACTTAATGTGTCAATTTACACAAATACGGGGTCCTATATTCGTTTTGGTTAGAATAGGTTCATATGACCCGGTAGGGGGATTGAATAACGTGTCGGGTCAGTAACACCCTATAGGGAAACAAACGACCATTTGGGTGTCAACCGAGCCCACAAAACCCTAGCGGTTCATATAATCACAATGGGGTCTAGAAATTCAAAAATTGGGATGTTACACGCCCTTCCTCCTCTCGCCCCCTTGCTGGGGCGGGGGCGAGAGCGGGGCAGGCCGCCCCTCCTCCTCTCGCCCCCTTGCTGGGGCGGGGGCGAGAGCGGGGCAGGCCGCTCCTCCTCCTCTCGCCCCTTTGTTGGGGCGGGGGCGAGAGGGGGGCAGGCCGCCCCTCCTCCTCTCGCCCCCCTTACTGGGGCGGGGGCGAGAGGGGGACTGGCCGCCCCTCCTCCTCTCGCCCCCTTGCTGGGGCGGGGGTCCTCTCGCCCCCTTGCTGGGCCGGGGGCGAGAGGGGGCCAGGCCGCCCCTCCTCCTCTCGCCCCCCTTGCTGGGGCGGGGCCGAGAGGGGGGCAGGCCACCCCTCCTCCTCTCGCCTCCCTGCTGGTTGGGCGAGCGGGAGGCTCCCGCTTCCACCGCTCGCCTCCTACAGGAGCTGGGCGAGCGGGAGGCCTCTGCCTCCACCGCTCGCCCCCTCTCTTCCTGCCCTGGACTGTGCTGGAAAATAATGTCTTAAAAGACCCCTTGGGTCCCGGGGGCCCACTCGGCGAATACAGCTTGAATTTGAGAAAAATCTGCTGTTGAAAAAAATCTGCTTGCAGATACACAGAGACAACATATCTAGGAGAAAAATTGAAGAAATCTACAACAAATTATGCTTTCCACATCTGGATGTACACATCTGGATCTTCCAAAATGCCCAAAATTGGGAAGGAGGAAGTAATACCAAGGAAATTTTGAAGAAACTTGCTGTCTTGCGTCAGCGAGATGCGTGCACCCGTCCGCGAGAGAGGAGAAGGCTGGAGCTTCGCCGGCGAGGGAGGAGAAAGACTGGAGCTTTGTCGGAGAGGTGGGAGAAGGCGCGTAAGATGTCGCGGAAGCACCGAAACCCTAACTGGCCGCATGGGAGGGGGAGGTCGCGAAAGACGAAATGCCATAATCGATTTTGGATCGGGATTCGGGGGGGGGGGGGGGGGGGAGGGCACATCAGGAGTAGAGGGGAATAATAGAGTTGTTACGAAAATCTATAATGCCACCGTTAAAATATAATCGATGTTTGACGCGACTTTCCTAAAATCTCCAGTGTGCTGCTCTGAAAACGCCCCGCCAAACTGAGCCTTAAAGCTCAACTTAAACTGCAACTTTCATGTTGTGATTTAAGAGACCAACTGTGACACTTGCCTGATTTAGCAAAATAACATAGATAATCTTCACATGCCCCCATCTAGACTAGTAGAAAGACCAATTTCATATTTTTGTTAAAGCCGTCCGATGATGAATATATATAGTTAGCCGCATAAGATTTCTAAACGGTCAACAACAAATCCGTCATCCTCCTCACGCTTTGTTATAAATACAAACGTCACCGCATTTTATGATACAAAAGAATTTTTCAAACCCCCAAAACGGGATGAAGACCGAAAATTAAGATCTCGTGAAGAAACTAATCTACATTGATACAGCCGCCATCTCCGATTCATCCCGAGTTTCTTCTTTGCTCCGAATGTTTCTCTAGGTATTTTTCTTTTCAGCCGATATCATCTGTGGGCTCAGACGAAGATCAAAGGGAGTTTAGACGAAAATCAAAGGGAGTTTAGACGAAGATCAAAGGGAGTTTAGACGAAGATCAAAGGGAGTTTAGACGAAGATCAAAGGGGGTTTTAAGTTCTGAGGTGGAATAAGAGGGAATGAGTTGGCAAAGATAAAGAGCAGAGGGGAGTTTCTCTCTTTGACGGAGAGTGGAAAATGGCGGTGAAGTACTGTTCTTTGGTTAGAAAGGTGATCTTTCTGATTAAATTGTTTTTCTATCCGCTTTAGGGTTGCATTTTTTGTTGTAGATATTTGAATTTGGGGATAATGATACTTTAGTTACTGATTTTGTGTGCTTTGTTTTATCTGCTCCTTGCTCCTTTCGTGTTCTTGAGGTTATGGTTTAGGGTTTTTGACTAGCTTCTGCGTATTTTGGTGGATACTTTTTATTTGCGAATTGAACTTTTTTTCCCCTTTGTTTACTTCATTTGATTGAATGTCTGAATTACTGAATGGTTCAGCTCTTTCAGACCAAGGTACATTGGGCTACTTAACATACTGTTCCTTATTTTCTCCTACAATTTTCTTGTTACTAAACGTTGGCTACAGTGAACTCTAGGGTTTCTATTATTCCAAAAAATGTCATTTTTAGTTTCAGTGTAGGAAACTGGTTTCTCTGGAATTCAATCTAGGAAAAATACCCAATTTATACAAGATGACGCACGCACACACAAGAGGACACACACACACACACACACAAGAGGACATACACACAAGAGGACACACACACACAAGAGGACACACACACACACGAGGACACACACACACAAGAGGACACACACACACACGAGGACACACACACACAAGAGGACACACACACACACACAAGAGGACACACACACAAGACGACACACACACAAGAGGACACGCATACACAAGAGGACACACACACACACACACAAGAGGACACCCACACACACGAGGACACACGAGGACACACACACACAAGAGGACACACACACAAGAGGACACACAGACACACAAAAGGATACACACACACACATGAGGACACACACACACACACAAGAGGACACACACACACAAGAGGACACACACACAAGAGGACACACACACACACAAGAGGACACGCACACACACACAAGAGGACACACACAAGTGGACACACACACAAGAGGACACACACACACACAAGAGGACACACACACACACAAGAGGACACACACACACACAAGAGGACACACACACACACACAAGAGGACACACACACAAGAGGACACACACACACAAGAGGACACACACACACACACACACACACACAAGAGGACACACACACAAGAGGACACACACACACATGATAGAGTATCCCAACAGTAACCTGACAGTATCCCGACCCCGACAGTACCCTGACAATACCCCGATAGTACCCCGGCCCAACGACACTCCCGCCACTCGCAGTGCCCCAAACGTACTATTGCAGTCCCAATGGCATCGTGAGGAGGGAGCGATTTTTATTTAATAAAATAAAGAGAGGAGATGATTGAATGGAGGGCTAGGATTGCTTTGATGGTCCCCGACAGTACCCCGGCCACGACAACAACCAAGTTTATTCGTAAGACTCATTGGTTATAGCTTATAGCATTGTACTCAACTTTAGTGCTAGTCTGAACAATGTGTTTTGTTTGCTAGATATCCATGGAATGAGATGCAATCCAAGGAAAATGACAACTAGTAAACCTCCTATTATTTAGGCTCCCGACCTAGCCAATATATGCAAAGGTTATTAACATATCTACATAATTATGATACACACACACGCGCACTGCATTAAAGGAAGTTCTTTAAAAGATTTCTTGGTCCTCATATAAGATCATTAAAGCATTTGGGCCGTCTGTTCTTTACATGAGAGAGGGGAAGAGTGAGAGAGAGGAAAAGTTTTTCCTAGACCTCTTAAATCTACTCAAATATCTAGAACCCAGGGGAGAGAGGTGGATCAGGTGAGAGAGTGTATTTTTTTTTTCCAAATTTTTATTCATTTTTTATCTATAAATTAATTCTATAAATTATTATTTTTTCTTTACAAACTAGTCGCAAGTGCAGAGCCCGGTAACATGGATCAGTGGAGCCCAGTAACATGGATAAGCGGAGCCCGGTAGCACGGATGGGCGGAGCCCGTGATCTGCTTCTTTTGGTGCACGCCCAAAGATTTCACGGACGAGCAAAGCCCGATTGTTACTAAGAGCATTTATGTATGAGCGTAGACCTGTGCACGATTGCTATATAAAAGATTGACTCTGCACGAGGCTTCCGTGCGGTCGCGACAATACATCAGCTGCTCACCGCCCCAATGAATAGTGTGCAGCTGCAACAATATTGGATTACCGCCCGACGTCCCCTGCACACAATATAGTACATCAACAATACTGTAGTTCACTCGACATGTCGCGCCGCTGCCGCTCACCAGGAAATTTTCAAGGAAGACTACGACTTTCTTTGATTTCCTGCTGGGCGGCGAGCGACGTGCAATGTCGAATGAACAACATGCATTGTTGGTGTGTTATACTGTATACGAGGGACGTCGAGTGACAGTCATGTACTGTCACAACTGCACACTATCCATTGGGACGCTGAGCGGTGTAGGTATTATCGCAACCACACAGGGGTCTCTTCGTGCGCTGTCACTCGTGTGTGTGCGCGCGCGCATGTGTGTGTGTATATATATATAAATATAAAGAGAGAGAGAGAGAGAGAGAGAGAGAGAGAGAGAGAGAGAGAGAGAGAGAGAGAGAGAGAGAGAGAGAGAGAGAGAGAGAGAGAACAATTCATGATCAATGGTATCTTTCAAATAATGTAGTAATCTCTTTTATAGCAACAACCCAATGACTAACAGCAGGAGTGTACATCATCTACAGAAAAGTTTAACATGATAAGACAAAATACCACCCTTATTATTAGTAAGTATGATATCATTAACATATGGCAAAATAACCATAAACACATTTTGTTTTAAAAGATAAAGAAAGCAGGATTTGTTTTATATCCAATAAACTGTATTCAATATGAAAATTATTGAATTTGGAAGACCATGCTCTTTTTACTTTACTAATCCATAAAGAGATTTCTAAAGCTTGCAAGCATAATCTGAATGAGTAGTTGAGTATTATTAATAAAACCAGATGGTTAAGTCATGTAAACATCCTCATCAAAAATATCATCGAAGAAGGCATTATGAATATCTAGTTGGCGTACTCTTCAACCATTTTTAATAGCAAGAGAAAAGAGAGCATAAACAGTTTAACGCTTGACAACAAGACTAAGGTACCATTTGGATGTGGAATTAACTAATTCCATTTGTTCAAGAATAACATCTAATTCCTTGAGCTGGAATTAGATTTAATTCCGGTCAAATTCTTAATTTGATTG
The DNA here is from genome assembly GCA_033032865.1 of Dactylorhiza incarnata. Taxonomy (NCBI): domain Eukaryota; kingdom Viridiplantae; phylum Streptophyta; class Magnoliopsida; order Asparagales; family Orchidaceae; genus Dactylorhiza; species Dactylorhiza incarnata. Next base: position 839,423 of record JAWHQI010000028.1, on the reverse strand, counting down.
GAATTCGATATAATTCTGGTGAAATTCCCAATTCGATTGGAATTATATCCAAACACTAGTAGAATAAGTGAAAGAATACAAAACCCTTGGGGTCCGTTCGTTTGGACGGAATTGTAGGAATGGAATTGGACCAATTCCAATTCTTAGGAATTGGAATTAGAATTGGAATCAATTCTAATTCTGTTGTTCGGCTGAATGCAGGAATTCTGGCTGTGAAATTGGAATTAATAATTTCGCTGTTCGGTTGCATGTTATAATTAATTGATAGGAATTGGAATTAATGTCTCGCGTAGCATTTGTCAATCATCAAGATGCAGGCGGAGCCAGGTCCTCCTTATGGATACTGGTGGAGCCATGCACACGTCACTCTTTGCTTCATCAACGTTCAACATATCGATAGCCTTGATGATCTCCTGCTCAGTCAAATTAGTAATATCTGCAAGGGCCGCATATATCTTATCGGCTCTCAATAGCTGTCGCGGCTTAACTGGCACGTTGGTCTCCTGCTCCACGTTCCTTGCAATTGATGTAAACGCATCTGCAATAATATCAGTTGCAACCCTCTTCTTCTTCTTCCTCTTTGGTCGTGGTTCGACCTCTTCAACAACATTTTTATCCACAGGTGCTTCTATGTTAACTTCATTCATAGCCTCTGTTGCAGTCGCAACTTGGGCTCCAGTGGCTCTATCAACCCCGCACAACATGCCTAAGTCACCCCATTTGACAATCACCTTACTCCTGTAATGCTTTACAGTTGGATGTGCCTACAAGTTAAGTAAAGATTAGAAAAATAATTTAATAATTTTGGTAATTTACTTTTCTAAGAGCAAACATTACCGTAACATAATTGACCCAAACTGGTCTTATTCTCTTTTATACATTTGCTAAAACATTTTTTCACTATATAGTAAATCTTGGGAAACTAGCCCTAGATCTCTTTGCAGAACACATTGATGATGGAACATGTTATTATAATCTTATGGGAAATTGTTTTACTTGATTCAATTTAGGGCCAATACCCTTTTACAAATGGTAATCCTCTATACTATGCAAAGACTCTATACTATACACAATATACTAATCATATTAGGTTAATGCATAAAGATGCTGTAATATAACTAGCTTTTTGTGTTTTAAATTCACTTGCAGGGTTCACTTGGGCAAAAACCTTCGAAGAGATACCCAATTTTGGTTGTGTTAGCATTGACAATGATCAGTAGTATTTATATATGCTTGCTCCCTTTAAATCAAAAGGGGTTCAAAATCAATCCTAATGCAATGAGGGTTGAAGTCATGGAAAAACCTTATGGGTATCTTAGTATTCCATCATTTGAATTTCCTCGTGTTCACTACCCCAAACCTACTTCTTATTCCAGGTAACAGGGATACAAAATATGTTATTCTAATTTTTTAAAATAAATGCGTTGATTTTTTTTATTCCTTTGATTCAAATTGCAGAAATGAATGTGAATGCATCCCAGTTCGATACTTTGCAATTATAACAATGCAAAGGTCTGGAAGTGGTTGGTTTGAAACACTACTTAATAGTCACATTAATATCAGCTCAAACGGTGAGATCTTTTCTGTTAAAGAAAGGAGGAGTAATATGTCTACAATTACAGAGACATTAGATAAAGTTTATAATTTGGATTGGCACAGCAGTGCTTCTAAGAATGAATGCACAGGTGCTGTTGGCTTCAAATGGATGCTTAACCAGGTGTGACCTTATTTTTTTTAGTTACCTAAGTATATGCTAAACACACATTCTATTGATTGTAGTTTTTTTCTTTTCCAATGAAAATTAACTATCATTTTCATTGTGATTGTAGTTTGTTTTTTCTTTTCCTAAGAAAATTAATTACCATTTTCATTGTGTTGATTTGAGATCTTATATATATATATATCCCCTTCCAAGATCACAGTGGATCAACAACCTAGAGTTTGGAATGAACTTTGTAAATGCGAAACTTGGTAAATATGAATGAAAATATAATGCATTTAGCTTTATGTCTGTGTTGAACAAGACGACACATATCATGCAAAGATAGTACAGAGCTACTAAGTTTAGTAGTATTTGTTATTGCTCTATACTCAACCTCAATGCTTCATCAAGAGAAAATCTCCTATCATTGGAGCCCGACGACGATGGAGATGGCCAAGATGACCCAAAAACTATTGGTGGATTGACGAATTCCCTGATCATCTGTTCACCCAACATCAAGACGGGAACGAAGAGTAATTGACCAATTCGTTGGAAAATAATAAGGACCGTGTCATAGTACCACCAAAAAAATGAGAGAACCTATAGAAGAGCTGCATAATGAACGGAAGTGGGGCTCATAAATTGGCTCAGTTTATGTACTATATCGACAATATTTGATCGAGCTGCTAATATATAAATAGTAGACCCCACAAGTTCTTAGAGTATAGTAATCTAAGAGTTTGGATGGCCATAGTCTTGATGAAGCCATAGGTTCACTTTCATAAAAGTGGAGCATTCCATAGAATAAACTATCAAATGGTGTTTTAAGTGGCTCATTCAACAATGTCCTCGTGTATTTTTGCTCTAAGAGGAAATGACCTTGTGATGAGTAAGCATCCTTTATTCTTAAGAAGCAATAGAGAAATAATAACTCTTCATCTCAAAGTAAATTTGAAGATATTTGAGAGGAGATAGAGGAGGAATCATTTGCAATAATAGCATCAACATAAATCAACAGAATGAAAGTGCAGATATTTGATGTTCAATGAATGAAAGCATGTTCATATAAGTTTTTTTTGTAAACCATTAAAAATGAAGGATTATTTGGAATGTTCAAACCATGGTCGAGGAGCTTATTTGAGAACCATAAATTGACCTACAAAGATGACAAGTTGATAGACAACATGCTCTAGTGGAGCATAGTTCGTAAAGAGTATGCATATAAACCCTCTCAGAAAGATGTCCATTAAGAAAATCATTTTTAATGTCCATTTGACTTAGCGTCCAATGTTGAACAGCAAACCAACAATAAGAGTATGAATAGATGCCATCTATACTTATCAGAATCCATGTGTTACAAGATGATATTTATATCTCCCGATAAATCCATAATCCATTAGGCCAAGTTTTGATCTTGAAGATCCATTTTCAATTCACTAGTTTTTATTTTGGAGATAGAGGTACAAAATCCGAAGTATTTGTGCTTTGTTGGCTATCTAATTAGAGCCGATTTAAGCTCGGTTTGAAATCAAATCAATTCCTTTAAAAATGGTTTGAGTTTCGCTCAAATCCATTAGAGTTGGTTCAAAATGATTACAACGTCATTGTACCCAATATTTACTTGCCTGGTAGTGCATATTAATCCTTCCATATTGATGTAAACTACTACTCAAGAGTTTTATATTAAATTTTAATAAATAAAATAGGAATCAAATTAAAGTGAGCAGCGCGCGTTTGAATCGTTGAGTAAATATATTTACTTGCCTGGTAGTGCATATTAATCCTTCCATATTGATGTAAACTACTACTCAAGAGTTTTATATTAAATTTTAATAAATAAAATAGGAATCAAATTAAAGTGAGGAGCGCGCGTTTGAATCGTTGAGTAAATAGATTAGGTGATTAACCTAAGCCTAGCATGTCATTCCCATGTTAACCATCATTCGAGCGACCGATGTCATGAAATTAAAATCTACAGGCATGAGTAAAAAAAGAGAAGAACGCGAGAATATTTCAAATTAACGACAAACATGCACAACAAGAGTTAGAGCAAGCTCTGAAATTATAAAGATCAAATAAGCATAGCATAATTTTATTCTACCATAATGTGGGCGAATCAACGAGAGGTATACCTGCAGGTGATGAATGTGACATCAGGATCAATCCAAACAAGGGAAAAGGGAGTATGGTTGAATGTAAAAGGCAAGGTGCTGTCCGCAGTGGCTGACCGGAGAAAGCGACGGCGGGACTCGACTGGACGGAGGTGAAACATCCGACTAGGGCTCGTCGATCCCGTCAGGGAATGCAAAGATGACGTCGCGGGAGGCTCACGACATGGCTGGTGGATGTAACGAAGAAAACTGGGAGTAGGTCGAAGGAGTCCGTCGAAACCTCGAGGATAGACACGATTCCGATGCAGAACTTGTCGGGAATGACGGGAAATGAGAGGGGGTGGGTCGCCGGTGCTCGTAGCAGTGGTGGAGGGCGGCGTCGGGATCTGAGAGTGATTTGACGTCAACTTGAGATGGGGGAGGGGGGAGTGTCGTCGGCTTAGGGTTGTCGGGATGGATTCCGGAAAAAATAGAGAAGGGTCTCAGTTTTCCGATATTCCAAGTTACCCGAAACAGAAGGGAGGCTTGGTTCTTAAAGGGACTTTGGTTGTTTTAGGATGTATGTCGAAAAGAGAGGGGCATGGGTTTAAAAGTTAATAATTTTTTGGTTATTTAAGATTGGGTCTTATGGAGGGGATTCTAGTACGTGCACATCTGTAACAGGATCACCAAATAAATTCATTACCATAATATAAAATGAATACCCACTATAGAAATCTCAATAAAAAGGGCAGCCCGGTGCACAAAGCATCTCCACGCAACGAGGGTCCACGGAAGGGTCCCACCACAAGGGTGAAATTTAGGTAAACTTTACCCTGCAACTTTGCATTTCTATTTGTATTTCTTTAATTTTAGGATGACATTTTAAGCTTTACTAAAATACCTTTTTTTTTTAAATTTCATTACTTGCCCAAACTAACGCTAAACCTAATTTGACAGACCATTTTATTCAAGGTCTGATTAGCCAGTCATGCCAATTAGCCGAAATAATGAGCGTAAATGAATTATGTGAAACAAACATGGATACAAGAACACGACCAGCGTGCATGAACAATAAATATAAAATGCGCGAAAGATAGGCGCTACTTAAAATAAAAATTGCATAAAATAAATTAAAGATGTATCTTGAGTTACATCACATATTTATCTATATAACTTTGGAAACAATAAAAAGAGGCAATGCGGAACTAATATGTTCATATGATCAAGAATAAGATAATTTTTTTATATGGCGAGAGGGAAATCAAATTAGAGACCTAAGGGCTTCTGCACTTTCTAGTATTTGTTTGCCTTGTATTGAATATTAACTTTAATATAGCTTGGAGTAATATAGCATAATAATTGCCAAATTCACTTCGCTTGCCTAAGTGCTAAAAGACAATGCCAGCTTTGTATGCTGAAACCTCAACGTCAATTTAGCAACACTTCTTAATGCCACTTCTTCCTGTCGCATCCGTCTTCAGGACAATATAATCTCAGGACAATATAATCACAAGTTTTCACTTCTCAGTGAGATTTTCCCCTGGGAGTAGGTTGAAATCTCATACCATAAACTTTCTACGAGAGGGCTTGGTGATGTTAAGAAATTTTTGGGCGAGGGGTTCTATTTGTCGCCACTGATTCCATTCCTAGTTTGATACATGATCTTTCTCAAATGTGTGACTGTGGAGTGTTTATCTTTAACATGACGCTCCAAAAAGTTGGGCTAGGAGCACGATTAAGGAGACTAGATTGTTATGGTATTAAGCTCTAAACCTTACATCATGTTGCAGGTAGAGGTGGAGGAAGAATACGGGAAGAGCACAGGGAAGAGGAAGCATGAAGCATTTTTAGTCTTCAAGGATAATTTATTTTTCATTCCATTAACTGATATAATGTCCTTCCTTTTATAGGTGCAAGGAGGAGAATACAAAACATCATTAGCGGCTAATTAAGACAACAAAGTGGTTTCTAAAGTTATATGCCTCTTTGGAAACAAATACAATAAATTCCTTATTTATGGCAGTTCCAGCCGGTTCAATTCTCTAGCCGAATTCTCAACACCTCCTCTTGAACTGGGGGGAGGAAATATATTCAGCCCCCTTTTTAGAGCATCGAGACGAGTCCTGTGTAACGGCTTGGTAAGGACATCGATCAGCTGATTGGCGGTAGGGCAGTAATCGAGCTTAGCTTCTCCTCTCTCAAGCTTTTCTCTGATTGAGTGATACTTGATTTCGATATGTTTACTACGATTGTGAAATACTGGATTCTTTGAGAGGGCGATAGCGGAGACGTTGTCCCATCTCAGTAAAAAAGGTTGTTCTTTAGCGCCGGTGAGCTCTTTAATCATCCTTTGTAGCCATATGCGCCTTCACACGTAGCTGAGCTTGCCGCCATGTATTCTGCCTCAGTGCTAAACAATGTCACGGTCTGTTGCTTCCTTGATCTCCATGAAATTGGATTCGTCCCATAGAAGAAGATATACCCCTCTGTGCTCCTTCTGTCGTCAAGTGAGCCTCCCCAATCTGAATCACTATATCCGGTGAGGGATGGGTTGAGATCCTTGTTGTAGAGAAGCCCATGGGTGATTGTTCCTTTTAGATACCTAAGGATTCGTTTTACGACATCCATATGTAATTTGTTAGGTTTGCTTACAAAACGTGAGAGGAAATTGACTGGATATTCAAGATCCGGTCGAGTATTAGTTAAATAAATAAGAGATCCAATTAGGCTCCTATAAGATTCCTCATCAGCCATTTCATCCCCATCTTTGGACTTGATCAACTTCAATCCAGTACACATAGGTGTAAGACAAGCATTGCACTCTTGCATCCTGAACTTCTTAAGCAGCTCCCTCGCATAACATTCATGTGAGATGAAGATAGAATCTTTTTGATGTTTCACCTGCATACCAAGAAAAATTCTAGTTGAAATATATTATTCAAGTCGGTGTATCGCTATATATTATTTAAGTCTCTTTTGTAACGCTATATATATCCCCATTAGAGGATGAATACTATGCTTGATTTTATTCTTCCTAATCTAACTTGGTATCAGAGCAATCTCGCGTGCCCTAGCCGTCTCGCTCTTGCTCTCGCTTCCGCCGCACGAGCCGTCTCGCTCTCGCTCTCGCTTCCGCTTCCGCCCCCGAGCGCAGCCCGCTCCTCGCTCGCGTTTCCGCCCCCGAGCGCAGCCCGTCGGTCTTCCCTGCTCCGGACGTCTTCTTCTCCGACCGTTTGAGAGTCGACCGGTCCTCTTCCTTCTTCTCTGTCCGTTTCATGCCGCCCTAGGCTACTGCCGTCGATGCCAGGGTCGGCACTGATGCTTCTTGCCGCAGCCTCCTCCTGCCGCAGCCGCAGCCTCCTGCCGCAGCCTCCTCCTGCCGCAGCCTCTTCCTGCCGCTGATTCTCCGGCAACTGCTGCCCTCGCAGCAATCCTGACGACTCTACGCTGCTATGTCCTAGCGTCTTGCCGCCGTCTTGCCGCTGTCTTGATCCTTGCGTGGCGTTTCTCTGTTTATTGGTAGCCCTCCTCTTGCTCTTATGGGGGATTCTACGGGTTCTTCGCCGCCTGTGAGTGAGATTATGCCAGCGATGGGTGACCCGCAGCGGACCCATGGCCACTCGGGCTCTTTGAAGATCACCACCGTTCCCTTGGATGGAACGAACTATCTGGAATGGTCTCGTGCTGCTCAACATGTGATCCGCAGCCATCAGATGTTTGGCTATATTGATGGCTCTATTCGGGAGCCCGCCAAGACTGACCCTACGTGGCGACGCTGGGACTCTGAAAATTCCCTTGTTGTTTCATGGCTCCTTCATTCCATGTCCCCCAAGGTATATCGGAGTTACATGCTTCTGGACTCGGCATATGATATCTGGACCCGGGCAAAAGACACGTACTCGCAGATTGGGAGTTCCACTCAGATCTATGAACTTACCCGTCGCATTCTGGAGCTTAGACAGGGATCTCTGACTGTGTCTGCCTACTTCTCGGAGTTTGAACGCCTCTACCAGGAGCTGGACTTCTTTGAGCATTTCACGGCTTCCTGCACGGCCGACGCCGTGAAGCTTCAGGAGAAGGAGAACCGTTACCGCTTGCATGTCTTTCTGATGGGGCTTAACATGGAATCTGATACTGTCCGGACGCACGTCTTGCATCGTTCACCCCTTCCGTCCCTACGGGAAGCGTTCAGCATGGTCCTTGGTGATGACGATCGCCGCCGATCCCTCAGCACGCCTGCTCCTGCAGTGGATCGGTCTGCCTTTACTAGTGTTGGTGGTGTTAGTCGAGGAGGTTCCACCAATACCAGCACGATCCCCACGTGTGATTACTGTGGTCGTCGGGGACATGCTCGGGATGCATGCTTCAAGCTGCATCCTCATCTTGCTCCTTCTGGTCGTGGTCGTGGTCGTGGCCGTGGCGATCGTGGTCACGGTCGTGGAGGCTACCGTCAGACCGGGACTCGTCCTCAGGATGCTGCTTTCTCTACGGATGTGTATGATGAGGGTCTCTCTACTGCTTCCGGCCAGCTTACTTCTCAGGAGTTGGATGCCTTCCGCCGCCTGCTTCATTCTCAGTCCGATCCGTCCCAGGCGGCCTCTGCTTCTATTGCCTCTATTGCCATGCCGAGTGCTCCTACTGCTACTGCTTCCTCGTCTGAGTGGGTTCTGGATTCCGGTGCCACCCATCACATGACCGGCTCTTCCTCAGGTTTTCACTCTTACTCTCCTTTGTCTGGTAAGGACAAAGTTATGTCTGCAAATGGCCTGCTGACCCCTATTGCTGGCAAAGGCCAGATCCTTTGTTCTCCTACTATTTCCTTACCTTCTGTTCTTCATGTTCCTTCATTTCCTCGCAATTTACTCTCCATTAGTAATATTACCCGCTCTCTCAATTGTTCTGTAACTTTTTTTCCTGACTCCTGTGTTTTTCAGGAACTGGGTACGAAGCGGAGCATTGGCAGTGGTAGGGAACGCGGTGGCCTGTATTACTTGGATGTGACCTCCTCCCAGGCCCTCTCGAGTTCTGCTGTTACTTCTGAGGATGTTCGTCGCTGGCACCTCCGGCTTGGACATCCCTCACCCCTTTATCTTCAGAAACTATTTCCCGCTTTCTCTCATGTTTTAGATACCTTTGTTTGTAATGTTTGTGATGAGTCTAAGCATGTGCGCCATAGTTCATCACATTTATCTTCTCCTTGTACTACTCCGTTTGATGTTATTCATTCTGACGTTTGGGGTCCGTCCCCAGTTTCATCTATTTTTGGTTTTCGATGGTTTGTCACCTTTATTGATGGTTTTTCCCGCACATGTTGGGTTTATCTCTTGAAGAAAAAAAGTGAAGTTTTTTCCTGTTTTCAACTCTTCCATAAAATGATTCAGACCCAATTTCACGGGGTTGTCCGTGTTTTGCGTAGTGATAATGGGGGTGAATATGATGATCGCGGTGCGTTTGGCACATATCTCAAAGATCACGGTATTATCCACCAAACGACGTGTGTTCACACCTCAACTCAAAATGGGGTTGCCGAACGAAAAAACCGGCACCTCCTGGATATGGCCCGTTGCCTCCTGGGTACTATGCATCTCCCCAAATCTTTTTGGGCAGATGCGATTCTTACCGCTACTCACCTTATCAATCGGATTCCTTCACGTATCTTAGATTATGCTACCCCCCTCGCTCGTCTGTCCACCATGGCTACGGTCTATACTTCGCATCTGTCCCCCCGAGTTTTTGGTTGTGTGTGCTTCGTCCACGTTCATGTACCCCACCGTGACAAACTGGATCCTCGTGCCATTCGTTGTGTGTTCGTCGGATACTCCTCCACTACGAAGGGGTATCGATGCTTCCACCCGCCTTCCGGTCGTCTCTACTGCACTATGGATGTCTCCTTTCGCGAAGGGGAATCCTATTTTCTGTCCTCGACTCCCTCTGTTCGTCAGGGGGAGAGTTTTGTAGATCTTTCCCTTCCTGATCTTCCCCTTCCTGTTCACCCGGTTCCCTCTCTACCTCAGCTTCCACCATCGCTTCCACTACCTGAGCAAGGAACCCCTATTCCTATTCCTATTCCTTCTCCGGATGTTCCCCTATCTCCTTTCCCTCATGTGTATCACCGGCGCTCCTCACGTATACAGGCTCCTACGTCCCTGCTTCCACCCGTGCCTGCTTCGGCCTCAGATTCTGATGATGCGGATTTGGATGTTCCGCTGGCTCAGTTACGAGATAAGTTTGCTTCTACTAAACACCCTATTTCTAACCATGTTACATATCATCATCTTTCTCCTGGCCACCAGTTTTTTATCGCTTCTCTTTCATCTGTCGTTATTCCTAAGACTTGGCAGGAAGCTCTGGGCATTCCGGTTTGGGCTCAGGCTATGAAAGAAGAGATGGCTGCCTTGGACAAGAATCACACTTGGGATGTCACTCCTCTTCCACATGGTAAGAAAGCCGTTGGCTCAAGATGGGTCTTTTCCGTCAAGCAAAATGAAGACGGGAAAGTTGAACGGTATAAGGCTCGGTTGGTCGCCCGTGGGTACACTCAGACTCAGGGAGTTGATTACCAGGAGACTTTTGCTCCAGTGGCTAAGATGGATTCTATTCGGGTCCTTCTGTCTGTCGCCGCTATCTTGGGATGGGACCTCCACCAGTTAGATGTCAAGAACGCTTTTCTCCATGGCGATCTTGAAGAAGAGGTGTATATGACATTTCCTCCTGGTTTTGTGAGAGATGGAGGGAAGCCCCTTGTTTGCAAGTTACTGAAATCCTTGTATGGATTAAAGCAGTCACCCAGAGCGTGGTTTGGCAGATTTCTCAAGGCTATGCTCAAGTTTGGGTATAAACAGGCACAGTCAGACCACACCATGTTCATTCAGAGACGTGATCAGAGTATTGTGGTTCTCATTGTCTATGTGGACGATATTGTTATCACCGGTAATAATGCGAGTGAGATTGCCAATCTCAAGTCCCTCTTGGCCAAGGAATTTGAGGTGAAAGACTTGAGAAAGTTACGATACTTTCTGGGAATAGAGGTTACTAGATCTGATCAGGGCATCTTCATATCTCAGCGGAAGTATGTCCTGGACTTGCTTCAAGAGACCGGGATGCTTGGGTGTGTTCCTGCGAACACCCCTATGGAGGAGAACATGGGATCTGTGACGACAGTGACAGTGACATCGTTGAGGCCACCCGCTATCAGAGATTAGTTGGGAAACTGATTTATCTATCTCATACCCGTCCTGATATCACATATGCTGTGGGTATTTTGAGTAGGTATATGCACGCTCCTCGGGTCAGACATCAGCAGGCAGTGTATCGCGTCCTACGATACCTTAAGAAGGCCCCAGGACGGGGACTTCTGTTCTCAAAAAATGACCACTTGAAAATAGAGGTTTACACGGATGCCGATTGGGCCGGCTGCCGTGACGATCGAAAATCCACTACTGGTTATTGTTCGTTCGTTGGAGGAAATCTCGTGACATGGAGGAGCAAGAAGCAGCACGTTGTGGCCAGATCTAGTGCCGAAGCTGAGTACCGTGCAATGTCACTTGGAATGTGTGAGGGACTTTGGCTATGTACTGTCATTCAAGACTTGGGTCTTCCCAGAACTTCTCCTTTCTCCTTGTTCTGCGACAACAAGGCTGCTATCAGTATAGCCCACAATCCGGTTCAACATGACAGGACCAAGCATGTTGAGGTGGACCGTCACTTCATCAAGGATCACTTGAACAAAAGAAACGTGGTTACTCCATTCATCAGTTCAAGAGATCAACTGGCCGATATGTTCACTAAAAGCTTGGGAAGTGACATTTTCACGGATGACATCAGAAAACTGGGAATGACGGATATCTACCATCCGACTTGAGGGGGAGAGTTGAAATATATTATTCAAGTCGGTGTATCGCTATATATTATTTAAGTCTCTTTTGTAACGCTATATATATCCCCATTAGAGGATGAATACTATGCTTGATTTTATTCTTCCTAATCTAACTATTCTTAGATGTCCAAGGTCTGTCATTTCATACCTGGATTTCATTTTATCTTTGAACTCAGTTATGGCCTCGGCAGATCCCCCAGTTACCAGAATATCGTCTACATACAGGCAGACAATAAGTTTCTGTTGAGCTCATTCTTATCATGGCGTCAAGGCGTACCATGGCGAGCCCCGACCGCCTTGACGCTTAGGCGACAAGGCGGACGCCTAGGCGACAACAAGGCGAGCAAATGCAAGGCGACAATATTAATTTTTTTTTAAAAACAAATGAAGATATAGACAGCGGTTATTATAATAACCGCTGTCTATAGTCACATGGCCGTCACTATAGACAACGGTTATTATAATAACCGCTGTCTATAGTGTCTGTCAAGTGACTATAGACAGCGGTTATTATAATAACCGCTGTCTATAGTCACTTGACAGACACTATAGACAGCGGTTATTATAATAACCGCTGTCTATAGTCCCAATTTTTTTTTTAGGCAAAAGAGAACCATCATTCAGCAGAGAACCATCATTCAGCATTAACTACACAGATTTTTAAACTGCATTCAGCCCAAGTCAGTACTCAACATATCAAGCATTCATGAATGAACAGAAATCCAAACCCAACATATCAAGCATTCAGCCAACACAGTATTTTTAAACTGCAAGTCTGCCACCCAACATGAATCACAACAAAGCCCAAGTCAGTACTCAATAAGTATTCAGCAACATGTAAATCTAAAGTTTGACACATTGAAAAGCAAAAGAAAAGAATACATTTCATAAATATAATATAAACAAGCCCAAGTTTCAAACTTGACATATCAAATAACTTGAGATCAAGAATACATTTCATGAATGAACATTGTTTTTAGATCAATTAGAATCATCATCTAGTAAATCATTATTGGCATTGCAGGTGCTGGGTTGGTTTGAGGCACTTGTCATTTGCCCATAATTATCTACAAGATCTTCATCATCATTTGCAACTCCAAAGTGATCTAAATCTTCATCCCCCTCAGCTATTAGTTCAAGATTAGCTCCACTTCGTAAATTTCTAGCCCCGGTTCCAACAGCTCTCCCTACAGCTTCCCATGTGAGATCATCATCATCAAATACTAGAGTATCATCTGGTTTGTTTATCATCCACTCATTACTCCAATCTAGCTCATCAAGCACTAAAGAGTTGTAATTTCTTCCCTTTTCACGTCTTTCTTGAAATCGTGCTTGTAGACGACGATTGTATTGGATGTATACAAGATCATTAAGCCTTTGATGCTCCAATCTATTCCTTTTCTTTGTGTGAATCTAAAACAACATAATTGCAAACTAGTTAGTAGTACTTAGTACTTACTACTTAGTAGATATTTGTAAATAATTTTAATTTTATATGTATATTGATTATTGAATATTTGTATACTTACAAACTCAAAAGTACTCCAGTTGCGCTCACAACTAGAAGAGGAACAACATAAGCCAAGTATGCGCAATGCTATCTTTGTAAGTTCAACATTCGGTCCTCCATGTGCACCCCACCAATCCACTATTTATTTAAGACGAATATAAATTAGTTAACAATTAACATACATATAGTTTAATAAAATATAAAAACGTAATCAATACTTACTTGGATTTAAGGTGGTTCGTTGCCTAATAGCCATAGGCTTTCCAAAACTATTTCGAGATGCTTTATAGTTAGTGCCTTGTTCTGCGATCTTGTCTTGCAAGTGTTGATCGGGCACTAGTCTTGCAATAACGTCATTGAAAGCATCTTGAAATTTCCAAGCATCATCATTATGTTTTTCCTCATATTCAAAATATTTGCTTGGATTTAAAAACAAAGCCGCCCTATACAATTTTTGCTCCATTTGATTTGTCCATCTATTTTCAACAATGTCGATAATCTTTTTATATAACCTTTCTTTATTATCAAAATGTTCTTTGATCCTTTGTTTTGCCTCTTCCATTGCCACATAAACCTCAGGCATAGCTGGTCTTTCATCTCCATCTACTAACTGCAAAACAGCCATCAATGGCTTTCCTCCTTTGAGGCAATCTCTTACTCCATTCCAAAAGACAGTTGAAAGTATTACTTCAACAACTTGTTTTCCGGCTTCGGTTTTTGCCAAATTAGCAGCATTCCACGAAGGCGAGACAAAGAATAATTTCAGCTTCTCCTCATGCTTAAGCACACTTTGTAGAGTAAGGAATGATGTTGCAAATCTAGTCACTGAATGCCTCACTAGATCACCACCTATTGTACTCCTTACTGCATCAAGTAAACGAGTGTGCCTGTAGATGAAATTTGTAATCATTCTTGCCTTTTTATCACCATTTTGTTTTGTCGAAGCTTTCCAATGTCTTCTAGCATGAGATCAATGCAATGAGCTGCACAAGGAGTCCAGAATAGAGTGGGTCTTCTCTCCATTAAAATTCTACCCGCTGCCTTGTAATTTGAGGCATTGTCAGTCACTACCTGCATACAAGTATACAACATAAGTACATAACTTTGTATATATCTATAATCTATACTCTAGAGTTGTAAACCATTGAACATGAAATACTATGTTCAATTTACCTGGACAACGCAATCTGTTCCAATCTTTCTAATCTTACTATCAAGCAACTCTGATAGCATTGTAGCATCTTGAATATGACCGGATGCATCTACGGAACCCATAAAATAAGTTCCCTCTGGACAGTTGACTAGGAAATTTATCAAATGTCTCCCTCTCCTATCTGTCCAACCATCTGACATAAGAGTGCAACCGTATCTCCTCCAATATGCTTGATATTTTGTCTTCATCTCGTTAACTTTCTCTTTTGTGTTTAGTAACAAAGGAACCCGTAAATCATCATAACTAGGGCCTTTATAACCAGACCCATATTGTCCGACTGCTTCAAGCATGATTTCAAAACTTCGTGCCTTTGCAGCATTGAATGGAATTCCACATTCATAGAACCAATCAGCAACATACCCATCAACTCTCTTTTTCTCTTCAGGAGATCTAAAACATCTCTCAATAGTTGTTTGTGCAGGTCCTTTAGCACGCCTATCATCAACAACATCTTCAGGTGCACGTCTCACATGAGCATCCATAGGGCCTCTCTTTTGTGGAAGGTGGATTACTTTTCTCTTTTTGGCACCTGTCCCAGAACTTGGGACAAATGAAGATTTAGCTGTAGATAATGCCGGGGATACTTGTGATTGTGAACCTAACAACTCAACTTCTTGTTGACTCTCATTATCATCATCAGCATTCAAATCGACCTTGTTCTTTTTTTTGTCATTTAGAGCTGCATACATTTCAGTTGCTATGTCCGAAGTAGTCTTCATACATTTTGATACATCACCATACCCGCCACACAAGTGTTGTTTCAACCTTTTGATTCCACCTTTAATCAACCGATCACACAAATTACATTTAACTGTATTTTTATCCTGTATGTCGGGCCAATGCTCATACTTCCATCCAGGATCCTTTGACTTTGCTTTTCTTTTAGGGTCAATTTTTGGATCAAGATCATTGCTATCAACGGATGAAGCAAGACTGTTGTTGTTTAGGTCCTCCATCTTTCACAAACTACATCCATAGAAAGAAGAGTTATGTCGGGCACATAACAAAGTGAAAGTGAGCCTATGCCTATATAAGAGAAGTCAGGCGAATGGCTCCTCTCCTACTTAGTAGAGCCTATTGACATAACCTCTTGTCAGCCTTCACAATAACTACTAAATAGTTCTAAAGCTAAATAAATCATCATCCAACACATTAAGTTAAGTAATAACTAATAAGTAGGGTCAATCACCATCACCATAAACAATTACACAAATAGTTCATACATCATAGACAATTACACAATTACATTTGATTAGCAATAAGACAAAATATGTTTCTACTTTCTAACTTTCAATCGTTTTTCATGTCGCACATGTATTGATTATATATTCACAAATCTTATTTCGCATATTATCTATTTTCTCAGGCGAAAATTCATTCACTCCATCATAGATCTGCAATAAAAATAAAAATATTTGTTAAAATAAATTCAACACAATTATTATCATGTATGAAACTATATGCAGTTAACTTACCCTTGATGATATTGTCGTACTCCTAAGACCATCAACTATGTCAATCATGTAGCACATGATATAATACCCACATTGAATACTATCCGGTTGTTTAGGGCACTAAATAAACAAACAAATGGTAAACATTAGAATTTAGAATTGTAAATATGAAAATAATTATATAACATATACTCATATAGGTTATAGCTTACCGGCTTCCACCGTAAAACCTTTGGTTTTAGAAATTTGAGACTCCGGTCCTTTGCCAAATCCTTCAATGCACTTCATAAAATATTAAAAAAAAATAGTTTACAGCCGATCTAATAAATAAACATTTCTTGTGTCATTGCACTAATTAATAAACTTACAGTACAATGACATTTTTAAGATCATCACGAATGTCATTATTTAAAGGATCAAGCCAATAAATAGTATTGTTATCGTAATCAAGAATCGCCAACATCCAATGTACTCTGTGTAACAAATAAAACCATTAATAAGTAATAACTTAATTATAATAATCAAGCTTGTAGATGTCGGCCGACATGTCGGACATGTCGGCCGACATGTCATTTTTGAGGGGAAATCGCAACGTTAGCGACACAAATGAGAAAAATGGCGTTTTCCAGTATGGCGGCCGACATGTCGGACATGTCGGCCCGTTATGGCCCGTTATGGCGGGTTATGGCGGGTTATGGCGGGTTATGGCGGGGTTATGGCGGCCATTAGAAATTAATAAGTTTTTTTATTAAATTTTATAATTAAATTAGTTTTTATTATATACTTATATAGTTATACTATGTTTGCCCCTCACGATGACTCCTCATCTCCCCCGCGTCCTCCTCACGACGTTCTGGGCTCTCGTCTTCTTCGCTTGCCCTAATCTCCGCTTCTGACTCTCGTCTTCTTCGCAGCTCTCGTCCTCTTCGCAGCTCTCCTTTGGTTACACTTCGACATTTTGAAAGTATGCTACATTTCTTATTTATTACAAATTGATTAAACACTTGTTAGTAGATTCATTTTCTAATCTGATTTTTAGTGTATACTTCATTAAATAAAATAATTACTTTCTAATTAAAAAAACATTATGATATATAATATATATATACATATAATATTATAATCCGACATTTTGAAATGTCCCCGATATATCCCCCGCAATCCGACATCCGACATAAAAAACCCAAACCGACATGAGTCCGACATCCGACATCTGCAAGCTTGATAATAATAAATAGCAATAATTATTGATACTTACTCTCTATGATATGGCAAAAATAATAAAGAATCCGATTGTAGTTGAGCAAGCCTATTTTTTAGCTCTTGTGCTCGTGATATAATACGATCCTTGACAAACTTATCATTAAAAGCAAAAATTGATGTCGGATTATGAAAATATACATTTCTTGTGTATCTAAACTTGTTTAGTTGTGAATCTATGTACCTGTAAAAAAATATGTAAATTCATAATCAATATATATATTAACTAAAAATCTTAGGTTTGTAATATTTGATAATCATTACTCACCCAATACATGAGAATATGATGTTAACTCCAATCTTTTCCATATTAAGAAAATCAAGCAACTCTGAAGCTTCAAAGTATGTACATGTTGATGCTGTAGTTCCAAATACATTTGGATGTAATACCAGAGTTATTATTTTGTCCTGTGTCTCCATCATCTTAATGAAATTGGGTAACATGACAATGACATTATTGACATTCTGTGGAATTAAAAATAATTAGTATTTAGTATTTCGGGCAAAAAATTTAATTACATAAAGATCAAAAATAATAATTATAAATTTATAATATCGAAGACGGTAAACACCCATGTGATGTTTCAAGCTGATGTGACGTTTCGGGTTGATGTGATGTTTCAGGCCCTTGTGATGCTAATACAAGTGTCTGCTGACAAACCAAAACTAACAAGTTAACTATAAATAAAAGTATAAAGATAACATGATATTTCATAAAAATATAAATAATTAAACATAAATACATATTAATACCTGAGAAGTTTCAGTTCTAGCACTAAATATGCGCATAAGATCATCCATTTTCATTTTCATACTAGCCATCTCTGCTTGATACGCTTGTTGTTGTTGGCTGAGTTGGCTGAGTTGGCTCTGAAAGGCCTGCTCATGTTGTTGTTGTTCGTTGAGTTGTCTTATTTGGCTCGTATAGGCCTGATGCTCTTGTTGTTGTTCTTGCCTCCACAACTCTTGTTGCTTGCTCAATCTTTCTTGAACAATAGACTCCACATCATCAATGCGAGCTATTGTACTTCTCTCCTTCCGCTTATCATTCTTGAAAAAATTTGTAATGGTGGAAAACTTGCCACCAGCTCTTACTCTGCCCGGATGTTCCTTGCCTAAAACAGATGCAAGGATGTCATCCCTTCCCTGTGGCACTAATGCAGAAGACTGAGACTCTTGGCTCGAGACCTCATCCTAAGTGAAATCAAGAAATATTAATGCAAATGATGTAATGAAAATTTACAAATGATGAAATGATAATTTAAACATACAATTCTAGCTGCCAAATCAGCTGCATCTTGACTAATGTATTCACCAGTCTTTCTTTTGTGACCGGCTTTCCATAGCTCCGCACGTGAAAGTGGTGCATTTGCACCTTGTTCAATCTTGACAATAAAATGCAAATAAATTATCATTTAAATTATTGAGAAAACCAAGTTTTAAAACAAAATATATGAGAGAGAAGTAGAGAACTAAATAGTAAATACTAATACCATCCTTTTTTCTAATCCAGAATAATCAATTCTGGAAGAAGTATGAAACGACTTTTGTGTTTTTGCTCTCTCTGAATTAGCTTTACTTTTCTCCTACACAAATAAATATCTGTTAATACTTAATACGTAGAGTAGAATGCTATAAAACATTGAGTTTATTAAGAAAACATAACCATAGATTCCGGAGTGGTGCGACTGTCGACAAAAACTTTCCAATCGTCGGGAGTTATGAAATTATACTTGACAGGAACATTGTAAAGATGCTCCAAATCAACATCCTTTACATAAGTGACATACAGTTTGGATTTCCAAGACCTCCAACTTTCACCCATGCTTTTCATTAATTGATGGCGAACACCATCAACATTATCAAAATAATTCTGAAAATAATAGACAATATTAATTAAGACAATATTAATTAATATTTAACTAAAAAAACACAATTATGTAATCACTAAAAACGAAATTACGTACATTTACTTCTTGCCACATTCGATCTTTAATTTGTTTATCAACTTCCTTCCATCTAGCAAATGTAACTGACACATGCATCCTCACAAGAGAACCAATTAAACTCATCAATTTATTATACTCAGGCCCGGGAATAATGTGGCCATCATCACTAACAGAAATATAAAGCTTCTTCCCCTCTACTATAAGCTTATTCAATCCGTACATCTTAGTGTAGCCTCTTGTTGACTTTGATGAAGATCCTTTATCAGCCATTTTCCTGGAATAAGAAAACCCTACAAAAACCCTAAACCATCCAAAACACCTAAACAAAATACTTAAAAAACAACAATAATATTGAGGTAAATAAAGAACAGTAAAACACACATATAACTGTCATAGAGAGACAGAGAGTATGCTTGGCAATCACACATATAAATAAAGCAAAAAACCTAAACCACAAACAGTGAATCGTAAGAAGAAAAAAACCCTAAACGGCTAAACCACAAACAAGAACTTGGAAATTATATGAGCAAGTAAAAAATCGTAAGAAGGAATTAACGAACCAAAGGAGATGGAGATCTTTGAAAAAATCGCGGTTAGGGTTTTCGCATAGTCGAAAGTCGAAACAGAGCAGCAGCGAGTAAAAAGTAAAATGTCGAGATTAAAATGATATTTTATATGTATATTAGACAGCGGTTTATATATAAACCGCTGTCTATTATATCATTCCTGATACAATAGACAGCGGTTTATATATAAACCGCTGTCTATTGTATCGTTCCTGATACAATAGCTGTCTATTGTATCAGGAATGATACAATAGACAGCGGTTTATATATAAACCGCTGTCTATTGTATCATTATATATAAACCGCTGTCTATTCTCCTATTATTAAAAAAAAAAATAAAGCGGCCGTCGCCATGTTTCCAATCGGCCGACTGGACGCCTAGGCGTCGCCTAGGCGACGCCATAATAAGAATGGTTGAGCTGGCCCGTGCTTTATGAAGAGGGATGTCTCATTTTCACATGCTGTAAAACCTTCATTAAAGTAAGTCGTGATGTTTGAATGCCAGGTACGTGGGGCTTGTTTGAGCCCATACAAAGCTTTGTGAAGTCTGTAAACATTATCTCCTCCCCCCTCTTTCTGGTAACCTTCTGGCTGCTCAACAAACACCTCCTCAATCAGGGTTCCATTAAGAAAGGCCGATTTTACATCAAATTGGAAGATTTGGTAATTGTTGTTTGCGGCAATTGCAATGAGGAGCCTTATGGAGTCGATTCGTGCCACATGAGCAAATTTCTCCTCATAGTCCTTCCCAAACTTTTGAGTACAGCCTTTGCCTACAATTCTAGCCTTATGCTTAACTATATTTCCTTTTTCATCACACTTGAGCTTAAAGATCCACTTCAGCCCAATTATGGTTTTGGTTTTTAGTTTTTGCACAAGGCTCCAAGTATTGTTTTTCTCAATCAGGGAGATCTCCTCATCCATAGCATGCCTCCAGTTTTTATCTAAGTATGCTTCTTTGTAGCAGGAAGGAGTGGTGTGCATCAGGGCAATTTCAGTATTGGCGTAGATGTCTTGTAAAGACCTGATTTTTGGGGGCGGTGATGACTCAGAGATCTTAGACTCAGATGTATCTCCTTCCTCATCAAATGATGATTCTGGAGCATCTGATTGAGCATGATTGGTTGGTATCTCTTGGATGGAGTCTTTGATAGGCTCAACCGAGATGCTTGGACTGAAATCAGTTGACCGTTCTGTCTGATGCCCACAACCAACATTCTTCTTCATGAAACACCACATCTCTAGATATGATTAATTTATTTGATGAAGTAATGAGAAGTCAATATGCTTTGTTGGTTTCACTATACCCAACAAAGATATTCTTTTCACTGGACGGATTTAGTTTGTCCCTTTTTTCTTTGAGCACATGAGCATATGATATACACCCAAAAGTCTTTAGATAGCTGAGGTTTGGTTTTTTGCTATACAACTTTTCATATGGTATTGTGTTTATTAGAGCCTTGGTGGGAGCTCTATTGAGAATGTGGACGGCTGTGCTTGTTGCTTCACCCCAAAATTGTTTTGGCAGATTTGTGTGTGTAAGCATAGATCTAGCCATCTCAATAATAGTGCGATTTCTTCTTTCTACCACCCCATTTTGCTGAGGTGTGCCAGGTGTTGAGAATTCATGTCTTATAAAAATGCTTGAACACATGGGATGTGAATTCTCCACCATTGTCACTCCTTATTGTTTTTATCTGTCTTTCTAGTTTTTTTCTCAATTTCTCTTTTGAAGTTAACAAAAAAGGAGAGAGTTTCAGATTTGGTAGCCAAGAAGTAAATCCACATGTACCTTGAGAAGTCGTCCACAATGAGGAAGAAGAATCGTTTGCCACCAATTGTAGTTGTTGAAAAGGGACCCCATAAATCACAATGTAGGAGCTCCAAGGGTTGGGAGCTTTGATTTGTTGAGGGAGAGAAAGGCAGCCTGTGTGATTTACACATGGCACAAGTTTCACATTGGCAGTGCTGAGTATCAAGATCAGGAACTCCTTCTGCCAGCTTTCCCTTTGTCATCATCTTTCTGGAATCAAAATTTAAATGTCCTAGCCTATGATGCCCGGTTAATGAAGGACTAGGATGTTGTCTTAATACCAAAGACAGATCCTTATGATTTGGAGTATCCAAGGTCAAAGAGAAGACCCTGTTCTTTGACGTTGCAGCTGAGGCTACATGGGGCATCCAGTATATTGCATGCATCCGATTTGAAAATGATGTTGTAGCCCTTTGACATGAGCTGCCCGACACTTAGAAGGTTCTGAGCCAGGTCTGGAACAAACTGTACATCAGAGATAAGTTTGTTTCTTCCATCTGGATCGTTTACTAGTATACTCCCCCTTCCTTCAATTCTCCTTGTATTACCATCTCCCATGAAGACCACTGATTTTTCTGATTCATTCAGGCTTGAGAAAAGAGTCCTGCCATGAGCCATATGACTCGAACACCCAGAGTCAATGTACCAAAGAGAAGACTTCTCTGGCTCAGAAAGACCTTTGCTGTGAGATAGGAACAACTTTTCTTCTACCTCTTTAATCTTTATCTTTCTCAGTAAGTTTGGCTTCCTCCTTATCTTTCTCTTTGTTTTTGAACCAACAATCTCTATCAAAGTGTGTAGGCCTTTTGCACCTTTTACACTTATAGTAGCATTTTGAGGTTTCATGGGTAGATTTATTGCAAAGTGTACAGAATATATCATTTGAGGAATGTGGTTCTCGATGAACATCATGTTGCTTTGGATGTCCTTTAGAACCATCCTTTGAGTGGGAGGATTTACCATAATTTTTCAGTCTCTTATCATTAGATGTAGTTTTTCCAATAAGCATTTTAGACTGAAAAGCTTGAGATACACTTGATGTGTGTTGTTTCAAACGTTCCTCATGAGATTGTATTTTTCCCATGAGTGATGTAACTCGTAGGGTGTCAAGGTCATTACTTTCCTCTATAACTACAACTATGTGATCATAGGATCTTAGTAGGCTTGTAAGAATTTTGAGGACTATTTCCTTTTCAGGAATGGGGGCTCCAAAACTACTTAGTTGATTGGTGAGATTTGTTAGTTTTGGCATAAAATCAAAAATGTTTTCCCCTTCTTGCATGGCTAATGCATCAAATTGCCTTTTAACATTCACTTTGCGTATTGATATTATGGCACCAATGATGCGTGGAAAAATAGTTGGGGTGACTGCATTCTGGATGATTAGTAGTGCCAAGGAATTGCTTTGCTTTGCTTCCTTGGGTATCCTTACTTCTTCACCAGCTATCGACTTCCCATCAGGTTGAGGACCGTTTTTGACAATCTCCCAAAGATCTTGGGAGTCTAGCAGTGTCTCCATTTTTGCATCCCAATGATCATAAAGCTCTCCATTGAACATGGGAGCAGGAATATGAGGGTATGGAACAGCTTTTGTGGTTGATGATGAGCTCATAGCTTCCTATCGAAGAGATGCAGAAACGCAGATAGCTCTGATACCACTGTTATGGTATTAAGCTCTAAACCTTACATCGTATTGCAGGTAGAGGTGGAGGAAGAATACGGGAAGAGCACGGGGAAGAGGAAGCATGGAACATTTTTAGTCATCAAGGATAATTCATTTTTCATTCCATTAACTGATATAATGTCCTTCCTTTTATAGGTGCAAGGAGGAGAATACAAAACATCATTAGCGGCTAATTAAGACAACAAAGTGGTTTCCAAAGTTATATGCCTTTTTGGAAACAAATACAATAAATTCCTTATTTATGGCAGTTCCAGCCGGTTCAATTCTCAACATAGATAACATGCATTCTGCCACTAATTTTTTTCATTGGCTAATTTTCTTTTAATTGTACGTTGGAGGAGGGGGGTGGGATTTGAACTAGTGACTTCAGTAGTTTTTGTAATCACCTTAGCCTCAGGCACGTTACCCTGTACTGGAGAAAAAAGTTAAAATATCATAGCTATTAATTATATATACATTATATGTTTATGTTTAAGTTTATAAATATATATTATAAGCCCATAATTTTGATTTTATTTTGAGCTTATTTGATCTGATTAATAAACAAGTTAGTATGAGATCTGTTGGAAGAGAGAAAGAGATAATATCATAATACTTGGTACTTTTATTCATCCACATAGGGGGTAATATATAGGAGTTACAACAACACATAATACTTGACTCACGATGTGGGACTAAACCCACTCATATGCTAATAAACTTAAATAATTAATACTAATATCTCAACACTCCCCCTCAAGCTGGAGGGGAAGCCTCCAGCTTGGACACATCAAATAAAGGCAACGGAGGTAGGCGATGTGGGACGAAACATCAGACGAGCCACCGGTGGAAATTCTAAACCGGGGACATAGCCACACACGACGCAGACCCACACACGATGCAGGACCCACACATGATGTGGACTCGCTGGAATCAGGTCAACCAACAACACCCACATACACAACATGTGAAAGAGAACGAAAGATGTTGAGCTAATCATCAAACAGGCAACTGGGGATAATCCGTCGGGAATAATCCGCACAAAGGGCGGTCCCACACGACACAGTCCCGCACGACATGGTCCCACGTGACATAACCCGCTGAGATTAGAACACCAACATCAGTCGTGTCCTAACATTCGATCAATCGAAAGAAATATGGGGAGACACATAACAACATACGACATAAGCCTGGAGGCCGTGTGGGACGAAGGCGAGAGTCGGGAAATATCATCTGAGTCGCCTGCATCTCAAACACTCCCCCTCACGTGGAACACACACGCATGAAGGCATAACAACAAATAAACAAACAATAGTACACGCAATAAACAAAGACCACATAAAGGAAACTACAATAAAAAAGTGAACTTCGTCATCACCATCAACGGCGAGAGAAGAGGGCAGCGGGTTCCACATCCCGGGTAGGAATAACAGCGGAGATCACTGACGGCTGTAGGAACAAGCTCAGGAAGAGGTGGCAGTAGGCACAAGCAAGTAACATCCGCAAGCAAGAGCATCCGACCACATGATCATCGACGGGACATCGTGACGGGATCGATGGAGGCAACAATGATGAAGTGCAGCAACCAGGCAGACGGGATCTGGACGGGGGCTGCTCGATCTCATCTAAGAAGGGAAGACAGGAGGACTGACGCGGAGCAGCCGTCGATGGCAGAAGAAGCTTCACCGAGATCAGATGTAGTGGGGGCAACAATGTCCGGTGTGGAAAAACCAACGAGAACAACCGCTCCCTCTGGCGACGAGATCGAGGGGGGGATTGGTCGCTCCCTCCGTCGACGAGAATGAGGGGTGTAGAAGCCGCGCCCTCCGTCGATGAGAACGAGGGTGGAAGCCGCTCCCGTCGATGAGATAAAAGAACGATCTCATCGACGGGGGCGGGAGCGGAGCAGCTCGACCGACACCCTAGCTGCGCAGTCGACGGGTCTTACACGAGAGGCGGAAGCAAGAGATTAAGCGGCGTCCCACGGGAATCTAATCTAGGGTTCCAGAGGCGAGGAACTATTAACCTAGCTTTGATACCATGTTGGAAGAGGGAAAGAGAGAATACTGAGTACTTTTATTCATCCACATAGGGGAGTAATATATAGGAGTTACAACGACACATAATACTTGACTCACGATGTGAGACTAAACCCACTCACATACTAATAGACTTAAATAATAAATACTAATATCTCAACAAGATCGAAATAAAGTTTGATATGTGCTTTTGGTTCATCAATATCATTTTTGATCTTCTGTCTTTGATCGCCAACCTAACTTAACAACCTTAATGCTGCTATTCTAGATACTTATTGCCTCCCAATATGACTTAGATTTATGTAAGGAATGAATAATAACAAGAAACGTGGAAAATCAAGTGACCAAGTGGTTTTCATACACAGTGTATCAAACAGTTGGATGATGATCTAGTGGGGGATTTTGTCGAGAAATTGAAGCTTGCCTGGAGAAGTTGGTATATGCTTTAAGAGAACACAAACGTAAGGTGTATTTGTCTAAGTAGTTATATTTGTGGCTGAAAGGAGGTCTATGTGATTGTGGGTAAAGCAGGTGTTGTAAGAGTTAAAGGAATATGTGTGGGTGTATGAATCTATGGGTCTGAGGTTGTTAACAGGAGTATAAGGGGGAGTTTATAAAATTTATAGATAACCATCAATACATGAAATATAGTCAGGCACATTCTCAAAGAAAGTCACATGTCAAGCGATATGAAGTTGTCGAGCTGTTGGATCATACAATGATATTCTTTGTGAACTGTGGTATTTGTGGAAAAAGTAGAATAGAATAATAGGATAATTGTTGGTGCAATGTTATTCTTCTCCATATGGGCTAATTTATAGGACATACAAAGGACTCACAAACTTAATCCACGATGTGGGACTAAACCCACTCATATATAAATATACTAATACTACTAAACTCAACTCTCCCCCCTCAAGCTGAAGGGGGAACCTTCAGCTTGGACATCATAAAAGAAATGATAAAAGTGGTAGGCAAAGCGGACAAAGACGGATAGAGAGAAAACCACACACGAATCTACGAGACCGCGGGGATAACACTACACACACGAATCTACGAGACCGCGGGGATAACACCACACACGAATCTACGAGATCGCGGGGATAACACCGCACTCACGTATCTACGAGACCGTGGGGAGAACACCACACACACGAATCTACGAGACCACAGGGATAACACCACACTCACGAATCTACGAGACCCCAGGGATAACACCACAACCAAATCACCCAAGGCTAACCCTCATCGGGACTTTGACCAATGAGTAGGTTGAGGGAAAAAAGACAACCACCAAAGACCATACCACCTACAAATTATCAAGGAAAACTTGGGGAGACACTAACAACACACGATATAAGCCTAGAGGCTGTGTGGGACTAAGGCGAACAATGAGAAAGATCATCCCGGTCGCCCTCATCCCAAACACTCCCCTCACGTGAAAAACACGTGCATATAAGCATATAACACAAGACAAAACAAACAACATACACCACATAAAAAACCAGTAAAAAAACAACACAAACTTCAGCATCTAGAAGAGATTACCACCCTAGAAGGGGTGGTGCGACAACAGGAACTGTCTGGAATCCTCAGAGAATCTGAAGGGCAACAACTGGAAGCAGTAATCAACAAGAACAACCAGGAGAGAGAGAGAGGAGATCAACAAAAGAGAATGTTGACGGGAACCTCATCGTCGACTGGAAACAAGAACGATATCTGAAGGAGACTTCGTCGTAGGATCGGAGGAAGCACCAAGTGTCGGGATCGCTCGACAAGGAAGAGAACGTCGACAGGGACATCGAACGAGAGCAACAGTCGACGACTGGACTGGATCGGCTGGATCTCTTGAGAAGAAGAAGATAGGTTGCCAGATCCCACACAAAAGCCGGGAGAAGAGAGCTACCACACGAAGCCGCAGGAAGAATAGGCGCAGGTCGCAGTCGTTGGAAACGAGAGCAACTATCGCCGTCGCATGCGACGGGAAGAAGCAGGCCAGTTGACGATGGCGCAGAGCGTACTGAAGGAGATATCCGCTCCCGCCTCCGGAATCAGACGAGGATTCCGTCGGCGGGAGCGGAGAGCCGCTCGATGTGGGCTTTAGCAGCTTAGGACACGATCAAATGCAAGGAAAAGAGCGGAAGCAAGTGGCAGCCATGGGATTAAATTTAGGGTTTTTCAGAACCTGCTCTGATACCAAGTAGTATAGAATAATAGGATAATTAATGGTGCAATGTTATTCTTCCTCATAGGGGCTAATTTATAGGACATACAAAGGACTCACAAACTTAACCCACGATGTGGGACTAAACCCATTCATATATAAATATACTAATACTACTAAGCTCAACTGAAAATACATTTTGTACTTCGAGATTTAAGTTTCTCAAACTTTGGTTTGTTATTCCTCTGCAAACCAAATGCTCGAAGAGTTGCATATTAATATTATGACCGGAAGAGTCAAAAGTATGGAGACGTGTCAAGTATCACAAATGGACATTACATTAATTAGGTAGTCAATTGTAAGTAGAGCTTCAACCTAGAGGAGCAGAGGAATAAATGTTAATATGAGAAGAGCTCTACTGAATTCAGGTGTGTTATGATGCTTCCTTTTTGTTCATGAGTATGTGGAAGAATTATTGAGATAGGGTACCATGAGATCTTAAGTTAGGTCGCAATAGAGGTGTATCAAACAGTTGGACGATGATCTAGTGGGGGATTTTGTCGAGGAATTGAAGATTGCCTGGAAAAGTTGGTATATGCATTAAGAGAATACGAACTTAAGGTGTATTTGTCTAAGTAGTTATATTTGTGGCTGAAAGGAGGTCTATGTGATTGTGGGTAAAGCAGGTGATGTAAGAGTTAAAGGAATATGTGTGGGTGTATGAAGCTATGGGTCTGAGGTTGTGAGCAGGAGTATAAGGGGGAGTTTATAGAAATTATAGATAACCATCAATACATGAAATATAGTAAGGCACATTCTCAAAGAAAGTTACCGGTCAAGCGATATGAAGTTGTCAAGTTGTTGGATCATTACAATGATATTCTTTGTGAACTGTGGTATTTGTGGAAAATACACTTTGCACTTCGAGATTTAAGTTTATCATTTTCATTAACAAGAAGCATGATCAAACAAACAAACCAAATGCTCGAAAGAGTTGCATATTAATATTAAGACCGGAAGAGTCAAAAGTATGGAGACGTGTCAAGTATCACAAATGGACTTTACATTAATTAGGTAGTCAATTGTAAGTAGAGCTCCAACCTAGAGGAGCAGAGGAATAAATGTTAATATGAGAAGAGCTCTACTGAATTCAGGCGTGATATGATGCTTCCTTTTTGTTCATGAGTATGTGGAAGAATTATTGAGATAGGGTACCATGAGATTTTAAGTTAGGTTGCAAAAGAGGTGTGACACATGGCGGTTCTAGCAAAATAAATGCCCACCCTAGGATCAACTAAATGAATTAGACACGTACTGGCCACTAGGTTTGCAACAATTGAAATTATAAATAATATGATATAACAATCACTATCAAATATAGTTTCTATTACGGGAGTGAGTAAATAATATAGTACGTATGCATAAGTGCAAGAAAGTAAATGCATAAACGAATAAGGCTCGGTAATTCACGGGATACCTTGGCACGAGGATTACAATACAATATTCTGACAAACGGAGAATGATAACAATATTTAACACTAAAAACTTTACAACCATAAATGAAGTTACAATAATCACGGAATAGAAGGCTCGATGGATAATTGGTGAGATGCCGGTGTCCGGGGAGATGACGGTGGACTGCTCTGGACTTCTGGAGGTGATTCAAAGGGCTGGACGGGGTTATTTGGGTGCTGGATAGAGGTTGTAGGACTACTGATTGGTACTTCCCGTGCACTGAATGGGGGCGGCTGGAATGGGAAGGTGGCTGGAGGTATGTTGCGGATGGTTGGGAGGTTGGACGGAGGTGTAGATGCCAAGTCCAGATATTGGAATCAAGCTATGAGTGAATTCTGGGGCAGGAGTAGAAGACTTGTAGGATGGATGGCAGTTATTGAATTTCTGGCAGGGGAAAAGTACTTGACAGGTGAGTTGTCACTTCAGGTAGACTTGGACAGGCCGGAGAAATTGCCCAGGGGAGGGAAATAGGCAAATAGCATTCAATAGGCCTGGGAAATGATATAGGTAAGAGGCGTCCAGGAGGGGAGCTGTTGTTGTTTAGTGGAGGTTGCAGTTTCAGGCAGTGGAAGGTGTGTGTGTGTGTGTATTTGGGGGTGGGTGGGTGGGAAGGATAGTGGGTGGTTATAGGAGGCGTTTAAGGACTTAGTAAGAGTGGTTATAGGTAGTTATGATGGTTTTATGGAAATTGTGGGTAGTTATGTTGATAGTAGGGTAGTGGTGGTGGGGGTGGATGTGGTTAGCCTAGTGGTGGCCGGAGGTGGAGGGAGGAGGGAGTGGTCGGCTATGGGAGGGAGGGGAGGAGGTGTTCTAAGCTACGCACTAAAACTCCGGTTTCGTCACCGGTGATCAAAATCATGATTCTTCTCTCTAACTTTCAATGTCTCTCAAATGAGTCTACTTCTATATATAGACTAAGGAGAAGTCATGATTCTCTGATCATACCGGCTTCTAAAACATACAAAATAAAAATTAGAAAAATACATGAAAAACTAAAATTTTTAGATCAATGATTCGCTCGAAATGAACGGTCTTGATCATCCATAGAGTTCAAATGTTGCGCGATCCCCATCAAGGTGTATTCAGTAGATTATATATTTATCAACTTCACTTCGAATCATATTGGTGAAAGCTTGATTAATTTTTAAAACATTTAAATGAAACATGAGATATATTGAAGTATAACGATAGATGTAAACAATAAAACTAGTATAATAACTATAAACAAACATGGATGACATGTGTGCTTGTCCCTAAATTTCTTAACTAAATAACAACTTTAAGACGTTGTATCATAAATAAATGTAAAATAATTTGTTTTTGATAAATTTCAAAATTTAAATTTCCAGATACATCAAAATCATATAAAGTTCTTAAAGAGAGCTAAAGGTATGACCTAAACCATGATGTTCATATCTAGAAAGATCATGTGATGGGGATACATGCAAACATAACACCCGCAACACCACAAAGCGAAGGTTCATGTGCGCCTGGAAAACACACTTGCATTCTTTTAGTTCTTTCAATTATTTTCGCATTATATCGTTATTTTTAATGCACACTTGTATTAAGGTTAGGACCCCCTTGAGTATATAAAGGGGGCAGATATCTTGTATGCTATGCTTTTGAAGTTTGGAAACTAGAAAAGGAAAAACAGGAGAACGACCCAAAGTCCTCCAGCTTCGCATAACCTGCCCCCTAGGTAGCAACCACTATTGATTAGTACTTCTGTCTCCAACGCCCGACCCTCCGAATCCCTATATGCTAGCGATCTGACACCTCCATGCTCCATCTCGCGCCAACTGTCTTCTCATTTGAGCCGATCAAGCATTCCCTAGGTTACACGCCACCCCCTCCTATCCGCTTGTGCACAACTTGTGCCCACAATGCCATTGCCGCCGTAGGCTGCTGCGCATCAGCAACCCCTCCTCGGAGCTCCTTATGGATTCCGAAAATTGGGAGTACAGCCTGTGACGAGGACACTCTCCTTTCCATTGAATCATCTGTCCGGGTTGAATAAATAATGTCAACAACATCCTCTCCGACCTCCAAGTGGCTATTTACAACATCCACTTCCTCCACTCCAATTGTTAACCACCCTATACTCCCCATCGCCAATGTCGTCTAGCGCGTCGACCGTCGGTCAGGTGTCCCCTTGTGTTACTACAACCTACATGCGGTCAGAGGTTCCTGATTTAATGATCCAAGGAGCATTAACTCAAAAAATAGAAACATTGATATGATTTTTACCCATCTATGGCAGCGTGCTACTAAGTGCACAAAGTGATGATAGTAACATTGACAATTTTATAAGGTAATCCTGAGATTGTTCCCATGGTCTGAGTAGATCTGTGTTACGCTGTCCCAACGCTCCTGTGTAGTTGAATAACGAATGTAGTTGACATTAGCCTCTTCTACCATAGATTTTAGTAGCCATGCCATGATTATCGAATCCTTAACATCTCAAGTGGGAAACACCAGTTCCTACTTTCTAAGCTTTATTATCTCCATTGATATATCCAATTTTCCACATCCTCTACACAGATCACGACCTTTGCAAAAAAATGGCCTCATTGAGGCGAATCGTAATGATTTGAATAAGATAATTCTAAATGGATACCCGATGGATATAATTTTCGATGAGGGATGTGGAAGAGACATTAATTTTGCTCAATGTTTAAATGTTGGATGTCGGGTACATATCAAATTGGGTTTTAAAATGTCATATGTCGGGTACATATCGGATTGAGTTTTTAAATTTCGGATGTCGAAGACATGTCGGGGACATTTGAAAACGACATGTTTTAAAACTACAATATATTACTATTATGTATGTAAAATGTAAATATGCATCTATCATGTTTTTATTTAACCCTAAAATATGCACGAGATGATGAGACATGTAATAATTATACAGTTTTATCGGCTTTTTCTTATTATTTATATGGGTAAAACAAGACATTTTTGGCACATTGCCAAAACTTCAAATAGTAAAGAACAACACAAAGAACTAGTGCAAATATAAATAGCGGGTCAAGAAAAGAAGTTGAAAGAATGTATGCATGGAAAGAAAAGTTCATATTATAAAAAGCTTGGAACTTACTTTGGGATGGTACTCTCAAACAATCATCATGTGTATATTTTGAGTAACTGCGCCAACGAACTGAACTACATTAGGATGTCAAAACTTCTCCAGTAAAGTCAACTCATGTTTGAAAGCATTTCTGCAGGAAATGTCACATAAAATATTACAGATCCATAATGTGCATAATAATACAGAAGCTTCATTCATGAAAATTCTTATTCTGAACAAAGAAGCACCATATCATAAGCATGAACAACAACAAAAAATAAATTCCAATATTCTCATTTTCCGAAGGAAATGAAAGCTTTAACTCAAGAACCATCTTGAAAAAATACTTCACAAAGAGATAAAAAAGAATGACAAACACCAATAACAAGAAAGCTCTTAGCTTTGCATCAACGAAGAGGCAAATGATTAAAGAAGATAGAAATTACATGGTGAAAAAATAAAACGTAACATAGACATTCTAATTCCTGGCATCAACCGCAAGTTTGAAGCCTCTCAAACTTAGACATTCCCCTACTGTAGTCTATAGAAGAAAAGAGATGCTTAGAAGCCAATACAAAGGCCCACTTACCGTGACAAAGGAGTATCATGTATTGACGCTTGAAGATGTAGTCTTCCCGACGCTCGATGAAGGAGGAGGAATCAGTAGACTTGCTCGCAAAGGACTTCCTTACGCTCGGCGAGGATCGACTTGAAGATGGAATCTTCACGGCGCTCAACGAGGGAGGATGAAGTAGCAGACTCGTTCGCAGAGGGTTCGCAGCTTGCGGGGATAGAATTAGGTCATGCGTCTGACCTGCGTTTATACAAAAAAACATTTGCCGCCTTGATTAAAATTCACTTGATACATCTAATTATCGGATCGGCTGATAAGTCAGAAAATTTTAGATTTTTCAGCCGATTTAATTAAAAACGATTTTCTTCTATTGATTTGAAAAAATAGATCGTTTTCCCCTAAAATCAGACATGCCAGCCGACATTTAAAATATTGATTTTGCTATAATGTTAGACATGATTGGATCGAAGCATCGTCGAAGAACTGAGTTCTCACTGATAAAGCATTGGTTTTTCATTATCCAAGACCCATTGTCCTTCTACGGATTGTCAAATCTTCTGTTGTTGAAGAGAACACGCTATGACAACAATCACACCAGTACAATTATTGCAAGTTGTCGTTTAAGATGATGCCACAAAGATACTGAAGTAAAGAGAGGAATATCAGACCAACAATCGCTTAAAGTTGTTAATGTTTTCAAATTAGAAGCAGGAAGCAATCAGAGGAATGACGGAAGAAGCAATCAAGAGGAATGTCGGAAGAAGAAGTCAAGAGGAATGCCAAAAGATGCAATCAAGAGGAATGCCAAAAGAAGCAGTTGAGAGGAATGTTGGAAGAAGCAATCTTTTGGAACCATTGAGGAGAGTCGTTGAGGGGGATCATGATACACATAGGTCTACACGACGATCGGAGCCATCCATTTTGTGTGGATCGACGATCCATGAAATTTAGTTATTTTTGTATGTTTTTGTATTTTTTTTATATATTTGAGGGTCATCATGATCGTCCATGCTGGACCCTTAATCTATAAATAGGTATAGATGGCTCATTTAGAAGGATTGAAAGTTTGATTGAAGAAGAAAATCTTTCTTTCGACCACCCAATGCCGAAGCCGGAAAATCCGTGTCGAAGCTTGGTAGATACCCCTCCCCTCTCCATCTAGCCGACCACCCTTTCCCCTTTCGATCATCAGCCGGCCTTCCTCAAAACCCCCTCTACATACTCTCCACAAACCGCCACAAACACCCTCCCAATTCCCCCCTCTTTTCAGTTTTCCGACAATCGCCTGAAACCACCTCCGGCGATCTCCCTCGAGCTACCACCACCTCCACAAAACTCTTCCCCACCACCACTTTAAATCCTTTCATTTTCAGTTTTCCGACGATCGCCGGAAACCACCCCTGGCCACCACCACCACTTCCGGCGATCACCTTCGGCCACTTCTGGCCAGACACCTCCCCACCCCCACATAACCACTATAACTATCTTTCCCACTACCCCACTAACTCCACCCCTCATAAAATCTAGGCCTAACCCCTTAAACTTCGTCCACATCTTCCATTTCCCCCACTTCACCACTACATCCTAAACATTTACATGTGGATCCACTATAATCCCTCCCTAAACAAGTCCCCATTCCAATCCATTCAGCCAGCCACAACCTCACAGTAGCCGTGGGTCTCCAACACCTCCAGCCACCCTACAATTCCCCTGTTTAGGCCTCTATCCAGGAAGGGAAAGGCTGCTGTCAGCCACTGGAATATTCCTCACAGGAGCAGGTATTATTCTCCAGTGGACATTCCACCTCGACGCCACTCTTCCCCTTGCATAAACAAAACGCATGAAGCCCAATTTCTCATCTCCTTCATCAGCAGCCAACTCCAGGGAAATTTATTTCAGTCCATCAATATTATTTGCACTAAAACTCTTGCAGGAATTTTTTTTCTGCAATTCAAACCCCTCCCTAATCTTCAGTTTCTGCATCCAACCATAAATGCCCTCCTCTAATACACCCAACCCTGCTAGCCCAAATCCCCCTACAACCGTTCCCGCCCCTGTCCAACCACTTGAGACTACCTTACAGCAGCTGGACATTCTATTCCATCTCTCCAAATCCTGTCCAGAAGTCCAAATCCAGTCCCATTCTCTCAACCCATCCACTAGAGACTTTTCGGAGATCCACCA
The DNA here is from genome assembly GCA_033032865.1 of Dactylorhiza incarnata. Taxonomy (NCBI): domain Eukaryota; kingdom Viridiplantae; phylum Streptophyta; class Magnoliopsida; order Asparagales; family Orchidaceae; genus Dactylorhiza; species Dactylorhiza incarnata. The sequence goes on along the minus strand of JAWHQI010000028.1, from coordinate 804,775 downwards.
AACCTTCTACTACTTAGTCATGTAAGTTTTTTAGTTTGAGGACATTTATTTTGTGTTGAATCTCGTATTAGTTCTCTGCTTGAGGAATATTTATTTGTAATCATTGTTTCTGAATTTTGAGAGATTGTGCATTCTCATTTACTTGGTTATTTGATTTCTAACTCTCTTGCATTTATACTATTTCACGTGTTTCCCTACTTGTAAGCTTCACGTACTGTGACCTATCTTGTATTGTCTTTTATATTATTATTATTGCAAGTTACATCGTCTGATTAGTGTTTGCATTTAATAATCAACCATTATCCCCATCATAGGATCATCTTGCGTCAATTTTGGTATCAGAGCCCAGGTTCAGGCTTATCTTAGAATACACCAGACTAAAGTCTACATGTCACCCCATGTCATATCATAGCCGTCGTTGTTACTCTAATCCTTTATTTAAGGAACCGGAGTCCACTTATGTTCAAGCCCTTAGAGTTCCCTTAGGAAGATCTTCATACTATTATGATTATCCTCGTCCCCGACCCATCATTCATAGAGGTTGTGTTGACCCTTCAACACGACCCGACTATCGTAGGAGTTAGTACTATGAACATCATTTTGAGGACAGTTGCAAGTTTAGGTTTTGTATGGTTGCACCACCGTTTGACGGTTTGTCGAGTCCTAAAACATGTAACTATTTGCTTGTGGACATGAGACATTATCTAGATCACATTGAGTTATTCGGTAAGCGTTGCGTCAAATTTCCCAAGCTTAGGTTGATATGTCAGATGAGAAAAATACTAGGATAGCATTGAGTGGAGTATTGAGCGAGACTTCGTCCCATCACTAGTTGGGTGGAGATGAAGCAAAGACTGTGTCTTAGGTATTTGCCAACATCATATAAAAGTCATCTCCTCGAGCAAATATCTTCCCTCCAACAAGGATCCATGTCTGTTTCAGAGTACAAAGACTATTTTGACGAGCTAGCGGTGATGAGCGAAATTCATAATGAGTTAGTCGCAGTCAGTGCTAGATTCCATTTCGGATTTTGGTCTATGCTACGTCTCACTGATTAGTCATCCGTTAGTTTTTGTTACGGACATAGAGGAGGATGGCCTAGAAGGAGCATCGTTGATGTGGCACGTATACTCTCGAAGGAGTAAGCCATCGGAAAGGACTACAACAGCATGATATGGCGTGGTCGTCTTTTGATATGTTCTATTTTACTTATCGTATTCTCTTTATCGTTTTCACATTTGCCGGGAGGGGTTATATAACTCCCGACTCCTTGTTTTGGGCTTATCTTGTATCTTGGTATTTTAAATCAATTGGAGCTTAAGGATGGCCAAGTGGGATCTTCCCCTTAGAGTTCGTTTCTCTCCCCACCAGTAACATTGGTCCGACCTAGCCTCCCCGCCTGCATCACGTGCCGCCGGGTTACGTCCGCTACCTGCTCTTCATCTACATCGGCGCTAGATCCAACCCTCTCCCTTCGTCGAACGCATCGCCAGATCCAGCCCTCGCTGACGCCTGCTTCTGCAACGCCCGACCAGATCGTTTCCGTCTGACGCCTCATGCGACCAGATCGATCCCGTCGCTGCCATATTCCATCTTCCCTGCTTTGGGTCGCCTGCTAGCTTCTTTGACCGCAACGCCGAGCAGCCTTCTTCCTCCCAACTTTCTCCTCCGTCAGACATCACATCTACGCCGGCTCATGGCGCCCGACAGTAGTGCCCAACCACTCACGCGATGACTGACGCCCGCCTCGACACCGTCGAGCGTCGCCTTGACAACCAAGCCAGCTCTCTCGTGTCGATTCAAGCGATTTCCAATGCTTGGAGGCCCGTGATGCCCGACTGGACAACCGTTCTTCTACACCACCGCTTGGGGAGGATCCCTCTTCTTTCACCGGTCAGCCCACCTCTCCGTTGACCCTACCTCCGCTCGCCTCACTGGCCTTTGTCCACGCGCCGCGCGCCCTCGAAGTTCCTCACTTCAACGACACCGATCCCCTGGGTTGGATTGCAAAGACAAAGCAATTCTTTGATATTCACGACACTTGGGAGGGACAGAAGGTCTTCTGTCCCTCTGATGATCATTGCCATGGAGGGTCCCACCATCCATTGGGTTCGTTGGCTACGTCAGTCGACCCCACTTCTTTTATGGCCCGACCTGTCACAAGCGCTGGTGAAGCGCTATGATCGTCGTTACTCAGGAAATGCGGTGAAGAGCCTATGTGCCCTCCGACACACCTCTTCAGTGGATCAGTACATCGAGGAGTTCATCGAGCTCATCAACCACGTCCTCGGACTTCCTCCAGATCATTACATCCGCTTCTTTTTCAGGGTCTCCAACCCCACATTCGCTCCCGCTTGCGCACCCATCATCCTTGTGATATCAAAAGAGCTTCTGGAGGAGTTGAGTGAGGGTATTTATTTCTCCAAGATCGACCTGCATTCCAGTTACCACCAAATTCGAGTCTGTGCAGAGGATGTTCCGAAGACCGCTTTCCACCCGCATGACGACCACTACGAGTTCTTGGTTATGCCGTTCGTCCTAACCAACGCCCCGCCAACCTTCCAGGCCACAATGAACGACATCTTCAGGACGGTGTTTCGTAAGTTTGTTCTGGTTTTCTTTGACGACATACTTGTTTACAGCTTGACGTGGCAAGATCACCTACGCCACCTAGAAACCACCCTGGGGACCCTACGACATCATTCATTGGTCGCCAATCTGAAGAAATGTGCGTTAGCTCAACGCGAGATCTCTTACCCAGGCCACACTGTCTCCGCACAGGGCGTGGCAATGGACCAAGACAAGGTCGCGACAGTTCTGCGGTGGCCTCCACCGCACTCCTTACATGTGGTTCAAGGTTTCCTCGGCTTGTCCAGCTACTACCGTCATTTTATCCGCGAGTACGACAAGCTGGCACTTCCTCTCACACGTCTTCTGCGCAAGACGACTGACCCGACCTTTCGATGGTCCCCCGAGGCAGCTACTGCCTTCAAACGGCCCCAGTTCTAGCCATGCCAGATTTTACTTAGCCTTTCATTGTGGAGTGTGATGCCTCCAGCTCAGGCATTCGCACAGATGGTTGGATTGGTCCGAGTTCTCTTACAACACCTCCTTCCATTATTCGGCCGACATGACCCCTTTACAGGCCGTCTACGACCGCCCACCACCCACCGTGATTCAGCACCTTCCGGGAGAATGTCTTGTTGTGGTAGTGCACACTCAGCTCTTGTACCGAGTTGAGATTCTCAGGATCTTGAAGACCCACCTCCTCCATGCTCAACAGAAGATGATCCACCATGCGAACAAGCGTCGAAGGGATGTCCAGTTTCAAGTGGGGGATGCGGTATTCATTAAGCGTCGACCCTACTGCTGGACTTAAGTGGCGACTCGCTCTCATCCCAAGCTAGCTGCTCGCTTCTACGGCCCATTCGAGATGATCGCCCGCATCGGCGAGGTGGCCTACTGCCTCCGCCTCCCCGCCCATAGTCGCATCCATCCAGTCTTCAAGGTGTCCCAACCCAAGCGGGTGGTAGGAGACCACTCGGTCGAGGAGACCCTCCCACTGGACATTGCATCTGATGGATCCACCGTTTATCTTCCTGAGACGATCTTGGTCCGCAAACTCATCACCGTGGAGGATCGGGTCCAGGAACAGGTTTTGGTCGCATGGCGACAACGCCCTTACTCCGATGCGACGTGGTTGGACCACTACGACTTTCACAGCCAGTTTCCAGAATTTTGCCTTGAGGACAAGGAAACTTTTTCAGAAGGGGGTATTGTTGCGGACATAGAGGAGGATGGCCTAGAGGAAGGGCATCATCGACGTGACGCGTATACTCTTGAAAGAGTAGGCCGGTGGAAAGGACTACAATAGCATGATACGGCGTGGTCGTCTTTTGTTATGTTCTATTTTACTCGTCGTACTCTCTTTTTCGTTTTTGCATTTGCCGGAAGGGGTTATATAACTCTCAGCTCCTTGTTTTGGGATTATCTTGTATCTTGGATTTTGAAATCTATTGGAGCCTAGGGCTGGCCAAGTGGGATCTTCCCCTTGGAGTTCGTTTCTCTCCCCACCCGTAACAGTTTCTGTCGAGCTTGATGTGGGAATATAATACAGAGGGGGAAATTATATATATATATAGAGAGAGAGTGAAAACTCAACTCCAAACCTCGACGTGGGATTAAACTATACATATAAAAAGTAAGCCTTTATATGGCTTTTACATGAGCTAAGTCAATTCTTCTACACTTGCAATTGCCGAAACGACATCCGCAATAATCTCAACCACAACAACTCTCTTCTTCGTTGATCGTGGCTCAACCTCTTCAACAACATTTTCAGATCTTCTATGTTAATTTCATTCATGGCCTCAGATGCAGACACATCATGAGCTCCAGTAGTTCTATCAACCCCACACAGCATAGCGAAGTCGCCCCAATTCATGATCACCGTACTTCGATAATGATTACCTTGCTTCGATAATATTTTACAGTCGGATGTGCCTCCAAATTTAGTTGAGATCAAACTCAAATTATATTGGCAATATAGTTTTTCTGCAAAAACAAAACATTACCTGAACATAGTTGGCCCGAACATCTTTGTTGTCTACCCTCACAACATTGTGCTTCCAATCCCAACAGAAGCTGCTTGTATCCAGCATTCCCAATATTTCTTGATAATACTTATTCAATATTTTTAAGCGCACCATTATCGTTTCCTTGTTAATCACAAGATTACATTCTTCCATTAAGGTTTGGATCACAACTGTGATTGTTACACCGTTCCAACCATTTACAACCTTATTTCCTAAACCCTTATGCTCGAGGAGAATAGTGGATAAAGCGCAATCCATTTGTGTTGTGCAGTGAACATACAACCGTTCACTTTCTTTGGCAGCTTTAATTTTGTTTTTCTCCATTGCCTAGCCTGTATAACATGGAAAGTGAAGATTGTGCAGAAAAAGTCAATTAAATATTGTAGGAAAACAATCATGCACAAAACATTAACATCAACAACAACAACAACACTCAAGCCTTTATCCCACTATAGTGGGGTCGGGTATATGGATCCTTTGTCGCCATTGTGCCCTATCTTTAGTCATAATCTCATTAATGCCTAAGTACATCATGTCTTTCCTTATAGTCTCATTCCAAGTCTTTATTGGTCTACCCCTCCCCTGTTTAACATGCCTAGTGTCTCACAATGCCTAACAAGTGCCTCTAATGGTCTCCTTTGTACGTGTCCAAACCATCTTAGGCTTCGTTTGGCTTCGTTTGGAACGCTCCGTTTGGGGCAAACGCTGCCGCACGACGGGTAACCAAATGGCTGGCGGCGGCGTTTGGTCCGTTTGCGCCCGCCGCGCCATGGAAAACGGAGGAAAAATGCGGTATTCGAACCGGTGCCTCCCCCGCCGGTTCCAACAGCCGGGCCATCTCCTCCCGCCGCCCGAGCTGAACGCCGAAACAAATAAAGCCTTAGTCGAGCTTCTTGCTTCTTCTCTGCAATTGGTGCCACACCTGTCTTATCTCTGATACATTTGTTCCTAATTTTATCCAGTCTCGTGTGTCCACACATCCAACTAAGCATTCTCATCTCCGCAACTCCCATTTTTTGCTCATGTACACAATTCACTGCCCATCACTCAGAACCATAGAGCATCTCTGGTCTAATTGCAGTGCGATAAAACTTGTCTTTAAATTTTAATGGTACTTTACGATCACATAAGATCCTTGACGTGCCTCCCCACTTCAACCAACCTGCTTGGATTCTATGTATCACATCTTTATCAATACCTCCATCTTTTTGAACTATCGATCCAAGATATTTAAATCACTCATTGCGGGAAATATCTTGATCACCCAACTTAATAACAAAGTCATCAGTCCTTCTTGTACTGCTAAATTTAAGCTCCATATACTCCGTCTTTGCCCTGCTCAACATAAAACCCTTCTTTTCTAAAGTGTCTCGCCAAGATTCAAGTTTCGCTTTTACACCCTTGCGCGTCTCATCGACCAAAACGATATCATCCGCAAACAATGAACACCAAGGTATTGCTTGTTGGATATGTCCGGTGAGCTCATCTAAGATAAGGGTAAAGAGATAAGGGCTTAAAGCTGAACCTTGATGTAAACCAACAGTGATAGGGAATTCCTGTGTTAATCCTCCAGATGTTCTTACCCTCGTCACTGAATTTGTATACATATCTTTGATTACAAAAAAAACATTGAACATGTTTAAATTCAACATATTATATATTTAAATTCTACAATAATGTTCATCAACAAAAGATTTTATGCTCTACGACGAGCCCTTTAGTCATTGAACATGGTCATAGCCATGTTATCTCTAAAGTTAGTCCACTCAGGTGTTGCTTTAATTAGGCCCACTACATCTGCGTACTCATAGCTATCACCAATTGTATCTTGCACTAATATTTTCGCGTCAACCTCAACAAGTAATATAACATCATTCTCTAATCTCCTCTATATAAGGAAATTATGCAGGATACAACATGCTTTTCTAATTTGAACTTGTGTAAAGTAAAAAATAGTTTTTAACTAACAAGCAAACAAATGATGATATTGCGCCTTAAAGAAGTCTCACTTACCTGCACTTTGATATCAAATAAGGATATAACAACAACCTCAAGCCTTTATCCCATTATAGTGGGGTCGGCTAATATGGATCCTTTGTCGCCATTGTGCCATATCTTTAGTCATAGTCTCATTAATGCCTAAGTATCCTTATAGTTTCATTCCAAGCTTTATTGGTCTTCCCCTCCCCCGTTTAACATGCCTAGTGACTAAACTCTCCCAATGCCTAACAGGTGCCTCTAATGGTCTCCTTTGTATGTGTCCAAACCATCTTAGTCGAGCTTCTCGCATCTTCTCTGCAATTGGTGCCACTGTTGTCATATCCTTGGTACATTCATACCTAATTTTATCCAGTATCGTGTGTCCACACATCCACCTAAGCATTCTCATCTCTGCAACTCCCATTTTTTGCTCATGTACACAATTCACTGCCGAACACTCATAACCATAGTGCATCACTGGTCTAATTGCAGTACAATAAAACTTTCTTTTAAGTTTTAAGGATACTTTACGATCACATAAGATCCCTAACGCGCCTCTCCACTTCAACCAACCTGCTTGGATTCTATGTATCACATCTTTATCAACACCTTCATCTTTTTGAACTATCGATCCAAGATATTTAAAGCACTAATGTCGGGAAATATCTTGAGCACACCCAACTTAATAACAAAGTCATCGGTCCTTCTTGCACTGTTAAATTTAAGCTCCATATACCCCGTCTTTGCCTTGCTCAACCTAAAACCCTTCTTTTCTAAAGTGTCTCGCCAAAATTCAAGTTTCGCGTTTACACCCTTGCGCGTCTCATCGACCAAAACGATATCATCCGCAAATAATAAACACCAAGGTATTGCTTGTTGGATATGTCTGGTGCGCTCATCTAAGATAAGGGTAAAGACATAAGGGCTTAAAGCTGGACCTTGATGTAAGACAACAATGATAGGAAATTCCTGTGTTAATCCTCTAGATGTCCTCACCCTCGTCATTGAATTTGTATACATATATTTGATTATGTCAATGTATGATACATTTACACCTTTCTTTTCTAAGAGTCTCCATAAGATCTTTCTTGGAACCCTATCATAAGCCTTTTCAAGATCGATAAACAACATATGCAAATCTTGTTTTCTTTCTCGATAGTTGTCAATGAGTCTGCTCAAGAGATGTATAACTTCCATGGTCGACCGCCCTGACATGAATCCAAATTGATTCTCTGAGATGCTAGTCTTTCGTCTTACTCTTCTTTCTATTACTCGTTCTCATAGTTTCATGATATTACTTATTAATTTAATTCCCCTGTAATTAACAATTTTGTATATCTTCTTTGTTCTTATACAGAGGTACCAAAATACCTTCTTTTCATTGGCCCGACATCCTCTTTGACTTCAATATCTTATTGAAGAAACATGTTGTTGGGAACCTTACCTACAATTCATGATTTGAAGAAGTCCTCAAGTCAAAGATAAATATACTTTGTATTTGACACATTTGTTTTCTAATATTGAGGCTAGACTTAGTGTCATCAGACATAGTTTTGCCAATATAATCTTTCTTTGTGCAAAACATCATGTCAACCTATGATCTAGACTATATTAGACTTGTCTCTAACTCATCATCATCAGGAATAAAGTTGTAACAAATGAGCTAAAGCAAAGGATCTTAAGTGAGAAGATCTGAAATTAACTAAGTGAAATATCATCTTGGAGAGTCTAAATTTCGTCGAGTAAAGGTCTCGATATCATCTTGAAGACCTTAAGCTCTAATACTATATTGTCTTGTAAACTCTCAACTACTCACATATCGTCTAATCAAGAAGAAGGTCAAACTCCAAATATCGTCTTGGTAGTATACTTTCCAAGACGATATCGTCTTGACAAGGCTCATTTGCTCTCATATCGTTTTGGAGGTATACAATAAATATCTGGAAGCACTTGAATGAAGGAAGAATTTGCCTAAGGTATTTATCGTCGAGGTGATCTCAAATATCGTCGAGGTCACGTGAAATGTAGTCGAGGAACCAACACGACATTTCATAAGTATGCAAGACAGATTCGACCAGATAAGCTTATCACTTGGCTAGAAGATAGAATGAATCAATTATCGTCTTGAAGACTATAAAGAAACAACAAGTCGATTCATGCTGAAGATTCGACTAGAAGAAGCAAAGCAGTGAAATATCGTCTTGTGAACCACAAAGGGACATCAAGACGATTCGTGCAGAAGATTCGACTAGAAAAGCAAAGCAATGAAATATCGTCTTGTGAACCACAGAGGATCATCAAGACGATTCGTGCAGAAGATTCGACTAGAAGAGCAAAACAGTGAAATATCGTCTTGTGAACCACAAAGGGTCATCAAGACAATTTGTATAGACGATTCGACTAGAGATTGAAGCAGTGAAGTATCGTCTTGTAGACCACCAATGTCACCAAGACTATTCGTGCAGAAGATTGAACTAGTTATGCAGAGTTCAAATTCGACAAGAAGAATTGCATTCAACTAGATATCTAGTCGAATGGCGAAAAGACCAGAATTCAAATTAAAGCGTGATTTTAGCGTCACGTCATTTATTGCCGCCGCAGATTGAGCCAATTGAAGCTGAGCTTTATGGAAAGTTGAGTTCTGACATAATGTTCGTCTGAGGAAGTGACCGTTATCAAATGTTCTTATAAAAAGAAGAGACAGATTTCAGCAAACCCTAATCTTGAGATTCATAATCATTTCCTTAATCATTCTGAAGAAAGAGCTCGCCGCCGACAACGTGCAATTCATTTTCAGAGCTCAAGTAAAAAAGAAGATATTCATTGAAGCTAATCATTTTATTTTTCTGAAGAAAGATTCAGTCATCTTGCCGATCAAAAGATTCAACACCTCGTTGCAAGAAGATTTCTGAAGAGGTCATTTCCGCAACAGGCTTCAAGAAGACTCAAGTTATACAAGTTAAATTTTCTGAGTCTAAAACATCTTTGTGAAATATTGTTTTATACATTCTTCTGTAGGATTTCTGAGGAAATCTGAGTGTAGGATCTTTCAGATCTGAGGGTGGGATCTTTGTTAACGATCTGAGGTAGGGAACTTTACATAGTTCCTGAGGTAGGATTCAAGCTTGAACATGAGTTGTAGGATCTAGGGACTGGATCTGAGGTAGGGAATAAGTTGTTATTCCTGAGCTGTAGGAGTCTGGGACTCTGAGTTGTAAGATCTGATAGATCTGAGTATTTGGAGGAGTTGGCTAAGTCTAGCACACTGCTAGATAGGTGGAGGGGGAAAGTGGACGTACCCAACTCGGGGAACCACTATAAATATCTGTGCAATCTGTGATGTGTGAGCTTTTCTGTGATTAATTTGCTTGGATAATTTTAACATCTGAAAAACACTTAGATACCTATTCACCCCCCCTCCTAGGTGATTAGACATCCCTTAACTTACACATGTAAGTCACAAAATTCCTTTCAATATCAAATAAGGATAGTTCTCGCAAAATTACACATCGTTTCTAAGTAGTCCAAATGCCCTCAATAACTTTTTCTTTCTTTTGATTGTCGTATATTAAAGTATTAAATAACTCTTTGTAGTTGGTGGGATTATTTCCCTACGTGGATCACTCTTTATGATGATATCTGGTTAACCGATGTGAAGCAAGATAGTCTGGACTATTTGTGTATCCCTCGTCCACAAGGTAATATTTACCTATCGACAATGTTTTAAATATCGGATGTCGGCGACATATCGGTTTGAGTTTTTAAATGTCGGATGTCGAAAGTCAGAGACATGTCGGGGACATTTTAAAATATCGGATTTTAATGTCTTATAAGTAAAATTTTTATTTTTATGTATACTAACTATAATTATATGTTATAAAAATAGAAAATTAATATAACAATATATAAAAAATGAGCCATTTATATTACGAAATAAAATCGAATAGTATATAAGATAAAATATTATTAATAAATACAAAATGATACATTGTAAAATATATTTAATAGTATACATTAATTTTATTTTGATAACAATAAGATTATTGCAAATAAAGAAGATTCAAATATTTTCATATTTTTTGTAATAAATGTATTAAATATTTTCATATTTTTTGTAATATGAAATTAAAAAATTGTGAAACAATTATACAAATTGGTTGCAAGAATAAAACGTTAAAAAAATCGAAACAATAAGTCTAATCGATTTAAACATACATAATATAATATTCATAGACGATTTAAACATATGATGCTAGTCTGCTAATATAACATAAAATAAAATAGCGGGCGATATATTTAAATGTCGTGTCGGCCGATATATCGGAAATAATCGGACATGTCGGCCTATATTTTACAAAAGGACATAATCTATTTTTTTTAGAAAAACATATCGTTTTGCCCTAAAAAATGACATGTCGAGAGACATGTCGGAGGACATTTAAAACACTTCGAAATGGCCAGCTCTTTCTAGTGCATTACCCAATACTTTGGAGTTCGATGATGACCCCTCCCATCCAGGAAATACATAAACAAACTTCAGGTTCGAATCACACACTCCCATGACGTTTGTTGTTATAGCTTGTTTTCTATTGCGATATCTACCTTGATTCTTAATGGGAACTGTTACTTCAATATGAGTGACATCTATGACGTCAACGCAGTCTTATAAGATAAATATATATATGATTACTACTCTAGCATACTACTAAATTATAAACGTATGATACAAATTAATTGCTCACTGCAAAATAACGTCATCGTTGTGTTGTTGCATGAGGGAGCTTGTCGGTTGATAACTTGAAAATTGCCCATAGCACGTTGAAATGTCTATTGATTGTATCAATTGAAGGGAGATACGTCCCGCAGTCATCTTGGAATTTCTTATTATGAGTTAAGACAAAAACGCTGATTGGTTTTCTCACCGAAACGTTCTGTGTCTCTTAATAATCTACCCCCCATAAGAATGTTACACAGGGTTTCAAATGAGTTTCTATTCATACGGAGCTGGTTAAAACAATTTACTTTTGGCCCATTGTACAAACGGTTGAACGTCTTTCATAGAATATTCTTAGCGTCGGATTCTACAAGATCTCTTGATATCTTGGGTTTCATCAAAACTATAGTGGCCGCAGCAAGAGCCGCTGCAACTGCTGCCCTCCTACGTCTACGACGTTTGATTGTTTCATCCATCTACATATTCACAATAATGCATAAACAATTAAACAAATACACCTACGTGCAAGCACATAAACACGTAAACATCATGACATACACAAGTTGCGCACACCATACCTACATAAAAACACGCATACACATACACACTTTCATCCACACAACACACAAGCATAAGGACAATCACAAATCACACACCATAACAACACAAGCACACACTTACATAAAACACAAAAATTTACACAGACACATACACACAAGCACACGTATACATACACACACAATATCATCCACATACACACACAATATCATCCACACACACACACAATATCATCCACACATACACACAATATTATCCACACATACAAACATATGAAAGCACACACGAACACCTACACACATAAACACTTACACACAATTTCATCCACACATACATACAAACACATGAAAATACACACAACACCTACGCAAATAGACACACACACAATTTCATCCACACATACAACGTACAAACACATGGAAACACACATACAATATACAAACACATGGAAACACACAATGACACAAACAATACACACATAGACACAAAAACACACACACATTCGTCCACACATACACACACATATTCATCCACACATACACACACATATTCATCAACACATACGCACATTCATCCACACATACACACATACAAACACATGAAAACACACACATACACACAAGCACACATACACACAAGCACACATACACATACACATAATTTAATCCACACAAACACATGGAAACGCACAAACACCTACACACATAGACACATCCACACAAGCACACACACACACACACACACTCTATACCAACACATGCACATAAAACACACATAAACACATGCACACATAATAATACACCATGAACATCACTACGAAACACATGTTGCACACACACACACACATAATACCTAAATCCTCAAATTAAAGCCTAAAAAAAATTTATCACCATGAATATACATACAATACCTCCATTATGAACCTAAAAAACCGAACAAAAATAATCACATAACCCTAGAAAAAACCTAAATCCCAAATCCTACACAAATGTCTAAAAACAAATTCACATAGCAAGCATACCAACTCCTAAATCGCAAAATCCAACCAAAAAATCTTCAAATACTCATCACACCACCTTCTTACTCACGACCTAAGTTATTAAAGGCGCAAGGCGCACCGAGGCGCAAAGGGGCCTTGGAGCCTAGGAGCAAAGCGCAGGCGCGCGCCTGAGGCACGTGAGACGCAAAAATGAGGAAAAATAAAATCAGCGAATTGGGCGCCCAATTCGCTGAAATTCATTGAAATTCAGCGAATTGGGCGCCCAATTCGCTGAAAATCAGCGAATTGGGCGCCCAATTCGCTGAAATTCATGGAAATTCAGCGAATTGGGCGCCCAATTCATGGAAATTCAGGGAATTGGGCGAATTTCAGCGAATTGGGCGCCTAGGTGCGCCTTGGGTGCGCCTCGGGTGCTCCTTAGGTGCGCCTCGAGTGCGCCTTGGCGCGCCTCAGGCACATCGCCCGCCTAAGCCTTGTTGGGGTGCGCCCGGTGCGCCTAGGCGCGCGCCTTGATAACTTAGCTCACGACATTGAGGAAAAATGAAAAAAGGCCATAAAACCTTACCTTCAAGCCGTTGGGCAAGAGGAAAGGTTGCTGCCATCGACGGGGAAGGATCGGAAGGAGCTTGTGTCTCGCGTGAGAAGAAGGCGCAACGGTCGTCTTCGCGCGAGCAGTGGAGAACGGGAAGAAGTCACGAGTACCGAGTAGAATCACCAAATCTTACCTCGCGAGCTCGGAATTAGGGGAAGAAAATTTCGCTAATTTCAATTCCAATGTCTATCAATTTTTATGGGCGCTGAACATCAGAATTTGAATTGGGGATTCAATTTCAATTCCTTTCCTCCAATTTCACCCAAACGAATGGGGCCTTACACAAATTCCCATATATATGCGATACTATCAACTCATTTTTCCTCCCAAAAAACCTAAATACATTAACTTGCTCATTTATCACTTTTTTGGAATACCTCCACAACATTGGGGGACTCTATGTAAGAACCCAACCCACAATATCAGAGGTATGTACCACTTTGGTTCAGCCCAACCCATACTAAATTGAACCACACAGTTTTTATTCTTTTCCGCAGGTGGCCTATGAGTACTTTTTAGGAGGTCACCATCCCATGACTACTCATTATATCACACTTAACTATGGAGTTTCCAACACAACTCCACCACTTGCTCCGAAAAGGCATCTTTGATATTTGAGAGTCTAAATTATTTCTTAAGCCCAGTTTTTTTTTTCTTTCAATTTTGGTGTGATATTTGGTTCATTCATGTACCTCATTTCACCTAGAAGTCTGTCAGTTATGTGAGATTTAGTTCATTCATGTACCTCATTTCACCTAGAAACTGGTCATCCTAAAAGTCTGTCAGAAGTTATCTTTCTCCAAGCCTTTTTGCTCCTAATACACTCCTCACCTCATCAGATCGTTCTCACCAAATTCAGGATATTACATGCCCACCATCTTCTGCTTGGTTCGTTCCCGAATCACACATTGTATTACGTGAGGTCCACCACAACCTATACTAAGCTTAACTTTACGGTTTTATCCTTCTTCACAGCTGACCTTCAAGTATTTTTCAAGAGGTTACTTGTCTCAGAACTAGTCACATTAGGACACACTTAACTATGAAATTTTTGACACAACACCACTTGCTACTAAAAAATGCCTCTAATATTTGAGAGTCTAAATTATTACTTCAGCCCAGTAATTTTATCTCCAATTTCGATGCAAAATTGAGTTCATTCTTGTACCTCATTTTACCTAGAAGTCTGTCATCCTAGAAGTTGATTGAACATATCTTTCTTCAGTCTCTCTGCCCCAAAGACACTTCTCGCCCTAATCGGACCGCCCTCATCGAATTCATGATATTACACTTGCAACGCCTCCTAGCATGCCTTCCTTGGGGCCCGTACTCATGACAACACTCCCGCATTGAAAATTGACCTTATCTCCAAGGCCAAGTAGGGAAATTGCTCCTGCATTTCACAATGTCCATCCATGTTGCCTTCTCTATGTTATTCCCTTCCAATGCACCACACCTGGGAAACCACACGATTGTCTTAGTGGTAATCTCAAGAGTCCAAAGTAGACTCAGGTACATAGTTGTGTGTCTTGTCAATGTCTAACATGGAGGGAAGGAGATCCTCAACAGGTGTGTGAGCTGACAACACATTTTAGTGGGAAACATGGAACACCAGGTGGATACAAACTCGTTTTGTTACTATAAGCGGTGCCTCACAAATGCGCTCCAGTACCGTCTGGGGATGGTATGCTAAGCTCAAACATAGTCTAGTGTCGCGGAGCTTGAAAAACTCGTACCAAAATGAGCTCATGATAATCAGGTTTGATGATAGACTGAGGGAACCCATGCAGACGAAAGTTTTCCTGCACGAAACATTAGCCATTGTCACAGATGTGTGTGTGGCGAAGAGATATGAATTGAACATACTTGGTAAGCGGTCGATCACGATAAGGATGCAGCCAAACTCGTGGAATTTTGGAAGGCGCGGAATGAAGTTCATCATGATATTCTCCCAGCCTCCCAAAATCTCAAATGTTGAAGCAACCCTATAGGGGCCATGTCCTTGTACTTCGCCCTCTGGAAGGTGAGAGACTATTTTAGTGAAGGTGATCCCCAACATATGCCTGAGCCGTTTACATCATTTGAGCCAATGGAGCGTGGTGGCTAAGCGGTGTTAGGTGTGAGGTGTGCTCGCATGAACCCCATAAACTGTTGAATGGAACTAATGATGAAGACAAAGTATCCACTTTTCGGTGTCCTCCACCATTAGTGGGTTCTTGTAGTGAAGGTCAAGTAGGGAAATTGCTCTTGCATTTCGACAATGTCCATCCATGTTGCCTTCTCTATGTTATTCCCTTCCAATGCACCAGCACCCAAGAAACCACGTGATTGTCTTAGTGGAAATCGTGAGAGTCCAAAGTAGACTCAGGTACATAGTTGAGAGTCTTGTCAATGTCTAGCTTGGTGGGAAGGAGATCCTCAACAGGTGTGTGAGTTGACAACACATTTTAGTTAGAAACATGGAACGGGTGGATACAAATTCATCTTGTAACTACAAGCTCACAAATGCGCTCCAATACTGTCTGGGGATGGTATGCCAAGCTCAAGCATAGTTTTGTATCGTGGAGCTTGGAAAGCTAATGCCAAAAGGAGCTCATGGAAATCAAGTTGGATGATAGACTGAGGACCCATGCAGACAAAAGATTTCCTTCACAAAACATTAGCCATTGTCACAGTTGTATATGAGTGGCGAAGAGACATGAATTGAGCATATACTTGGTGAGCGATCGATCATGGTAAGGATTCAACCAAACTCATGGGATTTTGGAAGGCGCGGAATGAAGTCCATCACGATATGTCGATCTTGTAATGAATAGAGAAATTGTGGCTAAGAATTTTGGCGATCCATCATTCATGATCCGGTGTGATCATCTTTTATTCCAAAAAAATCTCAAATCGTGGTGGTCAATCGTTCAATAAAATGGCGACCAACAAGTAAGGACACCAATGGTGGACGAAGAGAACCAAAGCACCGAGTTTTACATTATAAGATGATTTGGTTGAGGTCTTGGGTGTCCACGATTTAGCGAATTATGCCAACGGGTGGCCTTCTTGCATCAACATTGCTCAATGCCCGATATAGGCATGTCACCCTTCGCCATTAGGGACTTAGTGAAATCCTACATTGCTTTCACCTTTGTCGCTGCCAAGGCTTGCCCAAGGGTTGTAAGGCGGCTTGGGCCTCAGATGCCCCATGAAAAGTGGAAATCAAGTTTTTATGAAGCTTTTGGTGAGAAGTTGTGGCAAGCCCATAATGGCAATGAACCACTAATAGTATCCATTGAGCCCTAAAAGCCCATACGTGGCTCGAATAGAAGTGGGTATTTGCCACTCGAAGACCACCAACAACTTGACGAGATCCATGATGACACCGCCATTGAGATAATGCGACCCAAATAGTCAACCTACTGCAACCGAAAAGGCATTTCTTAGGTTGGCGAAAAATTGAAAGCGAGCCAAATGGTCTAAACACCGTGCGCATGCAGTCAAGATGTTCCTACCAAGAGGAATTATGGGCAAGAATGTCATCAAAGAAAATGAGGCCAAACTTACATAGGTGAGCGCAAGGCAACATTCATACTGGATTGAAAAGTCGCAGGATCGTTGGTCAACCCGAAATGCGTGAAGAGGAACTTGTGGTCTCCATTGCGAGTGCAAAAGACCATTTTGTTCACATCGTTCGGATGCCACCAAATTTTATGATAACCCGAACAGAAGTCCAATCATGAGAAGAATTGAGTGCCTCAAAGCTCATCTAGAAGTTCATGAATCACCTGTATTGGGTGTTGGTCTGAAATGGTTGCTTTGTTCAGCTAGCAATAGCTGATACAGAAACGCTATCGACCGTCCTTCATTTGCACCAATAACACATGACTTGGCAATGTGCGCACATCTTACTGAATGACAACCCTAACTAAGGTTTATGCAATTAGATGCTCAATCTAATCATTTTGAGCATGGTCGCAGTGGTGTGTTTAACGGAAACCAAAATGTTCTAAGGAAACTCCAAGTGAGTAAGATACACCCAACGACCTTGGAAGGAGGGTCGTCATCCAATAGTTCAAGTCTGCTGCGCCAATTTCCTCCCCTTCGGCACACAGTAACCTGTGAAGTACCTTGTTGGGACATCATTGTTGAGGAGAGTAAGGATGCTTGCAACGGAAACAATGCACTTTGTTCCGTAATTCTTGGTACTCCTTATGGGATGGTCGTTGTGGCAGTGGTTTGGGCCTTGTTCCCAAAGCCAAAGATGGTGTCTGCCCTGGTGGTGGTCGGTGGGATAACATAGTGGATTCAACGGCAGGGACTAAACGACCGATGGAGTAGTTTTAGATTGAACAATGAGAGGACTTGTCTAGTAGTTATAGTGTCTTGAGTGGTTGGTAGATTCCTCGAAGAAAGAAATAAGCTTGTCCTCAATGAAAGCAACTCTTCGGATCTCCTGGTGATTGTGGAGGGAGTTGGACAGGGGAGGCATTCCCATATGTTAATTGAGTCAAATTGTCAGGCATTGCTTAACTGCTCAGAGGCACTACCGTGGAGGCGAGAATCATATCGATTGACCAATTCCTTCTTCAGCTGTCCAGGTCAAGGAAGGATTGAATTATCATTGCCAGTGCATCAATTAAATCACTTTTCATTCCATAAAAAGATCATTGCAAGTGGCACTTTGTGCACTTTAGGAGTGGCCTTTATTTTGAGGCATTGTTTTGTGAGTGTTATCCACCCTAAGGTGTCGAAGGGAGAAATTTCAATTCAATAGTTTGGAGCGGAGACTCCCATAACGTAGTTAACCTAGAAGGATCCTTAGAAGCCGAGTTCACGGTTGGCGAGGCAGAGGCAATGCATGTTGACCGGGGGACCCTCTCCGTGGATGACAGTTTATTAAGGACATCTCGACATTCCACATTGCAGTTGAGCTCCATTATTTTGTCCGTCATGGCGCCAACGAGAGACATTACTAAGTGATCAGGAGCTGGATAGGAGATGCGCAACCCGAAGCAGTGCCATCGAACTAGGGTGCTGCGTACCTGAGTGATCGATTGATTGGAGCAAAAATAAAGTTGTCATGATAACATGAGGAAGAGTCTGGAAGCCGCGTGTAAGGTAGGTGAGTGGTTAGAGAAGGATGCTGATCAATGGCCTCTCGGTCATTTCCTGCTCTCTTGGTGGCATGGATGAGAACCGGTGCTCGATCGGTTGGTGGGTTGATTGCTGGAAGGACGAACAAAATAGACAAATCAGACAGCGCTAGGGCGCGCGTTAGGACTGGTGGCCGGGAAATTCAGCAAGCATCGCGGCAGGTCGAACCAAGTTCTTCGCAATCGAAAGTGGAAGAGAAGGAAATCATGCATTCCATTGAAAGTGTAACAAGGATACATGCAAGAGGAGATCCTCACTCTTGCCCCACACCCTCTGGGTGTCCAAAAGACAATACAATTTCAGCATACCCAAAACCCTTACACTCATTCTCTTAATTCTCTTATGTATGTGATATAAGTCAGCTTACTTTTCCTATCAAAAACCTGAAACCCTTAACTTTACTCCTTTGTCACTTTTCTAGAATAAACCAGCAGCATCAGCACCCAAGGGTCTCATTGTGCCTCCTAGCGAGACTTCTTTGGGGCCATACTCATTGCATTGGAAAATTATTAACAAGAGAGAGTGAGTGAAAAGGGACTTAGTCATGCCTGCTAGTGTTGTAGTCCATTTAACTATAGCATATTCATTAAATTTGAAATATACCAAATGATCTGACTAAGCATGCTCTCCATTTATTATTTCCATCACCAAGCAGCAAATTAGAATAAAGCACAATTTTTACATTGTCTAATCATTTTTTTGTTCGAAAAATGATATTTAATAAAAATTTTTTTGGCAGCATTATCCTTGATGCCTGTTTGCTCTCATTAAGATAATCTATGAACACGTGAACATTATATTGTCATTGAAGGTAATTTTTTTGTTGTTTAGTCACATGGAATATGCAAACTTTATGTTGGTATTGAAACACGACACAATTGGCGCTCACTAAAGAGCTCAAGTTTTGGGGTTGAATATGGATTTAACTGCTGATTATAGCATCCAACTTCAGTCCCCTTAGTAGTCTCTATTGAACAAGTGGTATCGGATGGTTTGACTAGGATCAAGTGTGTTCATGCATTTTATTTTTTGGCTAATGGGTCTTGACCACTGTTGTGGATATCTTCCAACATGGCCAACATGTCTGCCGACGTAAAGGTTTCATGGGCAAAACGACACATCTTTGATATATTTTTACAAAATATCCTTTTGGAATATATAATATGATATATTCGTTATCGATTGATTTTTTCGCCGATATATCGACCGATATATCCGGATGTTATATCTGCTGACTTATTTCAATTTCTTTTATTTAGTGTCTATGGTCAATAGACAAGAAAACAAAATTATTTTGTTGGTAGGTTGCTTTGTATCCTTCCTATGATTTTTTTCCATATGCCCGTCCGTCATTGACTTCGATTCTGCGAGCAGGCGGACAATGAACGTGTGAGCAGCAGCGAAGCGCTGTGCGTACGGGCCGTGGAAGACAAGCAAGAAGGGCGTCGAGCGGAAGGAGGGCGTGGAAGAAAGCATGCAAAGAGACGAGCTAGACGGGGCGTGGAATCGGCGGGATTGTACAGGAGAAGAGCTGGCAGAGGCAGGCAGACCAGTTGTTAGAATGCGGTTACCGAACATGGAGATTAGGGCATGAGAGAAACACTGGCTCGTCCACTCCCTCTTGTTTATTCCAATAATAAGATAATGCCTAGATGAATACAAGACTTGGACACCTGCTTTATATACTAGGATGGTTTACCACTAATACATAACAACATAAACTGCGATGACACTGGCCGAAGCCCGTGCACGATGAAAGTTAACCTGCACATATCACTGACCGAGGGTGGGATCACCCATGATCGTATCAACGCCTCCTCGACAACTCCCTCGGCCCGACTTTAATCATGCCACTCGACGCCCCTATGCGCCAACCTCACTTCTCAACAATATCCTAAGCCAACAACTGTCTTCCTAGTTGACCCCACAACTTGTTGACTGCTCCCCGGCAAAACCCCCCTCAATTGAGACAACACGTTCATTTTAGTGCCAAGCACAAATTATATTTAATTGACTCGAGATTATATTTAATACAATAAGTTAATATAAGTATATAAACATGATCAAACATGATCTTTGCGACTTTCGACTTGTCTCATTAGTTAAGATTACGCTTGGGATTATGTGATACCCGCATTTGTTTCATGCCAATCTCATTTTTTAATTATTGTTCGATCTAGTAGGATGACTACGATAAGACTAGGAAGATATGTGTTTTACATTAAAGCACTGGTGTGGGTATCTGTTACGTGCTCATTGTGGGTGTGGTTGGAAATGACATAGTGTAGGATGGCAGCAGGGATACAAAGGGGGCGAGCCCTAGAATGGAGGTAGAGGAGAGAAGATTAGAAGAAGAAGCTTGGGGATGAGATAGAGAGGAAACCTTAGAGGGGAGGCCGGAGGGTAGAGAGAGAGGGAGAGGAATTTTAGAGAAAGAGAGAAATTTGATATTTCATTGCTTACCCATTCCATACAAGGACTGGTCTATTTATAGACCCACAATACTATCCTAACAAATAAAAAATAATAATAATAAGACTCGACTTGATTTACTCGGTTCGACTCGATACAACCCATAATACTAAATACAATACGACTGACTCAACTTGACTCAACTCGACTCATACAATAAAAGACTCGATACAAATCGAATTAATAAACTCCTAATACTATATAACCAACGGCGTAGGATCCATAACATCTCACCCGTCCTCGAAATCAAGCATGCCCTCAAGCTTGAGCTCCACGCGGATGATCGGCTCCTCGGGCTGCTTGATTTCGTGCCAAAACAGCGCATGGTAGCACGTTGCGGTGGTGGTGGCGTCTGTGAGTAGCGGCGACGACGTCAGAAAAAGGGGCGACTAAAGAAATGTGGTCGGCGGGTCCGACGGAGCGGCGGGAAGCAGCAACGGTAAGGAGGCTGAGGAAATAGCGGCCAGCGGCAGGAACGGATCTGGAGGCGGCGGGGAGGCCGGAGGGATCGGCCGGCGAAGCAAAGGCCGGTAAAAGGGGTGGTGATGTGGTCGGAGGAAGCGACAAGGCAGGAGTCAACGGAGCAAGTTCCGACAGAGGAGGCAGTGAGGTGGCAGGGGAGAGCTGAACCGGGGCTAGCATCAACAGCGGAATGACGGCCACCGTGGACAGGTGGTACATCAGCAGCCGACAACGGAGATAATGACTGCAAAAGGCGAGTCGATGGCGAGAAATATGAGTACGGCGGCTGGTGGCTGTCGAACGGGGTCGGGCGCATCAACAGTGGCGACTGAATAATCGGTGGTGAGACCGGTGGCGTTGCGGCGGGTTGATGACGAGGTGGCAAAGTGATGGAATAGCCTCCTGTGGGTGGAGGGAAGCGGAGAGCGTCGAACTTGCGGGTGATCCGAGCTTCAAAACGTTCAAACCGATAAAACAGCTGTGCACACATGTCAACGTCAGCTATATTAATCAATTCAGACCGGCATGCCCAAGCTTCCAAATAATAACGTCAGGGGGCTCGAGGAGATATCAGAGTGGGTTGCTCGATATTAGGAAGCGAGCGTGCAACCCCGGGCTCGATGGAGATGGAATGCAGAGGTGGTGTGCGACCTGGGCGAGCAAGAAGCAACGACGGTCTGCTCAAGAGAAATGACGGGGTTGATTGGTGTGGGTTCGACAGGACAGAGAAGCATGCTGGCTTGATGGAAGGAAGCGTGCAACGGAAAAGCAGAGAGGAGGGGTCTTCTTCTCTGAAGCAGCGGAGACGCAGAGAGGAGGGGTCTTCCACTCTGAAGAGGCGGCGATTGTTATGGGGTTGTTGGTGGGCTCGATGGCGGAGATGATCCCGCGTGGGTTCAAGTGACAGAGACGATCCCGCGTGGGTTCGAGCGACGGAGACGATCCTGCATGGGTTCGAGCGACAGAGACGATCCTGCATGGGTTCGAGCGACGGAGACGATCCCGCAGGGGCTTCTTTGGGGTGGTTGTCGGATGAGGTTAACGAAGCAGCGACTGGAATGGAGGTTGGAGGAGCAGCGCCGGGGAGATGTTGACGTGCAGCCAGGGGGAAGGGGAGGAAAGGTGCCTCTGATACCAATTATGTTACGTGCTCGTTGCGGATGGTTGGAAATGGCGTAGTGGAGAATGACATCAGGGATACAAAGGGGTAGAGCCCTAGAATGGAGGTAGAGGAGAGAAGATTAGAAGAAGAAGCTTGGGGAAGAGGTAGAGAGGAAACCCTAGAGGGGAAGCTGACGGGTAGAGAGAGAGGAATTTTAGAGAGATAAAGAATTTTGATATTTCATTGCTTGCCCATTTCATACAAGGACCGGTCTATTTATAGACCCACAATACTACTAACAAATAAATAGTAATAATAATAATCGACTTGATTCACTCGGTTCGACTCGATACAACCCATAATACTAAATACGATACGGCCGACTGAACTTGACTCGACTCATACAATAAAAGACTCGATACAACTCGAATTAATAAACTCCTAATACTAGATAACCAACGGCGTAGGATCCATAACAATATCTTTCGACATGACCGACATGTAAGCCGGCATAAAAGTTTCATGGACAAAACGACACGTTTTCAATATCTTTTTACAAAATCTCCTTTTATATCCGTTATCAACCGATGTATTCGCCGATATATCGACCGATATATACCGACGTTATATTCGCTGACTTATTTCAATTTATTTTATTTAGTGTCTATGATCTAATAGAGAAGAAAACAAAATTGTTTCATTGCTAGGTTGCATTGTGTCCTTCCTATGACTTTTTTCTCTATGTCCGTCCGTCATTGACTTCGATTATGCTTTGTCTTTAGATTTTAGACTGAAGGTTTCTTATCTTCCTTTATTATCGACAACTTCCTGACTTCTTCTGACGTTCTTCCATGCGTTATACTGTTATTAATTGTGTAACATAAATTGTTTATACTAGTTTGATAGACTTTGAAGTTTAGTAAATGTTAAATTATTAATACGTTAATATATAAAAATTTAAAAAATAATTACATTTATATATAATTATGTATATAAATAATTAATTATTAAAATCCGACATGAAATATATCTGATATATCCCCCAACATATTAAATCTGACATGAAAAATCTAAACCGACGTGTTCCTGACATCCGACATCTGCAACATTGGTCTTGACTGCTTCCGCCTTGATTGAGCAAGGCTCAAGAAGATGACTGTCTTGAAGATTCCACGTTGTTAAATTTGCTCTTGATAATACTTTTGATTAATTTTTCAGTTTGAGGAGTAAGTGATGAATAATGTGAAGAGCTCTCACTTGAGGGGGAGATTATTTATGTAAGCTGGAGCACGGTTTAATCCCATGCCATATGGTTGACCCTCACCTACTGTCTTAAACTTCTGGGTTGAATGAGTCTGATCATTAGTGTGTCTCGTTCAACTTCGATTGCCCCTTAGATTTCGCTCCATAACACAATTCTATATGATTCCCGCTCTTTGGATATTGAAAAGTTTTGGTTTGAGGAGAAGTGATGAAAAATGTGGAGAACTCTCACTTGATGGGGAGATTGTTTGTGTGCTAGAGCATGGTGTATCTCGTTCAATTTTCATTCCGCCTTTATTTTGATTATGAGTTTGACCACTAGTATATCTCGTTCAACTTCGGCTCCCCGTAATTTTCACTCCATAATACAAATCTCATCAGGATTCCCAGCTCTTTGGATGTCGAAATTAATTTATATGTGCCAATTTGCTTGAGACTTGGGAGATTTCTTCATGACTGCACATTCACTTGTGTTGTAAATTCTCATTGTAGTCTTATATATTTCAGGGGTTGATGCAAAACAAAGAGGACATAGTAGAATACTTCAAAAGAAGAGGCATTTCTTCTGTATTCCTCTTCAGAAGAAATCTTCTTCGTCGGTGGGTCTCATTGCTCGCAAACTCTCACGACCGCGACGCCAAGCAACTTAACGGAACTCATAAAGCTCATGTGCACTCAAGACACGAGGTTCGGTGTCCTCGCATCTTCATGAATCACCTCTCCTGATATTTATATTCATGATAATAGGAAAGATATCTTTGGTCCAACTTTTTATAACTCCGGAATTTCTTTTTACGGTGAAGCAGGCTGAAGTTCTTGCGAGATTTAAGCCTGTGATTGATGTAGAAAGGCTAATCCCTGATATGATACAAGCTGCCAAATGGAGTTCAGATATTCTTCGTTCCTTCTTAGGTACCCGCCACATCGTCCTATACTATGAGGATCTTGTCCACAACCGAACAGTAAGTGCACTTTATACATCTTACTGTATACGGGAATATAACTATTTTTGGTGTTAATTTTTTTTCTTCCAATTTTAATCCCTCCATTTCCAGCAATTAAAAAAGAATACCATACTTAGTAATGATAAGTTAGTTTAGTAAAAATTGTGTACTCTAGATAATATATAGAGGAAAAAATAAGAAATAAATGTGCATGAAATATTCTCTTAAAATAGAAAATATACTGTAAATTATGGAGTGCAGTAGTATACAAGTGTGATAATTTAGGACCATGTACTTATAATATACGGACAGAAGTCACATTATCAGGATCGCGATCCGGATCGTAGGATCTTACGATCCTATGATCTAGATTTGTAAATCGATCCAGATCTTACCTAGGATCTAAATCGGTACATCTACGGCTGGGATCGCGATCCAGATCTTAGGATCTTTAGGATCGCGATCCCGACCCGATTCTACCAGTTCGGCCACAAGAGAACCAGAAACATGTCCAACCCTATCCCGACCCAATTCAACCGGTCCAACGCCCATAACTCATTGTTTAACCTTATCTCAATCCCGCCCCCATACCCCATCACAGAATCATATCATGCTACTTTACCGTATCCCAAGTGTCGATTGCCGACTGCAAACGGAGGCCAAGAGCGATGTCTTCGACCGCTTCCAGTACGGCAATGTCTTCCTTTTCTTTCTTTACCAGGTTCCCTTTCAAGTGATGTCAGTGTCTTATCTTATATTTCTGCGTTTGAGCAATTCAGTGGTTGGTAATCCAGTGGCTTCCTGCTTCCTACTTTCAAGCCGACATCTTCTCTTCCTTTCTAGCGTACGAGCAATCTATCGGTTAGAAATCCAGTATACGAGCAATTCAAGCTTCCTGCTTCCAGTGTACGAGCAATCCAGCAGTCTGGGTTCATCTTCCTGCTTCTAAGCTTCCACCAATTCATAAATCCAGATTTGTTTTTATTGTTAGTAGACATTGGGTGTCCTACCTGAAACTGAATGTGAACTTAGTTGATATTATCTTTTTGATTAGTTATTTAAAAAAATTTAATATAATCATTCACATACTGCTCAATTTATTGATTTGTTAATTGAACATGTAATTAGAGGATATAAAATTCAATTTTATATTTTTAGTCTTAATTTATGAATGTTGTAAGATCTTGCAATCCTCAATCCGATCCTACGATCCGTTCCGATCCAACCTCGAAACGATCTCACCTAGGATCTTGATCCTGACTACCTTGGTCACAACCCCCTGTGCGCCGACATCAACAGTACTCGTCGTTGCGTGACGTTTCCCATTTTGTATTCGGCAAAACAAAATTCTCCATGAGAACCACTAGTGACGGCAGGTGCTGCAAAATTCTCCACGGGGGACTTTGGGCGACTATGGTTTATCCCTCTGATAGCATTTCTTTTTTTTTATACTGATATAATTTCATTTCTTGTGCCATTTATATACTTAGCATTGTAACCCCTTCACTATCTCTCCGCTCTTCCTCCTACCGCTTCACCGTCTCTTCTTCTTCTTCACAATCATCGCTGCAGCTGGAGTTCCTTTCATGGTGCTACCTTGGCGGTCATACAACCTACAACTGCTTGACGCAGAATCTACCCTCCTTATGACAGCAACGACTAGTCTATGTAAAACTTCCTTCTCAAAGGTTCAATCTATTGAGACCTAAAATCTCCTCTGAAATCATCCATGGTATTTATTAGATATTATGTACACATTTCTACAATTACATTCTCAAACCAAGAATGATTTTGAAACAATCACCGCTTTCCTTTCTTACTTTCAAGTCTCTAGATTATGACTGACATCAAGCCGAGTTTGTGCCCCAGTCTCGACTCAAAATTGAAAATCTTGAGTTCAATTCTCCTCGATATTGATTCTGAGCGGAACCATCTCGAAATATTAATAGTTCCACATTCCATGTTTTATTTCTTTGTACGATTCCTTTACAAAATTAATGCCCCTCTTACAGCTCAAGCAAGCTTGAAATCAAAATCGATCCGAATTAGAATCGAACGGGAAACCAAGCCTGCTCGAAGCATTGTTTGAGCGAGCACCCAAACTCAAAATTCGATTCAAGTCAGTTTGAATGACCCGAACCAAGCCGTCTCGAATCACCGATTGCTCGTCTTGTCCGATTCGAAACATGCTTCACTGAAGAAATAGTATATATCAAAACTAAGATCTTGAAGGACTGGCCTTCTGAATCAGTTCATTATTTACCTGTCTAACAGTCTAACCTGTAGCATGTGCTTCTTCTATTCCTGCAGAAAATGATGGATATTCTCAGTTTTCTAAAAATGCCGCCTAGGAAGCTCACAAGCCGGCATGTGAAGATCCACACGAGACCATTATCGGATCATATCGAGAACTGGGATGTAGTCGCTCGAGCCCTGAACGGGACGCAGTATGAAAATTTTATTCGCTCCGACTACAGAAGGAAGTAGAGTTACCTGATCATTGGCTGCTGTAAATATTTAGCACTATCAATTCTTTGATCCAGATATTTATCCTCGATCCTTTTTTCGAGAATTTTGCAGGCAATTGTGCCTCCAGTTTTCCCCGATCTATCATTTTTCAACCACTTGACTTCAATTTGTTTTTTTTATTTGGTTGAACATATAAAAAGAATTAGGATTTAGGAGTTAAGTTTTTTTTTTAAAATATTTTTGAGCCATTTGAGCCATTTACAACAGTTTTTTGGAAGTCTCTAAAGTAGTTCCCTTACAGCCACACTTGTAAAACCTTTTCATTTCATCTATTTTTAATGCCTCTTCAAGCAAATTTGTTCTTTGGTTGCTTTTATGTCATTTCTAAGGCTCAGTTTGCCGTGTAATGTATGTCCGATGAGCTTGGACTAAAAAGTAATCGCCGTGTAATGTATGTTTGGCATGAAAACGGTTATGACCGCCACCAAGAAAAGAAAGCTAGTTTGAACATAAAAGGGATCCTTAGGTGAGGTTGGGCGCGTTCATGAACGATGGTTCATAACAACCTTGTTCACGACCGCTAACACCGTGCCAAACGGAGCCTAAGTAAATTTAGAGGGTTGATATTAGCACTGTTGCGGGTAGGGGTGTTGACGAACTGAATGAAATTGAATAACTCTTCAATCGAATTTAAATTTGACATAGATTGCAGATATTCGAATTTGGATTCGTTCAAATATTTGGAGTCGGATTTGGATTCGTCATAAAATGTTGGAGATTCGAATTCAAATTCGAAAATGGATTCAAATTGGAATTTTAAAATGTTTAATTATATATAATTTTCAAATATAATTATATTTAATATTTAATTACATATATAAAATTTATTTAATTATATATTTTACTATTCTCGAACTATTCGCAAATCCTTTGAATAGGAATAATTTATTCGGATTCGGATTCAAAAACTATTTGAATCCCAATTTGGATTCGAATCCGGGTTCAAATTTGGAATATACGAATTTTAATCGAATCGAATCCCGAATTATTCACGAATTATATTATTTGTGAACAGTCATAGTTGCGGGTCGCTTAGGGCTCTCTCGGTCTGGAATCGACAGACACGCAAACAGTTAAAAGTGAACCAAAGCGGAAATGATGATCTTTTATATGGAAAAACACGGAAAGGGAAAAAATCACGGGGTAGGTTCGATGCCGATCAAATTCACTAATTTGCTTGAGGTTACAAGTGTTAGAATCTTCAGGAGGGTGAATGCCACTTACAAGTACTTGAAAGTGAAAAAGAAGCAACGTCTTCCTTGGCGCTCATGGGAGTGGCTTCTAGAGCAGGCACTGTGGAGAGCAAAGTCCACACCTGAGCAAGAGAGCTTGCAAAGTGAACACTAGAGCAAAGTGGACGCTTGAGCACTTGAGCCAGAGAGCAAGTAGAGTTCTGAGTCCTCGCCGGAAAACCTCAGAGCTCTTTTTTCTCTTCTTGGTTGTTTGTCCTCAAATGAAAGCCTTGGTAATTGCTCTCTCTTGGAATTCGAGATGGCGAATGAGGATGCACGATTCTGGTCACCCGGATTACAAATTTCTTGAAAATGACGTGCATGCCCCCCGAGCGGTCCGATAGGGCTCGTTGGCGGCGATGGCAATGGAAGGCGGCGTCGGGGTCGATGAATGACGGCGGCGGATGCCTTAGGGGCGAGGGTGTGGGCGAGGGTGTGAGCGTGCGCACGCGGGAGGACACGCCCGCGTGAAATGCGACCCGCGCGCACGTGCGTGCGTGCGCAGGACGAAGGTGTCCCACTTGGCCTCTGGGCTTCCTCTGGGCTCGCGCGTGTGTGCGTGCGCGGGACAGAGGCGTTCCCACTTGGCCTCAGGACGAATTGTGTGTGCGACCCCCAATTGTGTTTGCCTCTGGGCTCGGAGGTGGGCGGTTCGGTCAAAGTCCAAACCGGTTTGACTCGAACAACTTTAGGGGAACCCCCATCAAATGCCCATAATTTTCGCGGGTCGTGAATTGTAAAAAGACGAGCCCAGTAATTTTTGTTATGAACGCATGAATTTTGGGTCAAAGATTTCAAATAAAATAACGCACGCGCGGGACGAATCGTTATCCGTTTGTGGCGTAAAATAATATTATTCTTTGCAAGATACTTGATTTAATTATAATCGATTTTTTTTCTGTTTTTGAGACAAAAATATACAGCTTTATTGGGTAATTGGCAACATGCACCCTCTAAATATAGGGTTTTGACACTTTGCACCTCAAATTGTTAAATATTGCAAAATGCACCCTCCCATTACAAAAAACCTGGCACTATGTGCTGACTTAAAGATTTTGAATCGAATGTTTATTTAGATGTTACTTTCACTCCCAAAAAACTGTCAATTCCATCTAGTGACGAGATCATTGAACCATGATTCAAAGGATATCGACAAAAAAGCTGGGCGAGATGTCAGACAGAAAAATTCGGGCTTAGGTTTTTCATCGGGGGCAGAGGAGACATCAACTCGCCGACGATCAGCGATAGGCCAAGGAAACTGGACCGTTCAGAGGAGATCGACGACTAATGGGCAGTGGAATTCCGCAAGAAGGCTGAACTGTTTTTCGGAGTAAAATGGGTGTTGGGAATTTGAAAAAAAAAAGACGTTGAGATCGATGGTTTAGTTAGGGACTGTGAATAGGAAAGTAAGATGCTGAGAGAACTGTAGGTTTTAAAATGAAAACTGTTTATTTGAGGTGTAGCGACTGTGAATATCAGCATTCTAAATTAATAAAACTAATAATATTTATATAAAAATATTTGTAATTCAAAATCTCGCTAAATAAAGATTTAAAAAACAAGTAAAATATCGCTAGAAGCAGGGAGAAATCCGGCAGTTCAGAGGTGATCATCTACTTTGGGCCATTTGGCACGGCTTTTTTGCTCAGGTGAGTTCGGACAAAAATTTCACCATCAGAGCCACCCAAAAGCACACTAATTTCGAACATAAAAGTAAACGGAGTTCCTTAGTTGTAGTCGGCGTTCACGAACGACAGTTCATAACCACCGCGTTCACGACCTCCAACGCCGTGCCAAACGATACCTCTAAATAAAAAAAAAGTATATATGTAATTTATAAAACTAATAATATTTATATAAAATTGAATGTCATTATTCCAAATCTTAATAAATTTTTAAAAAATAAAAAAAATCAAATTATATAATTTATAAAACTAATAATATTTATATAAAATCGAATGTCATTATTCCAAATCTTTCTAAATTTTTAAAAGAACTAAAATTATAATTTTATATAAAATTGAATGTCATTATTTCAAATCTGACTAAATTAAAAATAAAATAAAATTATATAATTTATAAAACTAATACTATTTATATAAAATTGAATGCCATTATTCCAAATCTTACTAAAATTTTAAAAAACTAAAAATTAAACGCTAGAGGGAGGGCTTGAACCTCCGACCTTGAGGTTAACAGCCACACGCTCTAACCAACTGAGCTACTCCAG
The DNA here is from genome assembly GCA_033032865.1 of Dactylorhiza incarnata. Lineage (NCBI taxonomy): Eukaryota > Viridiplantae > Streptophyta > Magnoliopsida > Asparagales > Orchidaceae > Dactylorhiza > Dactylorhiza incarnata. The sequence continues at coordinate 773,960 of JAWHQI010000028.1, read as the reverse complement.
CTATTGTATTCTGCTGTAGTATTATTTCTAAAAGACATGTTAATGTTATTATTTCCCCTTATACCTTTGGCATTGTGTCCATGACGGTTTTGATTACCACGTTAATTCTCTTGGACCATAACGCTTCAGGTGTTGTACTAAACGCATCTTTTCTGTAACCAAAATCATAAACTTTAGAGCTTTATAAATTTTCTTTTATTTGAGGTGGAGGAATAAAATTAGGGTGGTGTTATAAGCAAACCCACTTGACCAAAGGTTTTTTTTATTTTATTTTTTAAAGTCCTTTTTTTTTTCTTTTCCTAGATTTTTATACTAGCAAATCACCCCCAAACACAACCCTCCCGCGCCCAGAAGCGTACCATCTGCCGGCGGCAATCTAGATAGTCGGTGAAGAGCTCGATCATGTCGACTTCGACAAAACAGTTATTTATGTCGACTCAACCGATGAACTCGGACACAACCATCATACTCCTCTTGGGCTCCGACGCATCCGGCCGCAGCTCCCGTTCAACCTCTCATTTCCACTCAAAACACTGAACCAAAGTTCCCAACACCAACCCAATCTCCCTCATGGCAAAGGCTTTCCCCAGACACCTCCCCATTCCGAATGGGAAAATCTTGCCCCTTTCGAGTTTGGACTCCTTTGCTAGAGTAATGCCACTATAACGGTTTTATTGCTTATTTCCTCATGCAATGTGGGAAACCTGCTTCTTCAGTTGCTCTTCTCATCATCCTCAACTCGTCGTTCAGTGCATGCAAGAGGCGATCTTCGTAACTGTGGATTCGACAAGCTTTGAACTCTTATCCGGGCAAATCGCCTGAGAATCCATGTCCTCTATGATATTAACAAGAGAATCGTATCATTTCTGAACGTCACGATTTGACTTCGTGAATGACGAACAACACCGAAGAAGACATTCAACGGGGGAATTCGAGTTTAACTGAGGCAGGACGACACAATTTGGGGCCAGATCAAATAGCCGGGGAGATAAACAGTAAGGTTGTGTTCGTTTGGTAGTTTTTAGGAGGAGGGAATTGGTTTTATTCATTCGAAACCAATATTTGTGTTCGTTTGGCTGTTTTAAAGGATGACATTGATATTTACGATTTTGGGAGGAAGGTGTTTGACCAAAATCAATTATGAGTGTTCGTTAGCTTATTTTTAGGGATGGGATTGGCCTTGGCCCAAAACTAATGGGTTTTGGGTCTCTGAAAATCCTTCTATCCCCCCAAAACACCTATTTTGGTCGGTTTTGGTCGATACACGATCACACGACATTAGGTCTTCTGGTACCTATCTCTTTGATTGTACTTTGATTCAGATGTGATGCTGCTTAGTTTATTTTATATACTTATGTGTGCATACATACTCCTGTTTCTTCCAGTCGAATATGTTATAACAGGTACTTGCGGACACAGTTGTGTAATGAGTCGAACTGGTTGAACACTACACACACCAACCCCTTTTTCCAACGTTGGTATACCGCGGACATAGGAGGAGACTGTTAGGTTTAATTTATTAATATGTCCGCGCGTATCTGGACCGACTTGGAATGACCTGATGGGTTCCGTGTCACTAGGGTTAGACTCTACGCTGGAGATACTATATAAGGTCATTCCACATTTGATGAGTCTTAGTGGACTATCTTGAGCGGAGCCTCAACACTAACCACACCAACTAGCTCATTGTCCTCACGCAGTTAAGGTGTGTAATGAGCGGTAGGCATCTCCTATTTATAGGCACTTTCCTGTCCTTAGCCTCGAAAGGTCAGGCGTTGACAATTCCAGTCGGTGTAGTTAAGCATCTAGTATTTGCCCCCGTGCTGAGAGTTAGCCTGCAAAGAAAAACAAGAAATAATGAGCCAAGTGTACGCATCAACCTCAAGCAGACACCACAAGACAACATTCTCAAAGTAATCCAAGCAAGATAAAAAAAAGCAAGCAACACATACAATGAATAAAAATAAGCGTGTGTCCGCGCACAACATATTATCGCAAATAGTTAATAAGTTTAAAAGCCAATCAAATTAATAAGATTTTCTTGACTTCATTCATTAGTTCTAATCGCGCGGAAGATCTCGCTCCACACCAATATAAGCCAAACCATCGCCGAGATCGATGTAAGCATTGTGTGCGACTTCCATGCCCTTGTTCAGTTGCATGCTAATGGTATGAAGAACCTGGACTTCTTTCTGCACCTGCAGATCATAAGGAACGCTCGACTCCACCAGAAGTCACTACACCATATCATGCATTTGGTAACGCTTAATTTGTAGCGGTTTAGTACACGCTACCAAAAGTTATTTATGGTAGCGTTTTTAAGCGCAACTCTAAATAAATAAACGCTACCATAGAGTATCATACCAAAATTGGTGTGCTAATAACAATTGCCTTTAAATTTCTGCCTTACATTAATATGACGGTTCACGAATCGCTTCCCTCCCGATCCCGCCCCTCCTCCCGTTCCCGTCCCGATACCGCACGACCAGTCCGGTGCCTCTTCCTCCTCCTGCGAAAGTCCGGTGCTCCTTCCTCCTCCGGCGAGGTCGCCCCCGTCGTGGCCGGTCTCTACTTATCTCCCTTCAGCGAGCCCGGCTGTCCTCCCTCCGTCGATCCCGATCCTGCCCAGAAGCGACGAATTAGGGTAGAGGCAGAGAGGCGTGATTTCGACTGGAGATCTCCAGATCTATTTCTCCAGATCTCCAGATCTACTTGGAGGTCCTAGCTGGAGGCCCTAGCTGCGACTTGGAGGTCCAATCTGCTTGGAGGCCCTAGCCGCGACTGGAGATCTGCACGAGAGCATCTTCTTCTCCTCCTCCTCACTGTAAGCATCTTCTTCTCCTCCTCCTTTCTTCTTGTAATGGCAGCTAGGGCCCATGGTTGAATTTAGGTTTTTTTTTTCTGGATTTTTTCAGCTATTTGTGGAGGTTTGAATGTGTATGTTTTCAGCTATATGTGGAGGTTTGAATGTATATGTGGATTTTTTCAGCTATTGTATGTATATGTGTATGTGTGGGGGTATATATGTGTGATTGTATATATATGTGTGTGTGTTTGAATGTGTATGTATGTATGTGTATGTGTGTGTGTGTGTGTTTGAATAGATATGTGTTTGTGTGTGTATTTATATATTTGTTTGTTTGTGTGTATGTTTGTATGCATAAATGTGTTTGTGTGTGTATGTATAAATGTGTTTGTGTGTGTATGTATAAATGTGTTTGTATGTATATATATGTGTTTGTGTGTGTGTATGTATATATGTGTTTGTGTGTGTATGTTTGTATGTGTATGTGTGTGTGTGTGTGTGTGTGTGTGTGTTTGAATAGATATGTGTTTTTGTGTTTATGTATGTGTTTGCGTGTATGTATATATGTGTTTGTGTGTGTGTGTGTGTATGTTTGTATGCATATATGTCTTTGTGTGTGCATGTATGAATGTGTTTGTGTGTGTTTGAATGTGTATGCATGTATGTGTATGTGTGTGTGTGTGTGTGTGTGTGTGTGTGTGTGTTTGAATAGATATGTGTTTGTGTGTATGTATATATTTGTTTGTTTGTGTGTATGTTTATATGTATGTGCTAGTTTGTGTATGTTTGAATGTATATGTATGTGTTAGTTTGTGTATGTTTATTTGTGTGCATTTTTGAATGTAATTAGTGAAAGGAAAAAAAAGATTCTCAAATCTAATTAAAGGGAGCTCTACGAATGTGATTCTCAAATCACCTCAAATTTAATTAAAGGGAGCCCCACCTCCAAGAAGAAACTTAGTTCTTTGCATTTCTTTGCATTTTTTGAATGTAACTTATTCTAACCCGTAGAAATGATTCCCAGATACACGTGCGTTTGTATATGATGTGTGTATGTGTTCATTTTATGGTGAATATGTGACTGATGAGTGTGTGTGTGTGTACGCATTTATGTGATGTGTGTTGATATTTTGGTGAATATGTGAGTGAGTGTGTGGATTTTTTGGTGAATATGTGATGTGTGTTGATTGTGTGTATGCATTTATGTGGATTTGTTGATTGAGTGAGTGTGTGGATTTGTGATCATTCTGTTGTTTCCTTCATGCTGATTATGTTCATTCCAGTGATATTCTTGCTAATGGATAGAGATAAGAGTTGGATGACCCTTCCTAGATGTCATCATGATTACATTGAAGGTGTAGATCATTTTCTTCAAACAACATTTGTCCAAGAAACTCAAGGGGAAGAAATTTGTTGTCCATGCATCAAGTGTGTTTTTCGTTATTATCATACCAAGGATATCATGAGAGATCACTTGATTGTTGATGGCTTTATTGATGGTTACAATGAATGAGTTTTTTATGGGGAAAGTGATGAGATGAATATTGACAATCGAAATGATGATGGTGAGTTCATCCATGATGACATTGATGGTATGTTGCATGACATGTATAGAAACGTTGAACAAGATTCTCCTACGCCTCAAGAAGATAGGGGAAAAGCAAGTGAAGGGTCAAATGAAGACGCCAAAAAATTCTATAAGTTAGTGGAGGAAGGCCAAGAACAACTTTATCCAGGGTGTACTAGTTTTTCAAAGTTATCATTTACTATTCGTCTGTATATCAACAAGTGTGTACATGGAATTATCAATAAAGCTTTTGATGATCTTTTGAGTCTGCTAAGAGAAGCCTTCCCAAATGCAATACTTCCTGATTCTTTCAACGATGCAAAAAAGACGGTGAAGGATTTAGGTCTTCATTATCAAAAGATACATGCATGCCAAAATGATTGTATGCTGTACTGGAAGGAGCACAATGATGCTTCATCTTGTCATATTTATGGATCTTCTAGGTGGAACTCTGAAGGAGATAATAAAGAAAAAGAAGCTGATTCATTAGCTAAGAAGGCTCGTCAAATTCCAGCAAAAGTTCTGTGGCATTTCCCATTGAAGCCTAGGCTTCAAAGGCTGTTCATGTGCTCAAAAACACCTGATTTGATGACTTGGCATGCTAATAAATTGCCAAAGGATGGAAACTTAAGGCATCCAGCTGATGGTGAAGCTTGGAGGACTCTTGATGCCTTAGATCATGATTTTGCTATGGATCCTAGGAATGTAAGGTTCGGCATATCTAGTGATGGATTCAATCCATTTCGTACAATGAATAGTGTCTACAGCACTTGGCCCGTGGTTTTGATCAATTATAATTTACCACCATGGCTAAGCATAAAGCCAGAGTTTCTGATATTGTCTCTTCTAATTCAAGGACCCCAATCTCCTGGAAATAATATTGATGTTTATCTGCAACCATTGGTTGAGGAATTAAAGGAGTTGTGGGAGTTCGGATTGGAAGTATATGATGCTTCAAAGAATCAAACATTTCAAATGCGTGCAGCTTTATTGTGGACAATCAGTGACTTCCCAGCATATGCCATGTTATCAGGGTGGAGCTCCAAAGGAAAATTTGCATGCCCTTCTTGCAATTATGAAACAACTTCTCAATACCTAAAGCATAGTATGAAGTTTTGTTATATGTCCTCTCGATTGTTCTTAGAAGAGGACCACCCTTGGAGATTTGACACAAGATCATTCAATGGGAAAGTGGAATTAAGGACCATTCCTACCCCCTTATCAGGACAAGAAGTGCTGGAGTTGACGAATTTTAAAACAGTGTATGGAAAAAAACAGAAGAAGAAGTCAGACAGCGACACCCATGGAAGAAAAGATCAATATTTTTCCAGTTACCCTATTGGGAGCATAATCCTTGTCGTCATTGCCTTGACGTTATGCACATTGAAAAGAATATATGTGAGAGTGTACTTGGAACTTTGCTAGACATTCCAGGAAAGACAAAAGATCATGCAAAGGCTCGCAATGACCTTAAAGAGATGGGTATTAGAAAGGAACTTCAACCTTTTTTTTTGTAAGAAACGTAAAAAAATGATTTTCAGGGCAGCAACTTTCTCTATGACAGATGATGAAAAGAGAACATTTTGTAGTGTCTTAAAGAATGCTAAGTTGCCATATGCTTGCTCATCCAATATATCTCGCTTTGTGCAAGACAAAAAGCATTCAGGAGGGTATAAGAGTCATGATGCACATATTTTAATGCAGTATTTACTTCAAGTTGCTGTTAGGAAGGCATTGCCGAAACATGTTGCACTTACTTTAATGAGACTAGGAGGCTTTTTCAAGTCCATATGCAGTAAAGTTATCAAAGTTCACGACCTTGATCAATTACAGAGCGAAATTGTTGAAATACTCTGTCAACTTGAAAAGATTTTTCCTTCAAGTTTTTTTGACGTAATGGTACACTTGCCTATACATCTAATTCATCAAATTAAACTGGGTGGACCGGTGCATTTTCAATGGATGTATTGGATGGAAAGATATCTTTGTAGATTGAAATCATATGTTCGTAATGGGAGTCGTCCAGAAGGGTCTATTGCAGAAGCATACTTGGCTGATGAATGTTTAGCATTTTGTTCAAGGTATATGCATGATGGGGTGAAAACAAGATTGACCAGGTATTCTGGGGGTCAAAACTCTGGTGAAACACGTTCCATTTTTCCCTTTGTACAAATAGGTTATCCGCTAGGAGGTAAGAAGAAAAGAGGAAAAGGGAAGAAAAAGCTGAATTGTGAGGCTATTATGCTAGATGATCTTACCTTAACACTAGCTCATCGATATGCTATCTTCAACTGTGGAGACGAACAAGTTGAGAAGTACATTACGTAAGACTATAATTACTTTGTCTCTTTTTCCTATTATTCAACCTAACTTTATTTCATGTAAATGCAGAGAGCATAAAAATTTGATTGATAATAGACGTGGATTGAGTAAATGGGCTAAAGAAAAGATGCATAGTCAAGAATTTGTGCATTCGTTGATGAGCTTAATAATATTGAGGATGATGATGTAGATCTACCTCATGTTTTTGAGGAGGAGGATTTAAATTTAGAGCCGGATATTTGCGAAGATTTAGTTCCAGAGGAGGAACTAAATAATCTTGACGTGGACCTACATGAAAAAAGTATGCCTGGTAAAGAGATAGGGAAAGAGACAAATCCAGAGACAGAGAAAGGTATGTGTGTGTGGAGTATTTTCTTAATTTGTTAACGTTTCTCTTTTAATCAACATCTAATTATGATATTCTTTGATTTTTGCAGCACATGAAGCACAAAAGTGTAGGGGCCGAACCATGATGAAAGAGATACACAGTAGAAAGTTTGAGCATCGTGTTGTCATTATTTTAAATGAGCACAACCAGCCAATAGGCCCTGATAGAACAGTAGTGAACCAATTTGCAAGCTTTTTGGGTACATTGGCTCGAATTCCAAGTCTTTGTCATATAGATTGTACAGATTGGAGGTTGCTGAACACTAAAGAAAAGATGTGGAGTTATGTGCAAGTAAGTTGCTAACATTTTTTTTATCGGTTAATTTCTGTTTATAAATTAATTTCCAAAAAAATAATTATTTTTGGGTAGAAAAAGTGGATTATTCCAGATGAAGGAAAGAAGTGGACTCTTGCAACAATTAATAGCAGTTGGCGAAGATATAAGAACATAATCAAACATAAGTTTTATAAGCCATATGACAATGACATGGAGAGACTCTTGAATCGACCCAAAGGTATTCCTGAAGAACAATTCAAGGGATTTATCGAGATATTAGGGTCCAAGCAATATAAGGTATGTTATGTTTATTTTTATAATTATTTTGGTTTGACCTTTCCTTTTTTCCTTCTATTTGGAAGACGATACATTTTGATAATGTGTAGAAATTAGCAAGAAGAAATAAGCGATGCCGGAAAAAGCAAAAAAAATATGCACACAACAGGCCGAACAAGTTTTGCATGCTTAAGAAATGAGTTGGTATGTGATTTTGTGATTCAGGAATTCAGAGCTTCCTATTTGTAGCTTAATATTTATTCTATTGTCATTTATAGCAAAAGGCTAATGCAAATAAAGAACCTCCCACAACAGTGCAAATGTTTACCGAGACCCGCAAAAGAGTTCTTACCCGAGAGTACAAGAAATCCTTTGAATATACCCAAAGAAAAATTGTAATTATGCATGTTATCTTGCTCAAGTCTTTGGTGTTTATATTATTAATTACTAAAATATATAAGTTGTAATACATGCTGAAATGGAGCAATTGCAAGCACAACAGGAAGAGAATTGTAGCACAAATGATCTGTTCAATGTTGTTATGCAGAAAGATCATCCGGGTCGTGTCAGGCTAATGGGAAAGGGTGTGACTAAATCTGATTTGAAGGCATCATCATCAAGTACTGGTGCAACATTGGTTGATGGCATCAACGTAAAAGTTCCGGTAGACCTTGTGAAGTCTATCACATCAAGGGTTAAGGCTGAATTGACGCAGGAGATTCTTTCAACAGTCTTAATCAACCTACAACGTGTCATTCCTAATCTTGATTCAGATTCTATTCTTGCTGGATTGATGACAGGGATCCAATCTCCAGGAGATGTCGTTAGCGGACATGGGACAAGGAATGCAAACAGCTCATCTTATGTTGATTTTGAGTAATGTCTTGTTTGCAGGATTATATATTTTGCACCATAAATGCGACCATGTTTCCTATGATAATTTATGCTACTAATTTCACTCTTCATGTTTAATGGGTTGTTTGTTAATTTTCATTCCATGTTGATTTGCATTCATATGATTTGTTGTGCACTAGTTGATGTTCTGTTTGGACTATGGTTGTGAGCTATTTTATTCATGTTTCAGTGCTTTATCTAGAAAATTAGAATGTGTCATGGCTGTCTATAAGGGCATGGGTATAGGATGAGGTTGGATTGATTATTCAAAGAGACATATAGTTGGTGCATCCCACGTATTTGGTGGATTTCCTGAACCAAGTTCTGCTTGGGTGTGTGTGGTTTGAGGCATTATTATTGCAGGAGGTGGATGCTTTACCAGGTGGATTGCACAGTTGTAAGATGCCTTACAAGTCTTTTGCATTTAGTTTCATGCTCCAACTATTACTTGTTTTTTGAGATTGGCAATGTCTTATTCTCATCAGGGGTGCAGAGAAATGCTACAATCGTTCTCTTTGCGAGGAGTACCTTAATTTGATTTTGCCGTCAAAGCCTCCTTTTCATCCACGGCAGTTCAGGATATGTGCTGTTGTTGGGAATTCAGGTGATCTCTTGAAAATAGAAATTGCATTTAGTTTTTATGCAGTTGGTTAAATTTTTATTTAATTTAATTAAGTCGACCTTTACGTGGCCGTAGGACCAGAAAATCAATTGGTGAGGCTTATCTGTATTCCCAGATTTTGCGAGTCTGGAGTCGCTGTTATGGTAAGTTTTAGCACCTAGTCTAGCCAATTAAATATACTTTTAAGGGTACTATTGTGGGCCCATATCACTATACTTGTTTGTTTTCAAGATACTTCTTTGAATTTACATTCTCAGTCATTGTTGATTTAGGAGGCCTAAAATTATTCATTTTATGCTGTGACCTTTTATGATAATTATATGATGCTCGACTTAAGGATCATCATCATCTGCCCATAATACATTTACTTTTCGGGTCACTTCCATCATTATTGCTGCAGTTATAATGTTAGTTTCCTATATATGCTGAATAATGACATGTTTTCGCGTCCTGAATTATTTTGATGGCATATTTCCAGGATTTACAGGTTAAGGCCTCACCACCTGTTCAAACTGCACATGTTCACAATGATCCTGCCATAATTCAGGTGATGCATGCAGAAGTGGGTTATATGAAACTTCTGATGAACGTTTAATCATTGACATGCATGCAACGTTTTATGCAGTCCCATAATCCTGCGCAAACTGCTGCTGCAGTATGCTTGCGCAAGCGCAAACTGCTGCTGCAGTTTGCTTGCGCAAGCGCAAACTGCTGCTGCAGTTTGCTTGCGCAAGCGCAAACTGCTGCTGCAATTTGCTTGCGCAAACTGCGGCTGCAGTTTGCTTGCGCAAACTGCTGGCTGCAGTTTGCTTGCGCAAACTGCTGGCTACAGTTTGCTTGCGCAAAGTTGGATGAGAGGTTCTAGGAAATGACCATATATATACATTACCACCAATTTTCACACATTACCCAATCTTTCTTTTTATCCTTTTTCCCATTCACTATATACTTGCATGATTAATAAAAATCATTATGGATGTAGGGTTGAGTTCTTCAAAAAAGCTGGAGAGGTGCAAGTTGCTGCAAAAGAAGGAGGCATTAAAGGAGTCACGCCGAAGAAGAAAGAATACAAGGACGATCCCGTGAAGAAGAAAGAGATTAATTTTCATGAACAAATTGTTTATTATGAAATTTTTTTCATGTATATATTGAGTTTAATATAGATAAGTGCACCATTGATTTGTATTGAGGGGTTTGGGCTATCTCCCACCTTTTTATTATTAATAAAAATATTTTTTTCACAAAATAGATTTTATATCTATTATTGTCTATATTCTTTATTCAATTTAATGGGAAATAAATAAATTTATTAAAATTTATTTTGTGATCAAATACAAGCATAAACGATATCATGCATAGAAGATCATAAATGTGGCCAAATACAAGCATAAATGCTGCCATAGAAAATCATATATGTTGCCAAATGTAAGCATAAACGCTACCATAGAGTATCTTAAATGTTGTCAAATATAAGCATAAATGCTACCATAAAGTATCTTAAATGTTGCCAAATATAAGCATAAACGCTACAATAGAGTATCGTAACCGTTGCTGTAAAATGAAATAATCGCTACCATTGGATATCATAAACGCTACAATAGATGTACCTATAGTAGCGGTTAGAAAAACGTCACAATACATTGGGTAACCGCTACCATACCCTACGACGTCGGCGGCGGATGTAGCGCGCGCGCAACCGATACCGTAGACCTACAGTAGCGGTTTTTTCACTTACAGTAGCGGTTTTTGAGCGCTACCATATGCATGATATGGTGTAGTGAGTGGTCGCAACCTCGACCTTGAAGCCGCACCCTCTTGTAAGACCTTCTGATTCAACAGATTAATCTCAGAGGTAAGCACAGCTATTTTGTCACTCCTTTCCAAGTTACGAACTCTATCATTTGTGGTACACAACTCCCTTCGAAGCGACTCCAACTCCTCGACTATTCTATCTGGTATTGTCATCCCGGGACCTACAAAAGTAATCGCGACAATGCGAAGGTAAGTTTTTTATTTTTATATACAAGGCAAATCAAATGCACGGAAGGGCGGATATACCCATTATAACCGCCACTGGTACTTGTTCAAGGACTTGATCGTGTTCGCCGAAGTCAATAACATCGGCATCAGATACTTCATCAGGAGTCCACACAGGGTGTCTTTGCTGGTCGGGGTCAGTTCATTGGATGAATTGTTTTCACAATAAAACACCCACCTCCATCGCTCCTTCATCTGCATGTGGGTCAGAGGGCACTCACATGGAGCCGCTTCCACTAAGGGAGGGATGAATATGGACTCGTTTCTAAGTGCTGGAGGTGGATGTGAAGCCGGGAGCACCTCGACAGGTCATTGCAAACTCTCTGCTATGTCACAGTACCTCCTGCACCTGATTCATCATGCTCCCCTAAGATCTCTGCAACGTCAACACTATATTGAGCCAAGGTGGCCACAACTCCAAGATCCGACACATTGGCACATCCGATCATAGTTATGACGTTAGGGTCTTCCCAATGTACATTTATGTACGAAGTGCCTTGATTGTCACTTGGCAACACATTTTATACATCATTAAACTTGTGATATAATTTTTTTACTTGTGTTAATAAAGTTGCATTTATCATGATATACTTGCATGTATGTTCACGTATATAACGTATCACTTTATATTTGTACATGTATTAGTGCTGGATTTACTGCAAATTATCGGAGTGTGAGGGGGTACTACTTAGAGGAAACTTGAGGTAGAGCGTGAGAAAGTGGGAACACTGCATTGTCAACATTGGCTGACTCATGCTTAATGATTTGTTTTGCAGGAGCCACAATACAGCCCGTCAAGTTGAAGTTGACGCTTGCCGCTTAAAGAAATGAACCAAGTGTTTTACTATCTTGTAATCCTCTACTGTTGTATTGTATGATGATGTGATGTCCATCATGTAAATTGATAATGAATAACTAAGGTTTGTATATGGATTCTTGTGTAGTGTGGATATTATATATGTTCTAATGATTGGTTGGGTGATATTATCATGAATTATGTAATTAATTAGATGTTTTTTGTTGTTCGTGAAATAGTAGTTGTACTGCTTATAGTTGTTGTATCGTTTCTTGACTCCTTTTGCTTCTAGCACATAAAACAATGAAATTGTCTCTTACGCTTAGTTGCTGTAAAATAAATTCTTAGGGATGTTCAACGACGGGATTGCTGGTATGCTTTGATCATAAAGTGTCAAAGCTTCTTCGAATGAACTGGAACTGTAGGGTCGCCCCCCTTTATACACCGAAGCTAATTATTGTGTTGACTTTTTAGCTAGTTTATTCATGTCTTTTGATTAGTGACACTAGTATTTAGACCTAAAGTGTGCATATATAGGCGTGTAAGTGTTCCTTTTCACCAGAAAAAGGAAGAAAAAAGCAGAAAAAGTAAGAAATAAAATTCAAATACTCTCATTAAGAAGAGAATACCATGATTACACAAGAGTGATGGTAAAATACTAGCGAAGAATGAAGACGACGAGAGCTGAAACACTAATAATCTTATACTACATTTAAGTATATTTTGGACAAAATAACATAAATGAATACATTGTACATATATTAATGCATGTATCCTGATGGTAAAAACCAAATAGGTGGTGGCCAAGTATGGGTGGAATAATCTGTAAGAAATCGATCAAAAACACCAAGCTCCATGTCAAAGATGCCGACATCACGAGGATGATCTTTGTAATGCATGGAAAGATTATCAGGATAATCATCAGTAAAATATATGCAATTTCCTTTCAATCCAGGCACTTGTTCCGGAGATAAAGAAACGGAGTGATTGCTACCCAAGATCAAGCATCTCCCATTCAAATGATCTAGGCGTGTCAACGAAGGAAACACCAAATCACCCTCTTCCCTCTGCATATTGATTTTGAAGACGAAGAACTTTGCAGTGCAGATTGCTCGCAGATATTGGTCATTTATATGATCCGAGCTAGAAGTAGCATCCCAACTATAATTCTCACCACAATATTGTCGACGCCTTTGTACCAGCAGAAGGTCTTCGGAGGAGAAAACCAAGTACATCTTGTGATGAAATGAATGACGATTACCCTTGTAGATTATCGTGACATGTTGGGGATTGTCGGGGTGGAAAGCCAATACGGCCGCCGATTCCGTTACTGCATAGAACCTACCGTCGTCTGCGTTGTACACGACGTCGCTTAACTCAGCATTCATCGAGGGAGGAATTGGGCCGAGGGTCCAAGCGCAGTCGCCCGGCTTGGCGAGTGCAAGCCTAACAGTGGTTAAGCCATATGCAACAAGAACAACGCCTGGAGGGCCGTTGTCGGATGAAGGAACAATCTTTCGGATGCAGAGATCACGAAACAAGTCAATGGGATACGGAATGGGAAGTTGTTCGTCTTGATCATGATTGCTTGGATAATAAAAGCCGACCCAGGTGGAGATTGAGCTCTCGCGGACACACAATTTTTTGTATTCGGGGTCGGGGATGGCGATCAGGGAGGGGAGGCGCGCTTCCTCGCGAGTGAATGGGTTGAGGAGGCGGGGCTCCAGGGCCAGGTTTAGGGTAACAAGCCAGTTACCTTTGGAGCCGATGAAGCGGCGGTTAAGAATTTCAGGGAGAGGGGAGACACGGTAGCAGCGGCGCTCCGGGAGGCTGAGGAAGGTGCAGGACTCTGACCTCTCGCCCTGCTCACTCGAGAGAAGAAGAAACGGGAAAGTGCGGGGTTTGAAAACGCTACTCGGCTTTCTCAGCACCTGCGCCCACTGCCGGCAGACTCCACGGGCGCGGGCCACGTCCGGGAGAGCGACACGCCCAACTATGGAGACGATGAGTTCATGCGGCAGATTCTCCCATCGGCAGCCTGACTCTTCCATCTTAAAAAACCTTAATTGGAGGCCGGCGGCTATCCAGAGGGATGAGCCAGGAGGAGGATTACATAAGGGAAAACCCGATAACAGTTTTCTTTTATCAAAACCTAACACCAGAATCCCCGCATCCAAGTTAGCAACCTCTTCCCGCACGAACTCCAAGGGAGATCCGGATTCCATATTAACGCCAATTTACTAATAATAACTTAATATTTTAAAATTGGTAAAAAAAATGTAATAACTTTGAAATCAAGGCTCTATTTCTTTTTTTGAAAGAATTTATTCTCTCGACTACTCTCTAAACAATTTGATTTTAGTCCTAATATCAATAAATCTATAATAAACATATTTAATCAAATGATTTTTTTAGGCAATTGTTAACCGCATCCTTAAAATGGCTATTTGCACCCAATTTTAAGGCTTCTTTAGGGTTTCGTAAAACGCTAGCCGCACTCTCTCTTTTTGCGATTCTTCTCTCTCGCCGCACTGCACTCTCCCTCTTCGCGATTCCTTCCTCTCGCTGTCGCCTCGCCGTCGCTAGAGCTCACCTCGCTGTCTCTAGAGCCTGCCGCACTCGCACTCCGGTATTTCGCGGTTCCTCCATCTCGCCTCGCCGTCGCCTCGCCTCGCCGTTGTCGTAGCTCTCGCCTCGCCGTCGCCGTCGCCGTCGTTGGAGCTCGCCTCGCCACCGCTGGAGCCCGCGAGGTATGAAATATACCACAAATTCTCTGTTCATGCGCGTTTTACAGTATTATTGGATACCTTCATCTCATTGTAGTGCTCAACCCATGTAGATTTAGTAAAATTTAGCAAAAGGGGTCTCTTCAAATTCCTGTTTTCTTGGACATTCTCTAAGAACTGAGGACTAGAAAACATGCTTCTAAGGCTGCAAATGTTGTTGTTCTTCATTTTTCATAGTTGCTGAATGACTTGGAATGTAATTCCATGATAACCGACTTTCTTAAAACTAATATTATCGCCAAATGAGAAATCCTGACATAACAGTTGCACACCACTATTTTACCAATCTATTTAAAATGATTTCTACAATTTTCTATAATTTCATTTGTAATACTATTGAACATAGTATGTTTGGTGTATGTTGTGGATGTAGTGTAAAACCAAAATCGCAGTGCTAATTTAGTGTATTCCACCAATTTATTGTAGGTTTAAATTTTGTGCGAGAGAAGAAATGTCGGATATGACGAACGATCAAAAACCACCTTGTTTGATTGTGCATGGTATGAAATATACAACAAATTAACTGATTTAATTTAGTTATGTTGTTTAAATTATTATTGTCATTATTTATTAGTCTTTCTTGTTTGTTGGACATGTAGACCCAAATATTGCAAATGTCGAGAACGTTCAAAAATTTGAAATTGATGTCAGCGCACACTTTAAAACCAATATTATTTTTAGTTCAAGAGAAGACTTAGTTGATTGAGCTCATTATGTTGGAAAAAAATTGGCTTTGTTGTTACTATAAAGACATCAGATAAGGTTGTAGGCCGGCTAAAACCTCGTGTGTTGTTAGATTGTGACAGAAGTGGTCACTATCAAGATAATCAAAACAAAAAGGGTTGGGTGAAGAAGAGAATCCGGGGATCAACCTCCAAGCGTTGTGGATGTTTATTTTTCTTAAAGGGACAAAATGAAGCAAATGTTGAAGAATGGAAATTTCAGGTCATTTGTGGTGTACACAACCATGATATAGTACATTTGGAAGCGCATGCATGTGTCGGTAGATTAGACATCCATGAGGAACAACTAATCGAGCAGATGTATAGTGCAGGTGTTAAACCACGGAAAATATTATCGACGATGAAATCAAAAAATATTTGAAACACCACAGTTATTCGAACAATTTACAATGCAGGAGCTAAGCTACAAAAGAAAGATTTAGAGGGTCGTACTCCGATACAGTTTGTGTACAAGTGCATAGACAACGCATGTTATGTTAGCTTCAATAAAGTAAATGAAACTACAAAGAAACTACATAGTTTATTTTTTTGCACACCCGGTTTCAATTAAATTAACAAATATGTTTCCAGCGGTTTTTCAACTAGACTGCATATACAAGACCAACAGATATCGAATGTCATTACTATGCATTGTTGGAATGACGTCAACAACTAAGTGATTTTTTTCATGTTTCACCTTTATGTCTGATGAAACTCAGTTAAGCTATTGCAATGTTTTAAGTCAATTCTTGAACCAGAATATTTGCCAACAGTTATGGTTACAAATAGAGATATTGCTTTGATGAATGCTATTGCAAGTGTTTTTCCACAAACAAAAAATATTTTATGACGTGTGCACATTAATAGTGTTGGATCTTGTGGCGCCCTTAGAGGGGGGGGGGGGGTGAATAAGGGCAATTTAAAACTTTGATAATTTTTGTAACAAACGAAACATATGAATATAGAGACAAATAATTGAATTTAAAAACTAGATTTTATTTCATCAAAGATAATGAGTAGAAATAATTCCAATAAAGCTTGGAATCAAAGGCTTACAATTAATAAAATCTCTTGTCACTTGTCACCGGTCTTTCTCCTAAGGACCGGTTGGCTATAGCCTATATCTCCCAGATATAGACACTAGCCTCCCCCTAAATCAAATCTTGATCTAGACGCAGCACACACGGCGGCGATTTTCTCCCAAGCCACACAAGGACTTGACACCGCACACAAGATGATGATTTACCCTAGACCACACAAGGATCTAACACCACACACAAGGTGATGATTTCCCCTAAGCCTCACACGGACTTAGACGTCGCACGCAAGACGACGATTTCTACAACGATTACAAGATGAATGTAAATATAAATGAAATACAAATTAAAAACCCCCTTTAGAATTTCTGGACCAAAGCAGCAAAGAACCCTTGAGAAAGTCTCCTTGAAACGCGTGTACAATCTTCGGCTTCGCTCTCTCTTTTCTTCTTCAAGGATGGGGATTTTCGTTCTCTAGAGCTCTCTGGACGATAACACTCAGGAAGAAGGCTTGAAAGTCTGAAAGCCTGAAATCCACGAAGTTCTGAACCCTTTTAATAAAAAAGAGCTGTCGCCGTCCGTTAGCTAGGTATCGCCAGAATCTGATATCTCCAGAGGCTGCCACGTGTCCCACTGATTCGAAGTTTCTGCGCGAAGTGGAGGTCGTGGTTGAGACGTGGGCTGTCGGATATCCGATATCACTATCGGAAATTCGTTAGCTTGCGTAACTGCTGCTCGTCGTATTGTTGCGGGAAGATCGTGCACTGTCGGATATACGATAACTAGCTATCAGAAATCCGTTAGCTTGCGTAACTGCTGCTCGTCGTATTGTTGCGGGAAGATCGGAGAATGGAAGAAATCGTGGGCTGTCGGAAATCCTATACTGCTGTCGGAAATCCGATAGCTCCAATTTCTGGAAAATCGTTATTTTGCTCCAATTGAAAACATGTTATTCTTGCACCTGTTATCTGCACACCATTAATCAAATATAGGATCAAATACATTCGGGATTTGTTATTCTCAAACCGGACGAGTGCGGAACGCATGCTCCAACAATCTCCCCCTTTTGATAATAACAAATCCTTATAAAAAGAAATCGAATAAATCCTATAGAGATATTGAAAAGTATATCATGTGTGTACAAGTGCGAACTTTTGATCTCCATGATCTCCCCCTTAATATGATATGATCTCCCCAAAATATTTTCCCCCGACATATAAACTCCCCCTACATATAAACTCCCCCTACATGAATGCTCACTTAATTAATTAAGTATTTTAAGTGATTTAAGTGATTTCTTAGTATCTTCTCCCCCTTTGATATTATCAAAAGTAATGAATAGAGATGAGGAAGGAGTATTATAGATATATGGTAGAAAATTGAAAAGAATATAGGGAAAGTTGGAGTACACTAGCGGAAGCTTTGTAAGTGATATGATAGTGAGATAGGAAACCTTAGAGATTAGGCTAAGCATTCGAACAATGTGTTATAATGTATAGAAGCAAATATACTTAACCATTAGGAGATGCAATTTCAATTATCAGAGAAAGACACATGAGAATATAGAAAATTGAATTATTTCGGTCCAATTCTCATAAGAAGAAATTTTATAAATAACAATGAAGTGTAGTAGTGATACTTTGAGAAAGAATACATATGAATATATTTAAAATATACATAAAGCTAAACTTATGAACTTATAGAAACTTTGCAAGTATACATAAAAGGACCATGTTGTTTTTGCATAACAAGACACTTTACAATTCTTTCCAAGTTGCTTAGCCTCACAATGCTCATGAAGACTTATCAGGAGGCTAAGTAGTGCTTGGTGGAGGATCCTTTTCAATTTTATTTATTTTTTTTCAAATATTTTTGGCAAAATATATGTTTTGCATTTGAATTTGCCTCTTTTTGTTTTGAATATTCATACATGTAAAGGATCTCCGAATTCACTTGCATGCAAAAAAAAGGTGTAATTTGAATAAGTGCAAAGTAGCAAAGTTGAAGGTAGCATTTATGAAATGTATTTTGTTATGTTCGATCAATCATGATGTATGTATAAAATAAATGTTATTAACATGTATTAGCAAAGTAAGTGTTTGTGATTGCTCATTGTCATAGGTAAAAGATTTCTTATACTTAGAGGCATGCGAAAACAATTTTTAATGACTATATGAAAGTGTCATTACAATGATAACTTAAGATTGAACATCATAATCATGTGTTAAGCTATTTTAACGAAAAATAACACATGAAGAATCATTTATGCAAGATTAAAAATTTCTCATATGAACATTGATAGATATAGGGAATGAAAAAACTAGTTAAGAAATTTAATGTTCGGGAGCTGTCGGAAATCCGACAGCTGGATGTCGCCATCCGACACCTCGAAAAATATTAAAAGATGCGTTTTGTCTTTCCACCGACACCTCACTTCAGTTTTAGGATAATTTTCGAGATCTAGAGCTCCAGGTCGCCGAAAACCTTCAGATCTAAGGTGAGAAAATTGGATTTTTTAAGTTTTGTTTAGAATTTCTCAAATAGTTTTGTGATTTTGATATTCATCTTGGTTTTCATGGAGTTTTATGAAGAGAAAAAAATGTAGAAGTTTTAGGAGATCTAGACATGTTAGATGTTGGTGTTTTAAAGGAAGGTTTGGATCTTGTGATTTTGAGATAGAGATTAAAAATTAGAACTTTTTGTTTTTGAAACATGATTTTCCTATTTTTGTTGTAATTTGTAGATCTAGAAGTTTATATGAAGAAGGTGTATAGGAAGAATATGATGAATAGTGTTTTTCACCAAAGTTTTGATTTTTCAAAAATTATATAGATGTGGAAGAACATTTTCTGTGCGAAAAATTTGTGAATTTGTGAGAGTAAGAATGTTTGTGAAACGATTTTTCGTTAGCATAATTTTTATCTATCGGATATCCGACAGAGGGGTATCGGATTTCCGACAGGTCCATATTTTTTTTTAAAATATTTCTTTTATCTCTCATGCAGATATGTCATCCAGTTGGAGATCGCGAAGGAGTGAGTCAGGAGACGCTCACTCGTCTTATCAAAGCTATCCGGGCATTGAGAAAGCCCAAATCGGAATTTCAAAAGTTGTGGAATTTGATCTCCCCCGACATGAACGTGTCTATTATATGCTTGCTGAGGCAGGTATACTTTCGGTCATTATCCAAGATATCTTCTCCTCCTATTTAGTACGAGAATTTTATAATCATCTTGAGGATCCTTCATATACTGATTTGAATGGAGGAGTTAGATCCAAAATTCAAGGCCAATATGTGGAGATCACTCCCATTGATTTAAGAAGTGAATTTGGAATAATGGAAAGTGAGAATGTTTTGGACATAGTGGAGAATTATAGACTTGAGAGAGATTGGACCTTAATGAACATGTCTTTGCATGGAAATTCTACAAAGAACCTTATAACCACTATGACGACATTGACAGACGATGCTCGTCTTGTTCAAGATATACTAAGGCACATGATTATGTTGAAGTCCGGTGATACTCATAGTATTACGGCTCAACTTAGTCTTGTGACTTATTTTATAGTGGAGAACGAATTATTTTATGTGGCCGATCTTCTTTTGTCTATGATTCGTTATACATTCCGCCTCAAAAATCCTGAGTGGAAAAAGGCACACACCCTCCCGTTGGGTGCGATTATCCAGCATATTCTATTCAAGAAATACACATGGATAGATCAAAGCTTTTATGTTGGATATTGTGTCCCGGAAATATATCAAACGACGTGTATAAAGGGTAAGAAAATCAAAGGAAGCTGCCTACTACGGAAATGAGAGAGCCTCCTATTGCACATGGAGGGTCTATGCGGGAGGCACTCGATTCTTTCCAAACAAGGTTGGATAGACATATAGATGATTGTCAAGAGCATAGAAGGTCCTTTGAAGAACACAAAATGGAGGTGAAGAAGGACCGGACACGGATGCAAAAGTTTATGAAATTCCTTGTAAAGAGACTTAAATTAAAGCCTACGCCTGCCGAAGCCGCGGAATGGGAAGTGCCAACGGAGGAGGAGCCGCGACGCCAATCGGTTAGTCAGGCTCGACGGAAGAAGACAGTGATAAGGAGATCAGATTATGATCTTCCAGAAAGTAGTGGAGCTAGAAGTCGAAATGAGGAGGAGTCGGATTGAAAAAGACTTCTGGGAGCTATCGCCATCCGACATCCTGCTATCGCCATCCGACAGCTGCCCAACCCAGATCTCTCTATAATTTTGTGAATTTCTTGTATGAGACATTTTAAGTACCCTTTTATTAAAGTTCTGTAATAATTTGTGATATTTGGACATGTTATATGATGGTGAATGTTTTTTTGTAAGATTTAGTTTTTTTAAATGTAAGGCTATTTTGATGTTTATTTTATTTTATAGATAATAAGTAGTGATATAATCAGTGTGAAATGTCTAGGATTCCAAATTCTCGCCTAAGCATAGAAAAACGGGAATCCGGTAACGGTTTAGTGAATATATCCGCTAGTTGTGAATCCGTTCCTATGAAGTTGATTTTTACATTACCCTTCTTAATATGATCCCTTATAAAATGATGTCGGACATCTATATGCTTAGATCTAGAGTGTAATACGGGATTATTTGTTAAGTCTATAGCACTTTTATTATCACACTTTAATTCGACACTACTTTGTTGCATACCAAAGTCTTCTAATGTTTGTGACATCCAAAGAGCTTGGGCACAACAACTACCTAGTGCAATATATTCGGCCTCGGTAGTAGAGAGGGCAACAGAATTCTAATTCTTACTCGACCATGAAATAAGTGAAGGGCCGATAAAATGACAAGTGCCACTAGTGCTTTTCCTATCTAAAGAACATCCCGCATAATCTGAATCCGAAAAGCCATGTAAAATAAAGGAATCATTATGAGGATACCATAATCCTAATTTTGATGTTCCTAAAAGATATCGAAAGATGTGTTTCACCACTTTTAAATGTGACTCTTTAGGATTAGCCTGAAATCTAGCACATAAACAAACGGCAAACATAATGTCAGGTCTAGATGCGGTTAAATATAATAAAGATCCTATCATGCTTCTATAAAGGGTTTGGTCAATTGAAACTCCACTTTCATCTTTTCTTAATTTTAGTGAAGCACTCATAGAAGTGTTTGCATGCTTAAGATTTTCAAATCCAAATCTTTTTAACATATCATGAATATATTTGGATTGATATATAAAAATACCATCATGTTTTTGTGTAATTTGAAAACCTAGAAAATATGAAAGTTCTCCTACTATGCTCATTTCAAATTCAATTTTCATAATTTGAACTACTTCATTACACAACTCTTCATTAGTGGCTCCAAAAATAATATCATCAACATAAATTTGTAAAATAACTAAATCATGATCAATTTGCTTAATGAAGAGTGTAGAATCGGCACTTCCTATTTTATAATCGTGCTTTAACAAATATTGAGTTAATCGATCATACCAAGCACGAGGCGCTTGTTTTAATCCATAAAGCGCTTTATCTAATTTATAAACATAATTTGGATATTTCTCATTTATAAAGCCAGGGGGTTGTTCTACATAAACCTCTTCTTTTATATACCCATTTAAAAATGCGGTTTTGACATCCATTTGATATAATTTAAATCTTTTAAAACAAGCAAATGCAAGAAATATCCTAACCGCTTCTAATCTTGCTACGGGTGCAAAAGTTTCATCAAAATCTACCCCTTTAATTTGTGCATAACCTTTTGCAACTAATCTGGCTTTATTTCTAACAATTATAGATTCATTATCCAATTTATTTTTAAAAATCCACTTAACTCCAACTACAGGACGATTTTTGGGTCGTTCTACAAGATTCCAAACCTTATTACGTTCAAATTGATTAAGTTCCTCATTTATAGCTAAAAACCAAAATTCATCATTTAAAGCGGTGGAAACATCTTTTGATTCTATTTCAGAGACAAAGCAAAGGTTTGAAAATAAAACATGTAACGATGAACGAGTACTAACCCCTTTTTGCGGATCTCCAATGATAAGCTCCTTTGGATGATCCTTTGAAAATCTCAATTCACTTGGAGGCACATATTCTTCTCTTTCTTCTTCTTCTTCTCTATCTTCTTCTTCTCTTTCTCCTTCTCTATCTTCTTCTTTTTCTTCTTCATTTTCTCCAAGTTGTTCATCATCATTCTCCACCGAAGGAAGGGGTTCATCTTCTTTTCCTGTAATTTTCTTTTCTACACATGAAGCAAACTCATCAAACCTAACATGAATAGATTCTTCAACTATTTTTGTTCTTTTATTAAAAATCCTATAAGCTTTACTAGTTGAAGAATAGCCAATAAGAATATCTTCATCACATTTTTCATCAAATTTTCCTAAGGAATCTTTAGAATTCAAAATAAAACATTTACAACCAAAAACTTTGAAATAAGAAACATTTGGTTTTTTATTAAAAATTAATTCATAAGGAGTTAATTTTAAAATAGGGCGAAGCATTACTCTATTAATTACATAACATGCCGTACTAACCGCTTCAGCCCAAAAAGATTTTGGTAATTTAAATTCAGATAGCATCGTACGGGCTAACTCTTGAAGAGTTCTATTTTTCCTCTCCACTACACCATTTTGCTGTGGTGTGCGTGGAGCAGAAAATTCGTGTTTAATTCCTAATTCCGTAAAAAAGAAATAAACTTATCATTTTCAAATTCTCCTCCATGATCCGATCGTATGCGTTTAATTTTTAACTCAAATTCATTTTGAATACGCAAACATAATTTTGAAAATTCTGAAAAAGCATCGGATTTAGAGGATAGAAATAAAGTCCAACAAAAACGAGAATAATCATCAATCAATACAAATGTATATTTTCTACCCCCTAAGCTAGAAATTCCAATTGGCCCAAATAAATCCATATGTATTAATTGAAGTGGCCTAGTGGTAGAAATAATATTTTTACTTTTGAAGAATGATTTTGAAAATTTTCCTTTTTGGCAAGGCACACATAATGAAGAAGATAAATTTCCATTTAACAATGGTAAACCTTTAATTAATTTATCTTTTGAAAGTTTTGTAATTAACTTGGCACTAGTATGTCCAAGTCGCCTATGCCATAATTCTAATTCATCATTTTTTGATAAAAAACATTTTAAAGTAGAATTTGAAAAATCAAGAAATTTAATCATGTATACATTATGATATCTAGGTGCGGTAAAAACAATTTCATTTGTTTTAGAATTAATAATTTTGCACAAATTTGTAGAAGATTCAAATAAAACATCTAAGCCTTTATCACATAATTGACTAGTAGAAATCAAATTATGCTTTAAACCTTCCACAAATAAAACATTTGAAATTGAAAAATTTTTGTTACCCACAACCCCGATGCCGATGATTTTTCCTTTTCCATTATTTCCGAATGTAACAACTCCTCCTTTCTTCATCTCCAGGCTAAGGAACTTCTCTTTATTGCCCGTCATGTGCTTTGAACAACCCGAGTCCAAGTATCACACGTCTTCTTTGTCCTTAGCCTGCCAACACACCTAGAAAGAAGAGGTGAGTAAAGATCTGGTTACCGAAGTGGTTCCACCCATAGTATAGGTAGAAGCCTTAGGCACCCAGATTTATTTAATTTTACTTTTTCCTTTTCTCCAGCAAGAGTCCGTAGTGTGACCAAATCTATTGCATTTGGCACATGTAATGTATTAAGAAGAGTATAATTTTTCTAGACTTTTACTGGATGAGGATGCAGTATTAGACAATTTACTAACTTCAGAATTTTTAAAAACAGAATTTCTGGACTTTTCGCTGTCGCCGACGACAGTGGTTGTCGCCGGGCGATAGCTTCTTGACGTGTATCGGAGTACAAACCTTCCAGATCCATGGCATTGGTATCCTAAGATCATATCTAGTGATCTTCGGCCCATTCCAAATTTTTTCATGGCTAGCGTTAAGTCATGAATCTGGTTTCTCATTTCTGTATTCTCGGATACTAGATTTACACATCTACGTTCAAAAGATTTCTTTCCCTCATGGACTTTGGAAATTGAAGATTTCAGATCTCTATCTAAAATATCATTCTTTTTGGTAAGAATTTTTATTGTAGAATGAGATTTGGAAAGAGATTCTTCAAGTTCTTTAATTCTTCCCCCAAAGTGATCACACTCTTGGCAAGAAATTTCTCTTTTTCCAATAGTCTTAATTTCATTTAACAATTTTTTGTTTTCTTTAAGCAAAATTTCATTTTCAGATTTAAGAAGATCATTTCTTTTAAACTCTTTTCAAAAAATTTGCATGTCTTTAAAAATTCAGAAAATAATTCATCGTAGGTTGGAGGAGTTACCTCGGTGTCACTTTGGACACTGCATTCATCATCAGATATGACGCTCTTTCCCATTAAGCACATGTTGTCCTCCTCTTCTTTACTTGAGCTTGAACTGCTTGCATCCTCAGAAGTAGTATCATCCCATGTTTCCACCTTCAACACCTTCTTCGTCCCTTTGTGCTTCTTTTCTTTAAGTTCTTTCAAGTACTTTGGACACTTGCTTCGGATGTGTCCTAACTTCTTGCAGTGATAGCACTCCGGTGGCGGTCTCTCTTCCTCATCATCGTCTTCCTTTCCTTTTTTCTTTCTAAACGTCTCCTTCTTATAATACTTCTTAAATGAATTCCTCCTCTCTGGATTTTTCATAAATTTTCTAAACTTTCTAACAAACAAACTTTCCTCATCTTCTTCTTCGTCCTCAGAATCATTATTTTCCTCCTTCTTAGATCTTAGAGCCAATCCCTTCTTCTTTGGCTCCATATACTCTTTTTGTTGAATTTTTAATTCAACTTCATGAGTTTTCAAGTTCCCAATCAGGCTTTCAATATTAAGAGCTTTAAGATCATGAGATTCAAAAATAGCCGTCACTTTGGGATTGAATTTAGGGGGGGGGGGGGAGATCTAAGAAGATTTCTCACCAAATCACCATTTGAAAAAATTTCCTAAAACTTTTGAGTCATTTACCAACTTAGTGAATCTTGTGTACATGGTATCCACATCCTCATCTACCTCCATCCTGAACTTTTCAAATTCTGACTCCAATTGGAAAAGCTTTGAATACTTCACCTGCGAGGTACCTTCATGAGTAATTTCACATAAATTCCAAATTTCATATGCAGTTTGACATGCGCAGGTTCTATTAAATTCAGTTTTATCAAGAGCACAAAATAATGCGTTCATTACTTTTGCATTTTAATTTGTGCTGATCATCCCATTTATCTTTGGGTTTCTCTATGACAATATCACCATTTGTAAAAGTAGGATGAGTATAATTTGTTTCTATCATATTCCATACTTCAATATCTAATGATATTAAAAAACACCTCATCCTAGTTTTCCAATAATTATAATCGGAACCCGTAAATAATGGTGGTCTAGTTATTCCTTGCCCCTCGGAAAATGCATGATCATGGTGCGCCATAATTCCAGGTGGTTAAACCTTATAAGGAATTAGCCTGCTCTGATACCACTTGTTGGATCTTGTGGCGCCCTTAGAGGGGGGGAGGGGGGTGAATAAGGGCAATTTAAAACTTTGATAATTTTTGTAACAAACGAAACAATATATGAATATAGAGACAAATAATTGAATTTAAAAACAAGATTTTATTTCATCAAAGATAATGAGTAGAAATAATTCCAATAAAGCTTGGAATCAAAGGCTTATAATTAATAAAATCTCTTGTCTCTTTTCACCGGTTCTTCTCCTAAGGACCGGTTGACTATAGCCTATATCTCCCAGATATAGACACTAGCCTCCCCCTAAATCAAATCTTGATCTAGACGCAGCACACACAGCGGCGATTTTCTCCCAAGCCACACGAGGACTTGACACCGCACACAAGACGATGATTTACCCTAGACCACACAAGGATCTAACACCACACACAAGGTGATGATTTCCCCTAAGCCTCACACGGACTTATACGTCGCACGCAAGACGACGATTTCTACAACGATTACAAGATGAATGTAAATATAAATGAAATACAAATTAAAAACCCCCTTTAGAATTTCTGGACCAAAGCAACGAAGAACCCTTGAGAAAGTCTCCTTGGAACGCGTGTATAATCTTCGGCTTCGCTCTCACTTTTCTTCTTTAAGGATGGGGATTTTCGTTCTCTAGAGCTCTCTGGACGATAACACTCAGGAAGAAGGCTTGAAAGTTTGAAAGCCTGAAATCCACGAAGTTCTGAACCCTTTTAATAAAAAAGAGCTGTCGCCGTCCGTTAGCTAGGTATCGCCAGAATCCGATATCTCCAGAGGCTGCCACGTGTCCCACTGATTCGAAGTTTCTGCGCGAAGTGGAGGTTGTGGTTGAGACGTGGGCTGTCAGATATCCGATATCACTATCGGAAATGCGTTAGCTTGCGTAACTGCTGCTCGCCGTATTGTTGCGGGAAGATCGTGCACTGTCGGATATCCGATACCTAGCTGTCGGAAATCTGTTAGCTTGCGTAACTGCTGCTCGTCGTATTGTTGCGGGAAGATCAGAGAATGGAAGAAATCGTGGGCTGTCGGAAATCTGATACTGCTGTCGGAAATCCGATAGCTCCAATTTCTGGAAAATTGTTATTTTGCTCCAATTGAAAACATGTTATTCTTGCACCTGTTATCTGCACACCATTAATCAAATATAGGATCAAATACATTCGGGATTTGTTATTCACAAACCGGACGAGTGCGGAACGCATGCTCCAACAAATTGAAATATTCTAGCTCATTGCAAGAAATTATTTAGTAACAAAAAGGATTTTGAGCATTTTATGCGTGAATGTCAAGGGTTGATTGAAGTCGCATCGGAAAGCGATGTTAATGTTGCTTCTAATAAATTAGTGATTGAGTTTTCTTCCGTAGACTCTGATGTGCTGGGTTATGTTACTATAACTTGGGTAGAGCCATACAAAAATCATTTTATTTCAGCATGGATTGATAAGTACTTGAACTTGGGTATTTCATGCACAAATCGTGTGAAGGGAGGACATAACCAACTGAAAAAATTCTTAGAGGTATCAATTGTGAAAGTGCACAGCGTGCCCCTGAGATATACTTTAGAGGGGGGGGGGGGGTGAATAGAGATTTAAAATTATTTCTATCCTACTTGTGCAAACACAATATAAACTTAAGAATAATGCTCAACAATTCCTCAGACAGAATAAAACCAATGCTGAAATGTAAAGTATAAAAATAGTAAAAGAAATGGACAGCACAAAAATTTCACAACCAGAAGCACAAAGATTTTATAGATGTTCCCCAAAATATGGGTAGTCCTCTCTTCTACCACCTGGTAGGAATGCACCACCTGTGCCTGAGTCTTTTGACAAGTAGACTCTTAGAACCACTGATCTTTTGATAAGGAGATCATGAACCAACCAAATCTTTTGATAAGGAGATCTTGAACCAACCAGATCTTTTGGTAAGGAGATCTTGAACCACTGAATCCTTTGGAAAAGGGATTCTCAAAACTCTTTTACAGTAAGGAATGAGAAGGAGAAAGAAGAAGGGGGGAAGAAGAAGAATTCTGTTCTCAGAATTCTTATGAAGCCTGTATTAAGAACAGCTTCTATATCCTTTCATTGGATCTGCTGATGATGAACTCCTGCTTAAGATTGTGATGGTTTGCAGGAGCTATGATTGTCAGATCCTTTTCTCTTCCTTTTAATTGAACTATGGTTGCTATGTAATAGTGATGATGAGCAACCTTCAGTTGTTCTGCAGTGAGAGAGGGAGAGCAGTTGTTCTTTTCTTCTCTGTGTTTTCTCTATTAGGGTTCCTAGAGGAAGAAGAAGAGTAAGCCCTAATGGAAAACTGTAGCCGATTGTGATGAATGCTCTCTCTTTCTCTTTCTTTTCTTCCCTTATATTGTCCCTCTTCAATTTGAATTTGTTTCCTTTTCTGGTAAGTCCTGAAAAGGTATATTTGTCTGGACAATTACTCTTTCCTTCCTTCTTTAATTCCTGACCCGTCCACCAACAATAAGCTTGTTTCCAAGAAAGCTTTTCTGTCCTCTTTTATTCTTCTTTCTTTTTGAGGCAATTAATGAGCCGTTGGAGAACGATCTTGAGTATTGTGGTCCATGAGAGAGGTCCAAAATGATAGCTGAAAAGGTTTCGTTTTCAGACTGTATTTGACGTAGCGTCGAGTTCTCTTCATCTCTTATCGACGCACCTTCGAGTTCTTATAAGACCAGCTTCGAATTCATCCTTGCTCTGATCGAACTCTGCTAGTCAACGTCGCGTCGATACCTTATCGACGTAACCATCGAGTTGAGGACATGGCTTTGAACTTCATTATCTGTGTCGAGATGAAGTCGAAGTTGCGTCTACTTTAGATGCCTTTGACAGATATTTCCTTTTGCGTTGAGTTGAAATAGAAGTTGCGTCGACTTCTCAAGGTACTTCGACAGGTCCATGGCCTCTACGTCGATATCTATTCGACGTAACGTCAACTTGAATTACTTCGACAGAAGGGTTGGACCACTTGGACTTCTAGTCAGAGTAGCGTCAACATTAACTCGATGTTGCGTCGATTTCTATTCAACGCAAATGTTAACTTTGCCCAAATTGTGCTTCTCTTGATCTGGTCTTGACACCTTAGGTTGAATGTGATATCCTAAGACATCTAATGACCAGATTACCTTCACTATACTCAGGGTAATTTAACTTAAGGGATAAAATTACTTTTTAGATAATTTGTTAAGTTAAATCAAAAATGGTTTTTCCCAACAATCTCCCCCTATTTATCTTAACAAATTTTACAGATTATTCAAAGTGATTTTACACATTCCTTAAAAAATATTCAAGACAACATAGACATAAGAAAATGACAGACTGTAATCCCAAGCCATTTCATTTAATTGTCAAGAACTATATATGGATCACCATAGCTATTTTTCAGGAATTATAAGACTTTACAGAGTACCTGACCCTCATTGCTCCTTCTCAGGGGTTCTTCTTTTCCTTGAAAATACTTTTGGAGTAACCTTCCTTGGAGCAATCTTTAGAGGCTAACCATCTTCATGGGACATTTCTGCTTCTTCAGCAATGTTTTCATTGAGGAGCTCCCCCTGACTGGGCGCATTCAGCTCAGCAAAGTCAGCAGCTTCCTTAGCAATCTTTGCCACTTCATCCAGTAAATCTTCTGCATGATGCTCCACCTTACTGTTGGGTTGTATCTTGAGGTGTACCAAGGAGCTCCCCCTCATCTGTCAGATACTGATGTACATCTTCCATCTCTTTGTCAATCAGCCCCCCTGAGTAGATGGGATCACCTCCTGATTATCCACTTAAATTTCTGGCTCATTTCCTTTTTCACTCCCTTATGGATTCTCTGGAACTGGCTCCCCCTGGATATTTGGACCTTGAAAGATGGTCACTTTATCAGGGGCTGCATCATCATTTATCTTATCTTGGCCACTAGACTCTGGAACAGTCCTTTCCTCCTCCTGACCATTCTCCACCTTCTTAACCTTGCTGATAAGAGAGGTTAAGAAACCCTTCGTCACTATGGAGGAGGACATGAAATCTTTGATTCCCTATAGAGATCTTTTGGAATTCCTGAGTTCAGACTCCACTTGAGAGTACTTTTTCTCAAATCTTCTTGTTTGAGCAGCCAGAAGATCAGCAAAGGTGCTAGAAGCTAGCCCTACTGCTTTTGAAATGTCTTGCTCAAGGTCAATTGAAGTGATAGGTGTGGTAGATGGAGGAGGTGATGGAGGTATATCTTCTTGGGTTGGGGAGAGTGCATGGTAGATTTCTGGTGAAACATGAATTGGTGGTGGTGGAGGTGGAGCAAACTAAGAATCTGGGGTAAAGGTGGATGGTAGCTGATGGGGAATTTGAGGAGATGACTCTGGGGCTGAAGTGGATGGTATGGATTGAGGGATTTGTTGTTGTTGTTGTTGCTGAGGAGATAGATGAGCTGGAACATCTTCCCGAGGAGTTTGAGAGGGAGGAGGAGGTACATTATCCCTTGGAGGATCTGGTATCTGTCTCTCTGAATCTAGAAGAGTAGGAGAGGGAGGAGGTGAGGATGGAGCTTGACCAGGCTTGAGGATTTGCCTGGTCCATTTGGAGAAGATTCCAATATTGATCCTTTTTCCAGGAGGAATGTGCACTCCCTTGGACTTACACACCATTAGGTAATGGTGGAAGAGCACCTGACTCATGATCCTCATGAAGGAATTTTCTTTATGGGAGTACTTGTGGCCAATCAACTTCAGAAGACATCTTCCCCAATTTATCTTCTTTCTCAGAACTAAAACACCCATAATTTGTAGCTGCTGCTTGGGTATAGCATCGTGCGCTGATTTCTTGCATATCAATACCTTGCCCACTATGTCAGCAAGGAACCTATATTCTTCTCCGAGGTCAATTTTCTTTAGATTGATGGCTTTCTCATTTTTGAATTGCATAATTTCTAGAGCTTTCTTTGTCTCTTCCCCTGACAGTTCATCAGATTCATCACCAGTGGGAAGGTCAAATGACTGATTTAGCAGCTCCTATGTGATGTGTATATCTATCTCAGAAATTTTCCCATTAAGGGAGCCATCATCACCTATCTGCACATTTTCCTTGAACTATGTCAGCTCTATATCAAGTATCTTGCTCCTTGTGGAAATCAATTTTGTTAGCCCAGCTGCCCGAATTAAGCCAAGAATGCCTTTGAAATTGTCTGAGGCATCATTGAAGGAGTCGATGTCCACATCAAAGCCTGAATTAATCTTTGGAGGAGCCATTGATTTTGAGATACATGCAAACACAGAGAGAAAACGAGAGATAAAGAGGGAGGAAAATGCGAGAGAGCTGGAGAAGAGAAGAGCAAGAGAGCAAAGGGAGGAAAATTCGAAAGCGTAAAGGTTTCGATGCAGTAATTGCTTAAAAATAGATGAATCGCCGCAACTTAGGGTTTAGGTCGACGCACCGTTGATAAAACTTATTATTTGGCGTGCAAAGCTGTGTCGAGATTGCTTCTAGAAGCAATTCTGCGCGGGCTGTTATATCGACTAGTATTCGACGTAACTTCGAGATTACTAGTATTCATCGAGCTTGTTTAGCACACCTTAAGTCGACGTGGTCCTGTCGACGTTACGTCGATTTCCAATCGACGTGACTTCAAATTTAATCAGCGTTCGATAAGTCGACGCATACGTCGATATGAACTTGACGCTGCGTCGAGTACTTTTCGAATTATACACTATGAATGTTTCTTGACGCTAACATCGAGTAGAAGTCGATGGTACGTCGACTTCTATTCGACGAACCTATGAATGAACAGATCCATTTCCTTAAAAGATTCTTGTTGTTTTTCCCAGCAATTATATTTGTTGAAAATAGAGTTTATGATAATAATTTTATGGACTATGAAGATAACAAGGTAATTATGAGAAGTAATCACTCCCTTGATTGTTTTTAGTTCTTTACTCCTTTTCTCACTATCTCCTAGATATTCCCCTTCCTTACCCTACACAAGTAATTCCAACATTAGAAGGAACCCAGGTTACCTTGGGCCCTTTGCTTTTACCATTGTAGGGTTCAATGAAGGAATAGAAAGGACTTTCATGATACCCTTTTGGATGATAAGGAATGAGTTTCCCAAACCTATTATTTTGATACTTGAGATGAGTATAGAATGTATCTAGGTATAACAAATCAGCAGAATGTTTTATTATCCTGGGTTTTGCTTTATTCTTTTGGTTGTGGTTATTTAGTTTCTCTACATTGTTCTTACCTAAGGGTTTCTATTTCTTATTTATATTTACTTTATTAGGTTTATCTATCCTATCTGGATGATTGTTATCCTTAACCCTGGATGATGCACTCTTCTCACTTGGTTGGAACTCACTAGGTCTAACAAAAGATACTGGATTTTTCCAGGCAGGTTTCCTAAGTACTTCTGTGCTGGTGGAGGGCTCTGCTCCTAACCCTATGTGATTAAATCTCATAGAGAGATTTTCTGTGATGTTTTTGAGGTTCTGACTCCTCCCATTGAGAGAGTCCTCAAAGGCCTTTGCATTTGCTAGCTCTTCTTTCAATTTTATATTTTCTTCTCTAAGTTTAATCAATTCTGACTCTTTATTATTAATTTCATTTGTTAGATCTTGATTTCTTATGTATATTTCATTTTCCTTTTGGTTTTCTAATTCAGTCCTAGCTGTGTCTAATTCTTTTTCTACCTAAGATGATAAATGCAGAAATCTTTAAAACAAGTTTCAAACTCATCTGAACTGAAATCAAACTCATCAAATACAGATACTTATTCATCTTCATCATCTGATGACATCCCTAGTGCCATCATGCAGGCTGCTTTTGCTTCTTCTTCATCATCACTTTCAGATGATGAAGAGCTTAAATCTTCTTCTGAGTCACTCCATGTTTCAGCAATAATGCCCTTGGCTTTCTTCTTGTCTTTCCCTTTGAAAGACTTCTTCTTCTTCTCATCCTTTTTGCTGCTTCTGTCCCTTTGTTCTTGTGGGCATTTAGGAGCTATGTGCCCTGGTTTACTGCAAGTATAACAGATAATCTCCTTCTTTAGAGTTTTGTCATACCTGGGTCTTGAGTCTCTTTCTCTTCTCCTTGAGTCTTCTGTCTTGACCCATTTCTTGAATCTCCTTGCTAGGAGATTGAACATCTCATCTTCAGGAGTAGAGGGCTCTCCTTCAGAAGCTTTCAGAGCAAGGCTCCTTTGGATAGGAGTTGGAATGGTTTCCATTTCTTCTGTGTCAGCCCTGTTCTTCAGTAGCATCTCATATGACTTAAGCTTTCCTAGCAAAGCTTCAGTAGAGATTTCAATGTGGCACTTGGATTCTCTGATTGCCCAGATCCTTGAATCACATGAGCTAGGGAAGCACATGAGGATTTTATCATTAATTTTAGTCAAAGATATTTCCTTGTCCAAGCCTCTGAGCTTATTAATTATATTGCTGAATCAATCATACATATCATCAACAGATTCCTCAGCTTTCTTCTGAAAGTTCTCATACTGGGATATGAGAAGGGCCTTTCTTTCCTTTCTTTCATCAGCACTTCCTTCCACCATTGTGGTGAGTGAACCCCAGATATCTTTTGTTGATTGGCATTCAGCAACCTTCTGGAAAATGTCATCTGACATTGTTGAAACCAGAATGTTCATGGCCTTTGGATCACATGCCTTGACCTTCTTATTAGCTTCTGTCCACTCATTTCTTGAGACAGCCTCAGTTGTTGAAGATTCTCCTGCCTTTTGTCTGACTGGAGCTGGAGGACCTGTGAGAAGAACATTATAGATGTCTTCCTTCATCAATGGAATTCATATAAAGCCTTATTCTGGCCTTCCAGAGTGTGAACTTATTCAAGTTACACACTATGGGTCTTGTAGAAGCATAATCCTTAGTACTTGTTTTCTTTTAAAAGATATATTTGAAAAAAAAGAAATAAGTGTAGGAGGTCTTTTTGATTAAGGTGTTAACCTTTTAATGATCAACCACCCTCTGATACCAAATGAAAGTGCACACACAATAAAAACTTAATTATTATGCTCAATAATTCCTCAGACAGAATAAAACTAATGCTGAAATGTAAAGTATAAAAATAGTAAAAGAAATGGACAGTACAAAAATTTCACAACCAGAAGACACAAAGATTTTATAGAGGTTCCCCAAAATGTGGGTGGTCCTCTCTTCTACTACCTGGTAGGAATGCACCACCTGTGCTTGAGTCTTTTGACAAGGAAACTCTTAGAACCACTGATCTCTTGATAAGGAGATCATGAACCAACCAGATCTTTAGATAAGGAGATCTTGAACCAACCAGATTTTTTGGTAAGGAGATCTTGAACCACTGAATCCTTTGGAAGAGGGATTCTCAAAACTCTTTTACAGTTGGGAATGAGAAGGAGAAAGAAGAAGGGGGGAAGAAGAAGAATTCCGTTCTCAGAATTCTTGTGAAGCCTGTATTAAGAACAACTTCTATATCCTTTCACTGGATCTGCTGATGATGAACATCTGCTTAAGATTGTGATGGTTTGCAGGAGCAATGATTGTCAGATCCTTTTCTCTTCCTTCTGATTGAACTCTGGCTGCTATGTAATAGTGATGATGAACAGCCTTCAGTTGTTCTGCAGTGAGAGAGGGAGAGCAGTTGTTCTCTTCTTCTCTATGTTTTCTCTATTAGGGTTCCTAGAGGAAGAAGAAGAAGAGGAAACCCTAATGGAAAACTATAGCCGATTGTGTTGAATGCTCTCTCTTTCTCTTTCTTTTCTTCCCTTTTATTGTCCCTCTTCAATTTGAATTTGTTTCCTTTTCTGGTAAGTCCTAAAAAGGTATATTTGTCTGGACAATTACTCTTTCCTTCCTTCTTTAATTCCCGACCCGTCCACCAATAATACGCTTGTTTCCAAGAAAGCTTTTCAGTCCTCTTTTATTCTTCTTTCAATTTGAGGCAATTAATGAGTCATTGGAGAACGGTCTTGAGTATTGTGGGCCATGAGAGAGGGTCCAAAATGATAGCTGAAAAGGTTTCCTTTTCAGACTGTATTCGGCGTAGCGTCGAGTTCTCTTCCTCTCTTATCGACGCACCTTCGAGTTCTTGTAAGACCAGCTTCGAATTCATCCTTTCTCTGATTGAACTCTGCTAGTCGACGTTGTGTCGATACCTTATTGACGTAACCGTCGAGTTGAGGACATGGCTTTGAACTTCATTATCTGCGTCGAGATGAAGTCGAAGTTGCGTCTACTTTAGATGGCTTCGACAGATATTTCCTTTTGCGTTGAGTAGAAGTAGAAGCTGCGTCGACTTCTCAAGGTACTTCGACATGTCCATGGCCTCTACGTCGATATCTATTCGACGTAACGCCGACTTGAATTACTTCGACAGAAGGGTTGGACCACTTGGACTTCTAGTCAGAGTAGCGTCGACATTAACTCGATGTTGCGTCGATTTCTATTCAACGCAAATGTTAACTTTGCCGAAATTGTGCTTCTCTTGATCTGGTCTGGACACCCTAGGTTGAATGTGACATCCTAAGACATCTAATGACCAGATTACCCTCACTATACAATGGGTAATTTAACCTAAGGGATAAAATCACTTTTTAGATAATTTGTTAAGTTAAATCAAAGGGTTTTTCTCAATAATCTCCCTCTATTTATCTTAACAAATTTTACAGATTGTTCAAGGTGATTTTACACATTCCTTAAAAAAACATTCAAGACAACATAGACATAAGAAAATGACAGACTGTAATCACAAGCCATTTCATTCAATTGTCAAGCACTATATATGGATCACCATATCTATTTTTCAGGAATTATAAGACTTTACAGAGTACGTGACCCTCATTGCTCCTTCTCACGGGTTCTTCTTTTCCTTGAAAATACTTTTGGAGTAACCATCCTTGGAGAAATCTTCAGAGGCTCACCATCTTCATGGGACATTTCTGCTTCTTCAGCAATGTTGTCATTGAGGAGCTCCCCCTGACTGTGTGCATTCAACTCAGCAAAGTTAGCAGCTTTCTTGGCAATCTTTGCCACTTCATCCAGTAAATCTTCTGCATGATGCTCCCCCTAGGCCACTGCTCCACCTTTCTCGTGAGTTGTATCTTGAGGTGTACCAGGGAGCTCCACCTCATCTGTCAGATACTGATGTACATCTTCCATCTCTTTGTCAATCAGCTCCTCCTGAGTAGATGGGATCACCTCCTGATTATCCACTTGAATTTCTGGCTCATTTCCTTTTTCATTCCCTTCTGGATGCTCAGCAACTGGCTCCCTCTGGATATTTGGATCTTGAAAGATGGTCACTTTATCAGGGGATGCATCATCATTTATCTTATCTTGGCCACTAAACTCTAGAGTAGTACTTTCTTCCTCTTGACCATTCTCCCCCTTCTTAACCTTGCTGATAAGAGAGGTTAAGAAACCCTTTGTCACAAGGGAGGAGGACATGAAATCTTTGATTCCTTATAGAGATCTTTTAAAATTCATGAGTTCAAACTCCACTTGAGAGTACTTTTTCTCAAATCTTCTTGTTTGAGCAGCCAGAAGATCAGCAAAGGTGCTAGAAGCTAGCCCTACTGCTTTTGAAATGACTTGCTCATGGTCAATTGAAGTGATAGGTGTGGTAGAGGGAGGAGGTGATGGAGGTAGATCTTCTTGGATTGGGGAGAGTGCATGGTAGATTTCTGGTGAAACATGAATTGGTGGTGGTGGAGGTGGAGCAAACTGAGAATCTGGGGTAAAGGTGGATGGTAGCTGATGGGGAATTTGAGGAGATCACTCTAGGGATGAAGTGGATGGTATGGATTGAGGGTTTTGTTGTTGTTGTTGTTATTGTTGCTGAGGAGATAGATGAGCTGGAAAATCTTCCTGAGGAGTTTGAGAGGGAGGAGGAGGTACATTATCTCTTGGAGGATCTGGTATCTGCCTCTCTGAATCTAGAAGAGGAGGAGAGGGAGGAGGTGAGGATGGAGCTTGACCAGGCTTGAGGATTTGCCTGGTCCATTTGGAGAAGATTCCAATGTTGATCCTTTTTCCAGGAGGAATGGGCACTCCCTTGGACTTACACTACACCATTGGATAATGGTGGAAGAGCACCTGACTCATGATCCTCATGAAGGCATTTTCTTTATGGGAGTACTTGTGGCCAATCAACTTCAGGAGGCATCTTCCCCAATTTATCTTCTTTCTCAGAACTAAAACACCCATAATTTGTAACTACTGCTTAGGTATAGCATCGTACGCTGATATCTTGCACATCAATACCTTGCCCACTATGTCAGCAAGGAACCTATATTCTTCTCCGATGTCAATTTTCTTTAGATTGATGGCTTTCTCCTTCTAGAGCTTTCTTTGTCTCTTCCCCTGATAGTTCATCAGATTCATCACTAGTGGGAAGGTCAAATGACTGATTTAGAGGCTCCTCTATAATGTGTATTTCTGTCTCAGAAATTTTCCCATTAAGGGAGCCATCATCACCTATCTGCACACTTTCCTTGAACTCTGTCAGCTCTATATCAAGTATCTTGCTCCTTGTGGAAATCACTTTTGTTAGCCCAGTTGCCCGAAATAAGCCAAGAATGACTTTGAAATTGTCTGAGGAAGCATTGAAGGAGTCGATGTCCACATCAAAGCATGAATTAATATTTGGAGGAGCCATTGATTTTGAGATTCCTGCAAACACAGAGAGAAAGCGTGAGAGAAAGAGGGAGGAAAATGCGAGAGAGCTGGAGAAGAGAAGAGCAAGAGAGGGAAGGGAGGAAAAATTGAAAGCGTAAAGGTTTCGACACAGTAATTGCTTAAAAGCAGATGAATCTCCACAACTTAGGGTTTAGGTCGACGCACCGTCGATAAAAGTTATTATTTGGCGCGCAAAGCTGTGTCGAGATTGCTTCTAGAAGCAATTCTTGCTTGTGCTGTTATATCGACGTTGCGTCGACTAGTATTCGACGTAACTTTGAGATTACTAGTATTCATCAAGATTGTTCAGCAGACCTTAAGTCGACGTGGTCCTATCGATGTTACGTCGATTTCCAATCGACGTAACTTCGAATTTAATCAGAGTTCGATAAGTCGATGCATACATCAATATGAACTTGACGCCGCGTCGAGTGCTTTTCGAATTATCCACTCTGAATGCTTCTTGACGCTAACGTCGAGTAGAAGTCGATGGTATGTCGACTTCTATTCGACGCACCTATGAATGAACAAATCCATTTCCTTAAGAGATTCTTGTTGTTTTTCCCCAACAATTATATTTGTTGAAAATAGAGTTTATGATAATAATTTTATGGACTGTGAAGATAACAACGTAATTAAGAGAAGTAATCACTCCCTTGATTGAGTTTAGTTCTTTACTCCTTTTTCTCACTATCTCCTAGATAGTCCCCTTCCTTATCCTGCACAAGTAATTCAAACATTAGAAGGAACCCAGGTTACCTTGGGCCCTTTGCTTTTACCATTGTAGGGTTCAATGAAGGAATAAAAAGGTCTTTCATGATACCCTTTTGGATGATAAGGAATGAGTTTCCCAAACCTATTATTTTGATACTTGAGATGAGTATAGAATGTATCTAGGTATAACAAATCAGCAGAATGTTTTATTATCCTAGGTTTTGCTTTATTCTTTTGGTTGTGGTTATTTAGTTTCTCTACATTGTTCTTACCTAAGGGTTTCTCTTTCTTCTTCAGATTTACTTTATTAGGTTTATCTATCCTATCTAGATGATTGTTATCGTTAACCTTGGACGATGCACTCTTTTCACTTGGTTGATACTCACTAGGTCTAACAAAAGATACTGGATTTTTCCAGGCAGGTTTCATAGGTGCTTCTGTGCTGGTGGAGGGCTCTGCTCCTAACCTTAGGTGATTAAATCTCATAGAGAGATTTTCTGTGATGTCTTCGAGCTTCTGATTCCTCCCATTGAGAGAGTCCTCAAAGGCCTTTGTCTTTGCTAGCTCTTCTTTCAATTTTATGTTTTATTCTCTAAGTTTAATCAATTCTGATCCATTATTATTAATTTCATTTGTTAGATCTTGATTTCTTATGTATATTTCATTTTTCTTAAGGTTTTTTAATTCAGTCCTAGCCGTGTCTAATTCTTTTTCTACCCTAAGAGGATCAATGCAGAAATTTTTATAACAATTTTTAAACTCATCTGAACTGAAATCAAACTCATCAAATACAAATACATGTTCATCTTCATCATCTGATGACATCCCTAGTGCCATCATGCAAGCTGCTTCTGCTTCTGGTTCATCATCACTTTCAGATGATGAGGAGCTTAACTCTGCTTTTGAGTCACTCCATGTTTCAACAATAAAGCCCTTGAATTTCTTCTTGTCTTTCCCTTTGAAAGACTTCTTCTTCTTCTTCTCATCCTTTTTGCTGCTTCTGTCCCTTTGTTCTTGTGGGCATTTAGGAGCTATGTGTCCTGGTTTGCTGCAAGTATAACAGATAATCTCCTTCTTTAGAGTTTTGTCATACCTAGGCCTTGTGTCTCTTTCTCTTCTCCTTGAGTCTTCTGTCTTGACCCATTTCTTGAATCTCCTTGATAGGAGATTGAACATCTCATCTTCAGGAGTAGAGGGCTCTCCTTCAGAAGCTTTCAGAGCAAGGCTCCTTTGGATAGGAGCTGGAGTGGTTTCCCTTTCTTCTGACTCAGCCCTGTTCTTCAGTAGCATCTCATATGACTTAAGCTTTCCTAGCAAAGCTTCAGTAGAGATTTCTCTGTGGCACCTGGATTCTCTGATTGCCCAGATCCTTGAATCCCATGAGCTAGGGAAGCACATGAGGAT
Organism: Dactylorhiza incarnata; assembly: GCA_033032865.1. Taxonomy (NCBI): domain Eukaryota; kingdom Viridiplantae; phylum Streptophyta; class Magnoliopsida; order Asparagales; family Orchidaceae; genus Dactylorhiza; species Dactylorhiza incarnata. The sequence goes on along the minus strand of JAWHQI010000028.1, from coordinate 734,115 downwards.
TTTATCATTAATTTTGGTCAAGGATGTTTCCTTGTCTAAGCCTCTGAGCTCATTTATGATAAAGCTGAATCTGTCATACATATCAGCAACAGATTCCTCAGCTTTCTTCTGAAAGTTCTCATACTGGGATATGAGAAGGGACTTTTTGTCCTTTCTTTCATCAGCACTTCCTTACACCATTGTGGTGAGTGAATCCCAGATATCTTTTGCTGATTGGCATTCAGCAACCTTCTGGAAAATGTCATATGACATTGTTGAAACCAAAATGTTCATGGCCTTGGCATCACATGCCTTGACCTTCTTCTCAGCTTCTGTCCACTCATTCCTTGGGACAGCCTCAGTTGTTGAAAATTCTCCTGCCTTTTGTCTGACTGGAGTTGGAGGACCTGTGAGAAGAACATTATAGATGTCTTCATCAATGGAATTCATATAAAGCCTTATTCTGGCCTTCCAGAGTGGGTACTTATTCAAGTTACACACTGGGGGTATTGTAGAAGCATAATCCTTAGTACTCATTTTCTTTTAAAAGATATATTCGAAAAAAAGAAATAAGTGTAGAAGATCTTTTGTATCAAGGTGTTAACCTTTTAATGATCAAACTCCCTCTGATACCAAATGAATGTGCATAGTGTGCCCCTGAGATATACTCTAGAGGGGGGGGGGGGGGGGGGGTGAATAGAGATTTCAAATTATTTCTATCTTACTTGTGCAAACACAATAAAAAAAGTATTATGCTCAACAATTCCTCAGACAGAATAAAACTAATGCTGAAATGTAAAGTATAAAAATAGTAAAAGAAATGGACAACACATAAATTTCACAACCAGAAGACACAAAGATTTTATAGAGGTTTCTCAAAATGTGGTTAGTCCTCTCTTCTACCACCTGGTAGGAATGCACCACCTGTGCCTGAGTCTTTTGACAAGGAGACTCTTAGAACCACTATTCTTTTGATAAGGAGATCATGAACCAACCAGATCTTTTGATAAGGAGATCTTGATCCAACCAGATCTTTTAGTAAGGAGATTTTGAGTAACTGAATCCTTTGTAAGAGGGATTCTCAAAACTCTTTTACAGTTGGGAATGAGAAGGAGAAAGAAGAAGGGGGGAAGAAGAAATTCTGTTCTCAGAATTGTTATGAAGCCTATATTAAGAACAACTTCTATATCCTTCACTAGATCTGCTGTTGATGAACTCCTGCCTAAGATTGTGATGGTTTGCAGGAGCTATGATTGTCAGATCCCTTTCTATTCCTTCTGATTGAACTCTGGCTACTATGTAATAATGATGATGAGCAACCTTCATTTGTTCTGCAGTGAGAGAGGGAGAGCAGCTGTTCTTTTCTTCTCTATGTTTTCTCTATTAGGGTTCCTAGAGGAAGAAGAAGAAGAGGAAGCCCTAATGGAAAACTGTAGCCGATTGTGATGAATGCTCTCTCTTTCTCTTTCTTTTCTTCCCTTTTATTGTCCCTCTTCAATTTGAATTTATTTCCTTTTCTGGTAAGTCCTGAAAAGGTATATTTGTCTGGACAATTACTCTTTCCTTCCTTCTTTAATTCCATACCCGTCCACCCACAATAAACTTGTTTCCAAGAAAGCTTTTTTGTCCTCTTTTATTCTTCTTTTTATTTGAGGCAATTAATGAGCCGTTGGAGAACGGTCTTTAGTATTGTGGGCCATGAGAGAGGGTCCAAAATGATAGCTGAAAAGGTTTCCTTTTCAGACTGTATTCGACGTAGCGTCGAGTTCTCTTCCTCTCTTATCGACGCACCTTCGAGTTCTTGTAAGACCAGCTTCGAATTCATCCTTGCTCTGATTGAACTCTGCTAGTCGACGTTGTGTCGATACCTTATCGACGTAACCGTCGAGTTGAGGACATGGCTCTGAACTTCATTATCTGCATCGAGATGAAGTCAAAGTTGCGTCGACTTTAGATGGCTTCGACAGATATTTCCTTCTGCGTTGAGTTGAAGTAGAAACTGCGTCGACTTCTCAAGGTACTTCGACAGGTCCCTGGCCTCTACGTCGATATCTACTTGACGTAACATCGACTTGAATTACTTCGACAAAAGGGTTGTACCACTTGGACTTCTAGTCAGAGTCGCGTCGACATTAACTCGATGTTGCGTTGATTTCTATTCGACGCAAATGTTAACTTTGCCCAAATTGTGCTGCTCTTGATCTGGTCTTGACACCCTAGGTTTAATGTGACATCCTAAGACATCTAATGACCAGATTACCCTCACTATACAATGGGTAATTTAACCTAAGGGATAAAATCACTTTTTAGATAATTTGTTAAGTTAAATCAAAGGGTTTTTCCCAACAAATTGGTAATTTGACAACTATATGGAAGACTTTTGATCAAATGATCAAACTTCAACATATAGAAATTAAACGGTCATCCGGCGAGAGTTGCATCAAAATTAGCAATGATTTCATGGGTGCATTGTATTCAGATATAGTGGGGAAAATTTCAGTTCAAGCCTTGCAAATAATTAAAGAAGAGGAAGATTTAGTAAAAAAAGGGTGTCATTTCAAGTTAGAACACGAATGCTCACACTTCAAGAGGTATACAATGGGGTTGCCATGCACGCATGAACTTTTTCCATATATTACTAACTACAAAGGATTCCCTTTCTGGCTAATTCACGGGCATTGAAAAAATTTATCTTAAATGAGAAATTTGATGTGGACATTGAGAACAATATAGACATTGAGCTTGAAGGGGTGGCAAAAAAATTCTATGATTCAGGTGAACATCAAAAGAAATAAATCAAACACAAATTAGGAGAAATTATTGATCTAACATTGAGCCAAACTATGGAACCAAATGTACCTTTAAAGCTGAAAGGGAGGCCAAAGGGGAGTTAAAAAAAATTTAAGGAGGACGTTTTGTCTACAAAATGCCTCCCATCTCATTTTGAGTATGTATTATTGGAGGAGAAAGTCGCGGAAATAAAAATGAAGAAGCAAAGAATGAAGTTGCCAGTTCGCAAAAATATAAATTTTGTTGTAAAGATTCATCATCATTTTACAACATTTTGGTCTACACATATTGTTGATGCCTACGACGTTGCTGGTGATGGTCATTGTGGATACAAAGTTATTAGTGATGCATTGAATGTAATAGGTGGTTGGCAACAAGTACGAAAAGATTTTTATTGGGAGCTTGAAACTCGATGTGTTTTGTACGATGATATATACGGTAGTAAGCGTAGATTAGAGTTGTTGGACTCTCTACAGTGCATAGAAACTCCAACGCCATTTGATAAATGGATGACACTACCAGATATGAGACTAGTTATTAGTTCATGCTACAACATATAGTAGTGGTTCAACTATCCAAGGTGCAAAGTTTGACATATTTTCCACTACATTCATCAATGTCGGAGGTACCAACACTTATAGGCATTGGTTTTTTAAATAATAATCACTTCATTCGACTAGTCTTGAATGCTTGCTCTCCGATGCCACACATTGTTCCTTCATGGATGAGATATCATGAACAAGTGACAGAAAATTGGGGACTACATTACAACCAACGGTTGCAAGGACCACCACCGGCAATGGGACCAAACATATTACTAACAGTGGATAATTGATAATGAAAAAAGGTATGTAAAATATTTTCATTAAATTTTTATTACTTTAACTTTATTTCAAAGTGTAATGTAAAAATATTAATATTAATTTTTCTATTCATCTTTGCAGGTTAAAAGAATGGCTTGAAGCAATGATAATTTTGGATGCAATCATAGCTTGTTTTGAATGTTAACTTTGTTCTTATGGACTCTAAAATGAGGACAATAAATTATATTTTAATGGTGTTTTGTGAAGTTAATTTATATCAATGTATTAGTAGTGATATTGTTTACAATTCATGAATTTTGTATTTTTCATAAAAATTGGTTTGCGGATATTAATTTTGTTTGCGGATAGCCATTTTGAAAATCACTGGTATGTGGATATCAAATAGTTGTGGATAGCCAAAAGTGCGGTGCTAATAACAATTGCCTTTTTTTTAAATAGCTCAGTTCTATAGTTATCTTAACGCACGGCTGCGTATGTTTCTATCCTTCTTTCCTCGGCACCCTCCCTTTCTATCTCTAGCACATGATTGAACAGGAATCGCCATTACCAGAGGTCAACCGGGAAAGCAGCCATGGTGAGAACGCTTTGCAAAAAATCACCTCATCAATGATGTCTCTTGTCTTCATCTTCTTTAGGCTCTCTTTGAGACAAATTATGTTGATGAAAAAGCTCTATTCCAAACGGAAACGCTACATTAGAGCCGTTTGGTTGCGTAGATGTTAGAAAAACATTTATCTTAAAACAGCTCATACGTGGACTTTTGAATAACAGGCGAGACACAGCTTTCCGCTCCTCCAGACGCGCGTTCGACCTTCTAAATACATGAATCCCTTCCACTCATCATTTCTCGCCTCTCGACGACGAGCCCTCTCTGATCCCATTTTTGATCTAACGATGAGCCCCCGCAAACTTCCTCTCGACGACGACCTTAACTCGATCTGACGAGCCCTCTCCAACTCCCTCTCGACGACAATGAGCCCTCTTCAACTCGCTCTTGACGACAATGATATTTCAGCTTGATTTTTTTCGATTTTTTTGCTTGTGTTATGGATTCGATTTTATTTATTTCGTGCTGGGAAGTATCCGGCTCAATGCATCTAGTACTATGTTCATCTTGCTCGGGTGGTAATTGTTGAATAATTTAGTATATGCCCATGCGTATCGAGACCGACTCAGTAGTGACCCATGAATTCCGTGTCTGCCTAGGGCAAGGCTCTACGATGGATGTACTATAAATTGTCATTCCAAACTTGATGATCCATTGTAAAATACTTTGAGTGGAGCCAACATCAACATTCTCAAAGTATTTGCTCTAGGGTTTCCACTGCTCGTGCTTTTCTTCCACTTCCGTCGTGGCAATTTGTTGGGAAAAATACCCTTTGATTTATCTAAACAAATTATATAAATGTGATTTTATCAGTTATGTTGTATTACCCACATTGTATAGAAAGGGTAATTTTTTCATTGAATGTCCTAGGATATCGCACTCACATTAGAGAGTCAAGTACATGTTAAAATGAGCACAAAATATAGCGGAGTTAAACTTGCGTAGAATAGAAGTCGACGCAACGTTGACTGAAAGTCAAATTAATTCAGGTTGCTTATCGAAGTATCAAGTGAAGTCGACGCAACGTCGAAATGAACTCGACGTAGAAGGAAGAGCTTGTCAAAGCCATCTTAGAAGTCGACGCAACTTCGATTTTAATTCGACGCAGTAGATGAAGTTCAAGTCCTAGTCTTCTCCTCGACGGATACGTCGATAAGAATTCGATGTAACGTCGACATCTGAGTTCATTCAAAGCTGAGAAGGATTTCGAAGTTGCTTCTATAAGAACTCAGAGGTGTGTGGATATGAAGGATAATGAATTCGACGCAAGGTCGAATACAGACATAAATAGTATGTTTTCTACTGTCTTTCTGATGCTTTTCCAGAAGGTCTACAAAGCTGAAATTTTTCTCTAACGACTCGTTTATTGCCATGAATGAAATGGAGTATTCCAGAGAAACAACAAAGACATTCTTGGAAGTTATTTAAATCAGACTTGACGGGTGAGGAACAGAAATAGAAGAAAATATTTATTGTCCAATGGACATTCCTTCTAAGGTTAGACCAGAAGAAGAAAGAAATTCAAACACTTATGGTCAGAGAATAAGTATGCTGAGGAAGAAAGCCAACTAAAATGATTTAGTCATCCTTCTGTCTTCTTCTTCTTTCTCAAGCTTTACAGACAGAACAAGAAGAACAAAAACTCTCTGTACAGGAATACACAAAGGCTCTGTTTTTGCTTCTGCTTCTTCTTTTACATCTCACAGCAGCAAGCCAACAAGTGTATAGAGATTAACAGGATCACAAGCATTTAACCCTTGCATTCTTCTCTATCATAAGCAATGGTTCATCAAATACAGATCCGGAAGAATATCAAAACACAACATCCAGTGTGATAGCTGCTATAGGATTCATACAGCAAAATCTCAGTCTTCTTCTTATTCTTTCTTACTTCTCTGTTCTTATTCTGTAACTGTAAAAGAGTCCTAAGAATCCCTCTCCAAGGATTCAGTTGGTTCTAAGAGTCTCCTTAGCAAAAGACTCAGTGGTTCTAAGAGTCTCCTTATCAAAAGACTTAGTGAGTGGTTCTAAGAGTCTCCTTATTAAAAGACTAAGTGTTGGTTCTGAGAGTCTCCTTATTAAAAGACTCAGGCACTTATAGTGCAATCCTACCAAGGTGGTAGAAGAGTGGACTACCCACATTTTGGGGAACCACTATAAAAATTTCGTGTCTTCTGTGCTGTCCCAGTTTATTGTTTTCTGTTTTTCTGTGATTACTTTATTCTGTATTGGCGTTGATGATTGTATAGTACTTAGTAGTTTTTGTTATGTGTGCATATTAGGATAAAGGGTTTAAAACTTTATTCACCCATCCCCCTCTATAGAATACTCAGAGGCCACACTGTGCACTTTCAATTGGTATCAGAGGGAGGTTGATCATAAAAGGCTAACACCTTGATCAAAAAATCTCCTCTTACTTTTTTCTATATTCAAAAACTATTTTATGAAAAATGAGTTCTAAGGACTATGCATCAACAAGACCACCAGTGTGTAACTTAGATAAGTTTATACTCTGGAAGGCCAAAATAAAGCTCTATATGAACTCCATTGATGAAGACATCTTTGATGTCATTATTTCAAGTCCCGCAACACCATACAAAAAGGATGCTAGTGGATCTGCAACACAGGAAGTTGTGCCAAGGGCTGAGTGGACAGATGCTGAAAAAAAAGTAGAAGGCATGTGATGCCAAGGCTATGAACATTCTAGTCTCCACCATGTCAGATGGCATCTTCGAAAAAGTATATAGCTGACAATCAACAAAAGAGATCTGAGAATCTCTCTCTAGACTAGTAGAAAGAAGTTCTGATGAAAGGAAGGATAGAAAATCCCTTCTCATATTCCAATATGAGAACTTTCAAAAGAAAGCTGAGGAAAGTGTTATTGAAAAGCATGAGAGATTCAACACTAAAGTAAATGAGCTGAAAGGTCTGAATAAAGAGATCTCTTTAACTGAAATAAATGACAAGCTCCTCATGTGCTTTCTAAGCACATGAGACTCAAGGATCTGGGCCATCAGAGAGTCCAGATGCCACAGAGAGATTTCTACTGATGCTTTGATAGGAAAGCTCAAATCATATGAGCTGTTACTAAAGAGCAGGGCTGAGACAGAGGCTAAGGAGATAGTCTCAACTCCTATCCAAAGGATTCTTGCCTTGAAGGCTGCTGAAGGAGAGCCTTCTACTCCTGAAGATGAGATGTCCAGTCTCTTAGCAAGAAGATTCAGAAAGTAGGTCAAGATAGAAGACTTAAGAAGAAAAGAGTGGAGCTCAAAACCCAAGTTTGATAAGACTCCAAAGTAGGAAGTGACCTGCTTTTCCTGCAGAAAGCCAGCGAACATAGCTACTGAGTGTCCAGAAGGGCAAATGGACATCAACTGTAATAAAAAGGAGCACATGAAGAAGTCCTTTAAGAAAAAGGACAAGAAGAAGGGAAAAGGGTTTCATTGTTGAAACCTTGAGTGATACAAACTCTGATACAAGTTCATCTTCATCAGAGAGTGATGAAGAAAATGCTGCTGAAGCTGCCTGCCTGATGGCCATGGAAGTCTCCTCTGATGATGAAGAGGATTAGGTAAGTCTCTTTGATGACTTTGAATTTAATTCAGAAGATTTTAAAAATTAGTTTAAAGAATTTTGTAATGATTACCTTAAAGTTCAAAAAGAAATAGAAATAGTTAGGGAAGAGTTAGGAGACCTTAAGAAGGATGATTTGTATTCTATAAATTATGACTTGAGAAATCAAATTTGTAAAAAGGAAACAATAATCAATAATCTATCCAATGAAAACTCAAAACTAAAAGAAGAACTTACAAAGGCAAAAGCCTTTGAGGACTCACTCAATGGGAGGAGTCAAAAGCTCAAAGATATTACAAAAAATCTCTCCATAAGATCTAAGCACATAGGTCTAGGAGCAGACCCATCCACTAGCACAGAAGTCCCTAGTAGGCCTGCATGGAAAAATCCAGTTAGATTTGGTAGGCCTAGTGACTATCAAACAAATGAGAGGAGTGCAACATTTAAGGATCAGGACAATAATAATCCTGATAAAATCACTGTATTTAATTAAGTAAATCCTAATAGTGAGAAGAGACCTCTAGGAAAAAACAATTCAAAGAAACCAATAAATCTAATTCAAAAGGCTAAAGTCAAAGGTAGAGTCATTAAACATTCTGCAGATTTATTGTATTTATATATATTCTATGCTCATTTTTAATACCAAGATAATAAACCTATGTTTAATAACCCTATTCTCTACCATCCTAAAGGATATCATGAAAGACCATTCTACTCTTTCATATCACTCTATAATGGTAAAGACAAAGGGCCCAAAGTAACTTGAGTACCTTTTAATGTTTGAGCTACATGTGTAGGAATATTTAGGGTTCTTCCCTCAGAGAATGAAGGGAAAGAAAGAACTAAATGTTCAATAATGAACAACATATATTCAAAGGGAGTGATATATACTCTAAAATCCTTTGTTTTTTATAGTTTATAAAAATAATATTATAAATACTATTTTCAATAAAAATCATTGCTGGGAAAAACAACAAGAATTTTCTAAGAAAATAGAACTGTGTATATTCAGAGTTGCGTCGAATAGAATTCGACGTACCGTCGTGTTCTACTCGACGCTAGCTTCAAGAGCCATCTGAATTAGATAATTCGAATATCATTCGACGCAGCGTCGATTTTATATTGACACATACGTCGACTTAATTTTTGTTGTACAAATTCAACGTCACGTCGACATGTCTGCGTCGACTCAATAATTGCTAAATAATTTCTAAGGTGCGTCGATTACTAATCAACGCAACATCGACATGTCTAGCGCGTGCAGTTTTGCTTCTAGAAGCTGCTTCAACACGTATTGCCACGCAAATATTATTCCTTGCTTATTTTAAGGATACTTAGAGACAAATCTAGCTTAAGTGCTCAACATGAAAGTTGTATCATGTGGTCTTAACTTTCCATAGGATTTTGAATCATCTTATTTGGTGCCCTACAGAACCCTGAATCTTAGTTTTACTGAGGGGTGTCCTAAAAGTGCCATAATCATCTACATATATTTGGACTAGTAAAAACTGATTCTTATGTACTCTGGTGAAAAGTGTTTTATCCACTTTACCTCTTTCAAAAGAGTGTTCCAGAAGAAAAATGGATAAGGTCTCAAACCAAGCTCTTGGAGTTTGCTTGAGACCATATAGTGTTTTATATAATCTATACACAAAAGAGGGAAAAGTAGGATTGACAAAACCTGGGGGCTGCTCCACAAATATTTCCTCTTGTATAGTTCCATTTAGGAATGCACTATTTACATCCATCTGGTAGACTTTGATCTTCATGTGAGCTGCATACGCCAGAAACATTCTGATGGCCTCCAACCTTGCTACTGGAGCAAATGTCTGGTTGAAGTTAATCCCTTCCTCTTGCTTGTATCCTTGGGCCATGTAACGCCCCTGTTTTTCCAGGAATTATTTTATTCCTTCATTGACGTCATTTTTGATGTAAGGGAGTTACATTAGTGCGGAGTTAGCGGTGCGTCATCATTTGCGCGTTCGTTCGGTCAATTCGACCAAATTTTGGAGTGTGCCGGATTTGGAAAATTTTATGATAGAAAATTAAATTATTTAATTTTAGAGAGGATCGTCGAAGTTTCATTGCGATCCGAGCATTTTTAGAGCCCCGGTGATTTTCCAAAGATTTGTCTAATTATCGTCGCCTCAATCTTCGGAAATTTATATCTTGAGTTTTGCTCGTTGGATTCTGATTTCGACTTCTCTGTTAGATTCGTAGCGCCGACGTTTGTCTTTGGTGCGATTTTTGTTGGAATCAACGACTTTGTGGCTTTTGGTTTGTTTTCTCTAAGTAAAAAATGACGGGACATCCCGTCGATAGACAGGACCTCCCGTCGATTGGCCGAACCATCCCGTCGATCTTGATCTGAGCTGGGATTTTGTGTTCTGTTCTAACACAGAATCGACGTCTCTTCCCGTCGATCGAAGGGACCACCCGCCGATCGACGGGACAACCAGTCGATTTTGCCTTCTCTTTGTTAGAGTTTTTTCCCCTGGTTTTGGTTCCTCCTCCCCTTTAATGCTTGCTTCTTTCCCTTTTTATGCAAGGATAATTTCGTCTGTGGTCTTCCTTGTTATTTTGATAAATTCTTTCAGAAAAGTCTTTTCTTATGTATATTCCCAGCAATCAAGTTTCTTGTAGTGTATTTTTGATTCCTGCTTATTCTATAGACTTGTTCCAGCATTCTCTCTGGGTATTTCCAGAATTTATTGGTATTTCTGTCCTGAGTTTTATTAGTCTTTCTGTCCAGAACTCCCAGGTTTTCTGTGTAGTCTGCCTTTGACTTCTGAGTATTTTACCCTTCCAGACTTAGTCTTCTATGTAATTTTGTGTTAACATTATCTGTGAGAGGTAATGCTTCTTCCTCACTGTCTTTAGAAATCTGGTTGAATGTAAAGGTTCTCTTAGTGGTTATTGGGATGGAAATAGTAGTCCTTCTCCTTAATGACTTTGTTTTCCTGGAATCTAGTTATGCCAGGTTCTCTTGTTAATTGTGTGGTCCTCTTGGGCTAGTTTTGAAGTGATTGAAAGTCCTTCCTTTCAGTCCTCTCCTTCTTTCTGGTATGCCTAACCTGTTGATTTTAGGTTAGTAGCAGTTGTTTCCATATGGGTCTTGATTGGTTTTCTGTGTTCTTGATTCCAGCTGTCATCCCCCTTGGAATCTGGATAGCTTCGATTTACTTGTTTAGTTATGCTACCAGGTAGTCTGATAAGGCTTCCCTAGCTTTAGAAAAGTTTGCTTTTCTTAAGATTGTGTAATTATTTCTCCTTTATTAAGTTTTCCGTCGAATTTTGTTAAGTTTTTCTCCGTCGACTTTGTCGCATATTCTGAATTGTTTCATCAAGTTTTATGTTCATTTGTCGGGTGTTCCCGGGTATCTTAAGTTATGTTATCAAGCATTTTAAGTCTATTTGTTGCGACTTAAGGTAAAGTTATGCCTTATTCGTCGTGTTGTTGCGAGAAGTTCGTTGGGAGTCAAGTTTGGACTCACAGAGTGTTTTCTAATGAACCGTTGAGTATTATTTCTGGTGTTTGGCCTTCGTGTTAAGCTTATCTTTATCTTGTTCCGACACCAAGCCTTGCGTAGTGTCGGCTTGCTGAAATCTTCAACCTATTATTAAGTAGAATGTTGATCTAATGATTAATTGTTGAATCATGTGCTTATTGGTTCTCTCATCTTGAGTTATGGTTAAAACCATCGGTAATCCTGTTTTCCTGCCTGACACTCTTTTGTTGGCCCTGATCAGTCTCAAGTGCTTATAAACATATATGTTTACATATATGTGTGTGTGTGAGTGTATTATGATGTTTAGTTTGCCCATAACCTCTGAGCTGCAATGGCGGACATGTGGTTGGCTTTGATCAGTTTGACCATCACCTCTGGGCCGCAATGACAGACATGTGGTTGGCTTTGATCAGTTTGATCATCACCTCTTAGCCGCAATGACGGACATGTGGATTGGCTTGTTCAGTTTGGCCCTTACTTTGGTGCAGGCATTTCTCTTATCGAGTGCACTCGTTTGAGCTGGCCCGGGTTGTTGTAAGCTAATACATGCTTATCTTTTTAGTTCTCTTTTCTGCAATTTATTATTTTGATTGCTGCTTAACCTTGTGTAGAAATCATGGTTTTTATTGCTGCCATTTGTACTTTCTTGCGGAGGCATTCTTTTCTTTTGAATGTCCCAGGCTCGGAGCTGTAGCGGTTTGTGTGGTATAGTTGGTGTCTTCGGATCTGCAGTTAGTTGCAGTTGTTCGTTCTCCCCTCACTGTTGTGAGGTAGTTGTTCCTTTGCTTCAGTTGTAGCTTTGGTCTTTCAATGTTAGACTACTTGCTAGCTTTTCTGCTGTTACTTGCTAGTCAGTTTATATACTTGCTCTCTGGGAAGTTTTATGTTAGGATGCATGAGTTATTTTATGTATAGAAAATGGCATTCTTGCATTGCATGATTTTAAGGAAATATCACCTACTTTGAAGATCGTAGAAAATCCTTTCTTTACTTATACTAAGTTTAGAGATGTGCATATCATTACTTGAATGTTTGATCTTCATGCTCATGTAGGATAGTATGAACCTATTTTTCTGCTGCGTATGTATAGTTTTCTACTCGTGAACTATATGATCCATTGGACCGAGGGACACGATCTTAAGAAAAAAATGTAAATTCTTTTTATTCAACTCAATCAAATTCATGTCTTTATAAATTATTCGTAAGGAGAGTTTGCCTGGGCGTCTGTAGTTGTCCCCTGCCAGACGTGGCATTATAATGCGTATTTTCCCCTTGCTATGATAATATTTATTAAATTTGTGGAAAAATGCAGGTTGTGACAGTTGGTATCAAAGCCAGGTTAGCCGGGTTGCTGGGATAGTCTGGTTGGCTCGGTTAACCGCCAAAGGGTCATCCGTATGTCTTGGCTGAAGCATGAACACTACACTCATAGCTTGATAAGAAGTATACGAGGCATATTATGTAGTATGGGATGCATAATATGTGTTTGTATGTGGATCCTCATAGGTGACAACATGTGACGGTTATGTAGTATGGGATGCATAACGCCGGTCCCATGGATGTCCATTAGCTCGATTTTTCTTTTTCATTACATGAGATAATATATAATATGGGATGCATAAGATCGCATTCGTGAGCCGCTCATAGCATGCATTAAGGCCTTTTTAGACTGCATAGCATTGCATGCACATCATAACATAGCATTAACACATGTGCCAAGTTAAGGATATACATGATGACGCTCATACACATGATTTGAAATAAAATTTTGGCATTCAGGCATTCATATTATGTGCACAAGAGTTTATAGGGTGATGATATATCATCCTAAGTTAAGCATACCATAATTTCATGAATTCCCAGAGCAAGGTAACAACAAGAGCAAGTATCTACACTTTTACGATATGTATCGAGCTAGGAAATTCTAGTTTGCTAGTTGTTGTGTCTTAAGCTAGGTGTAGTGAGGTGTTCGTTTGTAATTGCAGTTGATGACTCCAGAGCGTAGTGCGTCGGAGTCGACTCTCCGGTTTTGAGAAATTGGGCGTGCAGAAGCAGCTTCAGGTGATGGCTCTTCAAGGTGCTCCGAAGAATGTCAAGTATTGCACTTCTTGCAGTCAAATGGGGCACGATCTTACTTAGTGTTGGAAGAAGGATAAGACTTGTGAGTATTGTGGGAAAAGAGGGCATGGTGCGACTCGATGCCGGTTGAAGGATATTATGTGCTATCAGTGCGGGCAGAAAGGACATGTGAAATCCCAGTGTTCGCAGTTCCAGTCGGCTGGCTAGCAGCCTGCTTTTATGGCTCTCGCATCGCCACCGCCTCAGCAGCGACAGTTGGGTTGGGAGAGGCCGAGTTAAATGTAGTAGCAAATGAAGGAGAGCAGTTTTGCCCCAGGTGATTTCAGGTTAGATTCTAATTCTTAGTTTTCAGCTTTTGCCCTAGTTTGCTTACGCTCGTTTAGTGAGTATCCGATTTCATAGGAGAACTTAAGGTAAAGAACCGTTATGTGCGCGTCCTTTTCAATTCTAGTGCTACACGCTCGTTCATGGCTAAGACTTTTGTAGAGCATCATAGTTTGACCCTCGATTAGGTTGGTGATCCGTTTAGTGTTACGTTTCCCCTCTGGTAGTCCTGTGGTGTCGAGTCAGGGTACCCAGAGTTGTCATGTGCTCTTAGGTGATTTCTTAGATTTTGCTAATCTTAAGTTGCTAGACCTGAAGGTTTTTGTTGTGATTTTGAGCATGGACTGGTTGTCCAGGTTTGATGCGGTTATCCAACGCAAGGTAAAGCGTTTGGTCTTCAAGCTGGACATCGGTCATCCCTTGAGTGTGTTTGACTTTCCGCGCTAGGTTTTCCCGATTATTTCCGCGGTGTGTGCTCGGAACCTTTAGTTTCCAGTTGGGTTGCTTATCTCATTTCTATGCTAGGATCCGTTAGCAGTTTGCCGTGTATCGAGGATTCTTCCTACGGTGCGAGAGTTCCCTGATGTTTTCCCAGTTAATCTACCTGGTTTTCTGCCTGTGTGGGTTGTGGAGTTTGCTTTTGACCTTGAGCCAAGTACACATCCCATTGCTAAGGCACCGTACCATTTGGCCCCGCGTGAGCTGGTAGAGTTGCACACTCAGTTAGATGAGTGGTTGTGGTGTGGCTTTATCTGGCCTAGTTTTTCGCCCTGGAGTGCTCCCGTCTTGTTCGTGGAGAATAAAGATAGTTCGATAAGATTGTGTATTGATTTTTGAGAGCTGATCAAGGTGACCATCAAGAACAGGCATCTGTTGCCTCAGATTGATGATTTGCTTGATCCGTTGTGTGGTAGTTCGGTGTTTTCGGAGATTGATCTTCGTCCAGGCTACCATCTATTAGCGATCCGCGAGACAGATGTTACACTATCTGCCTTCCATTTTTGGCTTGGGGGTAACATCCTCAGAACTTCTAGACCCCTTAACTTCAATTAGGGTGAGACAAGTGGTGAGTGTTGTGAGTTTGTGCTAGGTTGCAACCTTAGGACACATAGGGTTAGGTGAACTCACATGTGATCTCCTGAGGACTCAAGTCAACCTAAGTCAAACTAGCTCAACATGAACTCACACCTACAAATTGATACCACCAATGGATTATAAACACTTAAAGGAACCCCATGGACCCAAAAGCCCCATCATGGGGTCAAAATTTTGACCAAAGTCAACCTTTCCCCAATTTTCGTCAAAATCACACATATTGGCCAAATAGGCTCAAGTAGGCCTTCACCATGACTCAATCAACCTTGGGTAGTGTCATTGGACTCAAGACCATCACATTGGACAAGTCAAATCATCAATTGACCAAGACAAACCCTAAGGTCAACCCTAGGTCAAAATTGGAGTAAAATTGGGTATTTGAATAAATTAAGCCAAGCCATATGGGCTAAAGCCCTCAAGGTCAGCCCACTCTAAAGCCCACATGCACAATGACCACCCTTGCCCACTGAATCCAACATGCAATGACATGCAAAGGGGTAGCATGGTCATTTTCCCCTTCCTCCATTAGAGACAAAGATGATTTTGAGGAATGGAGGCCATGTGGCCCTCCATTCCTCTGCCCAGAGCTTTCCCTGAGCCCCCACATCAATTCCCAGCCGTTTTGTACTGGCTAGGTTCCATGTGGTGGCTGGGAGGAGCATCCAAGGGAGAGGCCGAAAGTCCAACTATTCAAACTCCTATAACCAGCCCTCCCCAACCATTTTAGATTTTTCCATCATCATCAGAGTGCTCTAAGGAGTCGAGCCAGTGCTTTGGAGTGAAGCAAACAGTGGAGAATCGAGATTTCTGGGAGGATCGCCGGAGCTCGCCGCCACCATGCCGCACCACCATAATACCCGCTGTCAGCCCTATTTCATCCACGGTTTCTCCCCCCTCTCTGTGCTAGAATCTAGACCCACCTAGGAGTGATATCAGGCTCAATTGAGCCAGATCCCATGTGAGCTAGAGGGCGTTTTTCCGAGCTTTTGTTCTTGCTCGGGATCGCCGGAGACGGGCTCTCCGGCGGCCGTGTCGCCGTCAAACGATGGCCACCACCTCACGGAGGTGGTGGAGGCGGTGGCCGGCAGTGGTGGGCTGTAGGTTGTCGGGAAATGGAGGTTGAAGCCATCCCAGGCAGGATTAATCCCAGCCGTTGGCTGTTGGGGACGATGAAGGGATGATGTAGTTTTTGCGCCAAGATCCGTGCGGGATCATGCATATAAATATATATGTGTATTAATATGATTTCTGTCACACTTTTATATGAATTTTCATGCATGATTTTAAGGCCTCTAGAGGCCTTAACTTGAAAAATGAACAGAGACAACTAATGTAGATCTAGATGTCTACTTTCATCTGAAAGTGAAATCAAGCCATTTGGTTAACTGTAGGTCCCACAGTACTCATTTTAATAAGGCTGGTCAAAACAAAAATCATATCTTTGAATGGGTATAACTTTTTAATGCCAAGTTTGATGGACTTGAGATTTTGTCCATGCATGCATGTGCCTTATACTTAGCTTAGGTTTAAATATCAGAATTTTTGGAGTCAATTTTTTCTATTGTTTTGTTCAAAACTTAGAAAATTAAATAAATGAAATAATTAGAGTTATATAACTCCAAATGACCCCAAACTAGGGTGTCATGCTTATTTAACCTACATTAGGCTATGTTTAAAAATTGATAACATTTGGACCTCTGCATGTAGGGTACTTTCCACTTGCATGTCCCTACCCTAAAGGGACAATGGTGTGCCAATAGACAAAGGTCTATTTTACATATTCAGAAGAAATGACTGAGTGTTAGCCTCTGAAACTTTGGCGGCACCTTCCTTATATCAAAACACACCACCTCAAAGAATATTGGGATTTTTGGGACCAAAGACCCCACTTTTTGGATTAATGTGAATTAGGTCACATATTAATGTTCATGAAAGTTTCATGATAAATATCTTGTAGAAAACTATAGAACTCTGGAGAAATTATAGTCATGACATGCAGGACCTCTGGAATTTTTTGTAGAAAATTTCAGAGGCTTTACTTTTAGTAAATGACAAAAATGCCCTTAGGTCACAAATCTGAATACTAGGGTTTCACTGAGCTAAATGCATGAGAAGGTTGTGAAACTATGGAAGATAGTTAGAAATACAATTATAAATCTCTGGGATTTTTGATAGAATTTTTGGGAACATTATTCATATTGAAATACCCTTTATTCACTTTGTCACCCCCTTTTGATAAATAGAAATTATGGTTTTAAAGTTGCTGGAAAAATATGCTCTTCTGGAATTAATGTTTTTATGTCATTATAGTGCCACTGTAATTTTCTCAGAATTTTAGGAAGTCATAATCTTGTATTTGATGTGTAAAGTTATATTTTCATTCATTTATTGAAAATTGGAAATCATGATTATGTAACTGCTGGAAAATTATGAAACATTGGGAATCTTATTATTATGTCAAATATCACTTCTGGAAGAATATTTAGCAAGTTTGAATTCACTAGCATGATACCTCCTTCACATTTTAGTTTGAGATTATTAATTAATGAATTTTTATAGAGGTCAAAATTATATGAAACATGCTTAGATCTTGATCATCCCTTATTATATCCATTATGAACTTATGATAAAAATTAAACGTCATTTGGAAGTGATTTGACCAAGGTTCCAACATAGGAATCAAAGTTAGTTATATGTCATGGCTGCGGATAATGAAAACTCAATATGATGATTAGGACATCAAGATCACATAGGAAATCAGTGAAATTTGGATTATAACAAGATATAAGTGTAGACCACTTAGAGGACGAAGAATTACTAGAGTTGAGCACCTTTCAAAAGATCGGTTGCCTAGGAGTGAGATGAAACATAAGGCGCGAAATCACCTAAGTTATAAAGAGTAATGAGAGGGTGGAATTTTAGGTCAGGGTAGTCACCAATAATATTAATTGTCCTGGAAAGGGGTTGGGCATCATCCCATCACAAACCCTAGTACCTTGCTAACCCTTCACCGGGTAGCCCTCGGGAAGTCCAGGATTCACCGAAAGCTTCTAAGCATAATAATGATTAGACAAGAGTAGTCTAATTAGGTAAATTAAGAGACATAATAGACTTCATCCCGAGTTGGGGATGGGAGATTGAATATCCGGACGAGATAGTCCTGCGGGCGGAAGGCTCGGGTTATAAGGAAGGACTGGGATAGTCCTGCGAGCGGTTGGCTCGGGTTATAAGAAAGGACTGGTCGAGTCCTCCGAGCCCAGAGCTTGGTGATTCACTTAGAGGCATTGTTGTATCAAGTAGTACTCGGATACCCTGTGTGTTCTTAGGGGCATACGTAAGGTCTAGGTTGGGTGGTGTCACACAAGACTAGAAGTGGACAGCCCAGTCTACTGCCCTATTTGCCTCAACAGGGTACCTGAGCGGAGACTCGAATAGAGGGCTAGAGGTGGTGCTTACCAGATAGTACGCGGATACCTTGTGTGTTATTAGGGGCGTACGTAAGGTCTAGGTTGGGTGGTGTTACACAAACCTAGAAGTGGACAGCCCGGTCCACTGCCCTGTTTGCCTCAACTGGGTACCTGAGTTGACACACTCGAACATAGGGAACTACAAAAGGTCTGTACGTACAGAGTCTGTGCGTGAGTTGCACCATTGCATTGCATATCATAGCATAGCATTCTTGCATAAACAGAGACCTCATCGTATAAATTAGTATGGACACTTTTATACGATGAGTTTACCTTAGTGCTAGATCCCTTAGCTTATGTGCTTTTATGTGTGCATATAAGTTAAGGTTACTTTCGTAGCTGTTCTTATTTTTTGTATCTGCTTCTTTTACTTATATTGTCTCATCCATATCGCTGTCACACTTACTTCTGTTAGTATAAAATTGTTATTATATACTTGCTAGGGTAGAACTCTTGTCACATGCATTATTTCTTTTACCCCTTGTTTTTCCTCCGCTTTGTTCCTCCCGAACGGTGACTAGGAGTCGTGGGGGGAGGCGGGCACAAAATCGGCTTAGTCTTTATTACTAACGATCGGTTGTGACCGTATGTGTCCGAGACGATGGAGCCCCAGCTAGAAGAGGAGACAGGATTAGAAGAGCAGATGTCGCGCATTACTCTACTACAAGACAGGTATTCGAGAGTTGAGAGTTTGTTTAGCTTCCGCATAGATGTAGAGTGAGAGAGTTTTTGTACTTTACTTGGATATGTACCGGGCTTAAGCCCTTTCTCTCCTTTACTTGTTGTACTGACTGATGGACTTTTTATATTTTGTTGTATAAATGTGTGATTGTGGACATTCTTTTGTTTATTTTCCTCTTAGCTCTTCTTGGCCTGTTGATCGTTCTTGTCGGCAGGATCGGCGTCTTGCGGAGGCATCTAACTTGGGTGTTAGTGTCACCGTAAGGCGGCGGTTCTGGGCATAAGATCTGGAAGCTCTCTAAGTGTGGGAGACGGATCTTACATTGGGCATTTCGAGTTCTTGGTAATGTTCTGTTCCTTTTAGGTGATTCCCTCGCTTAGGTTAATTGGGAGGTGTTGGATTTAGGAGACCCATTGTCGTGAGCCTTGATCTGGGATCGGGTGTTCTATTTCGAGTGCTCAGAAGGAATCTTACCTGCCTCTGTTTTCCTAGCCCTCTTCGGTTAGCATTTCGATCAAGCGAGTGTTATCTTATCTCTCACTTCGACCTGTTGGATTCGTTTGTGTTCTAAGTTTCGATTCCATGTTTCAGGGCAAAACTTCTTTTTTGGTGGGGTTACTGTAACACCCCTATTTTTCAGGATTTATTTTAATCCTTCTTTGATGTTATTTTTGACGTAAGGGAGTTACGTTAGTGCAGAGTTAGCGGTGCACCATCGTTTGCGCGTTTTCGCATTCGTTCGGTCAATTAGAACAAATTTCAGAGTGTGTCGAATTTGGAAAATTTTACGTTAGAAAATTAAATTATTTAATTTTAGAGAGGCTCGTCGAAGTTTCGTTGCGATCCGAGCGTTTTTAAAGCCCCGGTGATTTTCCAAAGATTTGTCTAATTATCGTCGCCTCAATCTTCAGAAATTTATATCTTGAGTTTTGCTCGTCGGATTCTGATTTTGACTTCTACGTTGGATTCGTAGCGCCGACGTTTGTCTTTGGTGCGATTTTCGTTGGAATCAGCGACCGTTGGTTCGACCTTCTTTTCTTCTTCTTCTTCTTCCTATTATTATTAATAATATTATTTCTTGCTGTGAATCAGCTGTCTTCCTCTATCTGCTTATATATATATATTATATATATAAATATCTCTATCCACTATGTATATATATATTATTTTATATTCTTATTCTACTATTCATCTCCATCTTCTTCTTCCTATTTTCCTGAGCCGAGCCAGAGTTCGAGAGAGAGAGAAAGAGAGAGTGTTTAGGGTTTCCTGAGCTTTCCGACCGCCGCCGATGGAGATCCGGTGCGCGAAATCTTAGTCGGAGCATAGATTTGGAAAGATCTCGTCGTGCTCTTCGCGTGCGTAGTAAGTTTTCTCCGCTTCGTAGATTTTTGGCGCTAGGGTTAGTGGCCCTAACCCTCTTTTCGTCCTAATTTTCGTAGATTCTTTGTGTGTAGGCCGTGTTTGAGCCGATCCTTGGCGTGGAGGGCTTGAGAGGCCATTTTTGGTGATTCGAGTAAAGGCAAGTGGCGGTTTGCTCTCCACCCTTTGGCTTGTATGTTTCTTCAGAACTCTTTTAATCTTCTTTATTTAAATCTCTCTCTCTATATATATATGTTTGGTAATTAGTGTTGTTGAATGTTTGCTTTACCTTAATTTTTTTTAATTAAGGGTGTTCTGGTAGTCCATGTTTGGGTTTTGAATGGAGAAGGTGAGGTTAGCTTAGGGAGTAATTTTAGAAATTTTTTGTCCAAGTAAGAATCGATGGGTCATCCCGTCGATCGACGGGACCTCCCGTCGATCGGCGGGACCATCTCGTTGATCCCTGGTCTCAGCCGCTTTGTGGACTTTGGTTTGTTTTCTCTAAGTGAAAATTGATGGGACATCCCGTCGATCGATGGGACCTCCCATCGATCGGCGGGACCATCCCGTCGATCTTGATCTGAGCTGGGATTTTGTGTTCTGTTCTAAGACAGAATCGACGACTCTTCTCGTCGATCAACGGGACCACCTGCCGATCGACGCGACATCCAGTCGATTTTGCTTTCGCTTTATTAGCGTTTTGTCCCCTGGTTTTGGTTCCTCCTCCCCTTTAATGCTTGCTTCTTCCCCTTTTTATGCAAGTATAGTTTTGTCTGTGGTCTTCCTTGTTATTCTGATAAATTCTTTCAAAAAAGACTTTTCTTCTGTATATTCTCAGCAATCAAGTTTCTCGTAGTGTATTTTTTATTCCTGCTTATTCTATAGACTTGTTCCAACATTCTCTCTGGGTATTTCCAGAATTTATTGGTATTTCTGTCCTGAATTTTATTGGTCTTTCTGTCCAGAATTTCTGTCCAGAACTCCCAGGTTTTCTGTGTAGTCTGCCTTTGACTTCTGAGTATTTTAACCTTCTAGACTTAGTCTTCTATGTAATTTTGTGTTAACTTTCTCAGTGATGGGTAATGCTTCTTCCTCACTGTCTTTAGAAATCTGGTTGAATGTAAAGGTTCTCTTAGTGGTTATTGGGCTGCAAATAACAGTCCTTCTCCTTAATGACTTTGTTTTCCTGGAATTTAGTTATGCTAGGTTCTCTTGTTAATTGTGTGGTCCTCTTGGGCTGGTTTTACTGTGTGATTGAAAGTCCTTCCTTTCAGTCCTCTCCTTTCTGGTATGCCTAACCTATTGATTTTAGGTTAGTGGCAGTTGTTTCCCTATGGGTCTTGATTGGTTTTCTGTGTTCTTGATTCCGGTTGTCATCCCCCTTGGAATCTGGATAGCTTCTATTTACTTGTTTAGTTATGCTACCAGGTAGTCTGATAAGGCTACTCTAGCTTTAGAAAAGTTTGCTCTTCTTAAGATTGTGTAATTATTTCTCCTTTATTAAGCTTTCCGTCGACTTTTGTTAAGTCTTTCCCCGTTGACTTTGTCGCATATTCTGAATTGTTTCATCATGTTTTATGTTCGTTTGCCGGGTGTTCCCGGGTATCTTAAGCTATGTTATCAAGCATTTTAAGTCCATTTGTTGCGACTTTAGGTAAAGTTATGCCTTATTCGTCGTGTTGTTGCAAGATGTTCGTTGGGAGTCAAGTTTGGACTCACAGAGTGTTTTATAATGAACCGTTGAGTATTATTTCTGGTGTTTGGCCTTCGTGTTAAGCTTATCTTTATCTTGTTCCGACACCAAGCATTGCATGGTGTCAGCTTGCTGAAATCTTCAACATATTATTAAGTTGAATGTTGATCTAATGATTAATTATTGAATCATGTGCTTATTGGTTCTCTCGTCTTGAGTTATGGTTAAAACCATCAGTAATCCTGTTTTCCTGCCTGACACTCTTTTGTTGGCCCTGATCAGTCTCAAGTGCTTATAAACATATATGTTTACATATATGTGTGTGTGAGTGTATTATGATGTTTAGTTTGCCCATCACGTCTGAGCCGCAATGGCGGACATGTGGTTGGCTTTGATCAGTTTGACCATCACCTCCGTGCCGCAATGACAGACATGTGGTTGGCTTTGATCAGTTTGATCATCACCTCTTAGCCGCAATGACGGACATGTGGATTGGCTTGTTCAGGTTGGCCCATACTTTGGTGCAGGCATTTCTCTTACCGAGTGCACTCGTTTGAGCTGGCCCGGGTTGTTGTAAGCTAATAAATGCTTATCTTTTTAGTTCTCTTTTCTGCAATCTATTATTTTGATTGCTGCTTAACCTTGTTGGAGCTTGTGTTCCACTTCTCTTAGTTTGAGAAATAACAAATCACACTATGTATTTGATCTTGCTTGTGTTTATAGTGTGCATGTACTATAGTTATATAACTCTATGAACATGATGCTGATTGATGACGATTCTCTGAAAAGAGAGCTAACACTCGCGTTAGTTTTTATCGCCCCGCATTAACAACTGCTGAGAAGGAAACCGTTAAGAAGGTAACCGTTGAGAAGGAATGCCATCGAGAATGAATCGGTCGACGAAGCTGCGTTCGACGAAATATGAAGGCGTTCGACGAAAGGAGATTCCGTTCTACGAAATGAACTTGTGCTCGAAGAAATTGCGCTTGACGAAACTGCGTTCGACGAAATCTGAAGGCGTTCGACGAAAGAAGATTTCGTTCGACGAAATGGACTTGCGCTCGATGAAATTGCGCTTGACGAAACTGCATTCGACGAATGTTGAAGGCGTTCGACGAACTTTGATTCCGATCGACGAAAGCGCATTCGACGAAATGAGTTTTGTTCGATAAAATTAGCTTCTACCATGATCCTGACGGTTGCGATTGACGAAATAGGATTCCGTTCGACGAAGACGCGTTCGATGAAATGAGTTTCGTTCGACGAAATTTGTTTCTGCCACGATCCCGACGCTTTGCACGATCTCGGCAACTGTCGTACATGTTCACTAATACTGGCGTTAACCCTTAACGCCACGCGTTAGCTCCCATTTCTATTTAAAGATCTGATTTTGTTTGCTCAAGGACGAGATGCATTGAAGCCTTCATTCCAGAGATCTGAGAGAGCATTTCATTCAGAATTCAGAGAGAACTCCCAACACAAACATTGAGAAATAAGAGTGAGAAGGAGATTTCCAACGATAAATTTGAAGAAGGACGCTCTCTTCAACTCCGACGTGGTCATGGCATATCTTCAACATCTTCTTCAACGCTCTACATTCTAGGGAGTCATTTGTTCTAATTTTTATCTTTATCTTTTTATATTTTCTTGTAACGGTGGTAATTCGCCGCCTTGTGTGTGGCGACTAGATCCTTGTGCGGGTTAGGGGGTAATTCGCCGCTTTGTCCATGGCGACTAGGTCAAGGGTAGATCTAGGGGGTGGCTAGAGGTCTTATCTGGCGATAGATAGGCTATAGCCAACCGGTCCTTGGGAGAAGGACCGGTGAAGGAACAAAAAGCGATTTTCAAGTTGTCACCTCCAATTTCAAGGGTTATTGAAATATTATCCTTGTAATCATTTTTATGAAATATAAAATTCTTTTTCAGTATATCTAATTTTTCTGAAATTGTATTTCATAAAGAAAATCATTTTGAATATTTCTGCAAAACTACTTTTTCTGGAGAGTTAACGCCAGCGTTGACTCTTAACGCCATGCGTTAGTGACAGAGCAAAAAAAGTTTTTCTGTTTTGGTAAAATCTGTAAGTTTATTTCAAAAAACAGTAAACTCCTTATTCATCCCCCCCTCTAAGGGCGTCATCAGATCCAACACTTGGTATCAGCGCAAGGTTATTCCAAAACGGTTTCACAATCGGAAATAATGGCGCATAATGATCATGCTTTTGCTGAGGGTCAAGGAATTAGTAGACCTCCACTATTTACCGGAACTGATTATAATTACTGGAAAACTAGAATGCGTTGTTTTTTAACTGCTTTAGATAATGACGTTTGGGGTATGGTAGAACAAAGTTAATCTCCACCAACATTTGTTGTTGGAGAAGTCACTATGGAAAAACCTAGAGATAGATGAGATGACAATGATAAGTTGAGATGTAAGAATAACGCTAAAGTAATGAATGCGTTATTTTGTGCTTTGGATAGAATGGAATTTAATAGAACTTGTGCTTGCGAAACAACTTATGATATATGGAATTTATTAGAAATTACTCATGAAGGAACTTTGCAGGTTAAGGATTCAAAGCTCTTCCAACTTGAATCCGAGTATGAGAAATTCCGGATGGAGGCGGATGAAGACATAGATTCAATGTACACAAGGTTCACCAAAATCATCAACGACTCAAAAGTACTTGGAAAGGTGTTCTCCAACGGCGACTTGGTGAGAAACATTTTACGGTCTCTTCCTCTAAAGTTCAATCCAAAGGTGACGGCTATCTCGGAGTCGCACGATTTGAAGAAGCTCCAAATTGAGAGCCTCATTGGGAACCTAAAGACCCATGAGGTTGAACTCAAAATTCAACAATAAGAGTACAACTTGGAGCCAAAGAAGAAGAGTTTGGCCTTAAAATAAAAAAAAAAGAGGCAAATGGAGATGATGATGAAGAGGATGACGAGAGCCTTTTTGTGAAGAAGTTCAAAAGGTTCATAAAGAATCTGGAAAGGAGAAACATCTTCCTGAAATATTTCATCAAAAAGGGATCTTCATCAAAGAAAGAGAGAGGTAGCGATGAGGACGATGATGAACGACCACCACTGGAGTGCTACCATTGTACAAAGACCAGGCATATTCGGAGTCAGTGCCCAAAATATCTGAAAAAGCGTAAAGAAAAAGGGCACAAGGGAAAAGAGAAGAAGAAGGTCCTAAAAGCGGCTACATGGGATGACTCCTCCTCCGAGGATTCAAGCGGCTCATCCACTAGCGATGAAGAAGAGGCAAATATGTGCCTTATTGGAAAAGGTGACAAGACATCCGAGGATGAAAGCAGTGTCCAAAGCGACACTGAGGTAACTCTCCCTACTTCTTATGATGATTTATATATTGAGTATTTACAAACTTGCAAATTCTTTGAAAAAAGTTTAAAAGATATTGATCTTCTAAATTCTGAAAATAAACTTTTGTTAAAAGAATACAAAAAATTATCTAAACTATTAGGGAAAGAAAATGTATCTTGCCAAGAGTGAAATCACTCCTTGGGAAGAGTGAAAGAACTTGAAGAAGCTCTTTCTAAATCCCACTCCACCATTGAACTTCTTACTAAGGAGAAGGGGGATTTGGAAAGAACTTTAAAAACCTCTCTTTCTCAAATAGAGGATGGAAAGAAGAGTTTTGTGAATCAGTGTGTTATGTTGGTAACGGAAAACACCGCTCTCAAAGCTCATATTCATGATTTAAATTTGGCTATTAAGAAGTTTGGAGTTGGGCAAAGATCTCTGGACATGATCTTGGCCAACCAATGCCATGGAAGTGCCAAATATGGCCTTGGATATAGCTCTGGAAACTATCGCCAGGCGTTAATTCCTAACGCCGGCGTTAGCTGTAATTCCAGAAACACTAATTCTGTTATTAATAATTTCAAAAATTCAAATGTTACCTCATTTTCCAACAAGAGTTTATCCAAAACTTCAAAAAGGGTCTCATCCCCTTTTATATCGTGTGCCAAATGTCATTTATTTGGACACACCTCAAACTCTTGTAAGAAAAAGGGTGGTAGTGCTATAAAGCAAATTTGGGTGCCTAAGGTTTCCACCTACTCTATGGGAGGAACCTCTTGGGTATCCGGATCTTTACTCTCATCTCCTTTTTAGGTATGTTGGCAGGCTAAGGACAAAAAGGACGTGTGGTATTTGGACTCGGGATGCTCCAAACACATGACAGGAAACAAAGCAAAGTTCCTTAGCCTTGAGATGAAGAAAGGAGGGATGGTGACATTTGGTGACAACGGAAAAGGAAGGATCATGGGCATCGACACAGTGGATAACGATTCTTTTTCAATCTCAAATGTTTTATTTGTAGATGGCTTATAACATAATTAAGTTCAATTAGTCAATTATGTGATATAGGCTTAAATGTATTATTTGAATCATCTACAAATCTTTGCAAAATTATAAATTCTAAAACAAATGATGTCGTACTCACCGCACCTAGGATGCATAATGTTTATATGATTACTTTTAATGATCTTTCAAATTCTTCTTTAAAATGCATTATTTCTAAAAATTAAGAATTAGAACTTTGGCATAGGCGCCTTGGTCACTCTAGCACCAAACTTATTTTGAAATTATCAAAAAATAAATTAATTAAGGGATTACCTATGCTTAATGGAAATTTATCTTCTCTTTGTACGCCTTGCCAAAAAGGGAAATTTTCAAAAAATTCTGTTAAAAGCAAAAATGTAATTTCTACTACTAGACCTCTTCAATTAATTCATATGGATTTATTTGGACCGGTTAGCACTTCTAGTCTAGGAGGTAGAAAATATACTTTTGTAATAATTGATGATTATTCTAGATTTTGTTGGACATTATTTCTATCTTCCAAATCCGATGCATTCCTTGAATTTACTAAACTATGCATTCGTATTCAAAATGAACTTGATTTAAAGATTAAATGCATACATTTGGATCATGGAGGAGAATTTGAAAATGATAGATTTTCTTCTTTTTGTGATGATTTAGGAATTAAACATGAATTTTCCGCTCCTCGCACCCCACAACAATATATTGTAGTGGAGAGGAAAAATAGAACCCTTCAAGAGCTAGCACGCACTATGCTTTGTGAATATGGTTGCCTAAATCATTTTGGGCCGAAGCGGTTAATACTTCTTGTTATATTATTAATCGTGTCATGCTTCGTCCTATTTTAAAATTGACACCTTATGAGCTTTACTTTAAAAGAAAACTTAATGTATCTTATTTTCATGTGTTTGGTTGTAAATGTTTCATTTTAAACACTAAAGATGCTCTAGGGAAATTTGATGAAAAATGCGATGAGGGAATTTTCATTGGTTACTCTTCAACTAGCAAGGCTTATAGAATATATAATAAAAGAACTAAAGTAGTTGAAGAGTCTATGTAACATCCCCAATCCTTCTAGACCCCTAGTTGGTATTAGGGCATGGGTGGTGCGCAGGGTGGCCACTAAGGCCCTTGGACCAAGTGGAGTGTGCTAGGTGCACACCAAGGGCACAAAATCAGCATAGCCCAATACCACTCCCTTAGGCCAATTGACCCTCAATTCACCAAATTGACCTCCCCCATACCACCCTAACCACTAAGGAAGACCATTACCTTGAGAATTGCACTTGGGTGGAACCCAATTGCATGAAATTGACCAAAGTCAACAGTAGGTCAACATTAACCAAACTAAGTCAATTAGGGTTCAATTGACTCCAAATGTTCAAATTGACCTTACCACTACACTCTAAACACTTTAAGGAACCCATTGGACCCAAAAGCCCCATCATGGTGGGACCAGTTGACCCCAATTGACCAAAGTCAAACTTTACCCAATTTTGGTCAAATCTACACCCTTTGATTAACTTGAACCAATTGGGGCCCCACCATGGACCAACCAATGTTGGGTGATGTTAAGGGACCCATTACCCCCAAGTGGGGTCAATCCATTCACCAAGTTGACCAAGTCAACTCTAGGTCAACCATGATCAACATAGCCTAAATTAAGTGACCTAGCCTAAATACATTTGAACCAAGCCCTAACCCAATGACCTAGCATATGTTCATAACCTAATGGGTCATGTAGGATGTAGAGAAAAGGCTAACTCAAGCTAACCCAAGCCTAGACAAATTAGGAAAATGGCTAAAGGTGGGGGACAAAAGCAAAAGCAAAAAGTAAAAGGAAAAGTGGCAATCACCCTTACACCTCCCCCCCAATCAGCCTTGGGCCTTGCTCTTGACTGTTGAACACCTCAGAGGGAGGCCAGGGCATCAGATGGTGGCAGGGAAGGGGTTGCCAAGCCAAAACCGTGGGTCACCTATTTCAAACTCCCATATACAAGCCTCCGCACCTCCTCCCAGCCCTCCCATTAGCTTCAGAAGGAGGAAAGCAGTCGGAATCGACCCTTGGATCGAAGCTTTTTGTGGAGAATGAAGGAAATGGGCAAGGTCGCCGGAGCAAGGCATTTCCATGGCCAACCGCTGCCGACGCCACCGCCAAGCTCCATACTAGGTTCGTTTCTCCTCCCCTCCCCTCATGCTAGATCCACATGTGGTTTATTTCAAGGTCCAGGCTCAATTGAGCCGGGATCCGTTCACGAAATCTCCCCGAGTTCCATGGTTTTGGAACCATCGGGTTCGCCGGAAAAGGGCCCCTCCGGCCGTCTGTCGCCGGTGGATGGAAGCCCCCACCTAGACGAAGGTGGTGGGGGTGGTGGCCGGCCATGGTGGTCAGTGGGTGGCCGGGAAATGAGGAAGTAAGATGGCCCAGGTCGGGGCCAATCCTGGCCATCGGCTCAAGGAGGAAGACGATCTGGCTACCCTTTGATGTGCTTCTGGATTCGTGCAAACCATTTTTTCCTTAATTAAATTAATTCAAACCTTGGATATTCTGCCCTATTTAGACCAGCCACTTCTACAATTAATTAAGGCCTCTTAATGGCTGAATTAGAAAAAGTGCCCAACATGAAAGTTGTAGGCCTAGTCCTTGACTTTCATTAGGGCTTAAGTTGAGGTCATTTGGTGACCCACAGCTCCTTAGGGAGCTGTTTTACTAGGACTGGTCCTACACTAGGTCGGTCCACTAAATTAATTACCTAGCCCAACCCCTCCAGCTTTGAGGCTGTGCTTTTAACCATGGGTTGGTATACCCTAGGGGCACCCCCTTACCAAAGGACAGGCCTTGGTGGTCACTTGTACCTAGGGTTTTTGTGGTAATTAGGATATTTAAATTATGTTGATTTTTGGAGCATATGATGTCTAAATGACACCAAATTTTGGTGGCATGCTCTTTAGTACATGTGTAGTACCTGCCTAAATTTTCACTCCATTTGGAGTTGTTTTGATATGGGAAATGGGAAACCCTAAGGAGGGCCTTAAGGGGGTCAAATTAGGGTTTAGGCCATTTGAGGAGTTGAGTGAGTTAGCCTCCTCCCATCTTGATGCTTATGTAGGTATTGATATTCAAATGCTTGTGACACACCCTAATGGGCCATTTAGAGCCATTAGGGTGGTGTGACCTAAAACCCTAAAGGTAAACCCTTAAGGTTGCAAAGTAGGGATTTGTGAAGGACATATGACCAAATGTCCTTGCCTTGGCTCAGAACTTTGTAGACATGTTTGTAAGGGGATAAAATGTCTTAGATAATTTAATGGGAATTTTTAGGGGCATTTACGTATTTTTCTCCTAAATAATGAGATTGCCACCATTTTTCCTTAAATAAATAAAATACATGGTCATATGACCTTGTATGGTTTTGAAACTCTATAAGTGGCTGAATAGGGATGAAAATGGATTATAGTAATTTTGTTATGATTTATTGAAGTATTATCCCTTGTGTAGGAAATTTTAGGTGCTTGCTAGCTTAAGGGAATTTAATTTTGAAAAATGTCAAATCATGGGGCAAAATTGTGAAACTTGGTTATCTGCCATTCAATGCTATTTTATGTCCATGATAATTATTTGGAAGCTTGTAGATTTGTATTTCGTGTACCACATGTAGAAATTAGAATTTACAACACTTGAGTATTAAATCATTTTAAAATGTCAAATCATGGGGCAATGTCATGATACTTGGTTATCTGTAATTTTATGTTATTATATGCCCATGACCATTGTTTGGAAGCTTGTAGATTTGTAATTCATGTACTTCATGTAGAAATTGGAATTTACATCACTTGGGTATTAAATTATTTTAAAATGTCAAATCACATGGTAATGACACAATCCTTTCGAAGAGGACTCTATGTCCTCATTTGGACACTTGGTAATTTTTGGAGAATTTTCAGAAGTGAATTACTGTTTTTCCTAATTATAGTGGCATTTTGGTAATTATACAACTATGATGATTTAGTAGGCCAAATCACACCCTAGGGTCATGGAACTCAGTTAACCACCTTGATATGGGATATCACCTTACTGATAATTTTCATGTAGCATGAAGAATCATTTTGAGGGTAGTTCATGTGTAATTTGACTTAAGGCCTTAACTACTTTAAATTATATTAAATACCAAATTAATATGAAAAATTATGGAAATAGGAGCTTACCTTATTAAGGTCAGTGGGAGCCTAGGATAATTATTAGAGACCCTTGTTATGAGTTTTTAGAAGGGTTCCCTTATGGGATTGTTAGTTAGTTCAACTTAGTGGTCTGCGTTTAGTAAAAACAGAATTTTGAGTTTTAGACAATTCAGACCACTAACTAGGGTTTAGAAGTTATATACAATCAGTAATTGATTTATAGCACACAATGATTCATGGAAGGTCAATCCTAGGGTTAGTTGTGAGATTGTGTTAGGGTTAGTATATGAAGTGTGGAGGCACGTCCAACCCGATTGGGTGGGACGGGAGATGAGCTAAGTCACATTAACTTTATAAAATGATGAGGGGTGAACCAAACGCTAATCACCAACTAAAGTAATTGTCTTGAGGAGGATAGTGGGGTTGAGCCCATTGATCTGTAGTACCGTTAGGGGCCCCTTACGGAGTACACCGCTGGAAGTCCAAGATTCACCCTAATTATAACTCTAACTAAGTTGTAGGCAAGAGTAGCCTAAGTAGGTCTGCAATCTAGTATGGATCTCCTTCGAGAAGGAGATGGGTTGGATCAACTTGTGTGTAAATCCCTGAGCTGGAAGCTAGGGTGGACTTGTTAACACCTGTTTCTTATGCAAATAGTGTCGAGTCTTCGGTACTAGGCCAGTCGTGTCACCGACGGTAGTACGTTGACTCAGGTGAGGGTGAGGTTTAGAGGGCCGGTAAGTTTGAGTACCGCGGTCTGGAGGACAATCCCTAATAACCCACCCCGACCTTAAAGTCTAGTGGATTCCAGCAAGAGTACGCAGGAGCTCCTCTGTTGTGTTCTTAGAGTTGAGGCGTACATGAGGTCTAGACTTGGTAGTGACCATACCCGCCTAGGATGTGGAGTGCCCGATCCATTGCCACCGTGAGCCACGACGGTCGGTACCCAAAAGGTTGGCTTCCTTTCAAACAAATTGGGAACTATAAAGGTCTGTGCGCATGGAGTCGTGTGGGTGAGTTGCATTGCATGGCTGCATAATACACATCATAAACATAGCATAACATAACACACATCTGCATACCCCATCATATAAATTAGTATGGGATCTTTTATATGATGGGTTACCTGGACATCTTAACTTATATGTCGTATGGGCGTTCATATAAGTTAAGGTACGAATCTGTGATGGTAGTTTAGTTTTACTTACTGCACCGCCTTTACTTACTTATTGTTCACTATATTGCCTCTACTTATTTACTATTTACCGCACTTACTTACATGCTCTTTACTTATACCTTATTACTGTTAGCTCTACTGATTATATTTATGTACTGCTAGTTAGTGCCACGTCACTTTTCTTGTTTACCCCTTGTTTGTCCTCCGCTTCTTCCTCTCACTCGGTGCCTAGGAGTCATGGGGGGAGGCGAGGACAAAACGACTTAGTCTTTATGACTAACGGTCGGTGTGACCGCAGGAGTCCGAGGAGACGGAGTTGTCCCGCGCGCAGCTGGACGAGATGGCAGGACCTGAGCAGCGGATGCAGCGTACAACCACGACGCCACAGGTTGATGACTGGATAGTTAAACTTTCGCATTTGAGTGTTTTGTTGTAGTTTCCGCATGTTGTAGAGAGAGAGAGAGAGTACTTATTGTGGATTTGTATCGGGCTTATGCCCTCTTTGCTTGTACTTCTCTTTTTGGACTTTCTGTTTCATTATATGATGATGTGGTTGTGGACATGCCTTTATTTCTGTACTTCATTTCGGCATATTTTACTTATGATCATATAGCCGGCAGAGTTGGTGCTGAGCGGTGTTAGCCAACGCGAGTGTTGGTGACACCGCAAGGCAGCGATTCTGGGCGAAGATCCACCTCAACCGTGCGATGCGGGAGAGGTTCGAGTTTTCATGTACCCGAGCGGGTCTTGAGAAAAGAGATCTTACAGTTTATACATGTAAGATTTGATGAGTTTGTTCCTTGTGTAGATTCTAATCATTCAGGAAATGAAGACGAACCTATTTCCCCTTTGGAGCACGAGGATGATGAATCACTTGGAGAAAAAGAAGAAGAAAAAGAGGATAAAGAAAATGAGATAGTAGAATATGCTCCTCCAAGCGTGTTGTAGTTTACTAAGGATCATCCAAAGGAGCTTGTGATAGGAGAACCATCAAAAGGGGTAAGTACTCGTTCTTCTTTACATTAGTCTTTTTCAAACCTTTGTTTCGTATCCGAAATAGAACCAAAAAATGTTTCAACCGCTTTAAATAATGAATTTTGGTTTTTAGCTATGAATGATGAATTAAATCAATTTGAACGTAACAAGGTTTGGAATTTAGTAGAAAGGTCATCTAATTATCCGGTTATAGGAGAGAGGTTTGGAACATTACAAGGTTTGGAATTTAGTAGAGAGGCCATCTAATTATCCGGTTATAGGAGTCAAATGGATTTTCAAAAACAAACTAGATGGTGACTCTAAAATTACAAGGAATAAAGCTAGACTAGTTGCACAAGGGTATTCACAAATCGAAGGGGTAGATTTTGATGAAAATTTTGCACTCGTTGCTCGCCTTGAGTCTATTAGAATATTTCTTACATTTGCGAGCTTTAAAAGATTTAAATTATTTCAAATGGATGTTAAAAGTGCATTTTAAACGGGATTATAAAAGAAGTTTATGTAGAACAACCCCCCAGTTTTGTGAATGAAAATTTTCTCAATCATGTGTATAAGTTAGAAAAAGCGCTTAATGGATTAAAGCAAGCGCCTCGTGCTTGGTATGATAGATTGACATTATTTTTGATAAAGTACGGTTATAAAATGGGAAGTGCGGATAATACACTCTTCATTAAGCATGTAGATAATGATTTGATTATATTGCAAATTTATGTTGATGATATCATTTTTGGAGCCACTAATGAAGAGTAATGTAATGAAGTAATTTTAGTGATGAAAAAAGAATTTGAAATGAGATTGGTAGGAGAACTCACTTATTTTCTAGGATTTCAAATCTCACAAAAACAAGATGGTATATTTATTTGTCAAACTAAATATGTTCATGATATTCTTAAAAGATTTGGATTTGAGAACCTAAAACAAGCTAATACACCAATGCGTGCATCACTAAAATTAGGAAAAGATGAAGCCGGTATTTCTATTTATCAAACATTATATAGAGGAATGATATGCTCATTGCTATATTTAAGCGCATCTAGACCCGATATTATGTTTTCCGTTTGCTTATGTGCTAGATTTCAAGCTAACCCAAAAGAATCACATTTAAAAGCGGTGAAACATATTTTTAGATATCTAATCGGAACGTCTAGATTAGGCTTATGGTATCCTCATAATGATTGTTTTATTCTACACGGTTTTTCTGATTCAGACTATGCGGGATGTTCATTAGATCGTAAGAGCACTTGTGGCACGTGTCATTTTATAGGCCCTTCACTTAAATCATGGTCGAGTGGGAAACAGAATTCTGTTGCCCTCTCCACCACCGAGGCCAAATATATCGCACTAGGTAGTTGTTGTGCACAAGCCTTGTGGATGACCCAAACGTTAGAAGACTTTGGTGTTCATCTAAATAACATAGAATTAAAGTGTGACAACAAGAGCGCTATAGATCTCACAAACAATTCCGTACATCATTCTAGATCTAAACGTATAGATGTCCGATATCATTTCATTACAGATCATATAAAGAAGGAACATGTTAAAATTAGCTTTATAGGGACTGAATCACAACTTGCCGACATTTTTACCAAACCTCTACCCGATGCACATTTTCACATGCTTAGGTTAGAATTAGGTGTCTTAGAAATGTCACTTTAAACCCTTATAAAATGCTATCAAAATTACCTTATGTATTTTGTTCTATTTGTTTGCATTTTTTTAAAAAAAGTTCAAAAATCAATAAAAATGTAAAAACAATTTTTTTTTTCAAAAATCAATAACAAGAATTAGGTGTCTTATTCTTTTTTTTTTCTTTCTTTTTCTTGTTTGTTGTTATTTACTTCAAAAATAAAAAATAAAAAATATGTGCTTAAATGTTTATTTCAAGAATGATTATATATATTGCTTATAAATTTTTTTTACAATGTTTAATTTAAACCTTCAAGTTTCTTAAAAAACATTGTTTTGATTTTATCATATCTTGAATATTATCTTCAAATGTGCAAAAAAAAAATGGTTATAGATTACATGTGTAGAAATGTTTTTACATGCCTCTAAGTATGAGTAAAGTTTTTATCTATGATAATGATTTTCTCACTTACACCTTTTTGTTAATATACATATGTTTTAAGTCTTATTGCATAGTTGTGTAGTATATGAACTTATTTTGAATCTCATAAATAGTTTACCTACACAATATTGAATTCTTTCTTGAATTCTTTGTTATTCATGCACTTGTGATTAGAGAAATGCGGTATATAAAATAAAAATGGCTATGTTTGCAAAATCAAGTGAATTCGGAGTCCTTAGTCACTAATCTAAAAAGAAAATAATGAATGGCAAGGTTAACTCCACCAAGCACTACTCACCTTCCTGATAAGTCTTAATGAGCATTGTGAAGTTGAGCACCTTGGAAAGAATTGTAAAGTGTCTTGTGCAAACAAAATTTTCGCCACTTCTCTTTAAAAATAAAAATACAAAAAAAAATATGTGCATTGAAATTTGTGGAAGTAAAGTTGTTTATGTTCAATTCAAGTTATGTTCTTACATTACATAGTTTCATGTGGTTTGATTTATACTCTTGTATACATTATTAAAACACACTTATTGAACACATCATTATCATTTATAATACTTCCACTCATGAGAATTGGACTAAAAATTTCTCTATACAATTTTCTACAATCATAAGTAAATGCATTAGATAGCAACGCATGATCTTTACAATATTTTTTGTATACTTGAAATGCAAATTTATTTACATTGTAAACATATTTTACTTGATATTTTTATAATCTTGCTTGCTACTTTTTATTACAAATTACAAATGAACTTGCAACTTGTGTATCTAAATTCAAAACATCTACTTAATTGAGTAAAATGCTTATTATATTTTGTACTTACAATTTCTACAAGATATTACAAATTATTTTCGCTGTGTTCACTATTTATTTTCAAGTAGCTCTTATCTCTACTAAATGCATATTATTTTATATTGCTATAACTCTATCCCACCTTCTTTTGATTATAACAAAAGGGGGAAAATAATTGAAGAAATAAAGAAATCTTTTATTTAGGGGGAGTTCTTTAGGAAATGAATTTATGTAGGGGGAGTATCCACATAGGGAAGGTATCCACATAGGGGGGGGGGTATGCATGTTTATAACGCTTAACATTTACAATAAACATTACTTTAATTATATTTTATTTCTTATTGGTGGATTTGTTATTATCAAAAGGGGAAGATTGTTGGAGCTTGTGTTCCACTTCTCTTAGTTTGAGAAATAACAAATCACACTATGTATTTGATCTTGCTTGTGTTTATAGTGTGCAGGTACTATAGTTATATAACCCTATGAACAGGATGCTGATTGGTGACGATTCTCTGAAAAGAGAGCTAACGCTCGCGTTAGTTGTTAACGCCCTACATTAGCAACTGCTGAGAAGGAAACTGCTGAGAAGGTAACCGCTGAGAAGGAATGCCGTCGAGAACAAATCGGTCGACGAAGCTGCGTTCGACGAAATCTGAAGGCGTTCGACGAAAGGAGATTCCGTTCGACGAAATGAACTTGTGCTCGACGAAATTGCGCTTGACGAAACTGCGTTCAATGAAATCTGAAGGCGTTCGACGAAAGAAGATTCCGTTCGACAAATTGGACTTGCGCTCGATGAAATTGCGCTTGACGAAACTGCGTTTGACGAACGTTGAAGGCGTTTGACAAACTTTGATTCCGATCGACGAAAGCGCGTTCGACGAAATGAGTTTCATTCGACAAAACTAGCTTCTGCCACGATCCTGACGGTTGCGATTGACGAAATGGGATTCCATTCGACGAAGGCGCGTTCGACGAAATGAGTTTCATTCGACGAAATTTGTTTCTGCCACGATCCCGACGCTTTGCACGATCTCAGCAACTGCCGTACACGTTCACTAACGTTGGCGTTAACCCTTAACGCCACGCGTTAGCTCCCATTTCTATTTAAAGATCTGATTTCGTTTGCTCTAGGACGAGATGCATTGAAGCCTTCATTCCAGATATCTGAGAGAGCATTTCATTCAGAATTCAGAGAGAACTCCCAACACCAACATTGAGGAATAAGAGTGAGAAGGAGATTTCCAACGGCAAATTTGAAGAAGGACGCTCGCTTCAACTCCGACGTGGTCATGGCATATCTTCAACATCTCCTTCAATGCTCTTCATTCTAGGGAGTCATTTGTTCTAATTTTTATCTTTATCTTTTTATATTTTCTTGTAACGGTAGTAATTCGCCGCCTTGTGTGTGGCGACTAGGTCCTTGTGCGGCTTAGGGGGTAATTTGCCACCTTGTGCGTGGCAACTAGGTCAAGGGTAGATCTAGGGGGTGGCTAGAGGCCTTATCTGGGGATAGATAGGCTATAGCCAACCGGTCCTTGGGAGAAGGACCAGTGAAGGAACAAAAAGAGATTTTTCAAGTTGTCGCCTCCAATTTCAAGCGTTATTGAAATATTATCCTTGTAATCATGTTTATGAAATATAAAATTCTTTTTCAGTATATCTAATTTTTCTGGAATTGTATTTCATAAAGAAAAACATTTTGAATATTTCTGCAAAACTACTTTTTCTGGAGAGTTAACGCCAGCGTTGACTCTTAACGCCAGGCGTTAGCGACAGAGCAAAAAAAGTTTTTCTGTTTTGGTAAAATCTTTAAGTTTATTTCAAAAAACAGTAAACCCCTTATTCACCCCCCCCCCCCATCTAAGAGCGCCATCAGATCCAACAAACCTTGTGTAGAAATCATGGTTTTTATTGCTGCCACTTGTACTTTCTTGCCGAGGCATTCTTTTCATTTGAATGTCTCAAGCTCGGAGCTGTAGCGGTTTGGGTGGTAGAGTTGGTGTCTTCGGAGCTGTAGTTAGTTGCAGTTGTTTGTTCTCCCCTCACTGGTGTGAGGTAGTTGTTCCTTTGCTTCAGTTGTAGCTTTGGTCTTTCAGTGTTAGACTACTTGCTAGCTTTTCTGTTGTTACTTGCTAGTCAGTTTATCTACTTGCTCTTTATGAATTTTTATGTTAGGATGCATGAGTTATTTTATGTATAGAAATGACATTCTTGCATAGCATGATTTTAAGTAAATATCACCTACTTTGAAGATCGTAGAAAATCCTTTCTTTTCTTATACTAAGTTTAGAGATGTGCATATCATTGCTGGAATGTCTGATCTTCATGCTCATGTAGGATATTATGAACCTATTTTTCCGCTGCGTATGTATAGTTTTCTACCTGTGGACTAGATGATCCACTGGACCGGGGGACACGGTCTTAAGAAAAAAAATGTAAATTCTTTTTATTCAACTCAATCATATTCATGTCTTTATAAATTATTCGTAAGGAGCATTTGCCTAAGCGTCTGTAATTGTCCCCTGCCAGACGTGGCATCATAACGCGTATTTTCCCTTACTATGCTAATATTTATTAAATTTGTGGGAAAATGCAGGTTGTGACAAACCAGAAGTCTGAACTTATTTATGATCATGGCTCCTGTGGAGTCCATTTTGTTCTTGAATACCCATTTGGTGCCAATGACTGGGCAATTATTTGGTCTTTCAACCAATGTCCAAACCTTGTTCCTCTCAAACTGAGTCAGTTCTTCTTGCATAGCAGATATCCAGTGAGAAGCACCGTCTGCTTCTTCAAACTTCTTGGGTTTATATTGAGAGAGAAAGCATTGTAGCATTGTTTCATTTGTAAGCTGTCTCCTTGTCTTGACAACCACTGTCAAGTCTCCTATAACTTGTGTTGGAGGATGATCCTTTAGGGTCATCCTTGACCTTGTTGAGTTATCTAGGAGACTCTCTTCTTCCTAAGGAATCACTTGCTCAGTGACAGTGGGGACTTCATCCTCATTCACTGGAATGATATTTGTAGCTGGTAGTTGAGGTGTTGTGATTTCCTCTTCACCTGCTGCAGAATCTTCATCTGAATCAGTGTCAATCTTCTGTTTCCCTTTGTCTTGACACACTGATGAATGGTCCATTATGGTTAGCCTTTCAACTTGTTCTGCAAGCTGATCTTCTTCCTGCAAAACAGTGCCGGTGGAAGTTTCCTTCCTCTTATAAAACATGTTAGTTTCATCAAAAACTACATGCACAAACTCCTCAATTTTGAGAGAGATTTTATTATAGAACCTATAGGCCTTGCTTGATGAATAATATCCCAAAAATATCTCATCATCAGCCTTCTTGTCAAATTTGACAAGATGACTTTTCCCATTGTTGAGGATAAAGCAAGTACACCCAAAAATCCTAAAGTGAGTATGGTGTCTTTCCCTTTAATAACTCATAGGGAGTCTTCAACTTAGTCTTGTGAATGAGACTCCTATTCAGAACATAGTTGGCAGTATTTACTGCCTCAGCCCAAAAAGACTTAGGCAAGTTAGATTCAGCCAATAATGTCCTTCCTGATTCAATTAGGGTTCTATTTTTCCTTTCAACCACCCCATTTTGTTGTGTGTGTGTGGGGGGGGGGGGGGGGGGGGGGGTTCTAGGAGGTAAAGAGCTTTGTCTTATCCCTTCATCCTCACAGAATCTACACATTAACTAATTTTCAAACTCTGTACCATGATCACTTCTGATCACAGCCACCCGAGTGTTGAGTTCAGATTGAATCTGTCTGGTGAATCTTGAGAGAATCTTGAAGGTGTCAGACTTAGCTTTTAGAAAGAACACCCAGCTGAACCTAGAAAAGTCATCAACAATGACTAAAGTATAAGCCTTACTTGCTAAGCTTTGAGTGGAGATAGGACCAAATAGGTCCATGTGCAACAGGAATAGGATTCTGGGTGAATCATTCTTACCAATTGGTTTGAATGATGCTTTGATCTGCTTTCCTAGTTGGCAGGCTCTACAGGGATGATCATTATTGAACTTACCAGTTGGTAAGCCCCTCACTAGGTTGAGCTTGAAGAGTTTGGCAATTGTCTTAAGATTAAGGTAACTAAGTCTCCTATGCCACAACTCACTGTTTTCTAACTGGGAATTGAATAAGCAGATCTCAGACTTTGTGTACTCAAAGTCTACAACATAGACCTTACCCTTCCTAAGACCAGTTAATACTACTTCGTCAGTTCTAGAGCTAACTATATGACACTAGAACTTAGTGAATACAACTTTGTATTCACCATCACTCAGCTGAATAATACTGATTAGATTATGTTGAAGTCCTTCAACATAAGCTACCTTAGAAAAGGAGACTTCCCCAATCCTGAGCAAAACCATATCCTTTGGTTTAGCCAGAGTGGGAATTCCCAAAGATTACCTTAGGCCCTTCTTTGGCCTTGAAATTCTCCAACAGTTCTTTTGCCCCAGTCATATGCATGGAGCATCCACTGTCCAGATACCATTGCTGGTTTGTGGTTGAACATTCTCCCTTCTGCACATGAAATCAACCATTAGTATAGACCCTCACATGTTGGGGTCTCTTTCTTCTATCATCATATGGAGTTATGAAAGAGTGAGAAGGTCTTTCAATATACCCCTTAAGGTGAAGAAGTGTTGCATTATTATGCCAACAATGTTTGGCTATATGTCCTAATTTAGAACAACAAAAACATCTAGGGATGAATGTAGAGAGTGGTTTAGATGTTTAATAAATCTTTGCAGGAAACATGCATCGAGAAGAAATCGATGCATCTTTAGTGTTACGTCGAAAGTAATTCGATATGTCTGCATAGTTCCGTCGATAATAATTCGAAGCAGAATATTGGTTGCGTCGAATATAATTTGACGCACCCTCATACTTGCTTCGAGATGATGTCGACGTATATGCTGAACTGCGTCGAGTTGCAGTCGACGCATCTCTAAAATTGTGTCGAGTTCTATTCGACGTATGTTTCTTTTTATTAAGATTCTTACTATTTTTTTATTTCTCTAAGGGGTGTTTACCTAAGATCCCTAGTTGATTACCAATGTTTCCCCTATTAAATATGGTGAGTTTATTAGGGTTATTATGATCTTCACACGATTCTAAAATATTATTAGGTCTAGACCTACGTAATGCTACAGGATTTTCCCAAGCAAGTTTGTTAGGGGTTAGTGTGCTAGTGGATGGTAGTGATTCCAGATCAAGATGATCAAATCTCTTGGAGAGATTTTGTGAGATATCTTTAAGCTTTTGACTCCTTCCATTGAGGGAGTCCTCAAAGGCTTTTGCCTTTGTATGTTCTTTCTTTAAGTCTGAATTTTCATTTTCTAATATATATAATTCTTTTTCTTTCTTATATAACATATCTCTCACATTATAGTTAACTGAGTAATGGTTATCTCTCCTAAGTTCTTCTAGTTCTGATCTAATTGTTTTAAGTTTCTTTTGGTTGTTAATAAAGTTTTGACAAAATTCTTTAAAACAATCCTTAAAATCTCTGAATGAAAAATCAAAGTCATCAAAGATTGTTACCTCATTCTCAGCAGCGGAGTGTTCCAGAGCCATTAGGCAGGCTTCTTCTGGTCCACCATATTCATCATCATCAGATGAGGAGGAGCTTGATTCAGAGTCTGAATCACTCCAGGTTTCTGCTATGAAACATTTCCCTCCTTTCTTATCCTTCCTCCTAAAGGATTTCTTCTTGTGCTCTTTTCTCTGCTTGATGTTCTTATTCTTTTCTTCTTCAGGACACTCAGTGGAAAAGTGTCCTGGTTTTCTACATGAAAAACAAATAATCTCCTGTCTAAGAGTTTTGTCATACCTTGGTTTGCTTGAACTCCTCTCTTTCCTTCTAGAGTCCTCTGTCATGACCCACCTCTTGAATCTTTTGGCCAAGAGGTTGAACATTTCTTCTTCAGTGGTGGAGGACTCTGCTTCGGCTGTCTTTAATGCAAGAGTCTTTTCTTTAGGAGTAGATATTCTCTCATGGTCTACTGACTCAGCCCTGCTCTTCAGTAATAGCTCATAGGACTTGAGCTTTCCCAGCAGAGCATCAATTGTTATCTCTCTGAGGCATCTAGAATC
The DNA here is from genome assembly GCA_033032865.1 of Dactylorhiza incarnata. Lineage (NCBI taxonomy): Eukaryota > Viridiplantae > Streptophyta > Magnoliopsida > Asparagales > Orchidaceae > Dactylorhiza > Dactylorhiza incarnata. Next base: position 692,449 of record JAWHQI010000028.1, on the reverse strand, counting down.
TCTAATAACCCAGATTCTAGAGTCCCATGTGCTTGGGAAGCACATGAGGAGCTTGTCATTAATCTCTGTCAGAGAGATTTCTTTGTCATGCCCTCTCAGCTCATTTATGATGAGGCTGACTCTGTCATACATTTCTATTATTCTTTCATCAACCTTTTTCTTGAAGTTCTCATATTAGGATATGAGATGTGACTTTTTATCTTTTCTCTCATTAGAGCCACCTTTAACTAATCTGGAGAGATTCCTAGATTTCCTTGGCAGAGTTGCACTCATCAACTTTTTGGAATATGTCATCTGACGTAGTTGAAACCAGAATGTTCATGGCCTTGGCATCACATGCCTTGACCTTCTTCTCAGCATCAGTCCACTCTGCGCTGGGGACTGAGGTTTGTGTGACTGTTCCACTAACATCCTTCCTTACTGGGGCTGGGGGACCTGTAAGGATGACATTGAAAATTTCTTCATCAATGGAGTTCATATAAAGTTTTATTTTGGCCTTCCAGAGTGTAAACTTATTTAGGTTACACACTGGAGGTCTTGTTGAGGCATAATCCTTAGAACTCAAATTATTTTAAATAAGTTTTAATTATTTTTAAAAATAAGTAAACAAGAGTAGGAGAACTTCTTGATCAAGGTGTAAACCTTTTAATGATAAACCTAACTCTGATACCAATTGAAAGTGCACTGTGTGCCTCTGAGTATACTCTAGAGGGGGGGGGGGATGAATAGAGATTTAAAAATTATTTCTATCATATTTGTGCAAATAAAATAAAACACTAAGTATTATGTTTCAACAATTCCACACACAGAATAAAGTAAGTGTTGTTAAGTAAAGTAGGAAATCAGTAAAAGAAATGGGACAACACAAAAAAATGACACACACAGAAGACACCAGATTTTATAGAGGTTCTCCAAAATGTGGGTAGTCCTCTCTTCTACCACTTGGTAGGAATGCACAACCTGTGCCTGTGTCTTTTGATAAGGAGACTCTAAGAACCAAAGATCTTTTGATAAGAAGATCTTGAACCACTTAGATCTTTTGATAAGGAGATCTTGAACCACTCAAATCTTTTGATAAGGAGATCTTGAACCACTGAATCTTTTGGAAGAGGGATTCTAAAAACTCTGTATAGTTAAGGAGAATGAGAGAAGAAGGAAGATGGAGAAGAAGAATTCTGTTTATCAGAATTCTGTAGAAGATTTCAGCTTCTATTTTCCCTTTCAAAGGATCTGCTAATGATGAACCCTTGCTTAAGATTTGCAAGGGTTATGTTCTTCAGATCCTTCTGAATGTTTTCTGCTTGCTATCTGGCTACTATGTGGTGTTGATGAAAGAGCAGCCATCTATATCTCTATTCTCAGATAGCACTTGTTGTTCTTTTGTCTTTTAGGGTTCCAGGAGGAGGGAGAAGAAGAAGAAACCCTAATCGACAAGCTAAATGAATAATGTGTTCAGCCTTGTCTCATTTTCTCTCTTCTATTCTTATTTATTGTCCATGATTTTATTTTGAATTCCTTTCCTCTTTTGGGTTGTACTGAAAAGGTATTAGCTTGCACAATTAATCTCTCCTCCTTCATTTGTTCACGACCCGCCTGCCAACTGTTTGAATCCTTTCCAAGAAAGCTTTTCCTGTCTTCTTGAATGCTCCTCTCCATTCTAGGAAATAAGCAAGATGTTGTAGAATGGTCTTTAGTACTGTGGGCCCTTAGAGAGAGAGAGAGAGAGAGTGCAAAAGGAACAGCTGAAAAGGTTTCCTTTTCAGACTGTATTCGACGCTGCATCGACTTCATTCTTTCTTCTTATCGACGCACCTTCGAGTTCTTGTAAGAGCAGCTTCGAATTCCTTCAAGATATGGTTGAACTCTGATGTCGACGTTACGTCGATTAGTTATCGATGTAAATGTCAAGTTGAAGACTTCATTCTGAACTTCATTTTCTGCGTTGAATTGTAGTCGACGTTGTGTTGAATTGTAGTCGACGTTGCGTCGACTTCAGATGGCTCCGATAGATACTTCCTTTTGCGTTGAATTGAAGTCTAGGTTGCGTCGACTTCTAAGATAAATTCGACATGCTCCTTTATCTACGTAGACTCCTATTCGACATAACGTCGACTTGATGTACTTTGACAGAGGGTTTGAGTTGCTTGGACTTCTAGTCTGAGTTGCGTCGACAGCAAATCGACGTTGCGTCGAATTATATTCGACGCAAGTATTGATTCAACTTAGATTGTATTTGCCCTGATCTAGTCTTGACACTCTAAGTGGAGTGTGACATCCTAAAATATCTAATGACCAGATTATCCTTACTATAAAATGTGGGTAATAAGCCTAGAGGGTAAAATGACTTATAAGTAATTTGTTAAGTTAAATCACAAGGGGTTTTTCCCACCACACTGGATAATGTATTCCTACTAATATGGTAGAAGAGTGGAGTACCCATATTTTGGGGAACCACTATAGATCTTGTCTCATTTGTGCTATGATTTTCAGTGCTGTCCATTTACTTTATTTCTGCATCTTGTGCTCATTTTATTCTGTGTTGGATAGCTAAATGCATAGTTGTTAGAAGTGTTTTATTGTGTAGTGCGTAATAAATAGAAAAAGGTTTTAAACTCCATTCACCCCTCTAGAGAATACTCTGAGGACTCACTGTGCACTTTCAATTTGTATCAAAGAGAGATTGATCATAAAGAGGTTAACACCTTGATCAAAAGATCATCTCACTCAAATTTTATATTTTAAAATTATTTTCAGAAAATGAGTTCTAAGGACTGTGCATCCACAAGACCACCAATGTGCAATCTGAATAAGTTTATACTCTGGAAGGCTAGAATAAAACTCTATATGAACTTTATCGATGAAGAAATTTTTGATGTTATTATCTCAGGTCCCCCAGTCCCATTCATAAGAGATGCAAGTGGAATTGTGACATAAGAACTTGTCCTTAGAGAAGAATAGACTGATGCTGAGAAAAAGCTGAAGGCATGTGATGCCAAGGCAATGAACATTTTGGTGTCAACTATGTCAGATGACATATTCCAGAAGGTGGCTGACTGCAACTCAGTAAAAGAAATTTGGGAAACTTTGACCAGATTGGTTGAGGGTAGATCTGATGAAAGAAATGACAGAAAGTCCCTTCTCATATCCCAATATGAGAACTTTCGAAATATGGCTGAAGAAAGTATTGCTGAGATGTATGATAGATTCAACATTATTATAAATGAGCTCATGGGACTGAACAAGGAGATCTGACTGAATGAGATAAATGACAAGCTTCTTATGTGCTTCCCAAGCACATGAGACTCAAGGATCTGGGCCATCAGAGAGTCCAGATTCCATAGGGAAATCTCTACAGATGCCGTGCTAGGCAAGCTCAAGTCCTATAAGCTACTACTAAAGAGCAGAGTTGAGATAGAAACCAAGGAGAAAGTCTCATCTCCTAAAGAAATGACTATTGCTCTGATGGATGCTGAAGGAGAGCATTCCACTTCTGAAGAAGAGATGTTCAATCTCTTGGCTAGAAGATTCAGAAGATGGGTCAAATCTGAAGACTCTAGAAGGAAGGAAAGGAACTCAAGCAAGCCCAGGTTTGATAAGACTCTAAAGTAGGAGGTAATCTGTTTTGCATGTAGAAAGCCAGGGCACATTGCCCCTGAATGTCTTGAAGAACAAAATGACAGAAGCAGCAACAAGAAGGAGCACAAGAAGAAGTCCTTCAGAAATAAAGATAAGAAGAAGGGAAAAGGTTTCATAGCTGAAACCTGGAGTGACTCAGAATCTGAGTCAAGCTCCTCTTCATCTGATAGTGATGAAAAATGTGCTGCTGAAGAAGTCTGTCTGATGACTTTAGTAGACTCAACTGAAGAAGATCAGGTATCTCTATTTGAATAATTTGATTTCTCTTCAAAGGATTTTAAAATTTGTTTTAAAGAATTTTATAAAGATTATCTTAATCTTCAAAAAGAAACTAAAACAGTTATGGGAGAACTAGAGGAACTTAAGAAAGAAAATCTATATTCTATTAATTATGACTTAAGAAATCAACTATGTAAAAAGGAAACAAAAATAGATAAACTAACTAATGAAAATTCATACATAAAGGAAGAGCTTACAAAGGCAAAAAACTTTGAAAACTCACTCAATGGGATGAGTCAAAAGCTCAAGGATATCACACTGAATTTCTCTATGAGATCTAAATATCTTGGTCTAGGAGTAGATACATTAACTTACATAACAATCTCCAGCAAACCAGCTTGGAAAAATTCAGTTATATTTGTTAAACCTAGTGACTATCAAGTAAATGAAAATAGTCCAGTATTTAGAGAACAAAACAACAATCATCCTGATAATCTCACTATATTTAATAAAGTGAATCTTAATAATGAGAAGAACACTCTAGGCAAGAACAATTTATAAAAACCAATGAACCACAATCAAAATGCTAAATTCAAAAGAATAATCATTAGTCATTCTATAGATCTACTGTATCAAGATGAATTCTATGCAAACTTCAAGTATCAAGATAAAAAATATTGGTCTGATAGACCTATTTTCTGCCATCCAAAAGGATATCATGAAAGACCAATTTATTCCTTCATATCACCTTATAATGGTAAAAGCAAAGGGCCCAAGGTAACCTGGGTAACCTCTAATGTTAGAATTACATGTACAGGGAAACTTAGGGTCCCTCCCTCAGAGATAATGTAAGGAAAGGGAAAAATTAACTATTAAACATGGAACTTCAAATGATCAAGGGAGTGACTTGTTCTCTAAAACTCTTGATGATGCATTCTAATTAACACATATAATCTTATAAATGTTATTTTCAATAAAAAACCATTGCTGGGAAAAACAACAAGAATTTTGACGCAAGAATTTCTTGAAGAAATATAACTATAGATTCAGAGTTGCGTTGAATAGAATTCGACGCACCATTGAGTTCTACTCGACGCCAACTTCAAGAGCTGTCTGGAATAGATAATTCGAATAGCATTCGATGCAGCATCGAATTCATATCGACGGATGTGCCGATTTAATACTTGCTGTATAAATTCAAAGTCACGTTGATTACAAATCGACACAACGTCGATATGCCAAGCGCGTGCAGATTTTCTTCTAGAAGCTACTTCGAGACGTTTTGGCGCGGTGAATTCACTCCTTTTCGATGTTGCTTCGAATTCAACCCTAAGTTGAGATTAATAGTCTTCTTTTATTGCGCTTTCAAATTTTCTCTCTCTCATGCCTTCTTGCTTTCTTTCGTTCTTGATCTTGCTTCTCTCTCTCTCTTTCTTGTCTTAATTCTGCAGGTACCACAAAATCAATGGCCCCTCCCAAGGTTAACTCTGGATTCGATGTTGATATCGAATCCTTCAATACTGCCTCTGACAATCTCAAGGCAATTCTCAGGATGTTTCAAACTGCGGGGCAGCCAATGTTAATTTCGACAAGATGCAAAATGTATGATGTCGAATTAACAGAACTAATGGATAACATCCATATTGGAGATGATGGATCTCTTCATGGAAATATTTCAGGAATTGATATTGATATCATAGAGGAGATGTTGACTCTCACATTTGATCTACCAGATGGTGATGACTCAGATAAACTGGCAGCGACAGAGACCAGTAGTGCACTGCAGATAATGAAGTTTAACAGAGAGAAGACAATCAATCTAAAGAAGAATGATGTCCCAGAGGAATATAGGTTCTTGGCTGATATTGTAGGGAAAGTCTTACTGTGTAAGATTTCTGTACATGATGTGATTCGCAAACAACAAATGCAGATTATGGGAATACTGGTCCTCATCAAAAGAATCCATTGGGGGAGGTGCCTCCTGAAGATGATTGGTCATATCTATGCTCATAAGTAAAATGCATACATGAGAATGATGAGCCAAGTCCTGCTCCATCATTACCCAATGGTGTGCAAATCAAAAGGAGTGCCCATTCCTCCTGGAAAAAGAATTAATATAGGCATCTTCTCCAAATGGACCGGGCAAATTCTGAAGCCTGGTCAAGCTGCACCCACCCCTCCATCTCCAACTCCTCAAGAACATGAGATAGTCTTAACAGACCTCCCAGGTGTGCTCTAGCTCAAGATCCTGCAATAGTTCTACCATACACAACAACAAAACTTCAAGCAATGACGTCTTCTCAATAATAACCACAATGTACCATAACCCTAGAAGATAATCAAAGACAATTCCCTTTCAAACACAATCTCATAGACCTCAATGTTGTTTCAATAGAAATCCCTCCTATTAACCTATCACCTCCTCCTGATGATACAACCTCTACATCCCATCCTATTCACTCCTTTGACATGGATCAAGCCATTACTAAAGCAGTGGATCTAGCCACTAGGACCTTTGCCGACTTGCTGCTAACTCAAGCAAAAAAATTCCATAGAAAATACTATCAGATAGAGAAAGAACTGAAAGATTCACAGGAATCTATCCAGACAATCAAGGCAGTGATATATTCCTCTAGAGTAACAAGATCTTTCTTAACCTCACTTACAAGTAAGGTTCAGAAGTGGGAGACTATTCAAGAAGAGGAAGTTCCTGCCCTATATGTTTTAGTTGTTCTAGAAGTGCTTGCACAGATTCAGGGGGAGCCTCTCAATGTTGCTCATGAAGAACAAATTCAAGAAGAAATCATTATAGTTAATCAGGAAGCTGTCTTCAATACTGAACATATTGCATTAATCCAGGGGAAGCCTCTCACAACCAATGAACATATCTTAGAAGCTGTCACAAAGATTGCTAAAGAGGCTGCCCAGATAACTGAAGATGAAATATTAATTCAGGGGGAGCCTCACAAAGAAGATGACAATGTTGCTGAAGAGGAGGATGGGCCCCTGATATTTCCACCAAGAAAGGTGACTCCACAGGTCTTCTCAAGGAAGAGAAAAACCCCACCAAAAAATAGTACAAAACAGGTAATCAACAAATGAATAATTTCTATTATAAGTTCTCAGTAAACCTATTTGAGGATACAGTTATGGAAGACAATCTGATTGATTGGAAGTTTATCATTTTGGTCTATGCTTCTATGCAATGATGTCATTTTTGTTTATTGTATATTTATTTGTACTCAACTTTATTTTTCAGTATAATTGAAATCACTTAAAATATTTGTAAAATTTGTTAAGATAAATAGGGGAGATTGTTGGGAAAAACACAATTTGATGTTTGTTCATTAGATGTCCTAGGATGTTACACTCTCATTAGGGTGTCAAAGACTAGTACAAAAAAAGTCTAAAATTCAGTTGAGTTAAATCAGCGTCAACTGCATGTCAAAGTAACTTTGAATAGAAGTAAGAATAACTAAGACCAGTGGTCGATGTATAAGTTGAAGTCGATGCAATGTTGAAATATAATCGATGCAAAAGACAGAGTCAGTTGAAGCAGCATTTGAAGTCGACGCAACTTGGACTTACATTCGACGCAAAAGAAAGAGCTCTGAGTCTAGGATTTCGTCTCGATGGATACGTCGATAAGTATTCGACGCAACGTCGACTATAGAGTTCATTTCTAAGCTGAGTAGGATTTCAAAGCAACGTCTATTAGAACTCAGAGGTGCGTCGATAAGAAGACAAATGTGTTCGACGCTACATCGAATACAGACAGAATTAGAATACTTTATGTACAACCCTCATATTTTCCCAGTCGGTGTGACCCGACGCGGATGAGGTCGTGATAGAAAGGGTGATCGTGACACAGCGGACTGAACCGACAGAAGTCATCAAGACTAGAAAGAGAAGGCCCGGGGGGGGAGGGGTAGACCTCCTTGGACGAGTGGACCTTGGGTCCACTCACGCAAGGCCCCGGGCGAGTGGACCCTTGGTTCACTCGCCCAGGACCCGGTCGAGTGGACCATTGGTCCACTCGCCCGAGTGGGGGGGGGGGGGGGGGGGGGGGGCGAGTGGACCGAGGGTCCACTCGCCCAGTGGGTTGAGTGGACCGTAAGGTCCACTCGCCTAGTAAGGGTGGTGGACCTCGGTCCACTCCCGGAAAGGGGGGGAGTGGATGTCTCATCCTCCACTTGCCCCCACTCTTATTTTGACCATCCAGGTTCGTGGTTGAGCTGCGGATAGCAGAATTTTGGCTATCCGCAGCCCAATTTTGGGAAGTCTATAAATTGACCCCCATGGGCACCTTGGGAAGGGTTGGTCTCTACCCCCTCTCCCTCGCGTGAGTCTTATGAGCAAGCACTCCCCCCTCCCCTCCCCTTTGTCAGTGAAGGTGGACGGTGAGGTGATCCTTAGCGCCATCCAAGGTGCCCATGCTAAGCATTGGCTTGGGAGTGGAAGTTCCTTGTGAGCTTCCGGGTGTGTGGTGGGACCTCCGCGCTGCAGCTTAAGGGGTCTGTTTGTGGACTTAGGTGTTCTTCAAGTGCAAGGTTCTTCGGTTCTTAGTGACTGGTCAAGGGTTCGGGCTTGGGTCCAGTAAGGGTTAGCTGCATCCCACATGCGAACTGGTTTCAACATTATGGTGCGGTGAGCGTGGAAGCAGCTAGTTTGGAAAGCTCTGAGCAAGTCCCATGGCTGGAAGTGAAGAACCAAGGAACTCACCCCCCCCCCCACCCCCAACAAGTTGCGGTTGTTGACAGAAGTAGAGGAGGCAGGGAAGATAGAACAAGCACGTTGGGAAGGGAAGGAACCGGCCTCGAAGGAAGGTTTGAGCCTCCAAGCGTGAGTGCTCTTCAACAGCTCGCCCGGGACCAGCTTCTCCAGTGAGGGGGTTGGGAAAGTGCCCCTGTCTCACCAGGGAGGGTGGGGACGTCCCTTCTGCGGGTTGATTATCTCAACTCCCGTTCCATATGGGTTCAGCGAGTCTGCCATGTCCCACTACGCAGGGAAGGACGACCCTCTCCAGCATCTCCAGTGGTTCGAAGACATGGCCTCGATCAGGCAGATGTCGTACGCCTCCAAGTGCAGGCTCTTCGCCATCACTTTCAAGGGAGAGGAAAAAAACTGGTTCCACCAGCTTCCATCAGGTACCATCTACAGCTTCAAGGACCTGCGCCGGAGCTTCTTGCTAAGATTCTCCACCTCAAAGAGGAGGTGGGAGGGAGCGGAGGCCCTGTTCTTGATTCGACAGATGCAGGGGGAGATGCTGGGATGCTACGCGGATTGGTTTTAGGAACAAGTTCTCCGCCTCCAGGTTGACAAGGGAAGCAGGAGGGACCAGGAGAAAGTGAAGGAATAAGAAGACCAAGAAGATGGAGGAAGTAATGAATTAGATGGTCATGGTGCATTTGACCAAGTAGGCCAAGAGAGGCGTGTCGTAATAAACATGTAACTCCTCGATGATGAATGAAAAAGGTTTCATGTAACACCTATGCTAAGTAGCTTGGGAAGGTGTTGAGTTCCTCTGCCTCCAGGTGAAGGTAAGCACCTAGGATGTGGATGGGTACTCCGCCCCCAGTTGGTAAGATCCCCGACGAGAGACCATTCTCCGGGCTCAGTCATGCCGGTAGATGGGAGACTCATCGGGTCGACTCGCTACTTGACTAAGTAGCTTGGGAAGGTGTTGAGTTCCTCTGCCTCCAGGTGAAGGTAAGCACCTATGACGTAGATGGGTACTCCGCCCCCAGTTGGTAAGATCCCCGACTAGAGACCATTCTCTGGGCTCAGTCATGCCGACAGATGGGAGACTCATCGGGTAAACTCGCTACTTGACTAAGTAGCTTGGGAAGGTGTTGAGTTCCTCTGCCTCCAGGTGAAGGTAAGCACCTAGGACGTGGATGGGTACTCCACCCCCAGTTGGTAAGATCCCCGACTAGAGACCATTCTCTGGGCTCAGTCATGCAAGCAGATGGGAGACTCATCGGGTCGACTCGCTGCTTGACTAAGTGGCTTGGGAAGGTGTTGAGTTCCTCTGCCTCCAGGTGAAGGTAAGCACCTAGGACTTGGATGGGTACTCCGCCCCCAGTTGGTAAGATCCCCGACTAGAGACCATTCTCCGGGCTCAGTCATGCCGGCAGATGGGAGACTCATCGGGTCGACTCGCTGCTTGACTAAGTGGCTTGGGAAGGTGTTGAGTTCCTCTGCCTCCATGTGAAGGTAAGCACCTAGGATGTGGATGGGTACTCCGCCCCTTGTTGGTAAGATCCCCGACTAGAGACCATTCTCTGGGCTCAGTCATTCCGGCAGATGGGAGACTCATCGGGTCGACTCGCTGCTTGACTAAGTGGCTTGGGAAGGTGTTGAGTTCCTCTGCCTCTAGGTGAAGGTAAACACCTAGGACGTGGATGGGTACTCCACCCCCAGCTGGTAAGATCCCCGACTAGAGACCATTCTCTGGGCTCAGTCATGCGGGCAGATGGGAGACTCATTGGGTCGACTCGCTACTTGACTAAGTGACTTATAAAGATGATGAGCTCCTCCGCCTCAAGGTAAGCTAGGCCCCTAGGACGTGGATGGGTATTCCACCCCCAGTTGGTTTGAAAAAGTGTTGAGTTCCTCTGCCTTTAAGTAAGCTAGGCCCCTAGGACATGGACGGGTACTCCGCCCCCAATTTGTTTGTGAAGGTGTTGGGTTCCTCTGCCTCCAGGCAAGCTAAGCCCCTAGGACATGGACGGGTACTCCGCCCCCAATTGGTTTGGAAAGGTGTTGAATTCGTCTGCCTCCAAGTAAGCCAAGCCCCTAGGACATGGACTGGTTCTCTGCCCCTAGTTGCTTTTGTGAGATGGTTGGGTTCCTCTGCCTCCAGGCAAGCTAAGCCCCTAGGATGTGGACTGGTTCTCCGTATCCAGTTGGTTTGGGAAGATGATGATTTTTCTTCCACCTCAGGTCGAGCTAGGCTTGACTAGAGGTTTTGAGTTTTTCTCCACCTTAGGTCAAGTTTAGTTCTACCTAAGGTGTTGAGCTTTCTCCACCTCCAGTTGAGCTCAGCTCACATGAGGGTTGTTAAGTGGAGAAAGGTTTGCCTTCCACCTCAGGTCGAGTTTGGCTCGACTAGAGGTGTTGAGTTTTTCTCCACCTCAGGTCAAGTTAAGTTTGACCTAAGGTGTTGAGCTTTCTCCACCTCCAGTTGAGCTTGGCTCACAAGAGGGTTGTTAAGTGGAGAAAGGTTTGTCTTCCACCTCAGGTCGAGTTCGGCTCAACTAGAGGTGTTGAGTTTCTCTCCACCTCAGGTCAAGTTTAGTTCAACCTAAGGTATTGAGCTTTCTCCACCTCTAGTTGAGCTCGGCTCACGGGAGGGTTGTTAAGTGGAGAAAGGTTTGCCTTCCACCTCAGGTCGAGTTCGGCTCGACTAGAGGTGTTGAGTTTTTCTCCACCTCAGGTCAAGTTTAGTTCGGCCTAAGGTGTTGAGCTTTCTCCACCTCAAGTTGAGCTCGGCTCACAGGAGGGTTGTTAAGTGGAGAATGGTTTGTCTTCCACCTCAGGTCGAGCTCGTCTCGACTAGAGGTGTTGAGTTTTTCTCCACCTCAGGTCAAGTTTAGTTCGACCTAAGGTGTTGAGCTTTCTCCACCTCCAGTTGAGCTCGGCTAACAGGAGGGTTGTTAAGTGGAGAAAGGTTTGCCTTCCACCTCAGGTCGAGTTCGGCTCGACTAGAGGTGTTGAGTTTTTCTCCACCTCAGGTCAAGTTAAGTTCGACCTAAGGTGTTGAGCTTTCTCCACCTCAAGTTGAGCTCGGCTCACAGGAGGGTTGTTAAGTGAAGAAAGGTTTGCCTTCCACCTCAGGTCGAGTTCGGCTCGACTAGAGATGTTGAGTTTTTCTCCACCTCAGGTCAAATTTAGTTCGACTTAAGGTGCTAAGCTTTCTCCACCTCCAGTTGAGCTTGGCTCACAGGAGCGTTGTTAAGTGGAGAATGGTTGCCTTCCACCTCAGGTCGAGTTCGGCTCGACTAGAGGTGTTGAGTTTTTCTCCACCTCAGGTCAAGTTTAATTCGACCTAAGGTGTTGAGCTTTCTCCACCTCTAGTTGAGCTTGGCTCACAGGAGGGTTGTTAAGTGGAGAAAGGTTTGCTTTCCACCTCAGGTCAAGTTCGGCTCGACTAGAGGTGTTGAGTTTTTCTCCACCTCAGGTCAAGTTTAGTTCGACCTAAGGTGTTGAGCTTTCTCCACCTCCGGTTGAGCTCGGCTCATAGGAGGGTCGTTAAGTGGAGAAAGGTTCTCCTTCCGCCTTAAGTCAGGTTCAGCTGAAAAACTCGGCAGGAATATCCCGTTGGTAGGGCCCTTTGTGGATTCCCCTAAGGTCCCGCCTACTCGTCAAATAGGTGGGTTGGACTTTCTTTACGAGCTTAAGGCAAGCTCGAAAAGAGCGGGGATTGTGCACAACCCTCATATTTTCTGAGTCAGTGTGACCCGACGCGGATGAGGTCATGATAGAAAGGGTGACCGTGATGCAGCGGACCAAACCGACGGAAGTCATCAAGACCAGAAAGAGAAGGCCCGGTGGGTAGTCCTCCTTGGACGAGTGGACCTTGGGTCCACTCGCCCAAGGCCCCGGGCGAGTGGACCCTTGGTTCACTCGCCCAAGGACCCGGGCGAGTGGACCATTAGTCCACTCGCCTGAGTTGGGGGGTGGGGGGGGGGGGGGGGGGGCGAGTGGACCATGGGTCCACTCGCCCAAGGGTAAGGGCGAGTGGACCTATGGTCCACTCGTCCCGTGCAGCTGGGCGAGTGGACCGAGGGCCCACTCGCCTAGTAAGGGCGGTGGACCTCGGTCCACTCATTCGACCCCCGGCAAGGGGGTGAGTGGACGTCTCGTCCTCCACTCTCCCCTCTCTTGTTTTGACCATTCAGGTTCGTGGTTGAGCTGCGGATATCAGAATTTTGGCTATCCGCAGCCCAATTTTGGGAAGTCTATAAATAGACCCCCATGGGCACCTTGGGAAGAGATGATCTCTACCCCCTCTCCCTCGCGTGAGTCTTGTGAGCAAGCACTACCCCCACCCCTCTCCTTTGTCAGTGAAGGTAGACGGTGAGGTGATCCTTAGTGCCCTCCAAGGTGCCTATGCTCAGCATTGGCTTTGGAGGGAAAGTTCCTTGTGAGCTTTCGGGTGTGTGGTGTGACCTACACGCTGTAGCTTTAGGGGTCCAATTGTGGACTTAGGTGTTCTTCAAGTGCAAGGTGTTCTTAGTGACTGGTCAAGGGTTTGGGCTCGGGTCCAGTAAGGGTTAGCTGCATCCCCCTTGCGAACGTCGAAACCAGTTCTCTAGTTTCAACACTTTCTTTATTCTTTTCTAAAGATGATTCAGAGGTTATACATGGAATTGATTTGATCTCTAACAGGTCATTTATAACCAAGAATAAAAAGGACTCCAGAGACACAATAAAGACATTTCTGGAAAATATTCAAACAGGAATTGACGGGTAGTCAGCAGAAATAGAAGGAGAATATTATTATCCCCTGGACATTCCTATTAGGGATACAACAGAAGAGGAAAGGAATTCAAATACTATTCGACGGAAGAATAAGCATATGCAGGAAGATTCAGACAACAACAATTCAATCCATTTTCTATCTTCTTCTTCCTGAAGCTCTCTCACAGACAGAACAACAAAATCTCTGTACAGGAATCATTCAAAGGATTCTCCTTCTTATTCTCTTACTGCAAGAAGCCTACAAAAATATAGAGATTCTTGTTCTCTTACTGCTAGAATAGTACTTGCATCTCTTTCTCTCAACAAGAATTCATCTACTGAAATAAAGATCCATCAACAACGCTAAGTGCCTGAATCCTCAGTGATTGCTGAAGGATGATACAACCAGAAAAATAACTTTCAACTCTCATATTTTCTTTTACTCTTTCTGTATTCATAGTAATCTGAGTAAAGAGTCCTTAGAATCGCTCTTCGAAGGATTCAGTGGTTCAAGATCTCCTTAACAAAAGATCTAGTTTAGTTCTAAGAGTCTCCTTACCAAAAGACTCAGTGGTTCTATTCTGTGTTGGATAGCTGAATATATAGTTGTTAAAAGTATTTTATTATGTAGTGCAAAATAAATAGAAAAAAGGTTTTAAACTCTATTCATCACCCCCCCTCTAGAGAATACTCTGAGGACTCGCTGTGCACTTTCAGAGTTTCAACCTAATTTTTATAGACCTAGAATGATGTGATAAATCTTATTGATTTAATTTTAGGTTTTAGTCGAGAATAAGATACATGCAATTAATAATGAAGCACAATTCCTAACCATTCACATAATAATCATGAACATAACCCTAAGAAAATTATGAAATCAATTGTATTTATTTTAATTTTATTTATTGATTTATGATTCTTGGATTTTTATTTTGTTAAAATGAACTAAAAAATATCTAAGTTTTTCTAAAAGCAGAAAATAATAATAATTAAAGCAGAAAAATACAATTTAGAGCAAATCATAAAATTTCAGAAAATATTGCTACTGTCGACGGTAAGTGTTATAGTCCGGCGGTATCAGACAGAGATTTCAAAATTATGAATTATTCATGTTTTTCATGATTTTTCAGATTCTGATTTATCTCTATTATAATTGTTCATGTTAGGGGTTATCTAATGAAGCAAAGAAATCGGTAAAATAACCTAAAAGTTGCTCATTAAGCATTTTACCCTCTGAGTTCTTAATGGCCCAGTTAAATCCATTTTTAGAGTGTTTTTATTAATCTTAATAATATTACTTTTAAAATTCAGCATTTAATCCTTAATGACATTATATGACATTCGAGACAATGGATTTTAAAACGATAGAAACAAAGTTATCTTGGCCACTAGTAATGATATGACTTTGTATTCAATTTAATTCAATTTGATTTATTAAAGAATTTCGGCTTAAAGTGAGTAAGTCATATCGCAATATATAAAGTGACCATAAAAAGGTGTAGGCTCAAATAAAATGAAAACAATATTTTTGGTTTTTATGATATTTTAATAAGTTAAGCATATCATGAAGTAGAATTATGTATATTCCATTTTTGATTTGTTTCTACTTCATGCATTTGATTGGACACTAATGAGTAAAGGATTTAGGTATCCAAAAGGACCAAGTGTGACGGTTCCTTTGGCTACCCAAATATAACGTGATGTATTATGGGGAGACAAGGATGAATGAGCCCTTTCAAGTGGAATTAATGTGTCATTCTTAACAATGGGTCTTCATTCAAACCTTGACTTAATATTATTTTTATGCATCAAATTTCCATTGTGATTATTTTTATCTTGAGACTTATAATTGTAATGATTATTGAAAAAACAATTCTTAAGAAAATTGTGCAAATCTAATTTTAAGTTGGGAGAAAAATGATTCTGTAAATGATGGTGATAGTGATTAGGATTTTGATTTACAAATATTTGGTGGTTTTTACTCCCATTATTAGAGCTCAACATATTTCTATGATTTAGTATTCTACTAGTTGTATGTTTTATGAAGTTTGAAACACTAGTAAATGCCTTATACAATTTTGAAGATAAACTAGAAATAAAAGATTTTTTTTTTATTTGAAAATTTTTGCACAAGTTATTTTAGAGATTCTAGTTTATGAGAAAGAACATTATTTTATTTGTCAATTTTTCATTATGCTCTTTTGAAATTAAAAGTTCTTTTTCAAAATCCTTGAATTTTTCTCTAAGAACATTGCAATCAGAACAAGGTGTAGAAATTTCAATTAAAGAGCAAGGTGGAGAATAATCAAACATATTAATTTTTGTTTTTACATTAAATTTTGCTTTTTATTCATTTATTTTCTAAATGTAATTTAGAATTAGTAATTTTCAATTTGTTAATTCTACATTTAACAATTTCAAGCATATGAAATGTAAAAATAGAATTTGTTACAAAAAGAGAGGATTTTGCTTTGCTTACAATGCTATCGGATGGGGCAAGATTTGAACATACAGTTCCTTTAACAACTTCTTTTTCTTGGCATTCCTTTTCCATTGATGATTTTCCATCTTCCCTTCTGCATGATGTGCACTCCATGGATCCATTAAAGGAGGAGCATTCTCGAATACTTATGCAAGCTTGCATGTTCTCCAATTTTTGCGCTTGATCTATACCTATATGAGGAAGATTGTAAATTTCAGCAAAGAATTTCTAAATTTTGTAAGCAGTAGAAAAACAATATACTAATTTAAGAATATCTTTTGAAATTTCACAAAATAAACTATTTATAGCTTTAGCATTTAAAACTCACTCTTCCCTACTCAAATCTCTTGGGGGCTCTCTAATTGTAATACTCCAAACTGTAATATCTACAGATTTAAGAATTTTTCCATTAAGATTGTCCACCCTTTATAATTTTTACCCTCAAATAAAGGTAGTGCTAATGATTTTTCATTTATATATAATTCATCCCCTATAGTAGATGCGAGATCATGATCATGAAGCACCATTATTCCCGGTGATGAAAACATTTTGGAATAACCTCCTTTGATACAACTTATTGGATCTGCTGGCGCCCTTAGAGGGGGGGGGGTGAATAAGGGTTTTTAATATTTTAAAACTAAATAGGAATATTCTTGAGAATTAAACGGGTTTCAGAATATTTAATAGAAAACCTTATTTTAACTTTGCATAAAAAATTATATCAAAGGTTGCTTTTTGGAAAGGAGGAATTCAAACTTCCTTTGGTACCGCTGGAGATAAGTGCTACCGCCAGGCGCTAACTCACGGAGATTGCATTCCTTGAGTTATAGAACACTAATGAACCTTGCAATATATTTTGAGTTGAAACTTCGATAGAAAATAATATTTAAAATATGTATGAATAGGAAATAAAATCCAGTAAGTGAACAACAAAAAGAGACATGATTTTATTTCATAAAACTTTGATTATAAAATGTTTGATCTCTATGACACTAGAATTCAAGGCGATAATGAAATATCCTTTTTCATTTTCTATGTCGACCCTTCTCCTAAGGACCGGTTGGCTATAAACCCTATCTCTCCCTAGATGAAGCCTCGAGCTACCGCCTAGATCTAAACCCTAGATCTATTTGCCAACACATGAGGTGAATTCCCCTTAAGCCACATAAGGACCTAGTCACCAACAACCACTGTGAAATCCACCTAAGCCACACAAGGACCTAGTCGCCAATATGGGCGAATTCTCTCTAAGACACACAAAGACCTAGTCACCAACATGTGTGAATTTCTCTACGAGTAAATAAAAAAAATACAAGATGTAAATGTGAAATATGAAAATAATAACTCCCTTTAGAGATTTTTGATGGAGACAACAAAGGAACGCATGAGATCAGCATTGTCGATGCGTTCATTCCTTGTGTTGAATATGCGTGATGAAACATCCTTTACAAATACTCCTTTTGATCTTGAAGTTGTAGATGCGAGTGCTCTCAAACGTCCGAAATAAGGTCCCGCACAGAGTGCTCGGTGTGGTAGAGTTAGGGTTCCTCAATCATCAATGAGAGCATCAAAAATTGCTTTTTTATAGATTAAGACATCTACCGATGGCGGTATTGATAATGCCTGGCGGTGACACTTACGGCAACATTTTGAGGGCCAGAATCTTCAATCCGGGAAGGGGATTCTGTGTTTTAGGAAACGTTTCATTTTAGGCAATATTAATGCCCGACTTTAGCGATACCGCCCAACAGTAGTATCCTTCTATATGTGCGTCCATCTTCCCGCTAAAGATCTTTCCTTGAAATTCATTTTTTGTGCTTTCATACTCCAGGGCTAACGCCTGGCATTATGGATAGCGCCCATCGGTAGTGGATGTATCGTCAAGATGCATATCATCAAGAAGTCTCCATGTCGACTAGAAGACTCCTTGTCGTACTGTCTCTACCAGCACCCATATCATCGTGAAGGCTCCATGCCATCTTGACCATCATCTGTATCATCGTGAGGCTCCATGTCATCTTGACTAGCATCTATATCGTCGTGAAGGATTTAAGTCATCTTGACCAGCATCCGTATCATCATGAACCCTCCATGTCATCTTGACCAACATTCGACGTGGGGACAATATCGTCGAGACGCTAACGCCTGCGTTAGAGCTAACAAAATGCGTTAGTGATCACTTTTCATCTTTGTCCTAGATCAGTGCCGCATTCAGCTTGTAGCATCTCAGTGTCATACCTGTGAGTTCCTGTAGGCTATAAACATAAAACAAGATTGATCAAATACAATATGAGATTTGTTATTCTCAAACTGAGGAGGTGTGGGAAACCATGTTCCAATAAATTTTCCCAACCTCGTCACAATGAGCCATTTTAAATTTTAGCATGGGTAAATCCCCTTCTTGGTAAATGCCCTTCTCTCCTATATTTTTTAATCTCATTAATTCAACCTACTTGAGATTTTTGATTGGGAGTATTCATTTATGCAAAGCTTATTTTACTTCCCCAAATCTGGAGTACATAATTCCTGCATAATGATACTACTATTGGGGATCTAACATTGGGGAGGCGATCAAACATCATGAATAGATTCATTCCGTCCTCTCTTCATCTTCTTTTGAATTTGATAAAGCTCATAATAATTGATTTAGAGATAGTAGGTTGTTTTTGGTATATGACTTCTAATTAAGAAAGGTCAAACATGGTTTTGTATTAAATTTAGGTGAAGGCTCTCAGTGGTTTAACTCCCTCTCATCACACTACTAATATGCTATTTAAAATGCATGGCATGTATTATCTAATATGACAATTAAGAAAGACCACACACTAGCTCCTTTTATTGAAAGGAGAGTTTAGTTCTTATTATTGTTATTAAAACTCTTGTTTAACTTTGTTTTATATATAAATGATATATATATAGGTGTGTTGTATGAGTAATAACTACAAACAGTGAGATGGCATAAAATACACAGCACAAATAAGAAATAAAACAAAGCAAACCAAAACACAACCAGATGACACAAGATATATAGTAGTTCCCCAAAACCCGGGTACATCTACTCTTCTACCCACTGGTAGGAATCCACTAGGAGGTTGTTGATCAGGTGCCCTCACACCAAGGTGATTTTGATCAGGTGTCCACACACCATAGAGCTTTTGATCAAGTGCTCAGAACCAAGATGCAGGTTTTTGATCAGGTGGCCTGTCACCGGGAGTTAACTTTTGAAGGGAGTTATAACCCTTTACAAGATGGGGTAAGGAGAAAAGAATATGATGTTCTTCTCTATTCTGAGAAGACTCTTAATGATCCTGATTGGATGTTGAGATTGGATCTTGATGATGATGTCGAAGAGCTCCCCCTGTCTGATATAATTGTTGACAGTTTGTGGAGGTCTCTTCTCTTGATTGTACAACCTCCTTTCTTCTTTATGCAGTAATGATCCTGAGCAAATGATTGTGATTGGTGTCTCAGGATATATGATCTGCAAGAAAAAGGGTTAGCAAAAAGAAGATAATATGAAAGTGGAGGTCAGATCTTAAGTTACTCTAGAGGGGGGGTGAATAGAGTATTAAAACCTTTTGTTTAGTTTTATAGCGGAATTTAAAATACTGAGTAAATATATATGTAATCAGTGAGAATTAAAGATAGAGACAGAAGTAATAAAAAGCACACAGCACAAGCACACAGAAACAATCAAGCACAGAAGACACAAGGAGCTATAGTAGTTCCCCAATAAATCTGGGTACGTCTACTCTTCTACCACCCATGGTAGGAATCCACTAGGAGGGTTGATAAGGTGCCCAGGCACCAAGGGGTTTTTGATAAGGTGTCCACACACCAATAAGCTTTTGATAAGGTGCTTAAAAACCACACAAGGATTTTTTGATAAGGTGTCTTGCCACCACTGGGTAAACTTTTTAAGGGAGTATTAACCATGTACATGATGAGATAAAAGGTATAGAGTGTTCTTCTCTGTCAATGATCTGAGAGAAGACAAAAGGTGTTGAAGCTGAAAGCTCCCCCTGTCTGATGAGAGTTGATGACAGCTTTGAGGACAAAGCTTTCGCAAACAGAAGTCTTTGTAGCTGATTATCTGGAAGAAGTTAATCTTCAGATTGTTGTTGTTGCTCTTGAAAGACTTTATTTTACAGCAGATCTGAGAAATTGAATCTTGTTCTCAGAATGAAGAGGATGCTGCTTTGCTGAGGAAGAATGCTGGAAAGAAAGAATAAATCTATTTTCTTCTTCTTCCTCTTAAACTACTTCTGTTTTCTTTTCTTGGAGAGAATACTTGATCACTGTTTCTTTTTTTGATAGCTTGTTTTTTTTTTTTCAAATTCAAATCCTCTGTCTATTTAAGGAATATATTTTTCTGACTTAAATCCTTCTTGGAACTAGGTAGCCACCCAAAAATGACTTTGGCAGGTCCTTTCAATTCCTTTTGTCGAGAAAGATGCCTTGGCATTAAATGTCAACGGCTATTCTTCTTCTTGGAATAGAAGGAATATAAGGCTATAATAAATAAGAAAGATATCCTTACATGGTTGCCTGAATACGTCCAAGGAGAAATAAATATATCCGTTATTCTGCTGATTTGTGTTCAGAGAACTGACATCCACTGAGAATATAAACCTGAATATCAGAAAGCAATTTGTCGAGAGCTGGCTAGAATTCGTCGACCGCTGCTAGTCATTTGTCGAGCGCTGGCTTAGAATTTGTCGACCGCTGCTAGTCATTTGTCGAGCGCTAGCTTAGAATTTGTCGAGTGCTGGAACTGTGAGTTTCTTCAGTCTGCTGGAAGCAATTTGTCGAACAAATCTGGTCATTCGTCGAACACCACTCGCCATGTGTTGAGGTTGAATTTTCCTAAGTTCTGCTAATCTAATCAGCCTAAAACTTGACCCTAAGGCTATACGATGGGGTCAACACAGATCCTAATCAACATATAGTGATCCTAGCTCAAATCAGTAATAGGGTTGTTCCAACAATCTCCCCCTATTTGGGTTAGGATACTATTTGACAAATAATTGAATAGATACAGCAGAAAGTATAATCAACAGAGCAACAATGAAATGAAATATATCTGATAGATTAAAATAGATCATCAGATAAGATAAAAAAAATGCTCTGAGTTTAGAAACTTTACATTCATAACCAAGCAATTTATTTAAGACTTTTTGTCCTGAGAAGGTGGCTTGAATATGATTTTCCTGTTAGGGTCTTCTGATTTCTTTTTGCTGATAAACAAATCTTGAGCTCCTATGATTTTCTGTTCTTTGACATGAGGGATAAATGCTTCTGGATGCATATCAATATATTCCTCATCATTGAATGCTTTAACTGGTTTGTATTTTTCAAGTTCTTTTCTTTTGTATTCTGACATGGTTGAGATATTTGAGAAGTCTTTACCTTCTGCTTTAGCCTTGTTAATTTGTGCAGATGCAATTGTTTCTCTCAGTCTTGCCATCTGACAGATTTTCTCTTCTTCTGGATCTGGAAAGTAATAAATATCTTCTGAATCATTTTTATCTTGAATGACCTTTTGAGGTACTCTATCTCTGTGAAGAGATCCATCGGAAATGTGAAGTTTGTATTTTGAAGAAATTTGAGAAGAAGAAATGGTTTGACTTTCTTGAAAGATAGGTGCTGATTTCTTAGAAGGAGGAGCACTGGCTGATCCAAAGGCTTGAGAACCACTAGAACTACCAGGTCTCCCTGAATGTTGAGAGCTTGGCTTCTGAGAGGAAGATGATACACCTGCTGATCCTGCTGCACCAGCTGCTGGAGGAGGAGGAGGAGGATGATTGTTCTTAACTGGTTTGTCAGGGATGTAGCCAGTCTTCTTGAATTTCTTCCTCCTGTTGTTCTCATTTCTGGAGAGCTTCATCCAATGAGGAGTTTTCTCATTAAGAGGAACATTATACAAAATGTACAAAGGAATGTCATTATTTGGATTTGGAGGCTTGGGAGCAGCCTTTGACTTAGCTGTTCTCTTCTTTCTTTTCTTTGAAAGTGTATCATCAGAATCGCTGTTGTCATCATCATCATCATCAGAGTCAGAAGATGAGATTGGCTTATTATATAAATCATCAATTCTCTTGATTGCTTCACGAGCCTTTAATCTTTCTTCTTCAGCTTTGTCAAACTCTGCATCTGCTTCTTTCCAGATTTCATCAAAGCTTGGCATTGGTTCTTCATTCCATACAGGAATTGGAGGTGAAGAAGTAATTTGTTAGGTTGTTGTATCTGGTGGAGTGGGGTGATCTTGTGTATCATCAAGGAATTCTGCAAGATCATCTTCATATTCTGCAGAATGATCCTTCATTTGAATATCTTGATCAGTGGATGAAGGAATAGAGGAGATGTAATTTTGTATGATATCAGAATGAGTCTTCTAAGGAAGGCATATCAGAGCCTTTGATAGATCCTCTATGTATACTTTTGGTGAAACCTTTGAAGTATATGTGACATCAAATTTTGATAATAAACTATATAGATCACAGGATGGATGAATGCATATACTATTTATTTCTTCAATAACTTGTGTATCTGATATTGTACATGAGTCAATCATATCTGTATCAAAAACTATAATTTCTGTATCTTCTGGAGTTTCTTCTGTTTCTGGAGCTTCTTCATAGGACATCTCCCATGCCTAGCTTCAGGGCAGCCTGAATCTAGGCCCCTAGTAGAAGGGACAGCAGTAGAGGAAGGAAGAGAAGCTATCTTAGCAGATAGAGCAGAAATTTCCTGAAGGACTGGAGCAAATTTTGCATCCAGGAGCTGGCTTATTTTAGGAAGGATATGATCAAAAATCTGATCAGCAATGGAGGAGAGGTTGAGGGAAGGATAATCTGGTGGATGACTAGAGGATGGTTGTGAAGTGGATGGAGATGAGATTGGAGAAATGATATTGCTGATGTTGGTGGTATGTGTGGGAATGTTTAGATGGATTGGACTAGGAGAATGAATGGGTGAAAGATATTCATTATGTATTGGAGATGGAGGTGTGGTAGGTAGTGGTTCTGGAGATAGAGGTGGAGGTAGAACATCATTTATGTGGGCAGTTGTAAGTGGAATATCATTGATGGGTGATATTGCAGTTGAAGGAGGTGGTGAAGAATGAGAATGTGCAGGAGATTGTTGAGCAGGAGGAGAGGGGATATGAGAGGAAGAAGGAACTGAGGAAGGAGCTTCTAGAAGGGTAGAGGGAGTGACTTGATCAGTCCTTGTGTCCTCAGAAGTTTTCCTTTTTCTAGAGGCATCAGCTCCTGTATTCTTCTTGGGAATTACCCTATCCCATTTAGCAAAGAGTGCTGATGTCAGCCTCTTGCTGGCATTTATTGTCACTTTTGGTGACACCAGAAGCTCTGGATGCTTTTCCTGCAGAAAAATCCCTATAACTCTTCCAAAGCATACATTATCTTTAGAGTTTTTCTTTTTAATCAATTCAAAAAGAATTGATCCCCAGTTGACTTTCTTCTTCTCCATTAAGGCCACCATTAACAGAAATTGGTGCCTACTGATATAGTCATGCCCAGAAGTCTTGCTTAGCAAGACTTTTCCAACATTATCTGCTAAGAACTTGTAGTCCTGAGACAAGTTCTTTTTCAGAAGGTGGCTAGGGTTTCTAGTCAAATGGCCCATTTTGACTAAAGCTTCATCAAATTCATTTGAGCTTATGTCTAAGTCATCTTCACCATTTTCAAAACCAAAGATTTCAGAAAGGATGGTGGGAGAAAGAGAGATGATGACCTGAGATTGTTCCCGACAAGCTTTCATCGACTGGTTTTGTAGTGTAAACCCATTCTTTTATCTCTGCAACAACTATCTTCTGCCTGGTGCTTAGAAACTTCCTTAGACATTGTTCATCCAGCATTTGAAGAATATCCTTAAAGATTTGGTCTGACTATGCAAACGAGTCCATGTCGATGTCGAAACCTGCGTCAAACTTCATTAGGTGCAGAGAAGCCTGAGGAATCGCCATTGTTCCTGCAAAGAGAGTTGAATATCAAGTGCAGAGGGGAACTGGAGGGAAAGACGATTTCTGTAGGCGCAAAGCTTAGAATAAAATAAAATAAGGCTTATATAAAAGGGTCGAAGAATGAGGGCGCATTCGTAAACCACTGTTCGACAAAACCTAATAAAATTAGAAGTCGAAAAGGCTTTATTTCTTTGTCTGAAAGCGTTCGACGAGAACATCTTTTTCGTCGACCGTCATTCGACAAATGAAATTGCCTTAACTGACTCTGCGTTTAAGAGGTTTCAGAGACCACCGTTCGACAAATGATTCAAATTTGTCGTTCTTCGTTCGACGAATTTGTGAGATAAATAGAAATACTTAATTTTTAGTAGATTGAGTCTCCATCTATCATTCCTAGTTGATTTATAAAGAAGATGTGCTTCTTTTCATCCAGGGGCTTGATGAAAATATCAGCTCTTTGCAAATCAGTAGAAATGAATTGTAGGCAAATTTTGTTTTTATCCACATTGTCCCTAAGGAAGTGGTGCCTAATTTCTATGTGTTTAGTCCTACTATGGAGAACTGGATTTTGTGCTATGGATATTGCACTAGTGTTGTCACAAAATATAACTGAATTATTTAAGTTGACACCATAGTCTAGGAGCTGATTTTGTATCCACAATATCTGTGAGCAGCAACTGCCAGCAGCTAAGTATTTAGCTTCAGCTGTTGATGTAGACACAGATGTTTGTTTCTTACAAAACCAAGACACAAGCCTATCACCAAGAAACTGACAAGTTCCTGATGTGCTTTTCCTGTCTACCCTGCATCCAGCATAATCTGAGTCTGAGAATCCAGTTAATTCAAATTCAGACGCTGTTGGATACCAAAGTCCTAGATTAGGGCAACCCTTTATATATCTTAAAATTCTTTTTAGAGAAGTAAGATGAGATTCTTTAGGATTAACTTGAAACCTAGCACAAATGCATGTAGCAAACATTATATCTGGCCTACTGGCTGTTAAATAGAGTAGAGAGCCAACAATTGCCCTATACAATTTCTGATCAACAGGTTTCCCTGATTCATCAGTATTAATAACAGCATTAGAGGCCATGGGTGTTTTCATAGTAGAAGAATCAAACATTCCAAATCTTTTCACTAATTCCTTAGTATACTTAGATTGAGAGATGAAGATTCCTGATGGGGTTTGCTTCACTTGAAGACCAAGGAAGTATGATAATTCACCCATACTACTCATTTCAAATCTTGATTGCATTAGATTGGAAAATCTTTTGCACAAATTTGAATCAGTAGATCCAAAGATAATGTCATCTACATATATTTGAACTAGTAGAGTTTGATTTTTATGTACTTTGTAAAATAATATTTTGTCTACCATGTCTCTACAGAAATTGTTTTCCAAGAGAAAGTTAGCTAAAGTCTCATACCATGCTCTGGGAGCTTGTTTGAGACCATAGAGAGCTTTATTAAGTTTAAATACATAGGAGGAATGAGTTGGAGAGATGAAACCTGGTGGTTGTTCCACATAGACTTCTTCTTTGATGTCTCCATTGAGAAAAACACTTTTCACATCCATTTGATATACCTTGAACTTCTTGAATGCAGCAAAGGCCAAGAAAATCCTTATAGCTTCAAGCCTTGCAACAGGGGAAAATGTCTGATCATAATCTATGCCTTCTTCCTGTGAATATCCTTGAGCTACTAATCTTGCTTTATTTCTCATAATATTTCCTTGATCATCAAGCTTGTTCCTGAAGACCCACTTGTTGCCAATAACTGGATGGCCTTTTGGTCTTGGAACCAAATCCCAAACCTTGTTTCTTTCAAACTGGTTGAGTTCCTCTTACATTGCAAGGATCCAATTTGGATCTTGTTCTGCATCTTTTATGGTTTGAGGTTCAACTTGTGATAGAAAACAAGTATGCATCTGATTTTGGTGTAGTTAATGCCTTGTTTGAACACCTGTTGTGATATCACCAATCACTTGTGAAATTGGATGATCTCTAACTGTTATGTGGTCAGCAGTTGGAATTGGTTCAGCAGCAGTATCCACATTGGGAATTTGTTCAGCTATTACATCCTATGGAGGATGTTTTGTTGTTGCTTGATTCAGGTAATCAACAAGATCTGGATGATCTTCTTCATCACTGTCTTCAAGAGTTTGAGGTAATGGATGCAGTGAATCTCCTGTCTGTAGATTTAACCTTTTAAGCTCTTCACATAGAGCTGGTACCTGCAAAGTGTTCTTGGTAGAAGAGTTCTTCTCCTTGTAAAACATGTTAGTTTCATCAAAGGAAACATGCATAGACTCTTCTATTTTAAGAGAGGATTTGTTAAATACCCTATATGCTTTGCTAACTATTGAATATCCTAAGAAGATTCCTTCTTCAGATTTTGGTTCAAATTTTCTAAGATATTTCTAATCATTGTTATGAACAAAACATCTACATCCAAAAGTTCTAAAATAATCAACTTTAGGTTTCTTCCCTTTAAGCAATTCATAGGGAGTTTTACCCTTAAGTTTGTGTATCAAACTTCTATTCAGAACATAATTTGTTATGCTGACAGCCTCAGCCCAAAAGGATAGGGGCAAGTTAATATCTGCAAGCAATGTTCTTTGTTGAAACTGAGACTTGCGAACATGACTTAGTCTCTGTGGAGTTCGGGGCCCTCAGCTAGCCGAGGGGCGACCAATCCTTACTCCTCCCAAGGGAGAGCTCTAGGTTGAAGGTGTTGGAACTAGGGACTGGACCAAGGGCTTAGTGGGGAGGTCCCACCACATACCCGGAAGCCCCTCAGGAACTTCCCCTCCCAAGCCACTACTAAGCTTGGGCACCACTGGAGGCTCTCCTCACCCCCCTAGAGAGACTTGGGGAGGGAGAGAGAGAGGGAGAGAGCTAGCCTAGACTGAGATCCCTCCAAATGGTGCCCCCTTGGTCCTATTTATAGGATTTCTGAAGTTGGGCTGCAAATAGCCGAAAACTGGTCTGCCAGATTACCAAAATACCCTTGAACTGGGCTGCAGATAGCCAAATCCCGCTGCTCTTGGACTGCGAATAACCAAAACTGGACTGCGAATAGCCAAATCCCGCTACTCTTGGGCGCTAAACGCAGACCGCCTACCGGGCAAGGTTCTAGGCGAGCCGGAGGCCTCCCGGCACTCCCAGCTCGCCCCCACAAGGGTGTGGGCAAGCCGGAGGCCTCCCGGCCCTCTCAGCTCGCCCCCACAAGGGTCTGGGTGAGCCAGAGGCCTCCCGGCTCGCCCCCACAAGGGTGTGGGCGAGCCGGAGGCCCCCCGGCCCTCCCAGCTCGCCCCCACAAGGGTCTGGGCGAGCCGGAGGTCTCCCGGCCCTCCCAGCTCGCCCCCACAAGGGTGTGGGCGAGCCGGAGGCCTCCCGGCCCTCCACGCTCGCCCCCACAAGGGTGTGGGCGAGCCGGAGGCCTCCCGGCCCTCCCAGCTCGCCCCCACAAGGGTCTGGGCGAGCCGGAGGCCTCCCGGCCCTCCCAGCTCGCCCCCACAAGGGTGTGGGCGAGCCGGAGGCCTCCCGGCCCTCCCGGCTCGCACCCACAAGGGTCTGGGCGAGCCGGAGGCCTCCCGGCCCTCCCGGCTCGCCCCCACAAGGGTGTGGGCGTGCCGGAGGCCTCCCGGCCCTCCCCGCTCGCCCCCACAAGGGTGTGGGCGAGTCGGAGGCCTCCCAGCCCTCCCGGCTCGCCCCCACAAGGGTGTGGGCGAGCCGGAGGACTCCCGGCCCTCCCGGCTCGCCCCCACAAGGGTCTGGGCGAGCCGGAGGCCTCCCGGCCTTCCCGGCTTGCCCCCACAAGGGTGTGGGCGAGCCGGAGGCCTCCCGGCCCTCCCCGCTCGCCCCCACAAGGGTGTGGGCGAGCCGGAGGCCTCCCGGCCCTCCCGGCTCGCCCCCACAAGGGTGTGGGCGAGCCGGAGGCCTCCCGACCCTCCCAGCTCGCCCCCACAAGGGTCTAGGCGAGCCGGAGGCCTCCCGGCCCTCCCGGCTCGCCCCCACAAGGCTCTGGGCGAGCCGGAGGCCTCCCGGCCCTCCCCGGCTCGCCCTCA
Source organism: Dactylorhiza incarnata (assembly GCA_033032865.1). NCBI lineage: Eukaryota > Viridiplantae > Streptophyta > Magnoliopsida > Asparagales > Orchidaceae > Dactylorhiza > Dactylorhiza incarnata. Next base: position 664,594 of record JAWHQI010000028.1, on the reverse strand, counting down.
CAAGGCTCTGGGCGAGTCGGAGGCCTCCCGGCCCTCCCCATCTCGCCCTCACAAGGTAACAGTCCTGGGATGCGCCCCTCAGCCTCGACTCCCTCCAAATGCTCACCCCTCCTCCTCCCGGGGTCGCGTCATTTGAAAATATTGGGCCTAAAAATATCTTGGGCCTCGGGGGCCCACTCGACGAATACAGGGTTGTACACAATCCCCGCTCTTTTCGAGCGTGGCTCACGCTCGGAAAGAAATGTCCAACCCTGCATATTCGACGAGTGTCGCTGGGAATCCGGTTATTGGTGATATCTTGGAAAAGCCACAGCGCCTCCCCGAGAGGTTCCCCAACCTTGCCGGCTAGCGAGAGCCCGGCTAGCTGAGCCACCTCGGGGAAAAACACAGCCTCCCCGAGAGGCCTTCCTACCCTGCCGGCTAGTGAGAGCCGGGCTAGTGGAGCCACCTCGGGGGAAAAACACTTAGCCTCCCTGAGAGGCCTTCCTACCCTGCCGGCTAGTGAGAGCCCGGCTAACGGAGCCACCTCGGTGGGAAAAATACTTAAGAGAATTTTCGGCCACTGAGCGGTTCCTGACCCTGCCAGCTAGGTGAGAGCCATGTCAGCGGGCCAGCATCGATGCTAAGTACTTTCCTTCTTGCCCCCGAGCGGTTCCCGACCCTGCCAGCTAGATGGGAGCCTGGCCAGCGGGCCAGCATCGGGACAAAGTACTTGAAACTTTCCTGTCACCGAGCGATCCTCGGACCTGCCAGCTTGATGGGAGCCTGGTCAGCGGGCCAGCATCGGGACTAAATACTTGAAACTTTCCTGCCACCGAGCGATCCTCGGACCTGCCAGCTTGATGAGAGCCTGGTCAGCGGGCCAGCGTCGGGACTAAATACTTCTAGGAGCGAGCTCTACTAGTGGTGGACATAGGGTCGACACACTTCTAGGAGCGAGCTCTACTAGTGGTGGACATAGGGTCGACACATTTCTAGGAGCGAGCTCTACTAGTGGTGGACATATGGTCGACACACTTCTAGGAGCGAGCTCTACTAGTGGTGGACATAGGGTCGACACACTTCTAGGAGCGAGCTCTACTAGTGGTGGACATAGGGTCGACACACTTCTAGGAGCGAGCTCTACTAGTGGCGGACATAGGGTCGACACACTTCTAGGAGCGAGCTCTACTAGTGGCGGACATAGGGTCGACACACTTCTAGGAGCGAGCTCTACTAGTGGTGGACATAGGGTCGACACACTTCTAGGAGCGAGCTCTACTAGTGGTGGACATAGGGTCGACACACTTCTAGGAGCGAGCTCTACTAGTGGTGGACATAGGGTCGACACACTTCTAGGAGCGAGCTCTACTAGTGGTGGACATAGGGTCGACACACTTCTAGGAGCGAGCTCTACTAGTGGTGGACATAGGGTCGACACATTTCTAGGAGCGAGCTCTACTAGTGGTGGATATAGGGTCGACACACTTCTAGGAGCGAGCTCTACTAGTGGTGGACATAGGGTCGACACACTTCTAGGAGCGAGCTCTACTAGTGGTGGACATAGGGTCGACACTCTTCTAGGAGCGAGCTCTACTAGTGGTGGACATAGGGTCGACACTCTTCTAGGAGCGAGCTCTACTAGTGGTGGACATAGGGTCGACACTCTTCTAGGAGCGAGCTCTACTAGTGGTGGACATAGGGTCGACACACTTCTAGGAGCGAGCTCTACTAGTGGTGGACATAGGGTCGACACACTTCTAGGAGCGAGCTCTACTAGTGGTGGACATAGGGTCGACACACTTCTAGGAGCGAGCTCTACTAGTGGTGGACATAGGGTCGACACACTTCTAGGAGCGAGCTCTACTAGTGGTGGACATAGGGTCGACACACTTCTAGGAGCGAGCTCTACTAGTGGCGGACATAGGGTCGACACACTTCTAGGAGCGAGCTCTACTAGTGGCGGACATAGGGTCGACACACTTCTAGGAGCGAGCTCTACTAGTGGTGGACATAGGGTCGACACACTTCTAGGAGCGAGCTCTACTAGTGGTGGACATAGGGTCGACACACTTCTAGGAGCGAGCTCTACTAGTGGTGGACATAGGATTGACACTCTTCTAGGAGCGAGCTCTACTAGTGGTCGACATAGGGTCGACACTCTTCTAGGAGCGAGCTCTACTAGTGGTGGACATAGGGTCGACACACTTCTAGGAGCGAGCTCTACTAGTGGTGGATATAGGGTCGACACACTTCTAGGAGCGAGCTCTACTAGTGGTGGACATAGGGTCGACACACTTCTAGGAGCGAGCTCTACTAGTGGTGGATATAGGGTCGACACACTTCTAGGAGCGAGCTCTACTAGTGGTGGACATAGGGTCGACACTCTTCTAGGAGCGAGCTCTACTAGTGGTGGACATAGGGTCGACACTCTTCTAGGAGCGAGCTCTACTAGTGGTGGACATAGGGTCGACACACTTCTAGGAGCGAGCTCTACTAGTGGTGGACATAGGGTCGACACACTTCTAGGAGCGAGCTCTACTAGTGGCGGACATAGAGTCGACACACTTCTAGGAGCGAGCTCTACTAGTGGCGGACATAGGGTCGACACACTTCTAGGAGCGAGCTCTACTAGTGGTGGACATAGGTTCGACACACTTCTAGGAGCGAGCTCTACTAGTGGTGGACATAGGGTCGACACACTTCTTGGAGCGAGCTCTACTAGTGGTGGACATAGGGTCGACACTCTTCTAGGAGCGAGCTCTACTAGTGGTGGACATAGGGTCGACACTCTTCTAGGAGCGAGCTCTACTAGTGGTGGACATAGGGTCGACACACTTCTAGGAGCGAGCTCTACTAGTGGTGGACATAGGGTCGACAAACTTCTAGGAGCGAGCTCTACTAGTGGTGGACATAGGGTCGACACACTTCTAGGAGCGAGCTCTACTAGTGGCGTACATAGGGTCGACACACTTCTAGGAGCGAGCTCTACTAGTGGTGGACATAGGGTCGACACACTTCTAGGAGCGAGCTCTACTAGTGGTGGACATAGGGTCGACACACTTCTAGGAGCGAGCTCTACTAGTGGTGGACATAGGGTCGACACTCTTCTAGGAGCGAGCTCTACTAGTGGTGGACATAGGGTCGACACTCTTCTAGGAGCGAGCTCTACTAGTGGTGGACATAGGGTCGACACACTTCTAGGAGCGAGCTCTACTAGTGGTGGACCTTTTCCTCCCTGTCCCGAGCGGTTCCCGGCCCTGCCAGCTAGGTGGGAGCCTGGTCAGCGGGCCAGCGTCGGGACTAAATACTTCTAGGAGCGAGCTCTACTAGTGGTGGACATAGGGTCGACACACTTCTAGGAGCGAGCTCTACTAGTGGTGGACATAGGGTCGACACATTTCTAGGAGCGAGCTCTACTAGTGGTGGACATAGGGTCGACACACTTCTAGGAGCGAGCTCTACTAGTGGTGGACATAGGGTCGACACACTTCTAGGAGCGAGCTCTACTAGTGGTGGACATAGGGTCGACACACTTCTAGGAGCGAGCTCTACTAGTGTTGGACATAGGGTCGACACACTTCTAGGAGCGAGCTCTACTAGTGGTGGATATAGGGTCGACACACTTCTAGGAGCGAGCTCTACTAGTGGTGGACATAGAGTCGACACACTTCTAGGAGCGAGCTCTACTAGTGGTGGACATAGGGTCGACACACTTCTAGGAGCGAGCTCTACTAGTGGTGGACATAGGGTCGACACACTTCTAGGAGCGAGCTCTACTAGTGGTGGACATAGGGTCGACACACTTCTAGGAGCGAGCTCTACTAGTGGTGGACATAGGGTCGACACATTTCTAGGAGCGAGCTCTACTAGTGGTGGATATAGGGTCGACACACTTCTAGGAGCGAGCTCTACTAGTGGTGGACATAGGGTCGACACACTTCTAGGAGCGAGCTCTACTAGTGGTGGATATAGGGTCGACACACTTCTAGGAGCGAGCTCTACTAGTGGTGGACATAGGGTCGACACTCTTCTAGGAGCGAGCTCTACTAGTGGTGGACATAGGGTCGACACTCTTCTAGGAGCGAGCTCTACTAGTGGTGGACATAGGGTCGACACACTTCTAGGAGCGAGCTCTACTAGTGGTGGACATAGGGTCGACACACTTCTAGGAGCGAGCTCTACTAGTGACGGACATAGGGTCGACACTCTTCTAGGAGCGAGCTCTACTAGTGGTGGACATAGGGTCGACACTCTTCTAGGAGCGAGCTCTACTAGTGGTGGACATAGGGTCGACACACTTCTAGGAGCGAGCTCTACTAGTGGTGGACATAGGGTCGACACACTTCTAGGAGCGAGCTCTACTAGTGGTGGACATAGGGTCGACACACTTCTAGGAGCGAGCTCTACTAGTGGTGGACATAGGGTCGACACACTTCTAGGAGCGAGCTCTACTAGTGGTGGACATAGGGTCGACACACTTCTAGGAGCGAGCTCTACTAGTGGTGGACATAGGGTCGACACACTTCTAGGAGCGAGCTCTACTAGTGGCGGACATAGGGTCGACACACTTCTAGGAGCGAGCTCTACTAGTGGCGGACATAGGGTCGACACACTTCTAGGAGCGAGCTCTACTAGTGGTGGACATAGGGTCGACACACTTCTAGGAGCGAGCTCTACTAGTGGTGGACATAGGGTCGACACACTTCTAGGAGCGAGCTCTACTAGTGGTGGACATTGGATTGACACTCTTCTAGGAGCGAGCTCTACTAGTGGTCGACATAGGGTCGACACTCTTCTAGGAGCGAGCTCTACTAGTGGTGGACATAGGGTCGACACACTTCTAGGAGCGAGCTCTACTAGTGGTGGATATAGGGTCGACACACTTCTAGGAGCGAGCTCTACTAGTGGTGGATATAGGGTCGACACACTTCTAGGAGCGAGCTCTACTAGTGGTGGACATAGGGTCGACACTCTTCTAGGAGCGAGCTCTACTAGTGGTGGACATAGGGTCGACACTCTTCTGGGAGCGAGCTCTACTAGTGGTGGACATAGGGTCGACACACTTCTAGGAGCGAGCTCTACTAGTGGTTGACATAGGGTCGACACACTTCTAGGAGCGAGCTCTACTAGTGGTGGACATAGGGTCGACACACTTCTAGGAGCGAGCTCTACTAGTGGTGGACATAGGGTCGACACACTTCTAGGAGCGAGCTCTACTAGTGGTGGACATAGGGTCGACACACTTCTAGGAGCGAGCTCTACTAGTGGTGGACATAGGGTCGACACACTTCTAGGAGCGAGCTCTACTAGTGGCGGACATAGGGTCGACACACTTCTAGGAGCGAGCTCTACTAGTGGCGGACATAGGGTCGACACACTTCTAGGAGCGAGCTCTACTAGTGGTGGACATAGGGTCGACACACTTCTAGGAGCGAGCTCTACTAGTGGTGGACATAGGGTCGACACACTTCTAGGAGCGAGCTCTACTAGTGGTGGACATAGGATTGACACTCTTCTAGGAGCGAGCTCTACTAGTGGTCGACATAGGGTCGACACTCTTCTAGGAGCGAGCTCTACTAGTGGTGGACATAGGGTCGACACACTTCTAGGAGCGAGCTCTACTAGTGGTGGATATAGGGTCGACACACTTCTAGGAGCGAGCTCTACTAGTGGTGGACATAGGGTCGACACACTTCTAGGAGCGAGCTCTACTAGTGGTGGATATAGGGTCGACACACTTCTAGGAGCGAGCTCTACTAGTGGTGGACATAGGGTCGACACTCTTCTAGGAGCGAGCTCTACTAGTGGTGGACATAGGGTCGACACTCTTCTAGGAGCGAGCTCTACTAGTGGTGGACATAGGGTCGACACACTTCTAGGAGCGAGCTCTACTAGTGGTGGACATAGGGTCGACACACTTCTAGGAGCGAGCTCTACTAGTGGCGGACATAGAGTCGACACACTTCTAGGAGCGAGCTCTACTAGTGGCGGACATAGGGTCGACACACTTCTAGGAGCGAGCTCTACTAGTGGTGGACATAGGTTCGACACACTTCTAGGAGCGAGCTCTACTAGTGGTGGACATAGGGTCGACACACTTCTTGGAGCGAGCTCTACTAGTGGTGGACATAGGGTCGACACTCTTCTAGGAGCGAGCTCTACTAGTGGTGGACATAGGGTCGACACTCTTCTAGGAGCGAGCTCTACTAGTGGTGGACATAGGGTCGACACACTTCTAGGAGCGAGCTCTACTAGTGGTGGACATAGGGTCGACAAACTTCTAGGAGCGAGCTCTACTAGTGGTGGACATAGGGTCGACACACTTCTAGGAGCGAGCTCTACTAGTGGCGTACATAGGGTCGACACACTTCTAGGAGCGAGCTCTACTAGTGGTGGACATAGGGTCGACACACTTCTAGGAGCGAGCTCTACTAGTGGTGGACATAGGGTCGACACACTTCTAGGAGCGAGCTCTACTAGTGGTGGACATAGGGTCGACACTCTTCTAGGAGCGAGCTCTACTAGTGGTGGACATAGGGTCGACACTCTTCTAGGAGCGAGCTCTACTAGTGGTGGACATAGGGTCGACACACTTCTAGGAGCGAGCTCTACTAGTGGTGGACCTTTTCCTCCCTGTCCCGAGCGGTTCCCGGCCCTGCCAGCTAGGTGGGAGCCTGGTCCGCGGGCCAGCATCAGGACTAAATACTTGTGACTTCCTTGTCCCCGAGCGATCCTCGGACCTGCCAGCTTGATGGGAGCCTGGTCAGCGGGCCAGTATCGGGACTAAATACTTTCTTCCCTGCCCTCGAGCGGTTCCCGGCCCTGCCAGCTAGGTGGGAGCCTGGTCAGCGGGCCAGCATCGAGGATAAGCATTCTCTTCCCCGCCCTCGAGCGGTTCCCGGCCCTGCCAGCTAGGTGGGAGCCTGGTCAGCGGGCCAGCATCGGGGCTAAGTATTTTTGAAAAACTTTCATTATATTAAACCATCCTAGTACATGTTGGAAAAACTAGACATGGAAACGGAACATAGCATTACACGAACTTAAGGCTAGAAAATGAAACTTAAGTATGGAAGCCGAACTGAGCCTCCCACTCCCAGTCTTGGTCTTCCTCGACTTCTTCTGGTAGTTGTTGTTGTTGCCCTGGACCCCTCGCATCCTTCATCTCTGAGAACTCAGGGTAAGTGAACGTCGCGTGACCCTCCTGGTGGAAGTCGCAGTAGGGTGACTCCACCCTACCCCTTCCTTTCCCTCTTCTTCCTGCTATTCTGATTCTCCTCCGTCTACCCCCACCAATCTCCATGGTTTGCTGAGGTGGTGGAGGGGGTGTGTTTGGTCCCGGCCTCCACCTCGGGCGGTTGGATCTTTTTCTTTTGAAGTCATTACTTCCTTGCTCTCGCGGAGTCGAATTGTTGACCTCTGCGCTCGCCGGGCAATTGGATAGCCTCCACCCGAGGTGGTCTCGACCATCAACATTCACTTGGTTTCTTTTGGGGTGGAGCGAGTGGGGGCCGGATGCCTCCCCGCTCGCCCCCTTTTGGGACTGGGCTGGAAGAGACGGGGCGAGCTGGGACGGTGCCTTCCTCCTGAGCTCGCCCCCTTGAGGGGCTGGGGCGAGCTGGGAGGGCGCCCCCCTCCTGAGCTCGCCCCCTTGAGGGGCTGGGGCGAGCTGGGAGGGCGTCGCCCTCCTGAGCTCGCCCCCTTGAGGGGCTGGGGCGAGCTGGGAGGGCGCCCCCCCCTCCTGAGCTCGCCCCCTTGAGGGGCTGGGGCGAGCTGGGAGGGCGCCCCTCTCCTGAGCTCGCCCCCTTGAGGGGCTGGGGCGAGCTGGGAGGGCGCCCCCCTCCTGAGCTCGCCCCCTTGAGGGGCTAGGGCGAGCTGGGAGGGCGCCCCCCTCCTGAGCTCGCCCCCTTGAGGGGCTGGGGCGAGCTGGGAGGGCGCCCCCCTCCTGAGCTCGCCCCCTTGAGGGGCTGGGGCGAGCTGGGAGGGCGCCCCCCTCCTGAGCTCGCCCCCTTGAGGGTGGGCGAGTGGGGGTATGGCACCTCCCCACTCCCCCCTCACCGGTATCTCCTTTCTGAACTGCTGGCCGAGAGTTCCCTCTTCCACCTGCTGGGGCGGGACCTCCGAACCATCTCCTCTTCTGCCTACGGCTGTCGTGGCGAAGGCGATCTGCAAGGTCTGCATGACCTCTCGCTTGAAGCTTTCAAACATCTCCAACGTCACTCCAGCCACCGGGGGCTGCGAATGACCTGGGTCGGAACTTCCTCCACCTCCGTCCATGGAGCTCATCTCAAGAGTTTCGTGAATCGGTCACACTCCACGCTCACCGCACCATGTGTTGAAACTGAGACTTGCGAACAAGACTTAGTCTCTGTGGAGTTCGGGGCCCTCAGCTAGCCGAGGGGCGACCAATCCTTACTCCTCCCAAGGGAGAGCTCTAGGTTGAAGGTGTTGGAACTAGGGACTGGACCAAGGGCTTAGTGGGGAGGTCCCACCACATACCCGGAAGCCCCTCAGGAACTTCCCCTCCCAAGCCACTACTAAGCTTGGGCACCACTGGAGGCTCTCCTCACCCCCCTAGAGAGACTTGGGGAGGGAGAGAGAGAGGGAGAGAGCTAGCCTAGACTGAGATCCCTCCAAATGGTGCCCCCTTGGTCCTATTTATAGGATTTCTGAAGTTGGGCTGCAAATAGCCGAAAACTGGTCTGCCAGATTACCAAAATACCCTTGAACTGGGCTGCAGATAGCCAAATCCCGCTGCTCTTGGACTGCAAATAACCAAAATTGGACTGCGAATAGCCAAATCTCGCTACTCTTGGGCGCTAAACGCAGACCGCCTACCGGGCAAGGTTCTGGGCGAGCCGGAGGCCTCCCGGCCCTCCCAGCTCGCCCCCACAAGGGTGTGGGCGAGCCGGAGGCCTCCCGGCCCTCTCAGCTCGCCCCCACAAGGGTCTGGGCGAGCCGGAGGCCTCCCGGCCCTCCCGGCTCGCCCCCACAAGGGTGTGGGCGAGCCGGAGGCCCCCCGGCCCTCCCAGCTTGCCCCCACAAGGGTCTGGGCGAGCCGGAGGCCTCCCGGCCCTCCCGGCTCGGCCCCACAAGGGTGTGGGCGAGCCGGAGGCCTCCCGGCCCTCCCCGCTCGACCCCACAAGGGTGTGGGCGAGCCGGAGGCCTCCCGGCCCTCCCGGCTCGCCCCCACAAGGGTCTGGGCGAGCCGGAGGCCTCCCGGCCCTCCCAGCTCGCCCCCACAAGGGTGTGGGCGAGCCGGAGGCCTCCCGGCCCTCCCGGCTCGCCCCCACAAGGGTTTGGGCGAGCCGGAGGCCTCCCGGCCCTCCCGGCTCGCCCCCACAAGGGTGTGGGCGAGCCGGAGGCCTCCCGGCCCTCCCCGCTCGCCCCCACAAGGGTGTGGGCGAGCCGGAGGCCTCCCGGCCCTCCCGGCTCGCCCCCACAAGGGTCTGGGCGAGCCGCAGGCCTCCCGGCCCTCCCGGCTCGCCCCCACAAGGGTGTGGGCGAGCCGGAGGCCTCCCGGCCCTCCCGGATCGCCCCCACAAGGGTGTGGGCGAGCCGGAAGCCTCCCGGCCCTCCCGGCTCGCCCCCACAAGGGTGTGGGCGAGCCGGAGGCCTCCCGGCCCTCCCGGCTCGCCCCCACGAGGGTGTGGGCGAGCCGGAGGCCTCCCGGCCCTCCCGGCTCGCCCCCACGAGGGTGTGGGCAAGCCGGAGGCCTACCGGCCCTCCCGGCTCGCCCCCACGAGGGTGTGGGCGAGCCGGAGGCCTACCGGCCCTCCCGGCTCGCCCCCACGAGGGTGTGGGCGAGTCGGAGGGGTGTGGGCGAGCCGGAGGCCTCCCGGCCCTCCCGGCTCGCCCCCACAAGGGTGTGGGCGAGCCGGAGGCCTCCCGGCCCTCCCGGCTCGCCCCCACAAGGGTGTGGGCGAGCCGGAGGCCTCCCGACCCTCCCGTCTCGCCCCCACAAGGGTGTGGGCGAGCCGGAGGCCTCCCGGCCCTCCTCGCTCGCCCCCACAAGGGTGTGGGCGAGCCGGAGGCCTCCCGGCCCTCCCGGCTCGCCCCCACAAGGGTCTGGGCGAGCCGGAGGCCTCCCGGCCCTCCCATCTCGCCCCCACAAGGGTCTGGGCGAGCCGGAGGCCTCCCGGCCCTCCCGGCTCGCCCCCACAAGGCTCTGGGAGAGCCGGAGGCCTCCCGGCCCTCCCCGGCTCGCCCTCACAAGGCTCTGGGCGAGTCGGAGGCCTCCCGGCCCTCCCCGGCTCGCCCTCACAAGGGAACAGTCCTGGGATGCGCCCCTCAGCCTCGACTCCCTCCAAATGCTCACCCCTCCTCCTCCCGGGGTCGCGTCATTTGAAAATATTGGGCCTAAAAATATCTTGGGCCTCAGGGGCCCACTCGACGAATACAGGGTTGTACATTCTTGCTGATTCAATTAGAGTTCTACTCTTCCTTTCAACTACCCCATTTTATTGAGGAGTTCTAAGAGCTAAGAAGCAATGCCTGATACCTTCCATCTCACAGAATTCTTGCATGAGAAGAGACTCAAACTCAGTGCCATGATCACTTATGATCAATGCAACTACAGTAGAGTACTCAATCTGTATGCTCTTAAGAAAGTCTGTAAGAACTTTAAAGTTATCTAACTTTTCTCTCAAAAAGAACACCCAAGTGAATCTAGAGAAGTCATCCACAATAACTAGAGTGTAAGACTTCCCCCCTAAGCTCTTTATTGCAATAGGTCCAAAAAGGTCCATATGTAGCAAGTATAAGATTCTAGGTGAATCACTTTTAGATAATGATTTAAAGTTGTTTTTGGTTTGCTTACCTAATTGACATGCCCTACAAAGACCTTCTTTCTTATATGATCCTGATGGTAAGCCTCTAACAAGATTATCCTTAGCTAATTTAGCAATGGTCCTAAGGTGTACATGTCCTAATCTTTTATGCCATAATTCACTAGATTTGCTTAACTCATTAAATAAACAAATTTCTGATTTAGATGAGTTGAAATTTACTAAATATATGTTTCCTTGTCTAATTCCTGATAGAACAATAACATTATCAGATGATTTAATGATGCATTCTGATTTATTAAATGTTACCCGATAACCTTCATCACATAACCGACTTATGCTGATGAGGTTGTGCTTTAGACCCTTGACATAGGTTACTTCCTTGAATGTCACTGTTCCAACTTTAATTTGACCATAGCCTTTGGTTTGTCCACAGTTGGAGTCTCCAAAGATCACCTTGGGTCCAAGTTTTGCCTTGTAGTTGTTCAGGTTGGCCTTGTTCCCTGTCATATGCTTTGAGCATCCACTGTCCAAGTACCATTTTTGATTTAATCTTGGATAGCTGTGTACCTGCAAAGACAAAAACATAAACTAGTTGTTTTTGACCCAGACTACCTTGGGTCCTTTTATGTTACCACAAAATTCAGAGATAAATGTCATTTCAGGCTGATCCTTGTAGCCTTGTGGATGATATCTCCTTGGAGGTATAGTCCACTCAGTAAAAGAATTTTTATTATATTTAGGATTAGAATTCTTAGAGTTTTCTGTATAGTGCTTGTTCGAGGAATTTGAATAAATTCGTCGACTACTGTTCATATTATAACTATACTGAAAATCTGTTCTCAGTTTTCGTCGAGCCTCGTTCGACAGATTTGAGTCCTTTTGTCGAGCTTCGTTCGACGAATTCTTCTGAATTCTTTTATCCTTAACAAACTTGCTTGAAATGTCTTTATTTCTTTCTGCAGCCTCTTTGCTTTTAGCAGAAATGAATTTTATGGGTGTGGAGAGGATGTTTCTCTTAATCAGAGATGGCTCACTTGATGAAGCACCCAAGCCCAGTTTGGTATTATTAAATCTAGCATTGAGAGTGCTTGTGATGTCCATCAGTTTGATACTTCTCCCATTGAGGGATTCTTCAAACTCTTTGGCTTCAGATAACTTATTCTCAAGAGTAGTAATGTGTTCTCTGGAGGCAGCCAAATCTTTCTTAAGATTTGCATTCTCTTCACTTATATTGTTCATTTCAACTAACTTAGTTCTGAGAGAGATTATTTCTTTCTCAGATTTTATTAAGTCTTCGCAAAAAATTTTGAAATCATCTTTGAATTCAATAGAAGTGAAATCAAAGTCAGATAATACCTGATCAATATCATCTTCTGTTTCTGATTCTGATTTCTCTTCATCAGAATTGTTGGATGAGGCATTGATTGCCATCATGCAAAATTTTTTTTCTTCTTCATCATCACTGGAGCTGGATGATGATGCTGATTGTGACTCATTGTCTGAGTCTTAAATAGCCATTAAGCATTGGCTGTTTTCTTTTGTTTCTTCTTCATCAGAAGAACAAGATGAAGATTCTGATTCAGATTCTGTCTCACTCCAGGATGTTGCTACAAATCCTCTGCCCTTCTTTTTGTGAGAGTGAGAGGAAGATTTGCTGGAGCCCTTCGTTTCTTCCTTTTCTTTTTTTCTTTCCTTCTTATCCTTCTTGTGTTGAATCTCTGGACATTTAGGAGCAATGTGTCCTGGTTTCCTGCAGCCAAAATATATAATTTCATTAGAGTGATTTTTGTCATACCTTGGCTTGTCATGACTTCTAGATAGCTGTTTTCTGATGTCTTTCTTAGCCATCTTATAGAATCTTTTGGCTAACAGATTCATAAACTCCTCTTTGTCAGGAGCTTTTCCTTTATCTTCTGCAGCCTTGAAGGCTATGCTTCTTTCCTACTTGGGTGCTGGGGATGAAGTAGATTCTTCAGCTTCCCTAGTTTTGATGAGCTGCTCATAAGACTTGAGCTTGCCCAGCAAGGCTTCAGTGGTGATCTCATTGAGACTTCTGGCTTCTTTGATTGGCCAGATTCAGGAGTCACATGTGCTGGGGAAGCACATAAGAATTTTGTCATTGATCTCTGTGAGTGAGATCACTTTGTCCAGAGACTTCAGCTCATTTATTATGAGGCTGAGCCTATTGTACATATCAGCAACATTTTCTAATTCTCCCTTCTTGAAGTTCTCATATTGAGAGATCAGGTGAGATCTTCTATCTTTTCTTTCATCTGCTGAGCCTGCCACCATGTTGTTGAGAGATTCCCAAATTTCTTTTGCTGAGGTGCACTCAACAACCTTCTGGAAAATGTCATCTGACATAGTTAGGGCCATAATGTTCATGGCCTTTGCATCTGCATTTCTCTGCTTCTTCTGAGCTTTAGTCCACTCAGGAGGTGGAACAGCAGTGTTGTCTGTTGTTGCTGCAGTACTAGCTGATGTTGTAGGTGCTGGAGGCCCTGTAAGAATAGCATTAAAAATCTCCTCATCAATGGAGTTCATATAAAGCCTAATCCTTGCTTTCCATAGTGCAAACTTATTGAGATTGCACATATGAGGTCTTGTGCTGGAATATTCCTTGTTTTGTGTCATGGGTTTTAAATAAGATAAAATTCTAGAGAAGGAAACTCTTAGAAAAATTAAGATCTGGTTGATCTTTGTGATTCAGGTGTTAGCCTGTAAAGAATCAACACTCCTCTGATACCAATTGAAAGTGGAGGTCAGATCTTAAGTTACTCTAGAGGGAGGGTGAATAGAGTATTAAAACTTTTTGTTTAGTTTTATAGCGAATTTTAAAATACTGAGTAAATATATATGTAATCAGTGAGAATTAAAGATAAAGACAGAAGTAATAAAAAGCACACAGCACAAGCACACAGAAACAATCAAGCACAGAAGACACAAGGAGCTATAGTAGTTCCCCAATAAATCTGGGTACGTCTACTCTTCTACCACCCTTGGTAGGAATCCACTAGGAGGGTTGATAAGGTGCCCAGGCACCAAGGGGTTTTTGATAAGGTGTCCACACACCAATAAGCTTTTGATAAGGTGCTTAAAAACCACACAAGGATTTTTTGATAAGGTGTCTTGCCGCCACTGGGTAAACTTTTTAAGGGAGTATTAACCCTGTACAGGATGAGATAAAAGGTATAGAGTGTTCTTCTCTGTCAATGATCTGAGAGAAGACAAAAGGTGTTGAAGCTGAAAGCTCCCCCTGTCTGATGAGAGTTGATGACAGCTTTGAGGACAGAGCTTTCACAAACAGAAGTCTTTGTAGCTGATTATCTGGAAGAAGTTAATCTTCAGATTGTTGTTGTTGCTCTTGAAAGACTTTATTTTACAGCAGATCTGGGAGATTGAATCTTGTTCTCAGAATGAAGAGGATGTTGCTTTGCTGAGGAAGAATGCTGGAAAGAAAGAATAAATCTATTTTCTTCTTCTTCTTCCTCTTAAACTACTTCTGTTCTCTTTTCTTGGAGAGAATACTTGATCACTGTTTCTTTTTTTGATGGCTTGTTTTTTTTTTCAAATTCAAATCCTCTGTCTATTTAAGGAATATATTTTTCTGACTTTAATCCTTCTTGGAACAAGGTAGCCACCCAAAAACGACTTTGGCAGGTCCTTTCAATTCCTTTTGTCGAGAAAGATGTCTTGGCATTAAATGTCAATGGCTATTCTTCTTCTTGGAATAGAAGGAATATAAGGATATAATAAATAAGAAAGATATCCTTACATGGCTGCCTGAATACGTCCAAGGAGAAATAAATATATCTGTTATTCTGCTGATTTGTGTTCAGAGAACTGACATTCACTGAGAATATAAATCTGAACATCAGAAAGCAATTTGTCGAGCGCTGGCTAGAATTCGTCAACCGCTGCTAGTCATTTGTCGAGCGTTGGCTTAGAATTTGTCGACCGCTGCTAGTCATTTGTCGAGCGCTGGCTTAGAATTTGTCGAGTGCTGGAACTGTGAGTTTCTTCAGTCTGCTGGAAGCAATTTGTCGAACGAATCTGGTCATTCGTCGAACACCACTCGACATGTGTTGAGCTTGAATTTTCCTAAGTTCTGCTAATCTAATCAGCCTAAAACTTGACCCTAAGTCTATACAATGGGGTCAATACAAATCCTAATCAACATATAGTGATCCTAGCCCAAATCAGTAATAGGGTTGTTCCAACATAATATATTCTGATATGTTCTTCTTTTTGCTCCTCTATTTTTCTTTTTCTTCTTTTCCTGTACAGTAATGTTAATATATTCTGTTCTGTTCTCTGTCGAGAGATAACAGCTATATATATTCTGATATATATTATCTGCTGTATATTTATCTGTTTGAATCCTTGCCGACCAGAAAGGAATATAATAAATATATCTTTTATTTCCTAGATCCTCGAGAGCATAAGTTGTCGTCTTTGGCTTCTGCAACAGCTATATTAATTAATGTCTGCAACGGCTGTATTAATTAATGCTGCAACGGCTATTTCAGAAAAGCATATATAATAATGTTAGTCGAGCTGTATAAGAATATAATAATATTGCTTGATAATATTTCGTCGATCTAAGCTTCACTTTCGTCGAGCTCATCATTTGATTCGTCGACCTGGACAGTATATTCATCATTCTGAACGTCTGCTTAATATTCGTCGACCGATGTTCGGATTTCGTCGACCGCTGTTCGGATTTCGTCGACTGCTGTTCTGGTTGGAATTTGTCGACTGCAGCTTCCTTGATAATTTGTCGAACGCTGCTACAATGTAATCTGTCCGTCGAGCGCCGTCCGACGAATGCTGAGCGTCGTTCGACGTTCGTCGAACGCAGTGAATACATGAAATATATTTCTTCTCTTATTTTCTCTTATATTAATTTCTCTTATAATATTTTCTCTTATAATAGTTAGCCTATTATTATATATATATTTTTCTTAGTATATTATTTATATATATATATTATTTTCAGCCTTTTAACTTAATCTGATTTAATCTAAGTTATAAGATATATTATGATATAAACTTAGATACTAAAGGTGGATCCTAACTCAAATCAAAACTAAGGTTCCAACAATCTCCCCCTATTTGAGTTGGGATCCTAATCCAAATTAACTAGGTTCTAACATTTACTACTAATATATTATCTACCTGAAGGGTTTCATAATTTGAAATGTTACTTACAACAAATAATTACTTGCAGGGTAATTATTAATTTATGGTTAATAGATATTTTCCGGCAAGGCTTTCATAAAGTTGAGGTTAATCAAGGATAAATAATATTATCCAACAATGTTCATATATTAAAAGTAAAATGTGTGGATGGCCTTGGAGTATTCTCAAGCAACCCGAACTAAACAATTTGACTTAGAAATAAAATTTGTGTTTTTGAGAAAATAATATTCCCAATGGATTTTGTGCCTTTGAGAAAATTATATTCCTACAAGAATATGTGCCTTAGATAAAATAATATTCATAGTATAGTATGTGTCTTGGGAAATTATTATACCTCTTGAGAAATATTGGATGGCCTACGAGTTCTACTCTATTGCAACTGGGTGTTGGATGGTCAAAAAAGACAACCCACTCAACAAACACTTCTTAAACTACATATGTTGGGAAAATACCTTTTTGATTTGGAGGAATAATGCTGTTGCAACATTACTTATATATAATAGAAGGTTATAATGATAACTACTGAATGATGAAGACATATGGGAATTGTCCAAAAAGTAGAAACAAGAAAGAAGTGGATTGAGCTGAAGATATTCTTCAATCGATCCTAGCTTATTAGTGCTCAAATATTGAAGACTATGGCCTCGCCGTTCATTTTCCAAGAATCAATATTCTCCATCCAAAGCTGATCAGATTGACATTCCTGTCTAGACGCAAAGTATATCCATTGCAGGATCAATAAATATAAAGCGTACCTCTGTCTTTCTTATTTCATAAGGACTCAGGGATAGAATAGAAGAAGAGAAGAGGAGACTTCTTGAACCCTCTCAAATTCTCAATTCCTCGGGATGATAAAAGTATAGAAAGTACTTGAAGTTCAAAGTGGTGAAGCACTGAGGAGAGAAAGTAAAAAGAAGATCTATAATTAATACATATCTAATCTTTTTCTCTTATGTAAATTGTGATCTCATCTCTTGAGACTCGACAATTTCTCACATCCTCTTCTAATATTCTCTTTTCTCTCGCTCACTCTCTCAACCCCGTCTATTTCACCCTCTCTAAAGGTTACAGGATCTCCTTACAAGATTTGTGAATTTTTTTAGCTTCCTAGTGAAAAAGGCATGGTAAGGGTTACTGAATCTCTCTTCAAAAGATTAGTGATGTGGTTCCTGAATCCCCAATGTAAAGGATTTTATTGGGCTCTAGAGACTCTAGTTGAAAAAGGCTATGCGGTCTGGATTGGCAGTGTTTTCCACAGTTGTGGATAAAAGGACTACCTGAACTTGTGTTGGTTCAGGAAACCTCTATAAATATTTGTGTGTTTTGTGTGCATGCACTTTTCTTTACCTTTTATTTTCTTTGATGATTTTCTCTTTTACTATACAATAATGTGTGAATTCTGAATACTACTACCTACTTCTTCCATAAAAAATATTCAATATTAATCCCATGCTCCTGTGTTATAATATGGCTTTTAGATCATTTGTAGGTTAATATAAAGTATATAGGTGACAATTGAGGGAAAACCATTTCATCCATTACGAGAGTCCAAACATAACCCGCAACTGAGATGATTTGTTATACTTGTTATCATTGAGTAATTTATTTATTTCATACATGTCATTCTGACTGGACAACACTGTAGGTAAAGGAGATAAGAGTACATGTGAATGTCAATGCTATAACGAGGTATGCCATGGAATAAGCTATAAGAGGTATAATATAATAAGTCTTACTCTTTTATATACATCAGTTCAGTGTCTATTTTTTTAATTGCTAGAATCATATTTTAGGTGATAATGTATGGCTTAGTTAATGGTTTATACTCTGGTTTTCATGCTATTATGGATTTAGGATTCTATGCTATTATATGGTTCTTCCGTAATCTTAACTATAATCTTCATCTATTTTATATATGGACAATATTCATATTTGCACAAACGTTAATGCATAACATCAGGGTGATCAATGGGAGGGGTTAGAGATGTTCATACCTGCACTCTTCTGTTAGTCACTTCAGTATTGTGTATTGTCAGTGGTGTGTGATAAGATCTCCATGTTGGATATTTTAGTGCTTTTTTTTTATATTTGCCAACAACGGGTGGGGGATACAAAAATATTTCTTGTCTTTAAATTTAACTATTTTTAGAGCAACTTTATAGTTGAATGAAATTTCCTAAGATCTGAAAGTTAGTAGAGAATATAATAAAAATACAAGAATGTTTAGCAGTTTACTATAAAGTAAAGTCATTTAAAATTAAAAAGAGAAGTAGTGCTAAATAAGATCTCTAATTGAATTAAAAACATAAAGTGTTTCTTAAAACTAAATTACTTCAAATTTAAAATCTAACAAATTTGGATAAAACAAAACAATCGCTAAATTAAAAACGTAAGAACGCTTATAATCAATCCTTAAACTAGATTTCTAGAAAATACTAAAAGCAACAAGTTAGGACTATTTATTTATTATATTTTTTTATTAATTCTTGGATTTCCCGAAGTATTCCCTATGAAGGGCTCTCACCGGTACTAGGAGATATGATGGGGTGACATCCCAAACCTCCCTTTTCAAGAAATTATATTTTTATAATAAATAAATATTTTTTCCTTTTTCTTTTTTAAACAAAAATACTTTGAAAGCAACGCTACACCTCCAAACTTAAAATTAAACATTGTCCTCAATGTTTAAAACTAAGTATGCAGTATCACAAGATTTACAATGTTGTAAAGAAAAATGAAGTAAGCTAATTTACGTTAAAATTAAAAGGAAAATCAAAATATGAGGGATAAGAGGGGAGAAGAGGGCTTCCCTGGTTGGTAGTCGGGATTGCCGGAACAAAACCTGCAAAAATATGTTAAAAACAAATAAAACAAAAGGTAACGAAAAAGGATAACGTTGGGGTGCCTCTCAAAAGTGCTTTGTTTACCTTCGCGTAGCTTAAGTGGTGATTTTCTTAAAAATTTGGAAATTTAAGCGTTTCAATTTTTCCAGACGTTGTGTCGTTGGGCTGATATAATTTTAACTGGTGCATGTTAACCTTAAAAGAGCCTTTTTCTGAGTGCTCTATTAGCACGGTCCCATATGGCAAAACCTCTTTTACTATGAAGGGGCCGGACCATCAGGATTTTAATTTGCCCGGAAAAAGTGTAAGTCTGTAATTATAAAAAAGACTAAATCTCCTGGTGAAAAAGATTTTGGAATTTTAATTTTTTTATCATGATAAAACTTAGCGCGCTCCTTATAAAATTTATTATTGTCGTAGGCGTTTGCACGTCATTCGTCTAATTTATTTAATTTAAATTTTCATTGTTCGGAGGTTAAGTTTAAATCTAAATCTAAAAATTTAAGAGCCCAAAAAGCACGATGTACTAGTTCCGCCGGTAAATGATACGTTTTTCCATAGACTAATCAGTATGGTGTACATCCGATGGCGGTTTTGTACGCTGGCCGATAAGCACATAGCGCGTCGTCTAATTTTAGCGACCAATCCTTCCTGTTAATAGAAACAGTTTTTTATAAGATTCTTTGTAACTCACAATTCACTACCTCTACTTGGTCATTTGCTTATGGGTGATAGGCGGTTGAAAGCTTGTGTGTAACTCCGTACTTTGCTAAAATTTTAGCAAGTTGGTTGTTACAAAAATGTGTGCCTCTATCACTAATTAGTGCTCAGGGTGTGTCAAATCGTGAAAATAAATTTTTAAAAATTTTACGACGACTCTTGCGTCGTTGGTGGGAAGAGTTTGTGCTTCCTCCCACCTCGACACGTAATCGACCGCAACAAGAATATATTTATTATTAAATGAAAAAGGTAAAGGACCCACGAAATATATTCCCCATAAATCAAAATTTTCGTATTCTAAAAATATGTTTTGAGGCATTTCGTCCCAGTTAGAAATATTTCCTGACCTTTGGTAGCTATCGCATTTTCTTACAAAAGTGTGCGCATCTTTGAATAAGGTGGGCTAATTGAAGCCCGCCTCTAGCACCTTTCTGTTGGAGTTTCTGAGGTGATCTCAAAGCAATCAACAGTTAGTCTTACTGCCAATGCAATATGAGCTTATAGGGTCGCACATAAAAGTGCTTGGAGAAATTGGAGGAAGAATCGAGTTGGCTTGGATTTTTTCTCGAGAAGTCATTTTTTAAGGTTTGGTATTTCTCGAGAAATCATATTCCTGTATGGGGATTTCTCGAGAAATTAATTCCTTGGGATTTCTCGAGATATTAATTTCTAGGGATTTCTCGGGAAATTAAATCTTGAGATTTCTCGTGAAATCATCCAATCATGCGCCACTTAGTTGAACTGAAGGCGTTCATCGAACGCAGGCTACTTCGAGTTCGTCGAATGCAGGCCTCTTGAGTTCGTCGAACGCAGACTGCTTCGAGTTCGTCTAACGCAGGCTGCTTCAAGTTCGTCGAACGCAGGCCTCTTGAGTTCGTCGAACGCAGGCCTCTTGAGTTCGTCGAACGCAGACTGCTTCGAGTTCGTCGAACGCAGGCTGCTTCGAGTTCGTCGAACGCAGGACTCTTGAGTTCGTCGAAGGCAGGCCTCTTAAGTTCGTCGAATGCAAGCTGCTTCGAGTTCGTCGAATGTAGGCCTCTTGAGTTTGTCGAACGTCGGCCTCTTGAGTTCGTCAAACGCAGGCATTATATAATAGTTCACGATCTTAGGGTTCGGCACGCGTGAAAACTGTTTTTGGCCCTGACCCTTTCGTGATTTAAGAGAGTAGCGGCGGAAGCGTTCCGCTAGGGCTTCTCTGTTCTTCCGATAGTTGTCGCCTCCCCTGTATCGGATCTAGCAATCCGTGGGGATGCTGAGGGCTTCTCTTCTCCGACTCATCCATTGTTCGACAAGGCATCGAGGTTCTCCAGCGCTTGTGTGGATCTCTGTAGAGGGGCTGATCCATTTCGGTTCTCGCAACTCAAGATTGGTTCTACCAGACTTAGTGAGGAGCACCTTGGTTTGAGTATCGACTCAAATCCCCTTCAAGTATATTTTTTGCATTGTGATGTGGATATTGTTTTATTTCTTGAATCAATAAAATTGCAAGTTCCTTTTAACTCTATGGGTTGTTCTAGTTAATTATTCCGCTGCGCATATGTGATATGTTGTATTATCATTTTGAAATGGTATTAGAAAACCCAACAGTGGTATCAGAGGGAGGTTGGCAATCCATTGCGTGCAAATCTAGAAATTTAGAAGCGTTCTAAATGTATAGATTTCTTCCTGGAATATTATTTTGATGTAATATAAGTGGTCAGGGCTCTGCCCCTTGGAACCATGTCAGGAACGCATGTGATTGCGTTGCGATTTCATTATTTCAGAAATTGTGTCTCCTTTGCAGTAACCGTCCCTCTAATTGTTTTGTGAAACCAAGCGTCTTAGATTTTGAATCTGACGATGAGAGACGAGCTTGTCTACTGCATAAGTGGAGTTGTTTTACTGTGACCAATGCATGTAAATCTGGAGATTTAGAAGTGTTCTAAGTGTTCAGATTTAGCCCTTCTTATCAAAGTGTTGATAATTTTATTTTGTGCGCATTGGGGTGCATTTGGCTTGAAATATTGTATTTCTATTTTGTGAATGTGCACGGTGATTAAATGTTAATCACGATGAAATGTTCATCAATTGAAAGACAAAATCCCTTATCCAATATTAAGTATTCGAATGCCTTCCGGTGGATGACACTCTTCCTGCCTCGATCGATGAAGTGTGGGCGTGCCAAAGCAAGGTGCATTAATCTATCTTGGTATGGGTGCGAGCAGATAGTTGTGATATCCCACTATCGACATTGGGTCTATCTTAACTAGGTGACCTCAAAGGTTGAGTGCCTAGAGGCATAGGGTTGGCATGCACCATATGATGGATGCGAATAAAGAGTTATTCACCAACCATACAAGAGTTGCATAGTGATGCAATTGGCAAGTGTTGCCTACCTAAATAACCGCATTATGAGAGGAACGCCAAAGCGAACTCGTTGTGTTGGTGAAATACGGATCTTGTCCACTAAGAGAGTAGCTCACATAAACTCTCTAAATCGATATTAAGGGTTATCGATTTGATTAAAATAGTGGGAGCCCTTTTAATAGAAGTCCTTATTAAAGTAAAACGTATTTTGAAATATAGTACTGAAAATCTTTTGTAAATTTATTGTCAAATTTTCATGGCAAATACATCTCACTCCACGTTGTCCCTGAGATCCATCCTTGAGAAGGACAAGCTCAATGGGACGAACTTCCTCGACTGGTATAGGAACCTGAGAATTGTTCTCAGGCAAGAGCGCAAGCTCTATGTCTTGGAAGGGGAAGCCCCTGCAGAGCCGACCGGGAATGCTCCGAGAGCAGATAAAGATGCTTACAAGAAGTATCAGGATGATACCTTGGATGTAGAATGCCTCATGCTTGCCACCATGTCCTCTGAGCTTCAGAAGCAACACGAGAGCATGTGTGGTTATGAGATAATCGGGCACCTCAAGAAAATTTTCGAGGGGCAAGCCCGGCAAGAGAGGTTTGACATATCCAAGGCATTATTTCAGTGCAAAATGGGAGCTCGAGACTCAATAGGGACTCACATACTCAAGATGATTGGGTATATCGAGAACCTTGAAATACTGGGTTTTCCCTTGGGTCAAGAGTTGGCCACTGATCTGATCCTATAATTGTTGCCGGACAGTTATGAGCAGTTCGTCTTGAACTATAATATGAATGAAATAGAAAAGACACTGCCCGAGCTCCTTGGCATGTTGAGAACTGCCGAAAACAACATGAAGAAGGCCAAGCCTGCCACCCCCATACTGATGGTGCATAAGGGCAAGAGCAAGGCCAAGGGATCCAAGAAGACGAAGATTGGATCTAAGTCTCCTCTTGATCCCAAGTCTTCTGCACTGAAAAGAAAAGGTCAGACGAAAGAAGTAAAGTGCCACCACTGCGGTAAGGCAGGGCATTGGAGGCGGAACTGTCCCCTCTATATTGAGGATCTGCAGAAGAAGAAGGGAAGTGTGACTTCCACTTCAGGTATTTATGTTATAGAGATAAACCTTTCTGCTCCTTCATCTTGGGTATTGGATACCGGATGTGGTTCTCACATTTGTACAAATGTGCAGGAACTGAGAAGGAGAAGAATGTTGGGTAAAGGGGAGGTAGACCTGCGTGTTGGGAATGGAGCAAGAGTTGCTATCGTTGCTGTTGGTGTCTATCATCTTTCTTTGCCCACTGGGCTTGTAATAGAATTAGATAACTGTTATTTTGTTCCAGCCATAACTAGAAACATTATATCCATTTCATGTCTTGACATGAAGGGTTTTTCGTTTATAATTAAGAACAATTGTTGTTCAATTTTTATGAATGATGTTTGTTATGGTGTAGCCCAATTGTTTAATGGTTTATATGTTTTGAACTTAGACCATCTGATCTATAATGTTGAAAATAATAAAAGACTAAGAACAAATGACTCGAATCCTACACACCATTGGCATTGTCGTTTGGGCCATATAAACGAGAAACGCATATCCAAGCTCCATAGAGATGGACTACTGGACTCATTTGATTATGAATCATTTGAGAGATGCGAGTCTTGCTTATTAGGAAAAATGACTAAAGCCCCTTTCACTGGTCATACTGAGAGGGCAGATGATCTCTTGGGTGTCATACATAGTGATGTGTGCGGACCCATGAGTTCTATGGCCAGAGGTGGGTTCCACTACTTCGTTATATTTACTGATGATTTCAGTAGATACAGATACATGTTTCTTATGAAGAACAAATCCGAGACCTTTGAAAAGTTCAAAATGTTTAAGAATGAAGTAGAGAACCAACTGGGAAAAGGATAAAAGCACTCTGATCTGATCGTGGTGTCGAATATTTGAGTCAGGAGTTCCGTGATCATCTGAAAGAGTGTAGTATTATATCACAGCTCACCCCACCCAGAACACCGCAACATAATGGTGTTTCTGAGAGGAGGAATCGTACCCTGTTAGACATGGTGTGATCGATGATAAGTCATGCAGATTTGCCCATTTCTTTTTGGGGTTTTGCTCTAGAGACTGCTGCTTTTACACTAAATCGAGTTTCGACGAGGACGGTTCAAAAGACACCATATGAGATATGGATTGGGAAGCGTCCCAATGTCTTTCATTAAGATTTGGGGTTGTGAGACATACGTAGTACGACGTCAAATGTCTGACAAGCTGGAACCCAAATCAGATAAGTGTTATCTTGTGGGATATCCTAGGGAAACCAAAGGGTATTACTTCTAGCTGCCGTCCGAGGGCAAAGTGTTTGTCGCAAGGACTGGCATCTTTTTGGAGAAAGAGTTCTTATCCAGAAAGACTACAAAGGTGGAACTTGAAGAGGTTCAAGAACCACAAACAATGAATGAACGTGAATTGGAACCTGAGCAAGGACTACAATCTGTTGTAGCTGGAGAACCTGCTCAAGAAACACAAGTCTTACGTAGATCTGATAGACTAAGATTTAAACCTGAGAGATATGGATTTCTCGTGTCTCAAATAGGTAATGTGTTGCTTATGGATCATGATGATGAACATGCAACCTATCAAGAGGCTATGTGTGGGCCTGACTCCGAGAAGTGGCTTGAGGCCATGAAATCTGAAATGGACTCCATGTATGCAAACCAAGATTGGACCTTGGTGGAACCACCTGAAGGGGTACGACCCATAGGGTTCAAGTGGGTCTTCAAGAAGAAGACCGATATGGATGGGAATGTACAGACATTCAAGGGCCGGCTGGTGGATAAAGGTTTCAGGCAAATTCATGGTGTTGACTATGATGAGACTTTTTCCACTGTATCCATGGTCAAGTCCATCAGAATTCTACTTGTTATTGCTGCGTATTATGACTACGAGATCAGGAAAATGGATGTCAAAACGGCTTTCCTTAATGGAAACCTCCTTGAGGAAGTGTATATGACACAACCCGAGGGTTTTGCATCTCCAAGTGAAGCAACTAAAATATGCAAGTTGAATCGATCCATTTATGGATTGAAACAAGCTTCTCGAAGTTGGAATTTGCGTTTTGATGAGAAGATCAAAGAGATTGGTTTCATCAAAAACGAAGATGATCCTTGTGTTTACAAGAAGATTGGTGGGAGCATTGTCGTTTTCCTGATAATGTGTGTATATGACATATTGCTGATCAAAAATGACATTCCAACCCTACAAGCTGTTAAGAACAGGCCATGGGACTGCTTTTCTATGAAGGACTTGGGTGAAACGACTTATATACTTGGTATTAAGATCTATAGAAATAGATCGAAGAAGTTGTTGGGTTTGACCTAGAGTACATACATTGACAAGGTGTTGAAACGGTTCAACATTCTTGAGTCCAAGAAAGGATTCTTACCCATGTCACATGGTGTGAGTCTCTCTAAGGACCAGTGTCCTAAATCTTTGGAAGATAAGAACTGCATGAAGTTGATTCCATATGCCTCAGCAATTGGATCAATCATGTATGCAATGTTGTGTACTCAACCCGATGTCTCTTATGCTTTGAGCATGACTAGCAGATATCAGTCTGATCCTGGTGACGGTCACTAGATAGCTGTCAAGAATATCCTAAAGTACTTGAGAAGGACTAAGGATACGTTCTTGGTATATAGTGGAGAGGAAGAGCTCGTTGTAAGTGGTTACACATATGCTAGCTTCCAAACTGATAAGGACGATCCAAAGTCCCAATCAGGTTTTGTATTTTGCCTTAATGGAGGAGCCGTAAGCTGGATGAGTTCCAAGCAGGAGATAGTTGCCGATTCAACGACTGAGGCCGAGTATATCGCTGCAACAAATGCGGCGAAGGAGGCTGTATAGATTAGGAAATTCATCGGCGAGCTAGATGTAGTTCCTAGCATTGTTGAT
Organism: Dactylorhiza incarnata; assembly: GCA_033032865.1. Taxonomy (NCBI): domain Eukaryota; kingdom Viridiplantae; phylum Streptophyta; class Magnoliopsida; order Asparagales; family Orchidaceae; genus Dactylorhiza; species Dactylorhiza incarnata. Next base: position 638,753 of record JAWHQI010000028.1, on the reverse strand, counting down.
CTCGTAGTTCTCTACTGTGACAACAATGGTGCAATTGCCCAAGCTAAGGAACCTAGATCTCATCAGCGCTCCAAGCACATACTTCGGCGGTTCCATCTTATTCGAGAGATTGTCGATCGAGGAGATGTGAGCATTTGCAGAGTACCAACTAAAGAAAATATAGCGGATCCACTGACAAAGCCTCTAGCGCAAAAGAAGCATGATGGTCATGTTAGATCAATGGGTATTAGATACCTGAATGATCATCTTTAGTGGGAGCCTTGTGGATTGTATGTTTGTTGGTTGTTTATTCATTTGATGAATTGTGATATGTACTATGATTTTTCATTTTACATTTATGGCAAGTTCTTTTATTATGTCAATTATTTATATATGATAGACTAATTAACATAATGAATGCCCTTAGAATGTTTGCTTCCATAGGAATTCAAGTACGTGACTTGAATGTGAGGGCCTATATTTAAATGAAGCTTCATTCTTAAATGGTCTCTGGTCAAGGTATCATCCTAGATATTAGGGCGAGGATGAGACCATAAGACTAGCATGTGCGTTGACTGATGACCGGTTCTCACAGGTCATGATATTGTGATATCAAGTCATCACATGGGTACTTGTTAGGAACAGTTGTATTGGAAAGACCCACCATGAGACTACTTTGTGGATTGTTATATGAACGTGTCACAAGTAGGTCTCAAGCGACAATGGTGTTTGTGGTCCTTTGACCTGAAGTCACAGCATTCATCAGGTGAGGAAGAGCGTACTTTGATGTCATCTAAAGTCTTCTCTTGAGAAAGGTTGGCGATAAGGGTGGTTGTTAGGTATGTTACGAATCATTTGGATGTTTGTGTGTGAGCAGAAATGGGATTTGTCCTCCTTTATGACAGGAGTTACATTCATTGGCCCCTGATGGAATGAGATTGAGAAATGCATGGCCATGCTTGGCTGAGTAAATATATGATATTGAGCTCACCATTTTTTGTGAGTCTATTCTAGATCAGGAAACTAGGATTGAACAATTATGAGGGTGACACGGTCCATGCCTCTAGTTCTATCCGGATGTAAGGGACAAAGGGACATGACAACACTGATACATTAGTCATGACAGGCTTGTTGAGTTATGAACTCTTATTGCTTGGGTAGCAATGATGTATTGCTAGATGCCGCTCATTGTTTGTAAGACTTTTGTTGACACTTTGTGATCAAGTGGGAGACTGTTGGAGTTTCTGAGGTAATCTCAAAGCAATCAACAGTTAGTCTTACTGCCAACGCAATATGAGCCTATAGGGTCACACATAAAAGTGCTTGGAGAAATTGGAGGAAGAATTGAGTTGGCTTGGATTTTTTTCTCTTGAAGTCAATTTTTAAGGTTTGGTATTTCTCGAGAAATCATATTCCTGTATTGGGATTTCTCGAGAAATTAATTCCTTGGGATTTCTCGAGATAATAATTTCCAGGGATTTCTCAGGAAATTAAATCTTGAGATTTCTCGTGAAATCAGGTCAATCGTGTGCCACTTAGTTGAACTGAAGGCGTTCGTCGAACGCAGGCTACTTCGAGTTCGTCGAACGCAGGCCTCTTGAGTTCTTCGAACGTAGGCTGCCTCGAGTTCGTCGAATGCAGGCTGCTTCGAGTTTGTCGAATGCAGGCCTCTTGAGTTCCTCGAACGCAGACTGCTTCAAGTTCGTCGAACGCAGGCTACTTCGAGTTCGTCGAACGCAGGCCTCTTGAGTTCATCGAACGCAGGCCTCTTGAGTTCGTCGAACGCATGCCTCTTGAGTTCATCGAACGCAGGCTGCTTCGAGTTCGTCAAACGCAGGCCTCTTGAGTTCGTCGAATGTCGGCCTCTTGAGTTCGTCGAACACAGGCATTATATAATAGTTCACGATCTTAGGGTTCGGCACACGTGAAAACAGTTTTCGGCCCCGACCCTTTCGTGTTTTAAGAGAGTTGCGGCGGAAGCGTTCCGTTAGGGCTTCTCTGTTCTTCTGATAGTTGCCGCCTCCCCTGTCTCGGATCTAGCAATCCATAGGGACGCTGAGGGCTTCTCTTCTCCGACTCATCCCTTGTTCGATAAGGCATCGAGGTTCTCCAGCACTTGTGTGGATCTCTGTAGAGGGGCCGATCCATTTCGGTTCTCGCAACTCAAGATTGGTTCTACCAGACTTAGTGAGGAGCACCTTGGTTTGACTATCGACTCAAATCCCCTTCAGGTATATTTTCTGCATTGTGATGTGGATATTGTTTTATTTCTTGAATCAATAAAATCGCAAGTTCCTTTTAACTATTTGGGTTGTTCTAGTTAATTATTTCGTTGCGCATATGTGATATGTTGTATTATCATTTTGAAATGGTATTAGAAAACCCAACACTTTCTAGCGGTCTGGTTTGCTTAGTAGTGTCCACCGGTTGGTCCTTCGTGGCAGTGCCGTAGAATTTGCACACTATCCTTGCCTGAAATACACATTCTTACCACTTGATCCATGCAGACACGAAATAAAAATGGGTCCTCCCAAAAATAATTCTTCAAGTCCGAAAAGAATTTCTTCTTTTGTTGACTTGAATAATCTTTTGGTAGGACCCGTGCCACTAAATATTTGGCAAGATCCGCGTATCAAGGGGTGGAAGAAGTCGTTACCTTATTGATGACGAGGAGGCGCTCTTCAGGGAATTTGTCATTTATTTCGGCCTCCACTAGTGCTCATACAACCGGATTCTCCACCCGTGAGAGGTGGTCAGCCGCTACATTCTCCGCTCCCTTCTTGTCCCGATCTCCAAATAAAATTCTTGCAGGAGGAGGATTCATCTTAGCAGTCGGGGTTTTGCATCTCCTTTATTTAATAAATATCAGAGAGTGGAGTGATTTGTAAAATCAATAACTTTCGAAAGCGTTATATATGATCGAAATTTATCAAACGCGAAAATAATTGCCAGAAATTCTTTTTTTCGTTGTTGTATAATTAGATTGTGCGGATGTTAGAGTTTTACTTGCACAATAAATTGGCTGAAAATATTTATTCATTTGTTGGACTAAAACAGCCCATACAACAAAATTGCTTAAATCACACATAATTTCAAACGGTAAAGACCAATTTGGTGTGATTAAAAATGGCGAATTGATAAGTTCATTTTTAATTTTATTAAACGCTTTTAAACATTCTTCAACGAAAATAAACGCGGATTCCTTTTCTAATAATTGCGTTAGCGGTTTTGTAATTTTTGAAATCGCTTATAAACTGCCTATAAAATCCTGCGTGTCCAAGAAAACTTCTGATTGATTTGACGTTGGTTGGAGGAGGAAGTTTTTCTATGACTTCGATCTTGACTCTATCGACCTCGATCCATTTACTAGAAACTTTATGTCCGAGGACTAATCCTTCTTAGACCATAAAGTGACACTTCTCCCAGTTGAGTGCCAAATTTGTGTCTTCGCAGCGTTAAAGGACACGATCAAGATTATTTAAACAAATTAGAAAAGAATCGCAAAACACAGAAAAATCGTCCATGAATACCTCCATCACATCTTCCATTAACTCATTAAAAATTGTCAGTATACATCTTTGGAATGTAGCCGATGCATTGCAAAGACCAAACGACATCCTCCGATAGGCGAAGGTGCCGAAGGGACAAGTGAAAGTGGTTTCTCTTGGTCTTTGGGTGTGATTGGGATTTGAAAATATCTCAAAAGACCATCGAGAAAACAGTAGTGGGAGTGATCGGAGAGACGTTCTAAAATTTAATCGATGAAGGGTAACAGAAAGTGATCTTTGCGGGTGTCATCATTTAATTTTCTATAATCGATACACATCTGTCAACCCGTAACAGTACTGGTTGGGATTAATTCATTATTTTCGTTTAAAACTTCCGTTATTCCGCCCTTCTAAGGCACGACTTGCACTGGGCTAACCCAAGTGCTATCTGAAATTGGGTAAATAATACCCGCATCTAATAATTTAATTATTTCATCCTTGACGATGTTCTTCATATTGGGGTTGAGACGACGTTGAGGTTGCACGGTGTTGCGGGAATTATCCTCCCTCATAATTTTGTGTGCAAAATGAAAGATTTATTCCCTTAATATCAGAAATTTGTCATGCAATTGCATGACAGTGATTATTTAAAAAAAACTGAAATTTCTGAATCATTTAGCGCAGAAGAAATAATTACAGGTAATTTTGAATTTTGTTCGTAAAAATATATATTTTAAATGGTCCGGGAGTTGTTTTAATTCTAGACTCAGTGGCACTTCATAAGATGTTATAATTTTAAAATTATTTAAATTTATTTGTTCAAAATTAAATTGCCGGGTCATTTCTTTTAACATAGTAAAGTTTCTAACTCCGGATTTTAGAAAAGAGGAGAAATTATTTCAGCAAAAGACGACAATTCTTCTTCAAAATTTGACTCTAAAGTGAAACAAGAATCGTTGTTAGGAAGCGCATTTCTCATTGATTAATTTACGTTAAAAGTAACTTCTTCATCCCCGACCAGAAGGAGAAGTTTTCCGTTACTTAAGTCTATTATACCTTGAGCGGTGGCTAGTAAGGGTCGGCCGAGTATGAGGGGTACTTCGGCATCCTCTTCGATATCGAGGATGAGAAAGTCTACCAGGAAGATAAACTTGTCAACCTTCACTAGCACATCCTCTATGACCCCTATTGGGTACTTAACTAACTGATCTGCTAGTTGGATAATCATATTAGTTGGGCTTGGGGTGCTCAAACCAAGCTTCTTAAATAAGGAGAATGTCATCAAATTTATGTTAGCTCCTAAATCGGCCAAGGCGTACTTGATTAATAAATTGTCGAACAAACATGGGATTGAAAACCGCCCCGGATCATTTACTTTTTGCGGTAATTTATTTAAAACAATCGCCGAGCATTCTGTGTTAAGAGAAACGTGAGAAATATTTTCAAGTTTCTTTTTATTTGACAACAAATCTTTGAGATATTTTACGTATTTAGGCATTTGAGAGAGTGCCTCGTAGAATGGAACGTTAATTTGTATTTGTTATAAAATATTTATAAATTTTTTATATTGCTCCTCGTTGCGCTCATTTTGAATTTTCGAAGGATAAGGAATAGAATGAGCTTGAATATTGCGCGGAGCTAAATCAAAAGAAATTAAATGCGGAGGTGAGGTTGAAATGTTTATCTCGGGCTCAGCCAATTTTGAATCTTTTACCTCATTTCTGCTACGGAGGGTTATTGCTTTGGCGCTCTCCCGTGGATTAGGCTCAGTATTACCCGGTAGAGCTCCTTGCTGGCGTTCAGAGAACATTTTGGCGAGCTCTCTAATTTGATTTTCCAAGCTTTTGATAGATCCGGAAAGGTTTCGAATATTGTACTCATTGGAGGCGACATATTTAGAGAAGACCTCTTCAATTGCAGAGGGCTTCGGGGGGGGGGGTGGCAGAAATCTAGGTAGATTCATATTTGGCGGACCCTCAGCATTATTTTGGTTACTCCATGAGAAATTAGGATGATTTCTTACACCAGGATTATAAGTGTTATTAAATGGAATATTTTGCGGGTGTAAGAAAGAACGATATGAATTTCACATGTAGTCCACTTGCTCTTCAATTAAAATATTATTATCTTCGGCATAAGCAGGAAGTTTCGAAAATGCTTCACCATGATTACCTTCATTCAACTCAAAAGCCTTCTTCTTAGCTCTATACAATTGCATATACTCTGGATCAACTCCATGTTGTTCGAGAACATGTCTCATTCCTTTAGGTTTTATTTCAGGGTTTCCTTTAACATAATCAAATAACTTATCCGCCATCCATTCAGAACTTGCCTCTTTGGTTTTATCGACCCTAATACAACTATGATTTGAACAGTAGGATTTAATTTGAAATGAAGTTTCATCAGGCATTGGAGAAGCATGCACTCGCCACTTGCAACCGGTGGCAGCACACCTAACCGTTACCCTTGATTTCTCATTTTTAATCCTACGAACCTTGCAACCTTCTCTTATAGCATACTCTGTAATGGCCTTCCTGAATACATCCACATTTACAAATGCCATGCCTTTTTGAAACGTTATAGCTTCATTTGGAGTTTCTGGCATGTTAAATTCAATCAAATTTGAACATTTCACCATTCTAGCAACTTCGTCGTTCGAGTAATTGTTAATCTCTACGTCAGATGAATCAAAATCTGATTCTGACAATAGTGAGTAAGAAAGACCACTAGCTCCACTATCATTTTCTGAATCCATCCCTGGGATCATGAAGCAAATATGGGTCGGTGCCTAAACAGGAGAAAAAATGAAATCAGGAGAAAAAAGAAACAACAATGGCGGAAACCTAGCCTAATCAGGACTTGAAAAATTCCTGCACGGTCTCTCTCACGCCGTTGGAGGTCAGCAGTGGCGGAAACCTATCCAAAGTCGATCGTCGGCCGGAAGCAGCGTCGGGGGGAAGTAGCATCGCCAAACCCTAACCCTGCAAACGGCCGAACAGCTCGGGAAATGAAAAAAAGATATAAAAAGAGATCCTGGACCACCTTGGGTATTTTGGAAATTTCTCAAATTCCATCCAATTTATTTCACGGAAGGGGGTAATTGTTAACTTGGTAAACTCGGAGGGGAGGTCGATGTAATATCCGAAGATGGAGGGGAGGTCCCTGTAATTATGCAAACTTGCAGGGGAGGTCCCGGTAATTAACCCTTATTATTATTATTATTCACCCAATTTGTGTTGGCGAAGGAAACAGACATCTCTGCTACTTGCTTAGTTATCCTTTCTACTTGTAACGCTAAATTAGTAGTTGCCTCGACTTCATAGAGTCCAGACGGCTTGTTAGGGCGCGTCTGTGGCACATTCCACTAGTAAGCGTTCATGGTCATTTCCTTACAAAGCTCTTGAGCGGCTTCCTGAGTTTTATTATTTAATGTACCTCCGACGGCCGCATCAATCATTTGTCTCATTTGGAAATTCAAACCATTGTATATAGAAGATTTGGACTTGTTGCCAATTCGCAAGCGCATGGTGAGGGCATCTCCACAAAAGTTCCTTGAAGCGCTCCCATGTATCGTAGAGAGTCTCCGAGTCGATTTGCAGAAATAATGCAATATCGGTGCGCATTTTAGCGGTTTGGCTGGAGGAAAATATTTCATTAAGAATTTCTCCACCAATTCGGCCAATGTAGTGATGGATCCTCAATTAAGAGAGGACAACCACTGTTTGTCCTTTGACCGCAAAGTGAAGGCAAATAAACACAATCGAATGACGTCATTAGTAGCACCATTTATTTTAAACGTATCACATATTTCAAGAAATTAAAGAGATGAGAATTTGGATTTTCGTCCGGTAAACCATCAAAGGTTACCGATTGGTGCACCATTTGGATGATGCTAGACTTGATCTCAAAATTATTATTTTTCACTGTATGGCGCACAATACTTGATTGTGTCCCTTCTAGGGTTGGCCACGCATAATAGGACATGGTCTGTTGCTGGGCCTCTTCCGGATTTGGCACTCCCATAATTTCTATGTTAGTGTCTCTGATAGATTCTTCGGGAATAATTGGTAGCTCCTGATCACGGAATCGGAGGCGTTGCCATAAGGTGTGCTCTATTTCCGGATCGAAATAAGAATCAGGATTATTCGAAAAATTTCCTGGGGTCATACACCAAAAAGAGGAAATATATTAAAAATTAAAATAGCAAGAAGAAAAGAAGGGAAAATGAAAATGAAAATTTTATTATATATATTTTTCATATAAATATTTTTTATATAATTTATTAGGCGATTTAAGATTAGTCTTGGACTTCCAAGGTCTACCCGGTGAAGGGCTTACACTAGTACTAGGAGATATGCTGGGGTGACATCCCAAACCTCCATTTTCAAGAATATTGTTGCACCTTAATTAAAAAAATAAAATAAAAAAATAGAAAAGAAACGATAAAAAAATTAAAATGAAGATAAGAAATGATTAAATTAATAGATAATTCTCTTTTCGAAATATCAACTCAATTCTCTGGCAACGGTGCCAAATACTTGATGTGTGAATATTATCGCAACCGATTGGAGATATGAAAATCAAGTGAGAAATGATGTTCTCCAATCCTATATTGATAAAAACAAGTGTACCTTATCTAATATAGTATAAGATATTTGAATACCAAGGTTGTATAAAAATCCGGGCGAGTTGAATACTTTATTTTGAGAAAATCTCCATTATTCTATCAATAGAAATTTGGGTTGGTTTGTTTTGTAAAAAAGAGCAAAGTAATTTAAAATAATGATTAACGCAATGATTTGGAAGACTAGCACTCGATCTTGAATCACCTCTGAATGGAAATAAAATGAAAGAAATAAGAATTCTAATTCTCTTAAGAAAATTGCTTCGACCGTAGAGGTTCTCGAATTCTAAACGCACCTCTATCGAGGATACATTCAACTGAGTTTAGGTTGATCAACCGAACTTTCGTTCTCGAATCGAAACCCCTAAAACTCGCTTAATCGTAGTGAACTCCTCTATTTGATTTGACTCCAATCCGGGAGATTTATATCACCATCTCTCAAGGGTTGCATGCAACTCTCTTTATCCTTGAATGATCAATTCACATTATGAGCCGTTCGGCTAATTAAAATACGAGAACAAGCATAAGAATTAAATATCGAAAATATAATCTCATTATATTAAAATCAAGGATAAATCTTGAGCAATCTAAAGAAGAGAAAAAGAAGATCTAAATTAATTCATGACTTATATTATTCCTCGGATTATCTTGATCGAGTACTAATAAAAGTTTAGCTACTCATTGAGATTAAGGAATCAACAAAAATAAAAGAATACATGATGAAAGAAGAAGAGAATGAGAGAAGAAAGAACTATTTTATTGATTTTTGCAAAAGAGAAATACAAGCTATTGAATTGAAAATTACGATTGCAAGGAAGAAAGTGAAGTACAAGAATACTTGAAACAGGAAAACAGTACAAGAAATGAAGAAAAAACTCTCAATTTTTGTCTTTTGAGTTCTCGAGAAGCTGTCTTTAAATAGGCAAAAAGTTGAGGTTACACACCGAAAGGGCGAGTTCGAAGCAGCTGCGGGAGAGACGCCTTCTAGATTAATTGCAGGCGTTACATACGCGTCACGCCCGTGGTCACGCCCGTGACCTAGGGCATGTAATCTTTAAACTGCTGCTGGCAGGAAATCTTTGGCGAGATGGCGCGTGACTCAGGCGGCAAAGGGGTTACACGCCCGTGACATTGGAACTACACGAGCATGACATTGGCGAAACATCCTCTGGGCATGATCTGGGGCGTGATATGGGATGAGCGTGTGCAGCGTGATCGAACATGGGCGTGACTTGAGAGTCACGGTCGTGTGTTTGACAAAATGCACGTCATGGCCGTGGATCACTCCCTGTTGAGCTTGAGGCGTGGTTTAAGTTGACATACATGTTGGGGTGACAGAATTGCCCCAGACGCTGCGGTGTTATTCGAAGCGGAAGGGTGTGTCCCCCGTGGGTCTAACTGACTGCCCCGTGGATCTGCCCGAGGATAGCCGACTCTATAAAAGAGTGGTAGGCGCCTTGACCAAAAGGCCGGTCTTTTGGTGCAGTTGGTTGCGTCGTATCTCTACAAGTGGTATCAGAGGGGGTCGCGGGTTCGAAACCCCGGGGTCGTTTCTGAGGGGGATTGTTGGGGTGCCAGAATTGCCCCCGGCGCTGCGGTGCTATTTGAAGCGGAAGGGTGTGTACCCCGCGGGTCTAACTGACTGCCCCGTGGATCCGCCCGAGGATAGCCGACTCTATAAAGTAGCGGTAGCCGCCGTGACCAAAAGGCTGGTCTTTTGGTGCAGTTGGTTGCGTTGTATCCTTACAATACCCTTGGTCACGCTCGTGACCTAGGGCGTGTACTTGACGAATCTTCTCGGAATGAGCCCAGGATGGCGGCAGCAGGTTTGGAACACATCTTAGGCTGTCACGCCCTTGGTCACGCCCGTGACCTTGGGCGTGTACTTGCAATTTTTGCATAAAGTGTCCAGAAAACCTAAAAAACATAAAATAAGCTTAAGTTAGTACATAAATATGAAAAGAAATAGTTTATTTAGGAAAATACATATAATTTAAATAAATTCATATTAAAATTATATTAAAACTATACTAAAAGATGAGTATATAAACTACTCATCAGTGAAGCACATATTGAAATCGCAAACAACCATCACATTTTGCATTGGGGGTACCATGACGTATAATCTATGTAACATGATCTTCAATGGGTGTCCTCGCATCTACATGTGTACCGTCAATTGCACCTACGCAATCCTTGAAGAATGACATGTAATGACCATCATAATGTTTTGATGTAGAATACTTGAACTTGATCAATTTAATTAGTCCTTTCTGAATCCATCCATTGTGATAACTGTTTTGTATAACTGTTAATAAAGAAGGGATAATATCACAAGAATCCAAAGAAGAGATAATATCACAAGATTTGTCTTTTTAATGGAGATTGTTTACTCCTATCACACAAGCAGAAATTGAAAAAACCACAATTAGAAATCAATCAGGAGAATACCCCTAACCAAGGGCATTAATGTTGGGGTTGGCTTCGCTCAAAGTATTCTACAATAGCTCATCAAGTTTGGAATGACTCTTTATAGTACCTCCAGTATATAGTCTTTCCCTAGGCAGACACGAAACTCATGGGTCACTACCGAGTCGGTCTCGACATACGTGGACATATACTAAATTATTCAACAATCTCCTACAATGTTCGTCGCAAACCGGACTTCATAAAGGATGGTTTGTGCAATGTTCAACCAAATCATGAACCATTTACAACCACGTCTCACAGTTGTTTAACAAATTAGACTTAAAGAAAAGTGCATACAATCATAAAAAATCCATAAATCCCAACAGCATCACACAACAGTCTAAAGTACGATCATAGCACATGATCAACATACCTAGTGTCTAATGATCAACAAAAGAGCAAAATAGTCCAAACAACAAATATAACAAGAGTTAAACAATTCTCTAAATAGAGATAAAATATTAAACAAATAATACTCAAGTTGTCATCATCCTCAAATATACAACAGGTAGTCTTGGTCAGGATCCCACTAAGCAAATGCTCCTCCATCTCCAGCATCTCCTGTAATTTTTAACAGAGAATTTCATTTAAAATGAATTCAGATATTTGAAAATTTATATATATATCTAGTTCTACTGTAAGAGCATAGTACTTTATAATTAGCTAGGAGGAGAACTACTTAGAGTAGTATAGGTTCTACGTTAGAATCCATTATATGTATCCAGCGAAATGATCTTATGGACTTCTGGACAACGTAGCTATATCTGTGTTTTAATATGAAATGTCACGGTTACTGTTCTTCTAAAGTTAAATGGAAATCATCAAGTTTGGAATGAAACCAATTAACAGAAGAAGAGTCAAACCGAGTCAGATTGTGTTATCAGATTTGGAATTACACGCTCTTCCTAAGTAAGAAAGATGAATCCATGTGAAGTTATTAACATCAAATTTGGAATGAAACAAGTCACCGGATTCGTGCTCAGCAACCAAGAGCATTAATTGAGTATAACATGCTTGATATGACAAAGGAAATCAGAAAAATCAAAACATTGACTTAGACTAGAATGATCTAAATCATCGTTAGTCTCATTTCCTCCACTGTTTTGATTAATCGATCTTTGGGCAATCCTTTCGTCAATGGATCAGCTAGGTTATCCTTCGATCTCACATTAATCAAAGTGATAATTCTTTGTTCTTTTAGATAATTCAGCAAAACATGTCTTGGTCATGCATGTCTCCTCTTAGTGTTATATAGAGCATTTTAATGACTTAAACTGCTGCTTGATTATCACAATACAAGCTCAAAGAATTGACTTGTAACCTAGACAAGGGAATATCTACAATCAAATTCTTGATCTAGTCTGCCTCTTCATCAGCCGAAGCTAAGGCAAATAATTCTGCTTCCATAGACGACAAAGCTATACAAGTATGTCTTTTGGATTTCCAAGTAATAACAACTCCACCAAAAGTGAATATATATCCACGGGTAGACTTACTGTTACTAACTTTTGAACACCACGAGGCATCAGAGTATCCATCCATGGTAGGAGGGTGACCAATGTAGCACAAAGCATGATCTTTAGTGTACAACCCTGTATTCGTTGAGTGGGTCCCCGGGGTCCAGGGTGTCTTTAGGCCCAATGTTTTTTAGCACTGCCCCAGGTAGGGAGAGGAGCGGGATAGTTTTTGGGCAGACCCAGGAGGGGAGGCGGTGAGCGAGGGAGGCGACCTGCCCCCTGCTCGCCCAGCCCCAAAGGGGGGCGAGCGGGGAGGCATCCGACCCCCACTCGCCCCGGCCCTAAGGGGGGAGAGCGGGGAGGCATCCGGCCCCCACTCGCCCCGGCCCCAAGGGGGGCGAGTGGGGGCATCTGGCCCCCACTCGCCCCAGCCCCAAGGGGGGAGAGCGGGGAGGCATCCGGCCCCCACTCGTCCCGGCCCCAAGGGGGGCGAGCGAGGGAGGCGGCCTGCCCCCTGCTCGCCCAGCCCCAGTAAGGGGGTGAGCGAGGGAGGCGGCCTGCCCCTTGCTCGCCCAGCCCCGATAAGGGGGCGAGTGGGGAGGCGGCTTGCCCCCACTCGCCCATCTCCAAGGGGGCGAGCGGGGAGGCGACCTGCCCCCACTCGCCCAGCTCCAAGGGGGCGAGTGGGGAGGCGGCCTGCCCCCACTCGCCCAGCTCCAAGGGGGCGAGTGGGGAGGTGGTCTGCCCCCACTCGCCCAACTCCAAGGGGACGAGTGGGGAGGCGACCTGCCCCCACTCGCCCAGTTCCAAAGTGGGGAGGCGGACCTGATGGTCTGCGTATAGCATCTCAGAACGATGGGATTCGGCTGTTGGTAGGCCAAACCTGGGGGTATTTTCGTAATCCGTGGGCCAAAATCTGGCTATTGGCAGACCAAGCAAGGAATTCTATAAATAGGATCAAGGGGGCACCTTTGAAGGCAGATCACTTCTCTTTGGGCTTCTCTCTCCCCAAGTTTCATCAAGTGGGGGAAGAGAGCCTCCAAAGGTGCCCCAAGCTCAGCATTGGCTTGGGAGGGGAAGCGCTCTAAGATCTTTCGAGTGTGTGGTGGGACCTCCTTGCTGAGCCCTTGGTCTGGTTCCTAGTTTCCTAAGTCTTCGGCCTAGTGCTCTCCCTTGAGAGAAGTAGGTGTGAGGTCACCCCTCTTTTGGGGACCCCAAACTCCACAGAGACCAAGTCTTGTTCTCAAGTCTCGGTTTCAACATTTAGTACCTCTCAAATATCTCATCAGCCAATCTTGGGCATCTCAATGCTCTTTGCCTAAATTATTGGTAAAGCGACTCAGCATGTCAATAGAAACGGCAATGTCTGGTCTTGAATAACTTGTGGCGTAAGTGGGACTACCAATTATACTTGAGTATTTCACTTGATCAACGTTGGCCCCTACATTAGGACTCAACTTGACATTGTGATTAAAAAGTGGGCGGCCTCGAAGTGGGTGGACATGTACTAGAAGAGCTCGACCTCGTGGCCGCCGAGCTTGGGGCGGTAGGTAGGTTCGTCCCACTGGACGGGCGAGAAGAGGACGTTGCTGAAGGGTCCCTTGATGAACACGAACTTTTGTGTCCAATAGTGGCTCTTATTCACCGTCTCGTGAACCTTAGTGTGCTGGCTCACGAAGAAGGTTCTTCCATCCTTGTTCGCGCGGAAGGAGAACAGCTTGCGGAAGATCGACAAGCTGAACTCGATGCGTTCTTCGTGCAAGTAGCATGCGAACCCCACCATGCCCGCGATGGAGTTCGGGGTCATCTGGTCTGGGATGAAGCTGTAATATTTCAGCAGCTGAAGGATTTGCGAAAGCAATTAGAAAGAAATCTTAAGCGAATGCGAGAAAGGAAGAAGAGATCGAGCGAGTACCTGACTGATCTCCTGCCAGAGAGGAAGTCGCAGGCCCACTTCAAAGTGGGCCACCGAGATGGCGAGCTCGTCCGTGTGGAGGTCATTAATGGCCTCAGTCTTCGCAGGGCGGCGATTAGAGAACGCATGCGAGATGTAGTTCGCCGCGTTAGAATAGTACTCGCTCTCTGTAAGTAAGCTGGCGAAAAAGGAGCGGTCTCACCCATGGTTGTTAAGAAGGAAGCGAATGCGAGAACAAGAAGGCGAGTCCGGGAGAACGAAGACAGCAGAGGTTGAGAGAGTTGAATGCGGTAGTTGGCTATTGATGACAGACCTATTTATAAGAAACTAAAGGTGGCAGGGAGGAATCGAGGAGTCGTGGGGTGCGATTAGCAGGATCTTCGGGCGCCACGCCTCGATACTTGAACCAACCCACTTCCCGCGCACTCACAGCAATTCAGTACGGATGGTTCGCCGCCAGGCGAGACCAGTCCCATGCAAGCCGCAAGAAAAAGGAATTGGATGAAAAAATTAGCGAGTATAATAGACGGCAATAACATAGAGCGAGCAATGACAAAAAGAAAGAAAATCCCGCGAATACTCAAAAAGCATCAAACTAACAGCATCAATCGCAGATTGTCCAAAAGAAAATAGTAATAAAAGTAAATGACATTATCTTTTTAGTTCGCCAGGAGAGCGCGGGAAGGATCAATATTGGATCCACCTCCATCGGTCTCGTCCCCGCACCCCCGATCTCGGCGGTACGCGCAAGTAGTGAAACATGTGGACCGCACGGAGATCGCGCTGTAGCAGGCAGATCTGGTCCTCCGCCCGCGAGAGGTGCACCACGGGAGAGGTGGCCTCGCGGCAGGCGTCGTCCTGCAGCTTGGCAAGGACTCTTGCTTACACATCATGGATCGCGGCGAACCGCTCCTCGGAGGCCGCCCTGTCCTCGCGCACCTAGTTGTACAGGTCTCGCAGCATGTACCCTTGCTTCTGGATCACCTCGGCGACTCGTCGCTTCATCGCTTCGGGGTCCCCGGAGATCGCCGAGGAACTCAGCAATTTTGTCTGGCAAAGGCAGGAGAGACATCTCCTCCTCTCCAAACTCCAGCTCGACGGAAGACTCCTGGACACCTCCGAGAAGAAAATTCGATGTCAGAGCGAGAAGCAATCTGTTGATTATAACCGACCAACCTGGCGAGGCCAAGGACGCCTTGCCAGGTCGTTAGCGGGAGGAACTCGGCTGTCCCTAGAAGGCCTCAGAGTATTTCAGCGTGACGGATTTTCCCAGGCCCGGGACGTGGCCCACAACCCGGATGTCGGCGGGAAGCGAGCTGTCGGGGGTCATATCGCCCAAGAATTTAAACCCAGGTACAGAGACTGTCACGTTCGGTGGGGGATGTGAGCCTGGTGGAGGCTGCATGTAAGACCCCCCTCTCCCTTACTAGGAGGGTTACCTGGGTCTTATGCCCAGAACCGCCGCCTTACGGATGACACCAACACACGGGTTAGTCGCCTCCGCAAGACGCCAATTCTGTCGGCTATTATGATCAATTAGCTTTGGCCAATAGATAAAAGAAAGATAATAGAATAAACTAAGTCCACACACAGCTTTATAAATAAAAAGAACATAGTCCAGCACAGAGCACAAAAGAGAGAAGGGCTTATGCCCGGTACATGTCCAAAATATAATAATAACTCTCTCTCTCACTACACTACATGCAGAAGCTAAACACTCATCTCTCTCAGCATCTGTCTTATAGCGGTAGTAATGCGCGGCACCTGCTCCTCAGGTCCTGTCTCCTCTTCTAGCTGGGGCTCCATCACCTCGGGCAACTACGGTCACAACCGACCATTAGTCATAAAAACTTAGCCAATTTTATGCCCTCCTCCACCCGCGACTCCTAGGCACCGAGCGGGAGAAAGAAGCGGAGAACAACAAAGTGGAGTAAACAAAAGCAGATGACAGGGAAGTCTAAGCTAGCAAGTATATGTATATAGGCAAACGCTGCTCTAGCAGTATAAACAAGTAAGCAGTAAAGCGCAGCAAAAGAAGTAAGTAGTAAGCAGTGCGCGCAAGTATAGCAAAAAAGTAAATAATTCTACTCTACCATCACATGAGTACCTTAACTTATATGAATGCCCATGCAAACTTATAAGTTAAGATTTCCGGAATTATAACTTATCATATAAAAGAGCCCATACTAATTTATATGATAAGGGTCTGCAAATTATACTCTAGGTTTACGTATGATATGATATGCATGCCATGATATGATTCATACAAGTGCAACTCACCCACATGACTCTGTGATCACAGACCTTTAGTTCCCGATTTTTGGAGCTAGCTTCACTCTCTGGTACCACCATTGTGGCTACGGCAGCAGTGGAGCGGGCAACTCCACTCCTAGGCGGGTATACACACTACCAGGCCTAGACTCCTTGTACGACTCTGTACACGTCCTAGGTGCACTCTAGAGTCTTGCGTACTCTTTGCTGATAACCATCAGTCTTTGAGGTCAAGTGTGTATTTTCGGGGATCGTCCTCCAGACCGCAGTATAAACAACCTACTGGACCCTCAAACCCTCACACCCACCTAAGTCAACGTACTGCCATCGGTGTGACGACAGGTCCAGTATCGAAGACCCACCACTAATTTGTTCATATGCACATGCAATTTATCACCACCCGAGCCTCCAGCTCGCAGGACTAACCCGTCCTGATATACAACCTCCCGAGCCTCCAGCTCGTAGGACCATCTCCTCCTGATATACTATTTCCCGAGCCTCCAGCTTGCAGGACTAACCCGTCCTGATATACAACTCCCCATCCCTTAACTCGGGATGAAGTTTACCACATCTCTTATTCATTTAGTTAGACTAATCTTGTCTAATTATTGTATACTTAGAAGTTTAGGGTGAATCCTGGACTTCCCGAGGTTTACCCGGTGAAGGGCTCGCAGCGGTACTAGAGAATGCAATGGGCTGAAACCCAAATCCCCCATTCCAAGACAATTACTTTTATTGGTGGCTACCCCATTCTAAGACCCACTCTACTTATTACTCTTTATTACTTGACGCTTTATAAATCATCCTTCGCCTTAACTCTAAGCCAACGTTCTCATGAACGGTGCTTGACACTTAAGGTCTCTCATCCTAAGAGTGATGTATATCTGGTGTAGGTTATAACACAATCTTGTTGATTTCCTATGTGGTCATGCTGGTCAAATCTCCATATTAAGTTTTTACTATCCGCAGACCATGATGAAATTGACCTAGGTTTGGTCCCGATGATGATCTCCTATCAATACCATGTCCATGTGAGTTCTAACTTTTACCCTAGGTCCACAATTGAGAATTTAGAGTTTGACCATTATATTGATATACTCCATATTGGTTTGACCTCAATTTCTATTTATCATAAAAAGGTGACATGATGACTTTACACATGATGTACTAGATTTTAACTTCCAAAAATTCTGGGAAAAATATAGTGTCATTATAATGTTATGAAAACACTAAATACATATGATCATAATTTTCCAGGAAATTAAAACCCTTAATTTCTATTTATCATGAAAAGGGTGAGGAAATGACTTTACACTACAAGTACTAGATTTTGACTTCCAAAAATTCTGGTAAAACTACAGTGTCATTATAATGTTATAACACTAATTCCAAAGTTCCATAATTTTCCAGCAGTTTAAAACCCTTAATTTCTATTTATCATGAAAAGGGTGACAAAATGACTTTACACTACAAGTACTAGATTTTGACTTCCAAAAATTTTGGGAAAAATACAGTGTCATTATAATGTTATGAAAACACTAAATCCAGAAGATCATAATTTTCCAGGAATAAATCACTATAGAAATCTCACAATTTAAAAAGGGTGATAAACTGTATAAATGAAATTTCTTCCATAAATACTATCTCCAAAATTTTAACAAAATTCGTAGAGTTTCATAATTGAGTTCCTAAACATAATCCAGGATTTCAGCACTTTCTCAAATAATTTGCCTAGTAAATTTTCATTATTCAGATTTGAGACATAATGTAATTTTCATAATTCCTTGAGAAATAATCCATGGAATTTTCAACCAACATTTACAAAGATTTGAAATGACATAACAAATGAACCTCCAGAGTTTCCTAGTTTATTTCCAAGTTCTAATCATGAAAATTTCATAAATACACAAGTGTGACATAAGGCAAAATAATCAAAATCATGAGAATCTTGATGCTAGAAGTCCTAAGATTTTCTAGGGTGGTGCATTATACCATAATTAGGGTGTGTACAAAATTTCAGAGGTTAACTCTAAGCCATTTGGGCTAAATACACAAAATATTATTTTTGCTATTGGCACACCCATTCTCTTTTTGGTAGAGGCATGCAATGGAAATTTACCTTACCTACAGAGATCCATTTGGTCTCAAATTTTAACCACAGCCTACACTTGGCTAGATAAGAGTGACACCCAAATTTGGGGTCAGTTGGAGCTATATTCTTCCATAAATGTCATTTATTTGATTTTACATATTTTGATTAAAACCTTAGAAAAATTCATCACCCAAAAATCTGATTTTTGGGTGCAAGCTAGGTACAGGTCACATGCATGCATGGCCTAAATAATTTCTGTTTTAGGATATATATCCAAAAATGATTTCTGTTTTCTATTTTAGGATATATATCCAAAATGATTTCTGTTTTCTATTTTGACCAGCCTCACTAAAGTGAGCGTTGTGGGTCCTACATTGATCCAAATGGTCTAATTTAACTTTCAAATGAAAGTAGACATCAAGGCCTACAATAGTTATCTCAGGCAACTTCTCCTAAAAGGCCACTAAGGGCCTCAAATTTCAGCATAAACATACAAGAGAAAGTGTGACATTTACTTCATTTAATTAAGTTAACATGGTCTGCATTTATCATAATTAGAAATCAAGGGCCAGGATTTCGTCTCCTACCTCTAGCCGACAGCCTGGATTTGCCCTACCTGGGCCACCTTCCTCCTTGATTTCCCGGCCATCCACGGCCCACCTCTGTCGGCCACTGCCTCCACCACCTTCGTTGAGGTGGTGGCTAACGTCAGGCGGCGACACGGCCACCGGAGATAGCCTCTCCGGCGATTCCGAGCGGGAGAAAGAGCTCGAAAAATGTCCCTCAAGCTCACATGGGACCGGGCTCAATTGAGATCGATTTCTCTCCTAAATGGACCTAGATACTAGCACATAGGGACAAGGGGATAAACCGGACCTGAAGTAGGGCTTGACGGCGAGTGTTGGCGGCGAGCTCTGGCATTTCTGCTCAATTCCTCGATCCTCCAGTAAAAGCTCCACTCACAGTGGCTATTCCGACTGCTTGGACCTCTCTGAAGTTGATGGTGGACTTGAATGAAGGAGAGGAGGGCTCTAAGTGCAAGCCCCACTAAAGCATGGCTCGGCCAAGCTTTGGTTGCTCCTCCCAGCTCCCAAGTGGCACTCAGTCAGCATAAAATGTATGGGAATTGATGTGGGGGCTCAGGGAAGGCTTTGGGCAGAGGAATGGAGGGACACGTTGCACTGTTTTAGCAAGAATTTGGCTGGGAGTTAATGTGGGGCTCAGGGAATGCTTTGGGCAGAAGAGAGGAGGGCCACATGGCAAGCCCTCCCCGTTTTCTTCCTTGTCCTTAATGGAAAAGTGGGGAAAAGACTCTTTTACCCCGTTGCATGTCACTGCATGTTGGGAATAGGGGGCAAGGCTGGTCATTAGGTATAGGATCACTATCTGCGTCTAGGACTTAAGAAAATTCAAGTTTTCTGTGTTCGACGAATCTCCAGTTTGCGTTCGACGAACGCCTTCCTGGGTTTGACGAACGGCGTTCTCATCTCGACCAGTCTGTGTTCGACGAACGCCTTCCTGGGTTCGACGAACGGCGTATTTCAGTTCGACCAGTCTGCGTTTGACGAACGCCTTCCTGGGTTCGACGAACGGCGAGTTTCAGTTCGTCGAACCTGCGTTCGACGAACGCCTTCCTAGGTTCGAAGAATGATGTTCTCAGCTCGACCAGCCTGCATTCGACGAACGCCTTCCTAGGTTGCACGAACTCCACGTTCATTTTGACCTAAGTTGACTTGAATTCTATAGTAGACCACATGTGAGTTCATTCAACTCAATGTGTCCTAAGGTCACTACCTAGCCCCAACTCACATCACCCACCACTTGTCTCACCCTAGTTGGAGTTAAGGGGGTCTAGTAGGAAATGGGATGTTACAAATCCCAATAAACAAAAATAATAATTTCGTCCCCTAAATTTAAGTTCGGGTCTACGGGTTCTTTACACAACGTAAGTAAATAAATCTTGAGGGGGGGTTTAAGTTGTAGCTGAAGCGAAGAGTCCCGGGTACTGTTGCTGCATGAGATCCATAGGCTCCCATGTGCGTTCCTCCCGTCCATAGTTTGACCACAGCACCTTGACCAAGGGGACCTTCTTCTTCCGCAGAACTCGGACTGCTGTATCGTCAATACGAACTGGCTCCAGACGGACTGATCTATCGGACTCCACCGGGCCCGAAGGGGAAGTGATGTGCTGCTCCGACCTAAGTAGAGCTCTCCATAGTGAAGAGGCATGAAAGACGTCGTGCAAATTTGCCAACTCAAACGGCAGCTCCAGCCCGTAAGCCAAGGGACCGATCTGCTCCAGGATCCTATAAGGCCCCATAAATCGAGGACTGAGCTTCTTGTGTCCTCGCACCCGTGAGACACCATGCACCGGACGTATCTTTAGATAAACCTTGTATCCTACTTGGAACTCTACTTTCCGATGCCTCGCATATTAATACTTGGCCTGCCTACTCTGAGCCTCCAACATCCTGTCCCTGATCATCTGAACTGTAGCGTCCGTGTCCTCAATAAATGCTGATCCAAGTGCCTTCTGATCCTCGTCTTGTACCCAAGAAAGTGGTGTCCGACACTTCCTACCGTATAAAGCCTCATACGGTGTCATCTTAATGCTTGCCTGGTGGTTGTTGTTGTATGAAAACTCGAGCATGGGCAACAACTTCTCCCATGGTTTTCCCGTACCCAAGATGCACAAGCGTAGCAGGTCCTCCAAAGTCCGGTTGGTGCGTTCCGTCTGCCCGTCGGTCTGTGGATGGAAAGCGGTGCTGAACTTAAGCCGAGACCCCAAGTATGCCTGCACCGCTCTCCACTCCCTATACGTGAACCGACCATCACGATCTGAGACAATCGTCTTAGGCACGTTGTGGTACCTAACGAATTGTTCCAAAAATAATCTCACCAGAACTACGACTGAATCGTCCTTCCTGACCGGTATGAACCGAGCTACCTTGGTCAATCTATCCACTATCACCCAAATAGAATCGTGCCCGGAGTGGGAGAGAGGCAATCTGTGTATGAATTACATGGCTATGTCCTCGAACTTCCACTCCGGCACCGGCAGTGGCCGTAGAAGTCCTGCTGGGCTCCTGCATTCTGCCTTTACTAGTTGGCAAGTTTCGCAGTGTGACACAAAGGACATGATGTCCTTCTTCATTCCTGGCCAATACATGTCCTTCCGTAGATCCGCGGTCATCTTGGAGATCCCGGGGTGCACTGAGTACCTAGTGCAGTGTGCCTCCTTGAGTATCTCTTCCCAAATTCCTCCTCCTGTGGGAATGTAGACACGACCCCGAAAATGGATGATATCGTCATGTAGTGAATAATGCTCTGACTTGCCTTCTTCCAATGCTCTAAACACCGGCTCCAGTTCTGAATCCTGTCTCTGTTGTGCCCTAATGCGGTCCCGTATATCACAGGTGATGCTCAGAGATGCTAGGTACTCTCTGTGGGCTTCGGGCTCCGCCTTAGAAACTAAGGTAATGTGCATCTCTTCCAGCATCTTCACCAGCTCCATGGCCATCATCTGGGGCTCCTGGCCTGATGTGTCGGCTCTCCTGCTCAAGGCATCCGCTACTGTGTTCGCCTTCCCCGGATGGTAGTGCATGGTGTAGTCATAATCGCACAAGAACTCTAACCATCTCCGCTAGCGTAGGTTCAGATCCTTCTAGGTGTCGATGTATTTGATATTTTGTGATCAGAGAAGATCTCACAATGAATCCCATACTGATAATGCCTCCAAATCTTTAAGGCGAAGACCACCGCTCCGAGTTCTAAATCGTGTACCGGATAATTTTGTTAGTGCTTCTTTAGCTGCCTCGAAGCATATGCAATCACATGGCCATGCTGCATGAGAACTGCACCCATCCCCTGATAGGATGCGTCAGTGTAGATCTGGAATCCCTCCGTCCCAGAGGGAAGGGCAAGAATGGGGGATGTGGTGAGTCGGTTCTTTAGCTCCTGGAAAGCTGCATCACACTTATATGTCCAAGTGAAAACAGTGTCTTTCTTTGTCAAAGACGTGAGGGGAAGAGCAATCTTTGAGAATCCCTGCACGAACTTGCGGTAATATCCTGCTAACCCCAGGAAGCTACGAACATCCGAGACCGACTTCGGTTGTGGCCAGTCTATCACCGCTCGCTCCTTGGCCGGGTCTACTGCCAACCCAGCCACGCTGATGACGTGTCCCCGAAATGCCACTTCCTGTAGCCAAAATTGACATTTTGAGAACTTCGTGTACATTTGGTGCTGCCGCAGCTTACCCAGGACTTGAACCAAGTGTTGTGTGTGCTCCTCCTTTGTCTTGGAGTAAATCAAGATGTCGTCAATGAACACTATGACGAATCTATCCAGGTAGGGCTCGAATATACCGTTCATCAAACTCATGAATGCAGAGGGAACGTTCGTGAGTCTGAAGGGCATTACCGTGAATTTATATAACCCGTAGCGGGAACTGAAGGTTGTCTTTGGGATGTCCTCCTCCCGAATCCGCAGCTAATAATATCCGGATCTCAAATAAAGCTTAGAGAACCAGAAGGCTCCCTGCAGCTGGTCAAATAATTCATCAATCCGGGGTAACGGATACGTGTTCCGCACCGTTAGTCGGTTCAACTCCTGGTAATCTATGCAGAGTCGTAGCGACCCATTCTTCTTCTTTACGAATAATACTGTTGCTCCCCAAGGTGACAAGCTCGGCCTGACAAATCCCAAGTCCACAAGCTCCTTGAGTTGGGTCCTGAACTCTGCTAGCTCCTTCGGTGCCATCATGTATAGTGCCCGAGACACTGGTCTTGCTCCTGGCACCAACTGGATCTAGAAATCCAGGTCTCTGGACGACGGTAGCCCGGGTAGTTTCTCTGGGAAAACATCTGAGTAGTCCCTAACTACCGGAATATCCGATATAGATACTTCTGTCTCCGCCATCTCAAAACAAATTAGGTACACTTCATCCCCTTGCTCATGGGCTTTGACAACCTGTGCAGATGATAATAAAAGATGGGAGGTGGGTTTAGTACCTTCGATCACTATTTCCGAATCTTCATGCCGTAGAACAAATTTCTTTGCCTGACAGTCAATCTTAGCATGGTTCCAGTATAACCAATTCATGCCCAAGATCAGATCGTAAGCCTTCATCTTCAAACACGTCGTCGGCGCCTCGAACATCTTTCCTTCAATTTCTACATTCATGTTACATTTGGCACACGTTTCTATCTCTGATCCGTCAGCAAGTCGCACCTTCCTTTTGATGCCCTCGAAGTATTGTACTTGGTCTAAGTCATCTATGAATTCATCTGAGACGAACGAGTGGGAGGCACCCGTATCGAACACTATGTATGCGGGCTTTTTGTAGACTAGTACTATTCCTGGGTGGTTTGTTGTTCGGGACATAAGTTAAAGTGCGACTAAAGTTGGAAAGTTACTAAATAAATGTAATGGAAAACAAACAATAGAATACTTGTAATGACTTCTTCGGGGTTCCGAGGCTCTGCAAGATCTAGAGCACACATCTCCTCTGGTCGTCGTCCTCTACCGTGGGGTCCTCGGCCTCGGCCCCGGCCCTGCTTTACTGGAGGGGCTGCTGGAGGGGGAGGAGGAGGAGGGAGGAACTGCTGAGGGAAGTTAGCTCTGATGTGCCCCGGCTGGTGGCACCCAAAGCATATCACCTGTTGGCGGCCTCGATCATCTTTCCTCTCCGGCTCTCGGATCTGTAGCGGTGGAGGGTCCATTACTGCAGGAGGCTTCTGCTCTGGCCTGAAGTTGGGACGAGGACGTCCCCCGCCACTTCTATAACTCATCACCCTGCCCCGCTACGGGCCTCTACTGCTTTCTCCATGGTAAGATCCATCGGCCGGTCTCTTTCCCATGCTCTGCACCATCAGCTGGTCTGTCTCCATCTTTTTGGCCATCTCTATGATTTGGGTAGACGTGTTGTGCGATACGAAAAGTAGAGCCTGCCTCAACGAATCCCTGAGGCCTCGGTAGAATCTTTTGGCGTACTTCCTGTCATCCAAATCATGTACCCCCGCAAATCTGGCCAAGTGGGAGAACTCCCTTTGGTAATCAATCACTGATCTGGTCCCCTGTCGGAGGTTCAAGAACCTCTCTTCTAGCTCATCCCTGTCCGTGGCTGAAACGAAGTGCTCTAGGAAGACGTCACTGAACTCATCTCATGAGATGCTTGACATCTCCCGATCTGCAAAAGTGGAGTCCAGCACTGACTTCCACCATCTTTTGGCATGTGCATCCAAGGCAGACGTCGCCAAGGAGACAGCTCTGTTGACTGGACAGCGGATCCCTGCTAGCAACTCCTGAATGGAGTCGAGACACTCTTATGTCTTCACTGCGTTCTCGGTTCCATGATATATTGGAGGGGACAAACTCTTGAATGCATTTTGCCTGTTTGATCCGGGGTTCGGCTATACGGCCGGAACCTACTGAGCTCTGAAGGCTTCCAGGATAGTCGTCAAAGTCTGTCCCATATCCGCCTGCAGAAAAGGGGTAGCAGTCGGAGGTGGAGGGACAACATCTCGTGAATCAGCGAGCTGCGGGGACTACACAAAAGTAAGGTTGTATTAGGATTGGCCTAACTCAGTGCTAAATGGACTATTTTCTGTGATTTTTTACACATGGGCACACCATAGCTTCCGCTGCTTAGTTTGTCTGCAAACTAAAGCTCGAGCGGGGTTGCCTAGTGTTGTGGACTTCTTTCTCTTATGATCGTTGTTCAAGTGATACCAGTTTGTAAGACCCCCCCCCCCCCCCCTCCCCCTTACTAGGAGGGTTACCCGGGTCTTATGCCCAGAACCGCCGCCTTACGGATGACACCAACACACGGGTTAGTCGCCACCGCAAGATGCCAATTCTGCCGGCTATTACGATCAATTAGCTTAGGCCAATAGAGAAAAGAAAGACAATAGAATAAACTAAGTCCACATCACAGCTTTATAAATAAAAAGAACATAGTCCAGCACAGAGAACAAAAGAGAGAAGGGCTTATGCCCGGTACATGTCCAAAATATAATAATAACTCTCTCTCTCTCTCTCACTACACTACATGCGGAAGCTAAACACTCATCTCTCTCAGCACCTGTCTTGTAGCGGTAGTAATGCGTGGCACCTGCTCCTCAGGCCATGTCTCCTCTTCTAGCTGGGGCTCCATCACCTCGGGCACCTACGGTCACAACCGACCGTTAGTCATAAAGACTAAGCCAATTTTGTGCCCGCCTCCCCCCGCGACTCCTAGGCACCGAGCGGGAGGAAGAAGTGGAGGACAACAAAGTGGAGTAAACAAAAGCAGGTGACAGGGAAATCTAAGCTAGCAAGTATATGTATATAGGCAAGCACTACTCTAGCAGTATAAACAAATAAGCAGTAAAGCGCAGCAAAAGAAGTAAGTAGTAAGGAGTGCGCGCAAGCATAGCAAACAAGTAAATAATTCTACTCTATCATCACATGAGTACCTTAACTTATATGAATGCCCATACAAACTTATAAGTTAAGATTTCCGGAATTATAACGTATCATATAAAAGAGCTCATACTAACTTATATGATAAGGGTCTGCAAATTATGTTCTAGGTTTACGTAAGATACGATATGCATGCCATGATATTATTCATACAAGTGCAACTCACCCACACCACTCTGTGATCACAGACCTTTAGTTCCCGATTTTTGGAGCTAGCTTCACTCTCTGGTACCACCGTTGTGGCTATGGAAGCAATGGAGCGGGCAACTCCACTCCTAGGTGGGTATACACACTACCAGTCCTAGACTCCTTGTACCCCTCTGTACACGTCCTAGGTGCACTCTAGAGTCTTGCGTACTCTTTGCTGATAACCATCAGTCTTTGAGGTCAAGTGTGTATTTTCGGGGATCGTCCTCCAGACCGCAGTATAAACAACCTACTGGACCCTCAAACCCTCACACCCACCTAAGTCAACGTACTGCCATCGGTGTGACGACAGGTCCAGTATCGAAGACCCACCACTAATTTGTTCATATGCACATGCAATTTATCACCACCCGAGCCTCCAGCTCGCAGGACTAACCCGTCCTGATATACAACCTCCCGAGCCTCCAGCTCGTAGGACCATCTCCTCCTGATATACTATTTCCCGAGCCTCCAGCTTGCAGGACTAACCCGTCCTGATATACAACTCCCCATCCCTTAACTCGGGATGAAGTTTACCACATCTCTTATTCATTTAGTTAGACTAATCTTGTCTAATTATTGTATACTTAGAAGTTTAGGGTGAATCCTGGACTTCCCGAGGTTTACCCGGTGAAGGGCTCGCAGCGGTACTAGAGAATGCAATGGGCTGAAACCCAAATCCCCCATTCCAAGACAATTACTTTTATTGGTGGCTACCCCATTCTAAGACCCACTCTACTTATTACTCTTTATTACTTGACGCTTTATAAATCATCCTTCGCCTTAACTCTAAGCCAACGTTCTCATGAACGGTGCTTGACACTTAAGGTCTCTCATCCTAAGAGTGATGTATATCTGGTGTAGGTTATAACACAATCTTGTTGATTTCCTATGTGGTCATGCTGGTCAAATCTCCATATTAAGTTTTTACTATCCGCAGACCATGATGAAATTGACCTAGGTTTGGTCCCGATGATGATCTCCTATCAATACCATGTCCATGTGAGTTCTAACTTTTACCCTAGGTCCACAATTGAGAATTTAGAGTTTGACCATTATATTGATATACTCCATATTGGTTTGACCTCAATTTCTATTTATCATAAAAAGGTGACATGATGACTTTACACATGATGTACTAGATTTTAACTTCCAAAAATTCTGGGAAAAATATAGTGTCATTATAATGTTATGAAAACACTAAATACAGATGATCATAATTTTCCAGGAAATTAAAACCCTTAATTTCTATTTATCATGAAAAGGGTGAGGAAATGACTTTACACTACAAGTACTAGATTTTGACTTCCAAAAATTCTGGTAAAACTACAGTGTCATTATAATGTTATAACACTAATTCCAAAGTTCCATAATTTTCCAGCAGTTTAAAACCCTTAATTTCTATTTATCATGAAAAGGGTGACAAAATGACTTTACACTACAAGTACTAGATTTTGACTTCCAAAAATTTTGGGAAAAATACAGTGTCATTATAATGTTATGAAAACACTAAATCCAGAAGATCATAATTTTCCAGGAATAAATCACTATAGAAATCTCACAATTTAAAAAGGGTGATAAACTGTATAAATGAAATTTCTTCCATAAATACTATCTCCAAAATTTTAACAAAATTCGTAGAGTTTCATAATTGAGTTCCTAAACATAATCCAGGATTTCAGCACTTTCTCAAATAATTTGCCTAGTAAATTTTCATTATTCAGATTTGAGACATAATGTAATTTTCATAATTCCTTGAGAAATAATCCATGGAATTTTCAACCAACATTTACAAAGATTTGAAATGACATAACAAATGAACCTCCAGAGTTTCCTAGTTTATTTCCAAGTTCTAATCATGAAAATTTCATAAATACACAAGTGTGACATAAGGCAAAATAATCAAAATCATGAGAATCTTGATGCTAGAAGTCCTAAGATTTTCTAGGGTGGTGCATTATACCATAATTAGGGTGTGTACAAAATTTCAGAGGTTAACTCTAAGCCATTTGGGCTAAATACACAAAATATTATTTTTGCTATTGGCACACCCATTCTCTTTTTGGTAGAGGCATGCAATGGAAATTTACCTTACCTACAGAGATCCATTTGGTCTCAAATTTTAACCACAGCCTACACTTGGCTAGATAAGAGTGACACCCAAATTTGGGGTCAGTTGGAGCTATATTCTTCCATAAATGTCATTTATTTGATTTTACATATTTTGATTAAAACCTTAGAAAAATTCATCACCCAAAAATCTGATTTTTGGGTGCAAGCTAGGTACAGGTCACATGCATGCATGGCCTAAATAATTTCTGTTTTAGGATATATATCCAAAAATGATTTCTGTTTTCTATTTTAGGATATATATCCAAAATGATTTCTGTTTTCTATTTTGACCAGCCTCACTAAAGTGAGCGTTGAGGGTCCTACATTGATCCAAATGGTCTAATTTAACTTTCAAATGAAAGTAGACATCAAGGCCTACAATAGTTATCTCAGGCAACTTCTCCTAAAAGGCCACCAAGGGCCTCAAATTTCAGCATAAACATACAAGAGAAAGTGTGACATTTACTTCATTTAATTAAGTTAACATGGTCTGCATTTATCATAATTAGAAATCAAGGGCCAGGATTTCGTCTCCTACCTCTAGCCGACAGCCTGGATTTGCCCTACCTGGGCCACCTTCCTCCTTGATTTCCCGGCCATCCACGGCCCACCTCTGTCGGCCACTGCCTCCACCACCTTCGTTGAGGTGGTGGCTAACGTCAGGCGGCGACACGGCCACCGGAGATAGCCTCTCCGGCGATTCCGAGCGGGAGAAAGAGCTCGAAAAATGTCCCTCAAGCTCACATGGGACCGGGCTCAATTGAGATCGATTTCTCTCCTAAATGGACCTAGATACTAGCACATAGGGACAAGGGGATAAACCGGACCTGAAGTAGGGCTTGACGGCGAGTGTTGGCGGCGAGCTCTGGCATTTCTGCTCAATTCCTCGATCCTCCAGTAAAAGCTCCACTCACAGTGGCTATTCCGACTGCTTGGACCTCTCTGAAGCTGATGGTGGACTTGAATGAAGGAGAGGAGGGCTCTAAGTGCAAGCCCCACTAAAGCATGGCTCGGCCAAGCTTTGGTTGCTCCTCCCAGCTCCCAAGTGGCACTCAGTCAGCATAAAATGTATGGGAATTGATGTGGGGGCTCAGGGAAGGCTTTGGGCAGAGGAATGGAGGGACACGTTGCACTGTTTTAGCAAGAATTTGGCTGGGAGTTAATGTGGGGCTCAGGGAATGCTTTGGGCAGAAGAGAGGAGGGCCACATGGCAAGCCCTCCCCGTTTTCTTCCTTGTCCTTAATGGAAAAGTGGGGAAAAGACCCTTTTACCCCGTTGCATGTCACTGCATGTTGGGAATAGGGGGCAAGGCTGGTCATTAGGTATAGGATCACTATCTGCGTCTAGGACTTAAGAAAATTCAAGTTTTCTGTGTTCGACGAATCTCCAGTTTGCGTTCGACGAACGCCTTCCTGGGTTTGACGAACGGCGTTCTCATCTCGACCAGTCTGTGTTCGACGAACGCCTTCCTGGGTTCGACGAACGGCGTGTTTCAGTTCGACCAGTCTGCGTTTGACGAACGCCTTCCTGGGTTCGACGAACGGCGAGTTTCAGTTCGTCGAACCTGCGTTCGACGAACGCCTTCCTGGGTTCGAAGAATGATGTTCTCAGCTCGACCAGCCTGCATTCGACGAACGCCTTCCTAGGTTGCACGAACTCCACGTTCATTTTGACCTAAGTTGACTTGAATTCTATAGTAGACCACATGTGAGTTCATTCAACTCAATGTGTCCTAAGGTCACTACCTAGCCCCAACTCACATCACCCACCACTTGTCTCACCCTAGTTGGAGTTAAGGGGGTCTAGTAGGAAATGGGATGTTACAAATCCCAATAAACAAAAATAATAATTTCGTCCCCTAAATTTAAGTTCGGGTCTACGGGTTCTTTACACAACGTAAGTAAATAAATCTTGAGGGGGGGTTTAAGTTGTAGCTGAAGCGAAGAGTCCCGGGTACTGTTGCTGCATGAGATCCATAGGCTCCCATGTGCGTTCCTCCCGTCCATAGTTTGACCACAGCACCTTGACCAAGGGGACCTTCTTCTTCCGCAGAACTCGGACTGCTGTATCGTCAATACGAACTGGCTCCAGACGGACTGATCTATCGGACTCCACCGGGCCCGAAGGGGAAGTGATGTGCTGCTCCGACCTAAGTAGAGCTCTCCATAGTGAAGAGGCATGAAAGACGTCGTGCAAATTTGCCAACTCAAACGGCAGCTCCAGCCCGTAAGCCAAGGGACCGATCTGCTCCAGGATCCTATAAGGCCCCATAAATCGAGGACTGAGCTTCTTGTGTCCTCGCACCCGTGAGACACCATGCACCGAACGTATCTTTAGATAAACCTTGTATCCTACTTGGAACTCTACTTTCCGATGCCTCGCATATTAATACTTGGCCTGCCTACTCTGAGCCTCCAACATCCTGTCCCTGATCATCTGAACTGTAGCGTCCGTGTCCTCAATAAATGTTGATCCAAGTGCCTTCTGATCCTCGTCTTGTACCCAAGAAAGTGGTGTCCGACACTTCCTACCGTATAAAGCCTCATACGGTGTCATCTTAATGCTTGCCTGGTGGTTGTTGTTGTATGAAAACTCGAGCATGGGCAACAACTTCTCCCATGGTTTTCCCGTACCCAAGATGCACAAGCGTAGCAGGTCCTCCAAAGTCCGGTTGGTGCGTTCCGTCTGCCCGTCGGTCTGTGGATGGAAAGCGGTGCTGAACGTAAGCTGAGACCCCAAGTATGCCTGCACCGCTCTCCACTCCCTAGAAGTGAACCGACCATCACGATCTGAGACAATCGTCTTAGGCACGTTGTGGTACCTAACGAACTGTTCCAAAAATAATCTCACCAGAACTACGACTGAATCGTCCTTCCTGACCGGTATGAACCGAGCTACCTTGGTCAATCTATCCACTATCACCCAAATAGAATCATGCCCGGAGTGGGAGAGAGGCAATCTGTGTACGAATTCCATGGCTATGTCCTCGAACTTCCACTCCGGCACCGGCAGTGGCCGTAGAAGTCCTGCTGGGCTCCTGCATTCTGCCTTTACTAGTTGGCAAGTTTCGCAGTGTGACACAAAGGACATGATGTCCTTCTTCATTCCTGGCCAATACATGTCCTTCCGTAGATCCGCGGTCATCTTGGAGATCCCGGGGTGCACTGAGTACCTAGTGCAGTGTGCCTCCTTGAGTATCTCTTCCCAAATTCCTCCTCCTGTGGGAATGTAGACACGACCCCGAAAATGGATGATATCGTCATGTAGTGAATAATGCTCTGACTTGCCTTCTTCCAATGCTCTAAACACCGGCTCCAGTTCTGAATCCTGTCTCTGTTGTGCCCTAATGCGGTCCCGTATATCACAGGTGATGCTCAGAGATGCTAGGTACTCTCTGTGGGCTTCGGGCTCCGCCTTAGAAACTAAGGTAATGTGCATCTCTTCCAGCATCTTCACCAGCTCCATGGCCATCATCTGGGGCTCCTGGACTGATGTGTCGGCTCTCCTGCTCAAGGCATCCGCTACTGTGTTCGCCTTCCCCGGATGGTAGTGCATGGTGTAGTCATAATCGCACAAGAACTCTAACCATCTCCGCTGACGTAGGTTCAGATCCTTTTAGGTGTCGATGTATTTGAGATTTTGTGATCAGAGAAGATCTCACAATGAATCCCATACTGACAATGCCTCCAAATCTTTAAGGCGAAGACCGCCGCTCCGAGTTCTAAATCGTGTACCGGATAATTTTGTTAGTGATTCTTTAGCTGCCTCGAAGCATATGCAATCACATGGCCATGCTGCATGAGAACTGCACCCATCCCCTGATAGGATGCGTCAGTGTAGATCTGGAATCCCTCCATCCCAGAGGGAAGGGCAAGAATGGGGGATGTGGTGAGTCGGTTCTTTATCTCCTGGAAAGCTGCATCACACTTATCTGTCCAAGTGAAAACAGTGTCTTTCTTTGTCAAAGACGTGAGGGGAAGAGCAATCTTTGAGAATCCCTGCACGAACTTGCGGTAATATTCTGCTAACCCCAGGAAGCTACGAACATCCGAGACCGACTTCGGTTGTGGCCAGTCTATCACCGCTCGCTCCTTGGCCGGGTCTACTGCCAACCCAGCCACGCTGATGACGTGTCCCCGAAATGCCACTTCCTGTAGCCAAAATTGACATTTTGAGAACTTCGTGTACATTTGGTGCTGCCGCAGCTTACCCAGGACTTGAACCAAGTGTTGTGTGTGCTCCTCCTTTGTCTTGGAGTAAATCAAGATGTCGTCAATGAACACTATGACGAATCTATCCAGGTAGGGCTCGAATATACCGTTCATCAAACTCATGAATGCAGAGGGAACGTTCGTGAGTCTGAAGGGCATTACCGTGAATTTATATAACCCGTAGAGGGAACTGAAGGTTGTCTTTGGGATGTCCTCCTCCCGAATCCGCAGCTGATAATATCCGGATCTCAAATCAAGCTTAGAGAACCAGAAGGCTCCCTGCAGCTGGTCAAATAATTCATCAATCCGGGGTAACGGATACGTGTTCCGCACCGTTAGTCGGTTCAACTCCCGGTAATCTATGCAGAGTCGTAGCGACCCATTCTTCTTCTTTACGAATAATACTGTTGCTCCCCAAGGTGACAAGCTCGGCCTAACAAATCCCAAGTCCACAAGCTCCTTGAGTTGGGTCCTGAACTCTGCTAGCTCCTTCGGTGCCATCATGTATAGTGCCCGAGACACTGGTCTTGCTCCTGGCACCAACTGGATCTAGAAATCCAGGTCTCTGGACGACGGTAGCCCGGGTAATTTCTCTGGGAAAACATCTGAGTAGTCCCTAACTACCGGAATATCCGATATAGATACTTTTGTCTCCGCCATCTCAAAACAAATTAGGTACACTTCATCCCCTTGCTCATGGGCTTTGACAACCTGTGCAGATGATAATAAAAGATGGGAGGTGGGTTTAGTACCTTCGATCACTATTTCCGAATCTTCATGCCGTAGAACAAATTTCTTTGCCTGACAGTCAATCTTAGCATGGTTCCAGTATAACCAATTCATGCCCAAGATCAGATCGTAAGCCTTCATCTTCAAACACGTCGTCGGCGACTCGAACATCTTTCCTTCAATTTCTACATTAATGTTGCATTTGGCACACGTTTCTATCTCTGATCCGTCAGCAAGTCGCACCTTCCTTTTGATGCCCTCGAAGTATTATACTTGGTCTAAGTCATCTATGAATTCATCTGAGACGAACGAGTGGGAGGCACCCGTATCGAACACTATGTATGCGGGCTTTTTGTAGACTAGTACTATTCCTGGGTGGTTTGTTGTTCGGGACATAAGTTAAAGTGCGACTAAAGTTGGAAAGTTACTAAATAAATGTAATGGAAAACAAACAATAGAATACTTGTAATGACTTCTTCGGGGTTCCGAGGCTCTGCAAGATCTAGAGCACACATCTCCTCTGGTCGTCGTCCTCTACCGTGGGGTCCTCGGCCCCGACCTCGTCCTCGGCCTCGGCCCCGGCCCTGCTTTACTGGAGGGGCTGCTGTAGGGGGAGGAGGAGGAGGGAGGAACTGCTGAGGGAAGTTAGCTCTGATGTTCCCCGGCTGGTGGCACCCAGAGCATATCACCTGTTGGCGGCCTCGATCATCTTTCCTCCCCGGCTCTCGGATCTGTAGCGGTGGAGGGTCCATTACTGCAGGAGGCTTCTGCTCTGGCCTGAAGTTGGGACGAGGACGTCCCCCTCCTCTTCTATGACTCATCACCCTGCCCCGCTACGGGCCTCTACTGCTTTCTCCATGGTAAGATCCATCGGCCGGTCTCTTTCTTATGCTCTGCACCATCAGCTGGTCTGCCTCCATCTTTTTGGCCATATCTATGATTTGGGTAGACGTGTTGTGCGATACGAAAAGTAGAGCCTGCCTCAACGAAACCCTGAGGCCTCGGTAGAATCTTTTGGCGTACTTCCTGTCATCCAAATCATGTACCCCCGCAAATCTGGCCAAGTGGGAGAACTCCCTTTGGTAATCAATCACTGATCTGGTCCCCTGTCGGAGGTTCAAGAACCTCTCTTCTAGCTCATCCCTGTCCGTGGCAGAAACGAAGTGCTCTAGGAAGACGTCACTGAACTCATCTCATGAGATGCTTGACATCTCCCGATCTGCAAAAGTGGAGTCCAGCACTGACTTCCACCATCTTTTGGCATGTGCATCCAAGGCAGACGTCGCCAAGGAGACAGCTATGTTGACTGGACAGCGGATCCCTGCTAGCAACTCCTGAATGGAGTCGAGACACTCTTATGTCTTCACTGCGTTCTCGGTTCCATGATATATTGGAGGGGACAAACTCTTGAATGCATTTTGCCAGTTTGATCCGGGGTTCGGCTATACGGCCGGAACCTACTGAGCTCTGAAGGCTTCCAGGATAGCCGTCAAAGTCTGTCCCATATCCGCCTGCAAAAAAGGGGTAGCAGTCGGAGGGGGAGGGACAACATCTCGTGAATCAGCGAGCTGCGGGGACTACACAAAAGTAAGGTTTTATTAGGATTGGCCTAACTCAGTGCTAAATGGACTATTTTCTGTGATTTTTTTACACATGGGCACACCATAGCTTCCGCTGCTTAGTTTGTCCGCAAACTAAAGCTCGAGCGGGGTTGTCTAGTGTTGTGGACTTCTTTCTCTTATGATCGTTGTTCAAGTGATACCAGTTTGTAAGACCCCCCCCCCCCCTCCCCCTTACTAGGAGGGTTACCCGGGTCTTATGCCCAGAACCGCCGCCTTACGGATGACACCAACACACGGGTTAGTCGCCACCGCAAGACGCCAATTCTGCCGGCTATTACGATCAATTAGCTTAGGCCAATAGAGAAAAGAAAGACAATAGAATAAACTAAGTCCACATCACAGCTTTATAAATAAAAAGAGCATAGTCCAGCACATAGCACAAAAGAGAGAAGGGCTTATGCCGGTACATGTCCAAAATATAATAATAACTCTCTCTCTCTCTCACTACACTACATGCGGAAGCTAAACACTCATCTCTCTCAGCACCTGTCTTGTAGCGGTAGTAATGCGTGGCACCTGCTCCTCAGGCTCTGTCTCCTCTTCTAGCTGGGGCTCCATCACCTCGGGCACCTACGGTCACAACCGACCGTTAGTCATAAAGACTAAGCCAATTTTGTGCCCGCCTCCCCCCGCGACTCCTAGGCACCGAGCGGGAGGAAGAAGTGGAGGACAACAAAGTGGAGTAAACAAAAGCAGGTGACAGGGAAATCTAAGCTAGCAAGTATATGTATATAGGCAAGCACTACTCTAGCAGTATAAACAAATAAGCAGTAAAGCGCAGCAAAAGAAGTAAGTAGTAAGCAGTGCGCGCAAGCATAGCAAACAAGTAAATAATTCTACTCTACCATCACATGAGTACCTTAACTTATATGAATTCCCATACAAACTTATAAGTTAAGATTTCTGGAATTATAACTTATCATATAAAAGAGCTCATACTAACTTATATGATAAGGGTCTGCAAATTATGTTCTAGGTTTACGTATGATACGATATGCATGCCATGATATTATTCATACAAGTGCAACTCACCCACACCACTCTGTGATCACAGACCTTTAGTTCCCGATTTTTGGAGCTAGCTTCACTCTCTGGTACCACCGTTGTGGCTATGGAAGCAATGGAGCGGGCAACTCCACTCCTAGGTGGGTATACACACTACCAGTCCTAGACTCCTCGTACGCCTCTGTACACGTCCTAGGTGCACTCTAGAGTCTTGCGTACTCTTTGCTGATAACCATCAGTCTTTGAGGTAAAGTGTGTATTTTCGGGGATCGTCCTCCAGACCGCAGTATAAACAACCTACTGGCCCCTCAAACCCTCACACCCACCTAAGTCAACGTACTGCCATCGGTGTGACGACTGGTCCAGTATCGAAGACCCACCACTAATTTGTTCATATGCACATGCAATTTATCACCACCCGAGCCTCCAGCTCGCAGGACTAACCCGTCCTGATATACAACCTCCCGAGCCTCCAGCTCGTAGGACCATCTCCTCCTGATATACTATTTCCCGAGCCTCCAGCTTGCAGGACTAACCCGTCCTGATATACAACTCCCCATCCCTTAACTCGGGATGAAGTTTACCACATCTCTTATTCATTTAGTTAGACTAATCTTGTCTAATTATTGTATACTTAGAAGTTTAGGGTGAATCCTGGACTTCCCGAGGTTTACCCGGTGAAGGGCTCGCAGCGGTACTAGAGAATGCAATGGGCTGAAACCCAAATCCCCCATTCCAAGACAATTACTTTTATTGGTGGCTACCCCATTCTAAGACCCACTCTACTTATTACTCTTTATTACTTGACGCTTTATAAATCATCCTTCGCCTTAACTCTAAGCCAACGTTCTCTTGAACGGTGCTTGACACTTAAGGTCTCTCATCCTAAGAGTGATGTATATCTGGTGTAGGTTATAACACAATCTTGCTGATTTCCTATGTGGTCATGCTGGTCAAATCTCCATATTAAGTTTTTACTATCCACAGACCATGATGAAATTGACCTAGGTTTGGTCCCGATGATGATCTCCTATCAATACCATGTCCATGTGAGTTCTAACTTTTACCCTAGGTCCATAACGGAGAATTTAGGGTTTGACTATAATATTGATATACTCCATATTGGTTTGACCTCAATTTCTATTTATCATAAAGAGGTGACATGGTGACTTTACACATGATGTACTAGATTTTAACTTCCAAAAATTCTGGGAAAAATACAGTGTCATTATAATGTTATGA
The DNA here is from genome assembly GCA_033032865.1 of Dactylorhiza incarnata. Taxonomy (NCBI): domain Eukaryota; kingdom Viridiplantae; phylum Streptophyta; class Magnoliopsida; order Asparagales; family Orchidaceae; genus Dactylorhiza; species Dactylorhiza incarnata. The sequence continues at coordinate 601,887 of JAWHQI010000028.1, read as the reverse complement.
AAACACTAAATCCAGAAGATCATAATTTTCCAGGAAATTCAAACCCTTAATTTCTATTTATCATGAAAAGGGTGACAAAATGACTTTACACTACAAGTACTAGATTTTGACTTCCAAAAATTCTGGGAAAAATACAGTGTCATTATAATGTTATGAAAACACTAATTCCAAAGTTCCATAATTTTCCAGCAGTTTAAAACCCTTAATTTTTATTTATCATGAAAAGGGTGACAAAATGACTTTACACTACAAGTACTAGATTTTGACTTCCAAAAATTCTGGCAAAATTACAGTGTCATTATAATGTTATGAAAACACTACAACAACAACAACAACAACAACAGAACCCATATAGTCCCCAATCATTGGGGGTATGGGCGGGGGAAGATTGGAAACAGACCTAACCTTCGGCCCTATGCACAAAGTGGCTTCTCTCAGAGGAGAAAGACCGAACCTTCGACAATAAATGCACAAAGTGGCTGCTCACAGATTACCACTGAAATAGTGGCCCCCTATACCGTCACGTTTGTTGTGGAATCATGCCCTCAAATCAAAGACATCAGAGAGGGCAGACCCAAGAATCCATTTTGATTTATGTGCACATAACCATGCTTCCTTCATTCAGCATCATTGGCCTTGCACAAAATGTTATGAAAACACTAAATCCAGAAAATCATAATTTTCCAGGAATACTATCTCCAAAATTTTAACAAAATTCATAGAGTTTCATAATTGAGTTCCTAAACATAATCCAGGATTTCAGCACTTCCTCAAATAATTTGCCTAGTAAATTTTTCATTATTCAGATTTAAGACAATGTAATTTTGAAAATTCCTTGAGAAATAATCCATGGAATTTTCTACCAACATTTACAGAGATTTGAAATGACATAACGAGTGAACCTCCAGAGTTTCCTAATTTATTTCCAAGTTTTAATCATGAAAATTTCATAAATACACAAGTGTGCCATAAGGCAAAATAATCAAAATCATGAGAATCTTGATGCTAGAAGTCCTAAGATTTTCTAGGGTGGTGCATTATACCATAATTAGGGTGTGTACAAAATTTCAGAGGCTAACTCTAAGCCATTTGGGCTAAATACACGAAATCATTTTTGCTATTGGCACACATATTCTCTTTTTGGTAGAGGCATGCAATGGAAATTTACCTTACCTACAGAGATCCATTTGGTCTCAAATTTTAACCACAGCCTACACTTGGCTAGATAAGAGTGACACCCAAATTTGGGGTCAGTTGGAGCTATATTCTTCCATAAATGTCATTTATTTTACATATTTTGATTAAAAACTTAGAAAAATCATCACCCAAAAATCTGATTTTTGGGTGCAAGCTAGGTACAGGTCACATGCATGCATGGCCTAAATTTCAAGTCCATCAGACTTATATTTTAGGATATATATCCAAAATGATTTCTGTTTTCTATTTTAATCATCCTCACTAAAGTGAGCGTTGTGGGTCCTACATTGATCCAAATGGTCTAATTTAACATTCAAATGAAAGTAGACATCAAGGCCTACAATAGTTATCTCAGGCAACTTCTCCTAAAAAGGCCACTAAGGGCCTCAAATTTCTGTATAAACATACAAGAGAAAGTGTGACATTTATTTCATTTAATTAAGCTAACATGGTCTGCATTTATCATAATTAGAAATCAAGGGCCAGGATTTCGTCTCCTAACTCTAGCCGACAGCCTGGATTTGCCCGACCTGGGCCACCTTCCTCCTTGATATCCCGGCCATCCACGGCCCACCTCTGCCGGCCACCGCCTCCACCACCTTCGTTGAGGTGGTGGCTAACGCCAGGCGGCGACACGGCAGCCGGAGACAGCCTCTCCGGCGATTCCAAGCGGGAGAAAGAGCTCGAAAAATCTCCCTCAAGCTCACATGGGATCGGGCTCAATTGAGCCTGATTTCTCTCCTAAATGGACCTAGATACTAGCACAGAGGGAGAGGGGGAGAAACCGGACCTGAAGTAGGGCTTGACGGTGAGTGTTGTGTCGGTGCGGCATGGTGGCGGCGAGCTCTGGCAATCCTGCTCAATTCCTCGATCCTCCAGTAAAAGATCCACTCACAGTGGCTATTCTGACTGCTTGGGCCTCTCTGAAGCTGATGGTGGACTTGAATGAAGGAGATAAGGGCTCTAAGTGCAAGCCCCACTAAAGCATGGCTCGGTCAAGCTTTGGTTGCTCCTCCCAGCTGCCAAGTGGCACTCAGTCAGCATAAAACGATTGGGAATTGATGTGGGGGCTCAGGGAAGGCTTTGGGCAGAGGAATGGAGGGCCACATGGCACTGTTTCAACAAGAATTCGGCTGGGAGTTAATGTGGGGCTCAGGGAATGCTTTTGGCAGAGGATAGGAGGGCCACATGGCAAGCCCTCCCCGTTTTCTTCCTTGTCCTTAATGGAAAAGTGGGGAAAAGACCCTTTTACCCCTTTGCATGTCACTGCATGTTGGGAATAGGGGGCAGGCTGGTCATTAGGTATAGGATCACTATTTGTGTCTAAGACTTAAGAAAATTCAAGTTTTCTGTGTTCGACGAATCTCTAGTCTGCGTTCGACGAACGCCTTCCTGGGTTCGACGAACGACGTTATCAACTCGACCAGTCTGCGTTCGACGAACGCCTTCCTGGATTCGACGAACGCCTTCCTGGGTTCGACGAACGGCGTGTTTCAGTTCGACCAGTCTGCGTTCGACGAACGCCTTCCTGGGTTCGACGAACGGCGAGTTTCAGTTCGTCGAACGCCTTCCTGGGTTCGACGAACGATGTTCTCAGCTTGACCAGCCTGCATTCGATGAACGCCTTCCTGGGTTCGATGAACTCAACATTCAGTTTGACCTAAGTTGACTTGAATCCTATAGTAGACCACATGTGAGTTCATTCAACTCAATGTGTCCTAAGGTCACTACCTAGGCCCAACTCACATCACCCACCACTTGTCTCACCCTAGTTGGAGTTAAGGGGGTCTAGTAGGAAATGGGATGTTACACTGCAAGCCTGGTGGAGGCTACGAGCCCGGTGGGGACTGCGAGCCTGGTGGAGGTGGCGAATCCAGAAAGGGCGGCGAACCCGGTGGAGTGGCGCACCTCCCGGGCGTCGCAAGGAGGTCCTCTGCAAGGGACACAAAATTCAGTTATGGAAGTCGCGAACAAGGTGATGCCGGAATCTCACCAGGTCGCGGCGAGGGAGTCAGGTTGAGGACGTCTATGTTGGTGACCACCGAATTGTTTCCTCCGGGAGGAGGAAGGCGAGTACCGTCCAGAGTCTCGCTCGCAAAGACTCCCGCCAGAGACGCACTCTAAAGATTGATGTGTTAGTACAAAAATAGGGGAGAATGGCGTGCGAGGCCAAGTACCTGTCCAACGAGTGCGGGATCATGCAGCATCCCCCTGAGGGGGGACCCTCCCGTCCCGAGGTGTCGCTGCACCGCCTTCGCTTTGTTCATCTTGGGGAGGGACGGGGGAGTCCTCTGGGCGTCCCAGGGGGTAAGCCGAGTTGTGACGAAGCGCCCCATCGCGCGGGACGCTACCAGGCGATCTTGGGCTTCTTCTGTGAGAGGCATCTTTGACAAATGCGGACGCGAGTAGCGAAGGAAAGGAAGGAAACAAAGGGTCGCTCATCACCCAGAGCTGTTGGTATTTATAGCGCTGGGGATGGGGCCCACCAAAGATTAGTGCCAGTTCATCCTCGCCCGGCGAACACAGAGGGTTGGATGTTTCTTCACGAGCTTAGCATAATCTCACGAAGAGCGGGGATTGTGTACAACCCAGTGTTCGCCGACCCACGGAGAAATCAATCACAGTCAATTCAGGGAGTACTCGCCAATTCGCGGCAAGCACCCTGCCAGGGCAAGGCGAGGCGAATCAGGGATCTCGCTCGCGAGTAGCGAGCGGTGACGGCATAATGTGTTTTAAAGGACCGCTCTGGGGTGCATTTAGCTTGAGCGAGTCAGGTAAGGTCTCACAGAGCCAGTCTGGCGAGGCGAGTGGAGGCTCGCCTCTACTCGCAAGAGGAGTCTCGCGAGCCCAGCTCGCAAGGAGATTGGCGAGTGGCGCCTTCATGGACCACTCGTCCAGTGGGGGTTGCAGGTGAATTTACCCTGATACCCTTGGTGGACTGTTAGCAGGCCAATTTGGGGTGCGTATAGCAAAACCAAAAGGTGGAATCCCGCTATTAGCAGACCCGTATAGAAAGGCTATAAATAGACCCTTTGGGACACCTTTGGAGAGCATTCTAGATCTTTGCTCCTCCTCGGGATCCCTTTGGTTAGCTCCTCCAGCTCTCCAAGGTCCCTGGCTACAGTCTTGGCTTGGGAGGAGAAGCACTCAAAAGATCTTCCGGGTGTGTGGTGGGACCTCCACATTGTTGTTAAGGGTCGTGTATTTCGTTCTAAGTCTTTGGTCAGGTTCCTCCGTGGGATCAGTAAGCGCTAGCTACCCCCTTCGCAGGGGTCTGAACTCCTCGTTGGGCCAAATACTGGTTCCAACATTTTTTTCTCTAAAGAATTTTCTAGATGCTTTCTCAGGTTACCATCAGATCCGCATGCACCCTCCCGACGTCAAGGATGTCTCTTTCATCACAGGGGATGGGTGCTACTGCTACAAGATGGTGCCTTTTGGGCTACAAAAAGGCAGGGGCGACAAATCAGCGGATGATGGACATGGTCTTCCGAGAACAGAAGGGGGGAATGGCATGCGAGTCCAAGTACCTGTCCATCTAGAAAGTGAGTAATATTACTGATTCCTCGAAAAACATGGAGCGAAGATACCTAAAACTACGACGTTGTTCACTAGATAAGCTACACGATTCTTTGATTTTTATCAAAACGATTCTTCATGTCTATCCTCAAACATGAGCACTCCTACACACATGAGACAACCTTTCATCCAACCACACAAAATGAGTAAAAATCCATATGCTTACATGAAATTAACACATACGAGGGTTTTGGCGAATGAGATGATGAAGATAAGGAGAGAGACGAAAGACTACTCCTCGAATCCTTGTGAGTCCACCGAGTCGTCAATATGTTTCCTCTTACAGTCCTTGGGTACGCCCGGGGTAGAATAGCCATTACCTGATCCAATTTTTATTGAAACCAAATCCTCTCCTATTTTCATTAGCGACTCTACTGAAAAACAAAATTCTAATCTTGTTGATGAATATTCGCAGGAAGTGCTTAAGGAGCCTGAATCTGAGATGAATTGCATTAAGGAGGAAACTCTCCCTTGTGTGGAGGAAATTATGGCTCTGTTTGGCGCAGTGGTGGCGTCGACTTTCCCACTTGGTCAATCGGAAGATCAATTAATTATTTTTTTTATATAGGAATCGTAAGGCACACATTATTTGTTAAACATTTATTTAGTCGATTAGCATAAGTGTCTTGACTAATGTGGGTGTCAATGGGAGTCATGGAGTGCACACATTATTTTGCAACATGCTTACTTCCATGCACTACGTCATTTACAACTTTCATAGATAGACCATAAGATGAGATTTATGTAATGGTCCCATTATGCCTTTGTATAAAGACAATTTCTGTTAATATTTATCCAAACATAAATATGTACACAATGGAAAACATAAATAACAGATGTAGAGTTGCATTAAGAGCTCAATAAATGTCAAAACTAAGTACAGACGGGAATAGCAGAAATTGAGAATTAGGAGCTATCTTCAAGACCCATGCTTTTAGTATGTCCCTAAATGGTCTTTGGAGGTAGTCCTTTCGTGAATACGTCTGCGACCATGAAATCTGTATGTACGGATTTAATGACAATTTTCTTTAATCTAACATCTTGTTTCAATGACAGATATTTAAGGTCCATGTGTTTTGCTCCCTTAGATAACCTGTCATGTTTTGAGAAAAAGATTGCGGCTTCATTGTCACAGTAAAGAGTTAGAGGCTGAGATATGAAACTCAAAGCTCCAAATTGAGTGACAAAATTACGCAATCATGCTCCCTGAATAGCAGCCTCATAACATGCCACGTACTCAACCATCATGGTGGATGTGTAAAGCAATTCAGATTTCTAACTTTTCCATGATATTGCATCTCCACAGAAGAGATACACATAGCCAAGAGTGCAATGTCTGGTGTCAGGACATCCTCCAAAATCTGAGTCTGAATAACAAGTCACCTGTGGGTGTCCTGATTTTCTGTATGTGAGCATATAATTCCTTGTTCCCTTCAAATATCTCGGCACTTTCTTTGCAGCTTTCCAATGAGCGATTCCTGGGTTACTTTGAAATCTACCTAGCATGCCTACGACATGACTAATGGCAGGTCTGGTACAGACCTGTGCATGCATCAAACTCCTCCCTATAAGAGAAGCATAAGGATATTTTTCCATTTCTTTACGTTCCAAGTCATTATTTGGGAACTGCTCAAGATCAAGCTTATCTCCTTTATGCAGTGGAACATGGTTAGAATTGAAGAACATGCCATCATGCCAAATCTCTCTAGAACTTTGTCAATATATCCTTTCTGAGACAATCCCAAAATTCCAAGTGACCTGTCACGGAATATTTCTATTCCTATCACGTGGGAAGCCTCGCCCATATCTTTCATTTCAAAGTTCTAAAAAAGATAAGTCTTGGTTGCATGTAATAAACCAAAATCACTACTAGCCAATAATATGTCATCGACATACAGAACCAAAAATATGAACTTACTCTCACTGATCTTAAGATATATGCAAGGGTCAACTATGTTTTCTTTGAAAACGAAGTCAGTAATGATTTCATAAAACTTTAGATACCATTGCCTTGAAGCTTGTTTCAATCCATATATTGATTTCTTAAGTTTGCATACCATGTCATCCTTGCCTTCAATTATGAAGCCTTCAGGTTGACGCATATAGACTTTCTTTTCCAAGTCTCCATTAAGAAAAGCGGTTGTCACATCCATTTGGTGTAACTCGAGGTCATAATGAGCTACTAGTGCCATGATAATTCTAAGATAATCCTTGATATAGAGAAAAGGTCTCAGTATAATCAATACCTTCTTTCTGATTGAAACCTTTGGCAACAAGTCTGGCTTTATGTCGTTCAATTTTGCGTCTACGGTCGCGCTTGGTCTTGAAGACCCACTTACAGCCAACTGGTTTGTGTCCTTGAGGCAATTGAACTACTTCCCATACTTGATTTTCAACCATAGATATCAACTCATCCTTCATGGCATCAATCCATTTACTAGAATTAACATCTTTAATTGCTTGTGAGTAAGAAATTGGGTCTTTAATTTTCCTTTCTATAGATTCTACTTGGTAAAGCATATAATCATCAGAAATAGTTGATCTCCTTTGTCTCTGAGACCATCTTAATGTTGGTTCCTCTGATGCTTCATCGACATGTTCATTAACGATAATCTCGTTATGGAGTTGTTGATCATTTATTGGGTTCTCCTCATTGTTAATTGGCTCAACAACGGGAGGGTTCCCAACGTCTTTTGGAATAAAGGGTAAAGGGATAAGTACCCTAATTTCCTGAATGATCACATCTTGAGTTTTGTTACTCCCACTGAATTCGCCATTCTCATAGAATCTAGCATTACCAGTTTCAACAATTCTCGTACTATGGTTAGGGCAGTATAACCTAAATCCCTTGGACTTTTCTGGGTAACCTATAAAGTAACCACTGATCGTTTTAAAGTCTAATTTCTTTTCATGTGAGTTGTAGATTCTAGCCTCGGCTGGACAACCCCAAATTTGGAGATGTCTTAAACTAGGTTTCCATCCTTTCCACAGCTCAAAGGTGTCTTTGAAACTGCCTTACTGGGAACCCTGTTTAAGATATAAACAGCTGTGCGTAGAGCATCCATCCATAAGGATATATGTAAGATAGCATGACTCATCATGGATCTAACCATTTCAATGTACGTACGATTTTGCCTTTCAGCTACACCATTTTGCCATGGAGAACCAGGCGTTGTGTATTGGGCAATAATTCCTAGTTTTTGGAGAAGTTTTGCAAAAGGTCCGAGATGTTGTCCTGTTTTGTCATACCTACCATAAAACTCGCCACCTCTATCTGACCATATGATTTTCACTTTCCTTTCTAATTGCCTTTCGACTTCAGTAATGAACACTTGTACAACATCCACAGCTGAGATTTGTCATGCAACAAGTACAAATAATAGTAATGTGAAAAATCATCAATAAAGGTAATAAAGTATTTTTCTCCCTCAGAGGTTGGGACATCAAAAGGTCCGCAAATGTCTGTATGAATTATTTCAAGAAGATGGGTACTTCTTGTGGCTCCTTTCTTTGTGTGTTTTGTTGTTTTTCCTTTAATACAATCCACACATACTTGAGTATTAGTAAAATCTAGATCCGGATGGACTCCATCTTTTACCAATCGTTTGATTCTTTCACTGGATATATGACTCAGTCTTTTATGCCACAAGAAATAAGGGTCGTTTTTAGATGACTTTCGTTTTGTTTCGACATTAGAATGCATGGTGAGATTGGTTTCAGCAAATTGACCATCAAGATAAAACTTGTATAGACCATCAATCAAAATTCCAGAACCAATACGCTCAGAATTTTTAAATAAACTGAATTTACCATTTCCTACTTCAAAAGAGTAACCAACTTTATCAAGTGCGCTTACAGAAACCAGATTACGGGAAATAGACGGAACATAAAGAGTTTGACTTAAGTATAACTGATAATCGCTATCTAAAATAAAACGATAAGTTCCAATAACTTCCACTGGAGCTTTATCTTTGTTTCCCATGACGAGGAAGTTTTCACTTGGGTTTATGGTTTGGATCATAAGGAATCCCTGCATTGAATTGGAAACATGAATATTAGCACCAGTATCAATCCACCAAGTATAAGAAGAAACATAAGCGAGACTTGATTCGAAATGACTCACGAAACCCATTGGGTTACCTTTCTTTTCGAACCATTCTCGACGTCTAGTGCAGTCTACCTGAAAATGTCCAGGTTTCTTGCAGAATTTGCAGACATTTTCTTTCTTTTTCTTCTTGGGGTTTTGATTAGCCTCAATAGGTCCGGGTGGTGCCCTTTTCTGGCTTGGATTATGCTTTCTCCCAACTTTATTTCCAGCTCCTTGAATGAGATGCGCTACTTTAATACCTTGTTGACTCAACCTTTCCTCCTCTTGAACCAGTTTATTAGCCAACTCATTCACTGCCCATTTTTCTATAATAGTGTTGTAGTGAATTTGGAAAGGCTTAAATAGTCATCGACTTTTAAGCATTAAAGAGAGCCAAATTCCCAAATTCGTTAGCTTTGTTGCAAGGTTGGTCATCTCAATGAGAAAAGAGTCATCGACTTTCATTCCCAAATTCGTTAGCTTTGTTGCAAGGTTGGTCATCTCAATGATGCGCTCATGCATTGAGCGAGTGCCATCAAACTTCATGGTTGTATGTTCTGTCATAAGTTTCCCAGCAAGGGATTTGTTTGCAGTCTTAAACCTTTCTTCAATAGCCTTCATATAGTCCTTAGCATTCTCAGGTTTAGGAAGGGATGTTTTGATGTTGTTTGCAATGGTCATTCGCAGTAAACTGGTGCTCAACCTGTCAAACCTCTCCCAAGCATTAAAGAGAGCCTTTTCCTCATGTCCACTTGTATCAATTAGTGGATTTGGCTTTATCTGTAAGAAGAGCTATGTCCACTTCAAGTACACCCAAGGTGAACTCAACTTACTCTTTCCATTCTGAGAAGTTGGTTCCATTAAGTTTAGTGACAGATGTAGCATACGAATTCATATGAGTGGGTGGGTTAACTGCAAGAGAGATATTACAATAAGACTTACAAAAAAATTTATCAACGTACACATGCATAAAATATGAATATATATGCAACAAAAAATTTAGGCGCTCCTGTGGGTAGTCACCATAATTTCTTCACGTAATATCATCTAAAACCGCAATCTTTGAAGAGACATAGATGAGCGATGTTACTCATAATCAAGACAAGTAAGATATTTTTGGTCTACATATAAAAAAAACACTCGTTAATTATTGTTTCGACGTATGAATATAATCCACCTGTGGGTGATTAAATACTTCATGTGTTTGAACAAATAGAGAATATAAACATTATGACGGAAAATCATAAAATCAGAAATAGATCTGCGTTCGCCGATTATGGCGGAACAAAATTATCCTAATTAATGGATGATCATGTGTTCTAAAACCTGCCTCTGATACCACATGTTATATTTATTTAACATGAATCTTAGGATCGTGATCATGATAATCACATGCAAGATAGATTTGATGATTACCTCCAGACATCCTTATGCAGAGATTTTTCCGATCCCATTGCCTGATGTTGTTGCTGATTGAAGCTGAGATCTGTTCAAGAAGAGGTAGGTGAGTGATTTCAGTTTCTCTCGCCTTGCCTATAAAACTCTTATGTGCTGAATTCGTAATTAAAACCTTGTGATGGAGAAAGGCTTTTGTTTTATAGGTGGAGAGATGACTGAATTCCAATGAGCGTTTTCTTGAGTTCAGCCTTCCATTTAGGCTGAAATTATTATGAGCGTTTCCTTAAGTTCAGCCATTCATCAAGGCAGAAATTATTATGAAATATATCTCATAACCGTTTTGATTAGCATATCCTACAAAAATGGAATTCCTACAATGACCATAAATCTGAGAAAGGAAGAACGTGTGGTCCAATTATAATGGGCCCAAAGTAATTTTCTTACATGACGGTCAAACACGACGGTTATGAACAAAGGAATTTCATCCACTTTAATGTTCAGAATTAGTAATCTTTTCTCGGTGGCGGTCAAAACCTTTGTCATGCCAAACATACATTATGTGACGGTGACGTTTTTCTCCAAACTCATGGGAGCAAAACGCTCCCCCAAACAGAGCTTATATCTCAACAGGAGGAGGAGTTCCTGCTCGACACCGAAGCTCCTTGTGTTGTTTATGAATCCTGCACTACTAAAGTAAGAGAACCGAGGGAAGAAGAGCTTGGCTTCACCTGGATTAAGAATGTTGGTCAGCTTTTAATTTCGTTCGCCTGGATGAAGATGTGTATGAGAGGATCGAAGATGGCATTACCTTGCTAGATTGAAATGCGACGAAGAACCCATTTTCTCATTGTTAGTATCCTCTCCTTTTGAATCGAAATGGATTGTATTCATTTCACGATCCAGATTAATTCATGAAAGGAGCGAGCGCTCTTGTGAATATTATGTTTCGGGCGGCAGCCCGCCAGCCCGCTCGCCCCCGACCAAGCGCGATTGTACCCGGCCCACGACGGCGGGCTACGCCCATGACGCTCCGGGCTGCGCCCACATCAAGTTGGTTGTGCCCCACAACATATACATATTAGTACTCAAAATAACCGCACAAAAATTTTAATTAATATTTTATAATTTTTTTTTTTTCAAAAACATTTATATTTTAACAAAAAATCATTTTAAAGTAAGTATAAGAGGTCTAATGATTACCTACCATAGTAGGTGTAGGAGGTCTACTAAAAAACTTTTGAATTTTATGAATTTTCATAATCATTTTTATTATAGGGATATAAAGTAATTACATAAATAGTCATTATATTTTATGAATTTCTATTTTTTCATAATATATGTTAAGTCGTTGGAGTAAAAGAACGATGCTATATTTGACAATTTTGAACGTTGCACTAAAGACAACTTCTTGTATATAGTAGTTAAATATATATATATATATATACACACACAAGCAGCTCAGCACGGGCTTCGCCCGTGCTCGCTGACTCTTAGCGGGCTGTGCCCGTATTCGAGCGGGCTGTGCCCACATTCGAGCGGGCTGTGCCCGCATTCGAGCGGGCTGCGCCCGTAGTCGAGCGGGCTGCACTCGCATTCGAAATTACCCGGCCGGCGACGGCGGGCTTCGCCCACCCCCGGTGGGCTTCGCCCGCAACATATACATATAAGTGCTCAAAATGATCGTAAAAAAATATACATCAATACTTTATAATTATTTTTTTCAAAAATATTTATATTTTAACAAAAATCATTTTAAAGTGAGTTATTATATTTTGAAATTAGTTTTTGTAGGCCTAATGATAACCTACCATAATAAATTTAGGAGGTCTACTAAAAACTTTTGAATTTTATGAATTTCTATGTGAAATTACACAAATAGTCATTATATTTTATGAATTTTCTTTTTTTTATAATATATGTTAAGTCATTGGAGTAAAAGAATAGGGATATATTTGGCAATTTTCAATGTTGCACCAAAGGCAACTTCTTCTATATAGTAGTTAAAGATATATATATATATATATATGCATAAGGGCGTACGGGCAAGGGGCAAGGAGGTTTCAAATCGAAAAGTGATCAACATGAAAGTTGTAGATCTCGCGGAGACGAACAAATTTCATGTTGATCACTTTTTGATTGGGAGTTGTTTTGACCCTCGATTCGGGGCTCGTATATCTGGGGCGGCGAGATTGCTACCGTACACCTCCGAAATCTGATTTTCGGGCTCGCATTCGAGGGTCAAAACAGCTCCAAATCAAAAAGTGGTCAACATGAAAGTTGTTCGTCTCGGCGAGATCTACAACTTTCATGTTGACCACTTTTCAATTTGACCTCATTTTAACCCCCAAAACCGCCTGCCCGCCTACCCGCCTGCCCGCACCTAATGCTTGCCCGCATATGAGATATATCCTATATATATCTATACTATATTATAAAGAAATATCATTTTTGTGTCCATGGCAAGGTAAATAGGAACTCCATGGCAAAGAAATTGAGACAAAATCAGATCACAGTCATTGGATCTCAAATCAAATCAGAAAAAAGGCCTGCGAATAGCCAATTTTCCAAAAACCCAATCCCTCCAACCCAGCGAAATCACGTGCCCCCTCCCTCCCGTCCTTCCCACCCCCTTTTGTCCTGCCACCGGCGGCGGAGCCGCCGGCTAGCCGGCGTGAGGCCACCGGCAGGTTCGCCGGTCTCCGGCGAACCTGCCGGTGGTACTTCGCCGGGGCTCCGGCAGGGCCAACGACAGCGGTGGCGCCTCCGTTCGTCAAACGCAGAGTTCCGTCGTTCGTCGAACGCAGGTTCGCCGTTCGACGAACGGAGGCACTCCTGCGTTCGACGAACGGTGGTCATGACCGTTCGTCGAACGCAGGAGCGCCTGCGTTCGTCGAACGCAGGAATGCCACCATTCGTCGAATGCAGGTTCGTCGTTCGACGAACGGCGACACTCCTGCGTTCAATTAAACTTTGCTCGTCCAAATAAAAATTAGTAAATTACAATCGTAGAGTCGTAAGCGTGTGCACGACGCGTTCAATTATCTCCTAAATTCATTGCGTCCATCTCGTCTTTTATCTCCTCCGAGCTATCCTCTAATGCCGTTATGTGTTGTTTCCTCTTCGTAGCATCCAAATAGTCCTTGTAGCATATGCAAATTTCCAGTGATTCTTCGTTAAGCCGACTCCTCCGCTCGTTTAAAACCTTGCCACTAAGAGAAAAAGCAGACTCCGAAGCTACTGTACTAGCTTGGATAGTTAGTAAATCACGGGTCATATATGCCAAAATAGGATAGGTATTAGCTTTACCTTTCCACAAATTTAAGAGATCGAAGTTTTCGATCTCCTCCGTACTCATAAAATCGCGAAATTGTGTTTTCGTATATAATCCAAATTCATTTAAACTACTAGATGTGCACGCTTTTTTCCTAGAAGCTAAATTTAAAATTTTATTTTTAAAAACATCCTTCGTTCTTAGTTGCGCGCTTTCTTCTCGGGGTCGCGAGCCGTATAAGTTATCGTAATAATTATAACATTCGGTAAAAAAAGTATTAAATTTTGAAATACTAACGGGATCATCCTCATCATAATTTATATTTAAGTTTAAATTAGTATTTATTTCGTCTATCAAATTTTCTATGCCTTCAACGCTGAATAGTGGGTTTAAAGCGGCGGCGCAAGAAAACATGGGAGGCATTTCTCTAAAATATTTTAAAAAAATTTCTTCCATTATATTAATTAGAGGAAGCCACCCGTCGTGTTGCCTAAAATAGCTAAATTTTGTGTGATATGTACAAAATTTTCAATTACTAGCGCGCTAGTCGGATAATGCACGCCCGATAAAAAAATAGTCACCCTATAAAAACATTTTAGTAAATCCATATAATGTGATAATATAGACCAATCATCGTCGGTCAAAGTATGCGTAATATTTAGTAAACTATAATATTCCATAAGAAGTTGTTTTTGTTGGAACGCTCTTTTTAACATTTTATAAGTTGAGTTCCATCTAATAGGCATATCAAATTGAGGTTTTAAAAAAAAAATTCCTTGTGCGTTAGCAAATTTTTTAAAATCTTGAGCTCGTTGCTTAGTGCAATAGATAGTTTTGAGCATTTCTCGGATTTTAGAAATATAGACTTCCATAGCCTTTAAACTATCTTGTACCACTAAATTTAAGACGTGACAAACACATCTAGTGTGAAAAATGCGCCGTCTAGCATTAGTTTTAAATCGCGTTTTAACCACTTAATTGCGACGGTATTATTAGTGGCGTTATCAAAAGAAATACTCATTATTTTATCTTTAATTTTAAATTCCCGCACACATTTCATAATTACTTGATATATAGCTTTACCCGTGTGTGGGAATTCAAAACCTGCAAACCAAATTACGCGTTTATTTTGCTCCCATGAAACGGGATCAATCCAATGACACGTGATATACATATACGCTAATCCTAATCTTAAGTTACTAGTTCAAACGTCGCTCGTTAAACTCACCCGTCCCTCAAAATTTTCAAAATAATTTATAAGTTCTTGTTTTGCTTCTAAATAAAATTTAAGGGCGTCGCGCCTAAGAGAGGATCTACTAACATTTTGATATTTAGGATGAAGCCCTTGATGTATGTACTCGGACGAATCCTCATTGTCGAAGGTGCTGAATGGCAACCCACGTCTGATGACGAACTTCGTCTGCAACTCTCGTTGTCGAAGTTGATCGTACGTCCAAATTTGGCCTGCTCCTGAAATTTGGGATTGACTTGACTCGGGAGCTTGTTTCGAAATGCAAGACTTAAGGTGTCTTGCTAGCGTCGAGTTGCCGCTGATTGCTAGCAACTTTGAGCATAATTTGCATCGCGCCTTCTTTTCGGTGCCGACTATAACCATATCGAAATGCTCCCAAATAGCCGACGTACGATGGTGCTCCACCACCTCAGGCGTACTTTGAGAAGACGACGATGGCGTTGAGGAAGACGATGCCATTAGATGAGAGAGAGTGAGAGAGAAGGAGTGAGAGAGAGAGAAAGTGAGAGAGAACTAGAGAAGTGAGAGGGGGGGTTATTTATAAGATTTTTTTTTTTTAAATAAAATAATATTTTAATTATTTATAAATATTAAAAAATAATTATAAAAACCAACGGCTCTTATTAGAGTCGTTGGCATGCCATGTGGCCAACTGCTCTAATAAGAGTCGTGGGCCGGCTCTTAATAAGAGCCGTTTTTAACGGCTCTTATTAAGAGCTCGGGCCGAGCTTTAGCCCGGGTCGGGCTTTGTCCGGCCCGGGCTAGGGCAAGCCCGATATCCGGTTTTTGCCCGGCCCGGACCGGGCCGGGTACCGGGCCGGGCAAAGACCAGCATTTGGGGCCCTTTAAGGGCCCCGGGACCGGCCTTGGCCCGGGTCGGGCTCCTCCCGGGCCGGGCATCGCCGGGCTTTTTCGGGTCGGGCTCAGGCCGGCCCGATGAGCCCGGTTTTTTTGGACAGGGCTGCTTTTAGTTGTATATATTTAATTTTATACATATAAATAAAATATAAAATTATACCTACAAATAAATATAATATGTTATATATATTATACATATATTTATATAATTATTTTTTATAAAAATACATAAGTCATCGCAACAATTATGTATAAGTAAAAACTATTTGACTTGATATCATAAATAGTTTCATGGCTGGTTGATTTAAGCTCTTCCTCTTATCTTGAAGGTCACAGGTTCAAAACCTGGCAGTCGCAACATTTTAAAAAATTAAATTTTAAATTGTTCATCACCAACCGGGCGGGTTTCCAAAACCCGCTCCGGTTCGCCGGTCCGCAGTCCGCCTGGTTCCACGGTTCCTAGGTTGTTCGCGGAAGAAGCGGGTTGATAACCTAGACCGGACCGACTGGTCGTCCAGTCAGCAATTCGACCAATCGGACCGTCCGGTCCGGTTTTCAAAAGCTTGGGTGTGCATACCTCGAGCCCTAAAGCAATAACCAATTGATTTTAAGGCTTCGTTATCATAGAATGTATGTTTGGCAAGACAGGTTATGACCGCTACCAAGAAAATAAACTAGTTTTGAGCATAAAATGCAAGAATTTTTTTACGTGAGATCAGGCATAGGCTTCGTTTGGAGGGGTGGTGGCGGTCGTGAACGCGGTGATCATGAACTTTCGTTCGTGAACACCCTCCCTCACCAAAAAAAATTCATGAATTTTATGCTCAAAACTAATTTATTTTCTTTATGGCGGTCGTAAACTTTATCTTGTCAAACATACATTCTATGATAATGACGTTTTTGACCAAACTCATCGGAGCAAATAAGCCACGCTAAACAAAGCTTAAGTCTCACCATTTACCGTGGATGTTGAGCTTAACAATGGGCGCATATCACCCAATTTAATGACCAAAGAAACATGTGTTGTTAATATATTCTCAAATTGAGAAAATTTGTATTGCCTTGTGTACTCGTTATAAATCCCGAGCCCCTTCACCCACAATCAATTAGTTTTAAGTTGGACGTATTGGTTCCCACATGATATTATAGTGAACAAATTCCAGCAATCCATTCATACAAACAAAAAAAAAACCAAGCGTTGGAGGCTACAAAACCCGTCGCTCCATGGATCCCGTGTTGAAAACATAATTCCGCGCCGAACAACTCATGCTCCCATCCGCGCTTAATAAAGTTCTTGAGGTTTTGCACCTGCAACCAATTGATTTCTATGATCGGTGCAGTTTGATATAACATTCAGGTCATAATAGAGCATCGGATTCGTCGTAATGAGCTATTTTTGCCCCAAACTGCCTCCTCATAACACGCGCCCGTCCTTTCCTGCACCTCCATCCAATAGATTTTCGGCGGGATTCTGTTTTCATTTTCCACCTGAAGCATTTCTGACAGAGTAAGATGTGGTCACTCTGCCCTCCTTCGAAGTTCTCGACCAATTCACTTCTGAACTCTCTGCATGCTGCATCCCAGAACTGATCGTCTCCACAGAGATGGCCGAAATAGTATTTAGGATTCGTGTAGAAACTAGAAGATGGAACTGACCCGGTGAGGTTCAACGGTCGAACAAGTTTAACAAATTCATGTATCTCGCGGAAACACGAGTGGTCGGAATACCGGACCGAATAGATGAATGGGTTGATCTTTTTTGGAGGGATATGGACGCAGTTCCCCGGCTGGATCTTACCGTTTAGGGCCGTTTGATCGTCTTCCTCGACGAATCTGGTGCGCCATGGAAGTCCAGAAGGCAGAATTCCGATGGTGGGGTGCAGTGTGTTGAGCAATGCAAGAGTTTCATGGGTAAGACTTTGTCGGGGAACCGCCCGAACCCTTGTTAGACTTGTGTTCGTAGTGAAATTGTCGATGTACCCCAGAAGGTGCATGGTCTTCAAGCGCTCCGGCCATACCCAAATCTAGAGAGAAAGAGAAAGAAATGTATGAGTCAGGGAAAGTAAAAGAATGGCCTGCAAGTGCTCGCATTGAATTTTTTGGCGGCAAGGAACTGAGTAGAATTCTTAATGCATTACAAGTTTACAACACATGGATCTAGATTGCATTTGAATTTTCTAGCCATTTATTTTAAGGTTTTAGGGTTGTCATGCAAAATAATTGACAAGGATTTCCCACTTTCTTTAAGATTATTCCTTTTTCAGGCATCATGCTTTATTTTATTGGGCACATTTCAATAATTACTATTGTAGTTTCAAAGTGTAGCTCAACTTAGGCGCAAGTTGCGTTTAGCCGGTTCATGAGCTCGATGAGACGGCTAAAAAAAACTTGACTTCAGCTCTTCTGCGAGTCGAGCTCAAACCGTCTTTGTTCATTAGCACACGAGCCGACTCACAAGCATTTTATAAAAGTTATTTTTTAGAATTTCAATAAATATGTAGGAAACATGTCCAGTGAGCAACTCAAGCTTGAAACCTATAGATATCGAGCTCAAGCTATGAGCTTGCGAGGGCTAGATCTTGATTCATCCGCACCCCTAACTTGGCCTCCCTCTCCACTCTCTTCCCAATCACATTGTCTCTTGTATTCACCGCCTACCACGTATTCTCTATACAATCCTAATCAACCATAAGAACAATACACAGCCGAATAAAGGAGAAAGCAGGCAAACCAAAGTAAATTCAAAGAATGAAGAATTACTAGCTTAGCAATCCATGAACTTGAAGCCATCAATTTTAAATATCATACAAAAATATGATGCCTTCTTTTTCGCTGTGAAGAACGAACACTCAGACAAGATACAAACACGCTATGATACAGATGCGGGACACAACAAAAAAAACAGGACATGATACTCCATGGATGTAGGATACCGAGCAGATGAGTGATGATGAACCATTAGAAACTAGCACGAGGTACGTACACAAAATGAGGGCACGGCATGATATGAACATGGGAAACGAAATGATCATAAAAACTCTAATTTAATCATAGTTACATTTTGTTTTTTTGTCAGCATATAAAATTAGAATCGGATAATCCTTAGCACTAACGGAGGGTGCATTTTCTTATAGATCTAATGACGCCGGGCGAATGCAGTGAACGAAACCTAAGGAAAGACTGGTGGAGCGATGGTGGTGGAATGTCATGAAGGCTTAGGTATGATGCAATGCACATTCAAATATATTCTGATGAATAATTACAATTAGCACCGATATTATTGAAGAATAACGCAAACAACTTGTTATGGCTTCCGATTGTGAGTGAGTGTGAAATCGGGAGCGGGAGAAGTCCCGGAGAGGATTCTCACAACATTTCATTGACCTAGCCATCCCAATGGTGAGGAGACAACGGGTGCCGAGCTCGGACGAGAAAGAGAAAAAGAAAGAAGGGAGTCTTGCTCAATCCTAGCCCTAACTTAGGAAGAGGAGAGCATGAGAGGAGACGAGGAGACTGAAAAGAGAAATTAAGATTTAATTCATGCATAATGACCCCCTTACTCAATTAGGTAATTCGGGGTCCGGGGAAAATGTTCAAAACATTACAACTACGCCCCTCATTCGGGTAGGAAGTGAACTTCCCCGAGTCCCCGGTCACATGTCGGGATGCACCCGAGTCAACAATTCACTTCGTCGTTCCAGAAGGATGAGCATACATAGCATGAGATGACCCCTCAATGGCGTCTCCAGTTTGCCTCCTCTTGAGACCCTCCATCTTGCTCATTAGACTCAGAAGAGTCTGCTCCTCCTCAGTGTAAATAACACCAGCTTTCTCATCACATCCACTAATGTCAAGATTTGCACGATAGCCACATCTGCCACCACGACCCTAGCCCCATCCACGACCACGTCCACGACCACCAAAATCCCCTACCTTGGGTGGTCTGGGGCAAGCATTCACTAGTTGACCTGTCTCACCGCAGTTGTAGCACCATCGTGTGTCCTCTCGTGGTCTTGAGATACCCGAGTCAGTAGCCGATAGCGCGGACTTTATGACAGCTGAATCTCCCATCCCCGCCTGGAGTTTGAACCGGGTCTCCTCCTGAATCATGGTCGAGATGGCCTCCGACAGATTGGGGATCTTCGTACCTGACATAAGTAAGGCTCTCCTCTGATCGAACCGTTCATTTAACCCTTTCAGGAACCTCATGGTCCTCTTTTCTACTATAATCTTAGACGTCTTACACTGTGGGTCACTGAAACGCATACCACCAGAAGCATGGTCATAGTCCACCCATAGTCGTTCTAACTCTGATGCGTACTCCTGCACAGTCTTCTCACCTTGAACCGTGTCATCAATTTCTCTCATCACCTGGAAGACCCTGAGAGTGTTCCCCACTCCATCATATGTGCTTCGCAACCTGTCCCAGACCTCCATGACTGTCTCCAGACCATCAACCGTGGCAGCAATCGATGGGACAACCGAGCTGAGAAGCCACATGAACACTGTCATGTGGGTTAATTCCCACTCATCTCCTACAGTTGGGTTCTCTGGCTTCTTCAACTCCCCTGTCAGGAAACCCCCAACTTTTTGCGATGTCAAAGTCTTCCTCACGCGGCGCGACCAACCCAGATAGGTGGTCGGTCCATCGATCTTCAGGTCAACTGGTGGAAGGTCCAACTTCACCAGTCTGGGTGATGAACCCAACAGCTTCAACAAAGTAACCACCTCTGCCGGGTCCAACTTCTTGAGGTCGTCCTCCATCCTTCCGTCGTCGTCGCTTACTAGAGCCCACACCACTCAAGCAAACACAGGCCCCTTAGCTGAATCTCCTCCAGAAATCTTGGAGGCAAAGCTGCAGTTGAAGACAAGGAGCGCAAGCTGCCTTCGTCAAGTGGATTGGTGCCCCAAAAGCACGAAGATTACAGTTGAAGACAAGAAGTGCAAGCTGCCTTCGTCGAGTGCCTTCCGTTCGTCGAGTATCGTTCGTCGAGTGTAGCTCCCGTTCGTCGAGTGCAGCTCCCGTTCGTCGAGTGTCTCCAACTCCACGAGAACCAGCGACGAGAACGCCAACTCCAGGTCGAGTGTCGTCGAGTGTTCCCAGCCTCTTCGTCGAGTGTCTCCAACTCCAATGGCGAGATCTGATCGTCGACGAAGCTCCAACCACGGGTCGACGCGAGAGCTCCACGCTCAGTCGTCGAGAGCTCCACGCTCACCGCACCAGTCGTCGTCGAGAGCTCCATCGCACTAGTCGTCACCGCACCATCGCACCAGTCGTAGTCGAGAGCTCCACGCTCACCGCACCAGTCGTCGTCTGGAGCAGCGACGATTCGTTGTCGATGCTTTAGCGACAACGAGGACCAGCGTGAGAGAACCAGCGACGATTCGTTGACGAGGCTTTAGCGACAGCGAGGACTCCACGGGATCGCTGAGGGAGCGTGAACGATCGTCGATGCTCCAGCGGCTCCCTTCCCCCCCCCCCCCCCCCCCCTGATACAAGTATATATACCCAAAGGTTCTTCATTACTAAATACACAACAAATACTTCTTTATAGACACACCAACAGACACAAAGCGATTTCCAATCGACGTACACGCATGGAGTTATTTTATGCACCTCTGAGAACTAATTTAGGTATTTGCCATCAAGCTTATATCTGTTGGATCTTCTTCTATGGTAATTCCTAATTATTTTTTTAATGTTGGGAATGTTAGTTACCTTTTACGATAATTCTACTTATTGTAACCATGGATAATTAAGCATGAGATTAATGTTTTTTAGTTTTGTGAAACTCCTTTTATTAAGTAGATTTTCTAAGAACAACTCCTTTTATTAAGTAGATTTTATGAGAACTGTCGTTGTTGACTGGATCTCTTTCGACTCTCACTCTCTTAGTTTTCTCTTTCGACTGCTTACGAGTTTTCCTCTGCTCTTTGCATTTGCTTTATCAAGTGAAAGTTCGGGCGCTTGGTGCTTCTTCGATGCCCAGCACACAACAAATTTTTCGAGATCTAACCGGGTGTTGTACCTTAAAGAAGTGAGCATCGGTTGAAAGATCTGTCAGAGAGTGGTGGAACTTCTTTAGGACAATGATCGCACAACCATGCTCGATTTCGTAACTTTTTTATTTCTGCATTTTATTTAGTATAGTACATATCATGTTTTCCTTTAAAAAAAATAAAAAATTATAATATTTTCAAGTGGAAAATTATTTCGTTCTCTCTCTCTCTCTCTATAAATATATATATATATTTATATATACGAGCAGCTCCGCACAGGCTTCGTCCGTGCTCACTGACTCTTAGCGGGCTGCGCCCACATTCAAGCAGGCTGCGCCCGCATTCTATAGTACCCGGCCGGCGACGGCGGGCTTCGCCCGCCCCCGACGGGCTTCACCCGCAACATATACATATGAGTACTCAAAATGACCGTAAAAAAATATACATCAATATTTTATAATTATTTTTTTCAAAAATATTTATATTTTAACAAAAAATCATTTTAAAGTAAGCCATTATATTTCGAAATTAGTTTTTGTAGGCCTAATGATAACCTACCATAGTAGATCTAGGAGGTCTACAAAAACTTTTGAATTTTATGAATTTCCATAATTATTTTTCTTCTAAGGATATGATGTAATTACACAAATAGTCATTACATTTTATGAATTTCCATTTTTTTATAATATATGTTAAGTCATTGGAGTAAAAGAATGAGGATATATTTGACAATTTTGAATGTTGCACCAAAGACAACTTCTATATAGTAGTTAAAGATATATATATAGACACACACAAACACACATCTATTTCCAACAGAACGCTGCCTCCTACGGACCGGCATTCGTGGTTTTCAGAGTGCAGGTCATGTTGTAGGCCTCCCCGATTGGAGCTTGTCGTGGATTGGTGTATCGGTTGGGGTGGCAGACGCATGTGATCGATGTGAGCGGTCGGGGTCGTGAAGGAAGTGAGCGAAAGGCATGTTGCTAGGCTACCTGGGCAGCTTTGTTGACCATCATCTTTGGGATGGGTTCCATGACCTGAGTGAAGGCAAGACTGTCTTCGTCCATGGTTGCTAGATTCTCTTGGGTGCTGCTCGGAGATGGTAGCAGCGGAGGCTAGGCGTTGGTAAGCTCGATTTGAAGGCTAGGAACTCAGACGACTGGGGAAGATGCGGGGAAGTGTTGTAGGGGGGCTGGGGAGCCCATCGAAGGTGCATGTGGGTCGATCGACCGACTGAAAGAGTATTGAGAGCTAGAAGTTCGAGCGGCAGCAAGCGCTGGAAGTATCGAGCGTTGGGAGTATCGCCTTCGACAAGGTGAGCTGAAGTATGCGTTGGAAGGAGGCCCGCAGTACGTTGATTGGGCTCTAGACCTGTAAAGAGCAGTGCGGTGCAAGTGATACTGCGGAGAAGTCGCGCGACTGTTCGTTGAAGAGGCTCGTTCGTTGCTCGGATTCATTCGATATAGTATCACGTAGAGGTAGGTGTTTGATTGTTGCAGGTCGTGTGCGCATTTGCGTCAAGCAAGGCGCGTAACTTGGGAAATGATGAGTTGGCTGGTTGTGTTGGAGCAGGAAGTTGAAGTGGTTGGCTTTGATATCAAAATGTTATGGGCTTCCGATTATGATCAGATGCATGGTCGTGAGAGGGAGAAGCCCTGGAGAGGATGCTCACAACTTTCCTTGCCTCTCAATGGTGTGGATACAACAGAAGCCGAGCTCGACCGAGAGAGAAAAAAGAAAAGAGGAATTTTGCTCAACACTAACTCTAACCTAGGAGGAGAAAAGACTCAGAGAAGAAATTAAAATTTAATTCACGCATACCTTCCATGACTCCATTTGCTCACTTAAGTAGTGAGGGAAATGTTCAAAATATTACAATTACACCCCTCACCCAACTTACAAGATGCGGGAGTAAAATAGAAATGCATGAAAAAGAAAGATACAATGCGTGAAATAAAGATACAAGCGACTGTGGTCCCACGTAGTTGCTCCCATAGTGACAATAAAAATCAAAATAACCTTAAAAATATGAAAGCCTGACACATACAGTGCTATGACTCATCGAACATCCAAAGTACTCTAAAGATAGTCTTCGTGTGTCCTGTCCATTTGAGAGGTGCCCTTGACCGTGTCAAGGCATGTCCCAACCATATTAAAATCTAATTTTAGAAAGGAACATTAAAAAATAATAATTATGGGTAGAAACGAGATCTATAGATTGATTAAATATATAATAGAAAAAAGATGGAGAACATGAGATATAGAATAAATAAAGGATAAAAATGAGATCTAGCGACTTTGATGAAGCTAAACATTAAAAGTGAAGATAATAGGGCATTAACAAGGATGACGATATCAAGGTGATATGAAAACATTATTTTGAGAGGATACTAAGGGCCTGTTTGAGAGAGTGGTGGCGGTGAGAAAAGAAGTGGTAGCAAAAGAAGGGTAGGAAAAAGAGCAATTAGAAAAGGACTATTGCAAATGACGATCTGCTTGGGTGCACTTCGTTTGCAGAGCTTTTCAGAAAGCAGAAGCACGTTATAAACTGTTTGGCAAAACTAGATATAAAAAATAAAATAAATTCATAAATGCGCGCCCGGGCCGAAAATGTGCCCCCGCACCGGAAAATGCGAGCCCGGGCAGAAAATGCACGCCCGAGCCGAAAACGCGCCAGGGCCAAAAACGCGCCAGAGCCGAAAACGTGCGCCCGGGCGGAAAAATGCGCGCCCGGGCGGGAAAATGCTCGTTCGGGCGGGAAAATGCGCGCTCGGGCGGGAAAATGCGCGCCCGGGCGGGAAAATGCGCGCCCGGGGCGGGAAAATGCGCGCACGGGGCGGGAAAATGCACGCACGGGGCGGAAAAAATGCGCGCCCGGGCCCGAAAAATGCGCGTTCGGGCGGAAAATGCGCGCCCGAGTGGAAAATGTGCGCTTGGGCCGGAAAATGCGCGCCCGGGAAGGAAAGTGGTGGAAAAGTGCGCGCCCGGGCAGGAAAATGCGCGCCCGGGGCGGGAAAATGCGCGCCCGGTGAGGGAAAATGCGCGCCCGGGGAGGGAAAATGCGCGCCCGGGGAGGGAAAATGCGTGCCCGGGGAGGGAAAATGCGCGCCCGGGGAGGGAAAATGCGCGCTCGGGCAGGAAAATGCGCGCCCGGGAAGGAAAATACGCGCCCGGGAGGGAAAATGTGCAGCCGGGAGAAAAATGCCATCCCGGACGGAAAATGCGTGCCCGTGCGGAAATATGCAAAAATCTGTGCCCGGGCGAAAAATGGATCGTCAGGAGAACTGGATTGTCGGGAGAAAGGCTAGGGTTACCGCCGTGTTGTCGAACTGGATCGGGAGGAGGAAAACATTTTCGCAGCGTCAACTGTGTATCGGGATGAGGAAGTGCATTTCGAAAAGGTTGAAAAGTAAGAGACCCGCGACTTTTCAAAAAGAGGAGAAAAAGAGTTTTGGCGATAGTTTTCCCCACCGGTAGACAATCCAAACGGTTTATTAAGTGTGGTGGCGTTTTCTGGAAAACAAAAAGGAGCTAAAAAGCTCTCCCAAACAGGCCCTAAAAGAGAATTCTAAAGAAAAAAATAATTTGAAGAGGATAATGAATAGAATAAGCGGGACATATACAGATTAATCCAAGTGGAGTAAAATTAGTTTTTCAAGAAGAGGCATTAAGGTAAAGTTTTAGGTCCTAATGAGACCTATTGACATTTGAAAAATTATGGAGAATATTACAGTGGTGCGAATGGCAAGTCCTTTTATTAGAATTTTGAAAATTAAGAAGATATCAAATGACCAAATTATTTTGCTTCTAATATTTAAGAACAAATGTGATGTTGAAGATTGTAATAATTATAGAGGATTCAAAATATGAGTTGAACAACAAAACTATTAGAAAGAGTAAAGCAAAAGCTTGAAGAAATTATATCAATTTTAATGAATCAATTATGTTTAATGTTAGGAAGATCAACAGGTAGTGATGATAACAACTTCTCAAAAGATCTTTAGGACATTCATACGAAACAACATGACCTTGCCAGCATCGAGGAGGTAATAGTTCATTCATTTTCATCCATTTCATTTTGTTGTGAAGTGTAAACACATAATGTTTGGAGGAGAATGTCATGAAAATCCAGAAAGGTTTTAAACTTAGGAGCATTGTGACTGTATAAATTTCAATGGACGTACCAAACTGATTTTTTATTTCAAAATAAAATATACAGAAGACAGAATTCAGATGTTTTTTGCATTACAAATGCCCAAGTACACCAACAAAATTCATCAATAAATGTAAAAATACTTATATCCCCAAAGAAAAGTAGGACACAAGCCCCAAATATTACTGTGAACAAGATCAAATGTATCCTTCACACGTTTACTGAGATGGGTGCATAGGAAACTCTATGTGCTTAACCTACTCACACGACACACATTTAATTCTAGACTCCTTATGAAACAAAGGATACATGCATTGTAATCTAGACACTGGGCATAACCAAAAATGTAGAATGGACAGTATGACATCAAACTGTGGATCGGAGAAGGATCGCTATCCAGGTATCAAAGACCGCTAGATCCACTCCCCGAACCAAAAATCCTCGTTCTCCAGTCCTAGTACACAAGAGGAAGAAGAAAAAGTTACGGAGTAAATCAAGTTTCTTGGTTCATTGACTAACCAAAAAGAGGCATAAGAAAATTAGGAACATAAAGAACATAACTTAAAAAAGAATAGATGTCATATAGACATCACCAATGCCTTTAAATATGAATTTTGATCCATCAACTAAGGTAACAGTGGATATAGATGTAGAAGGAGAGATGAATGAGAATGTACGTGCATCCCCAATCATATATTTTGATGCTCTTGAGTTGATACCCAAGTTCAGAGACTAGTGAGAGGAAAGCAGGAGGGTACATATATGAGTGTAGGATCCAATGGATGAAGAAGAAGATGAAGATTTCCTAGAGATTGTATGAGCTTCAGATAATCCTCACGAGAGATCACCATACATAGACTATTACTTCCCGGGAGACATGTATTCATCTGGTCAACACTAACAACATTTGCCTTCTTTTTGAAGGCTTCCTATGAAGCTTCCAGAATTTGTCCATCACATGACCTTATCCACCACAATGGTAGCACACTCTCCCACAACCCCAACTACCATGGTTTATATTATGGACACCACCTTAATCTAGAAGTCCACATCATTAATTACATTGTAGGTGCAAAATCAACCAACGTCCACTTGTTGCACTCGAGGGGAGTGAAAGATCGCTTGCTGAGGTTACTTGGTTCACAAGTCTAAATGAGAGAGCTAATTTGCGAGATTCGAACTTAGCGAGAGGTAAATTTTGCACAACCAAACCTGGGGCAATGCTATTGTTATATATGAGAAAAAATGAGTTACAACTAATTAGGAGGACCCTCCAATGACCCAGGAGTCAAAATACTCCCCCTCCGCAAACAAAACTTATGTGAGATAGAGAGAGAGTTGAAGGCATGAGAGTACAATTCACAACGAGACTCGTGATCTGAGGATGAGCAGGTGTGTAATCCCTTCTACAACTCATTCCTATTTATTGTTAAAATGCAAGCTAATTTACTCTCACCGGGTGGTGAGTGTATCCAAAGGAGTGGCTAACTGGCTTAAAGGCTACCGGGCTCTCGTGAAATCGTCGAGAAGGGAAATAACCCTAAGGTTCGCTCTCCTCTCGCTCTCAACATGGTATCAGAGGGATGTGTTTTCCCGTCGACCTGAAGGCACGGTGTACCTCGTGTCGTGCATTGCGTCGCCGCCTGTCGGTCGCCCCGTATGCTACCTTCAATTGACGCCGTTTCTCCCATTGGTCGGCCTGCCCGCTGCGTCTGCCAACGTTAATCGACGTTGTTTCATCTGTAGCTGCTTTCGTGCGTTCATCCTGCTGCCGTCGTTTCTGCGTCTGCCAGCGTCAATCGACGCTATTTCTTTTGTCGCTGCTTCCGTGCGTCCTCTTGCTGCCGTCATTTCTCCTTGCTTGCTGCCGTCGTCAAATAGCTTCAGTATTCTTCTTCCTGCTTCCGTGAGCTGTGCTTCCAGTCGTCATGTGGATCGGCTCCTCGTGGCTGTCTTCCCGGCTGCTCCCGTTGTGGCGTAGGGTTGCTGTCCGGCTTGTGGATCGGCTTCTCGCGGCTTGTATGGAGAAATTGAAAAGTGCTAGTGTGTTATGAACTTGCTAGGGGAGAAGGAGAGATCTAGAGAGAGAGGATAAGGAGAAGAGAAGAAATTAGGGTTAGGGGAGAAGAAGAAGATAATACCTGAAGATAGTCTTTGATAGCCGCCAAGGAGGATCCCCGGGCCTATTAATACCCGGGGAGGGAGGGGCCGGCCGGCCCCCTCACGTGGGGGCTGAACCGGGTTGATTCAGCCCCCCTTCGGCCCTTTTAATGAGTGGGGGCTGAACCGGATGGTTCAGCCCCGTTGTCTTGCGCGTGCTCCTTTGGTCGCCGAGAGTATTTATGTCCCGCGAATTGTAACACATGCGGGAGCATAACATTCCCCTCCCCATCAAAAACCAGCTTGTCCTCAAGGTGGAAGTTTGGAAACCTCTCACGGAACTCCAGCAAGTCGACCCAAGAATTATGAACCTCCGCCAGATGCTGCCATTTGACGAGCACCTCTGGCCGGTACTCCGTGCCCCGTTTTTTCCACTTGGTCAACAGGATGGCCTCCGGTGAAGGCCGCAATTCGCCGCTACTGGTGGCCTCTGGGAGGATAGGACTAGCCTGAACTGAATCCCCGATCTTCCTTTTTAGCACGGACACATGAAATGTCGGGTGAATGCGAGAGCCCTCCGATAGTGCCAGGGTGTAGGCCACTGGACCCACGCGACGTAGAATGCGGAACGGCCCGTAGAACCTTGGTGCCAGCTTCTGATTGGCCCGCCGAGAGACTGATAACTGTCAATACAGTTGGAGCTTGAGGAAGACCTCGTCGCCCACCGCAAATTTCTGCTCAGTGCGGTGTCTGTCTGCCTGACCTTCATGCGCTCTTGTGCGGCCCTTAAGTTGTCCCGAAGTAGCGATAAGGTCTGATCCCGATCCGGTAACGTCCGCTCGACGGCCGAAAGAGCGGTGATGAGCTCATAAAAACGCAACGTGGGGGGTGGTCTGCCGTACACCACCTCAAAAGGAGTGAGCTTGCCGGCCGTATGAAAGAACGTGTTATAGCAGTACTCCGCCCAATGTAACCAGCGGGTCCACGTGCGCGGCATGGCCGCCTGTCGGGGACGCGCGAAACTCCTGCATCATGATAGTACGCCACGCCGACGTGGCGGGAATGACTAGCCGACCCTGGTAATAGAGCCGCTCTCCCTGTAAGTGGTAGCCGGCCTCCGTAGAATTTCCATGCTGAAGCGCCTCCACAATGGCTCAGAGCTCTGGGCCCCGGTGTACCTCTGGCTGTATCTCGATCATCGGCCCCGAAACATGGGACAGGGAGCTCTCTGGTATGCCTGATGGTGCGTCGGCCACCACATTGTCCTTCCCTTGTTTGTAGGCGATCTCGTAATCGTATCCCGGCAATTTTGTCAACCACTTCTGCTGCAGTGGGGATGTCAACATCTGTTCGAGGAAATGTTTTAAGCTCTGATGGTCCGTGCGGATCTGGAAGTGGCGTCCCAGAAGGTAAGGCTGTCACATGGCTACCGCGTGGAGTATGGCCAACATCTCCTTTTCATACGTGGAAAGCCCCAGCGTCCTAGGTGCCAAAGCCTTGCTGAAATAGGCCAACGGTCGGCCCTCCTGCATCAGAACCGCTCCAATCCCTACCCCTGAAGCATCTGCCTCCACGACGAACTCCTTGGAGAAATATGGAAGTGCCAACACCAGAGTAGTGGTCATGGCCTTTTTCAAGGCCTGGAAAGCATCCTCCGCCTCTGTGTGCCACTGAAAAGCATCCTTCTGCAATAACTGAGTGAGGGGTCGTGCGATCTTCCCGTAATCCTTCACGAAACGGCGGTAACACCCCGTCAGCCCGAGGAAGCCTCGTAAGGCCCGGATCGTCGTGGGTTGAGGCCACGTTACCATGCTAGCAATCTTCTTTGGGTCGGCCTGGACCCCATGAGCAGACACCAGGTGGCCTAAATACTCGACCTCTGTCTGCCCGAACTAGCACTTGGACCGCTTGGCATAAAGCTGGTGCTCCCGCAGTATAGTGAGTACGTGTTGGACATGCTCCAGATGGTTTCCCCAGCTCTTGTTGTATATCAATATGTCATCAAAGAAGACCAGCACATAGCGGCGTAGAAGTGGCCGGAAAATCTCGTTCAGCACCGCCTGAAAGGTAGATGGGGCGTTCGCCAGCCCGAACGGCATCACCAAGAACTCGTAGTGTCCGTCATGGGTGCGGAACGCCGTCTTGTGAATATCCTCTTCCTACATCCGAATCTGATGGTAACCAGATCGGAGATCCAGTTTGGTGAAAAGGCTCGCTCCATGCAGTTCATCTAATAATTCTTCAATCATCGGGATGGGAAACTTGTCCTTGATGGTGGAGTTGTTCAGCCCCCGGTAGTCGATGCAGAATCTCCATGAGCCATCTTTTTTCTTCACCAATATGATCGGTGAAGAGAAAGCACTGGTGTTGGGTCGTATGACGCTGGTAGCTAGCATCTCGCGTACGCTGCGTTCTATCTCTGCTTTCTGAATATGAGGATATCGATAGGGTTGGATGTTGGTAGGATCCGCCCCCGCCTTCAACTGGATCTGGTGGTCACGAAACCTTGAGGGAGGAAGAGCGTGCGGCTCCTGGAAAACATCCTCGAACTGCGTCAATAAGGCCTGTATCTGCTCGGGTTCCTCAGGGGTGTCGGGCCCGCAGGCCGCCACTCCTAGTACCATGGCCATCGTGCTGCACTGCTCTCCCAATCTCTGTAGACTCCGGAGAGAGATTTCTTTAAGTGGGGATGACTGTATGTCGTGCAAGCAATGGTCCGTCCCCTGCTGAGTAAACTCGAGCATCATCCGATCCCAATCCGTGGTCACCCGTCTCAACTGGCAGAGCCACTGCACCCCAAGGACCATATCGGATCCTCTAATCAGCAGGAGGTAGACGTCGGTGTGCCACACGTACCCCTGCATCCGCAACTCGACTCCCTTCAGCACCCCTTCACACTTCAACTTGCTGTCATCGGCACCATAACCTGAAAAGCAGCCCCCCTGTCAACTGTATGCCCCGCCTTCAGTGCCACCGCGGGTTGATGAAGTTGTGCGTGCTCCCACTATCGATCAAAATGGTTACCCGCTCCTGGCCAATCCTCCCCGTGATGCGCAAAGTAAGAGGCGTCGTGCACCCCTCCATGGCCTGTATGGAGACCCCAAACTTCGCTAAGTCCAACCCGTCCTCCTCCTCAAGGCTGACAGGACCCTCCTCGTCGTCCTCCTCTCTCAGCATGAAAACCTGGACCTTCTGACATCGATGTCCCAGGGCAAACTTCTCATCACAGTTGAAACACAGCCCCTTCTCCTTCCTTGCCTGCAGCTCAGGCCAGGTAAGTCGCTTCACCGTCGGTTTAACTACCGGTGGTGGGTCCCTTCGCCCCGCCACTGGGACCGTCGGTGCTCTCGCCGTGGTCCGGTTCCTCTGACGGTTGAAGCGTTCTTCCTGGATCCGAGCTAGGCTGGTGGCGTGACTCAAGCTACGGGGCATATACGCATGCACCTCATCCTGCAGGAAGTCCTTCAGATCGGAAACAAAACAGCTCAGGAGTGTCCTTTCTTCCCAATTGACCCGATTGGCCAGCCGCTCAAACTCGGTGCGGTACTCTGTCACGGTGCCCTTCTGTCGAAGCATCTGAAGTGTTGCCTCGACGTCTTCGTATTCCAGTGGTCTGAAACGCGCGGAGAAGGCTTCCACGAACTCCGTCCATGGAGCATACGCTCGGCCACGCTGAAACCATTTGGTCCATTGTTATGCATCATCTTCCAGATGGAAAGTTGTCAACTGGACCCATTGCTCCTCGGGAATCTCCTGATAATTGAAAAACAACTCTGCCTTCTGCACCCATTCCAAAGCGTCCCGGTCCGCTCGGAACCTCGGGAAATTCATCCGAGTCCGTTTTGGCTGCATATACACCCTTTGGTGAGCCATCCCGTTTCCCCCAAGATCATGGCCCGCTGGCCATCGTTGCTCGCCCGGTTGGAAGGGTGGCCTCGGTGGTGTTGCAGCTGGCATCCATCTGGCCCGCACGAGGGGATAATCGCCCGCGATCCGGTCCATTGACCGTATGTTGTCCTCCGCCCCACTGATGTCCCATAGGTGGCCTCTCCTGCCATAGATTCCCATTGTCGTATCCCGTAGGAGGGGCAAAACCCTGTGGAAGTGGTAAAATCCCTGCCACGCCTCCGATCGGGACCGCGTTCGCTCCCGTGGGTCGGAACGAACCCTCCCCTGCCCTGGGGGTCGCCAAGAGTGTTGATGTTGAGCTCCAGCCCCATTCCAGGTCGGCTGGCCTCCTCCCAGGTCAATCGGCCCTCCTGTAGCTTCCGTCGGCCTCCAATCTCCAAGCCGGTTGTAGCCAGCCTCCAACCGTCCCCCGGTGGCCGCCGCGGCTTTCCCGCACGTCTCCAGTTATGCGTCCCCTGTCCGGCAGTGCGGGCCGCCGATCCTGGCGAGATCGGTGTCGAGCCCTATGCCGCCAGTCGATCCTGATCCGGGGTTGAATCCGCCTGTGGACCCCGATCCGACGCCCTGCTGCGTCCAGCCCCCCGATCCCGCACCGTAGGGTTGCATCGGCGGCTGGTACGAGGCGTCGGCCTCGGAACCGTCCCCCACGGTGGTCTTTCCTTTCAGATTTTGCACGAGAAGGGCTTTGATCTCCTCCATACGAGCGTCCAAGCGTTCCTCCAGATTTTTTTGGGAGGATTTCACTTGTTCCTCGATTGCCGCCACTGTATCCGACAACCCTACATAATTTTATTCGAGAGATGCGAGTCGCGCGATTTCGGCCTCGGTCCGTGTCACCATCGTCGCAGGAACGATGCTCTGATACCAAATGTTATGAACTTGCTAGGGGAGAAGGAGAGATCTAGAGAGGGAGGCTAAGGAGAAATTAGGGTTAGGGGAGAAGAAGATAATACTTGAAGATAGTCTTTGATAGCCGCCAAGGAGGATCCCGGGCCTATTAATACCCGGGGAGGGACGGCCCCCTTACGTGGGGGCTGAACCGGGTTGGTTCAGCCCCCCTTCGGCCCTTTTAATGAGTGGGGGCTGAACCGGATGGTTCAGCCCCGTTGTCTTACGCGTGCTCCTTTGGTCGCCGAGAGTATTTATGCCCCGCGAATCGTAACGCATGCGGGGGCATAACATAGTACCTCTGAAGGGGTCGTTGATCAACCCAAACACTATAGTGGAGGGCATCTAACTCAATGGGAGAAACTACCTTCTATGGGCCCAATCTATGCGGATATTCATTGGGAGTCATCGAAGACTTGGGTTTATCGCCGGATCCAAGCCGGCCCCAAGCACGACTGGTCCTCTTTATGAAGAATGGGAAAGTGAGAATCTTATTGTGATAAATTGGCTTGTCAATTCTATGGAACCCAAGATTGCAAGTCACTTCTTGTTCTGTCAAACTGCAAAAGACATGTGGGAGTTAATCGAGCGAAATTATTCAAAAAAGGACTAGGTTAGAATATATCAACTCCAGATTGAGCAGATCCACATGGCAAGGATGAGTGATTTTGAGGAATATTATAGCAAACTGACCCATAAGTGGGCGGAACTTGATCAATATTCTGCTATCCAGACTATAGAAGATTACAAGATGGAACTTATGCAACGGAGTGTTCGAAATGCTTTCTGGTCTTCCTCCTGAACTCGAATTTCAGAGAGTTCAGATGCTGGGAAGAGACTCTGTGCCTGATCTGGAGACAATGGCCCACTATATTAGAGGGGAAACAAGCCGCATAAACGCCATTCGTTCAGATGTTCATATTGTCCATGAGAAATTTGCTATCATCGCTGAGCAAAGGAGGTGGCAGTCAAGAAATATAAGACAAGAAGATAAGAGTCGAATGAAGTGTCCTCACAGTGGGAAGAAAGGACATGGGAAAGAGAAATGTTGGGATCTTCATCCTCACTTGGTTCCTTCAGGGTGGACCTGTGGTTCTAATGGCAAATATGTGAAACCCCAAACAGCTATGTATAGCAACTTAGATAATACAGGATATCTCCTGGCGAAAAAAGAGAGTCTGACTAGGGAAATCAAGGCTCTAAAAGTCAATACTTCTAGAAGATATTTTGCTGGTGACTTGGCGGGCACTGTTGCCCATGTTCGCACTACTTCTGTGTCCTCAAAAGGATCCTCTCCTCCTTGGATCATTGACTCGGGAGGCCTCCGACCATATGACTGGGTCTTCTGTGGCGGTCTCTTCTATTTCTCCTGCATCTGGCAGTGTGAAACTCGCGGATGGATCCTCGGCTTCTGTGACTGGTAAAGGGGTTATTCATCTTTCACCCTCTGTTTCTCTCAAATCTGTGGTTATTGTTCCCTCATTCCCTACAAATCTGTTATCTGTGAGCAGTTTAACCAAACAACTCAACTGTTTTATTACCTTTTTCTCTTCTCATTGAGTTTTCCAGGATCTGGCGAGTGGGAAGACGATTGGTGGTGGACATGTGAAGTATCTAGTTGCCAACCTAAATCACCTAGAGGGGGGTGAATAGGTGATAACTGCGTCTTTTGCGGAATTAAAAACTTGATGAAATAGAACGCACAGAAAGCAAATCACAAACACAGATAACACAAGGAATTTATAGTGTTTCCCCGTTCTTGGGTACTCCACTTGCCGGCCTCGCCAATCTAGCACCACAGCTAGACTTGACTACTTCACTATAACTCGGATCAAGAATGATCCTACAATCTCGGAGTCAACACTCATACAATCTCAGAGACAAATCTCATACAAACTCAGAGAGAATCTCTCTTTTACAACTCGGAGAATAACCTCTCCTAACACTCGGAGAAAACTTCTCCTACTATCAAATGTAATAATAGATTTGATACAAAATTATCAAAACATAACCAGATCTGAAAGGCTTGAGAGATCTTCTTCCTTCTTGTGGCTTGAAAAGCTTTGACTTGATGTCGATGAGGAAGAACAATAAAACTCAGATCTGACCTTCTTCGATTCGACTTGATCCAATAAATTCTGTAGAGGATGGAGCAACGATCAATCGAACCTCTTCTTCCACTGGAGACAACTGATTTAGAACAGCAAATCGATCTCCAGCTTTTGTGACAGGAGGCGGCACTTTCTCGTTCTTGGAACGAAAAGAGAATTAGGGTTAATCAGAAGAGAATTGATTAATTGATAAGAATCTTAAGAACGAGAGCCTTATATAATCAAAGGCTTAACGGCATCAATTAAGGTAGAATAAAACTTAAACGAAATCAAAAGAGCCGTCAGAATAGACAGAATGAATTAACGTCCCGTCAAAAGGATTGAAAAATGATTTCAGGAAATGAACAGATATCTCGAGAACAAAACAAACTTCTCGAGAAATAAAAGAGCTTCTGAGAAAACAGGATTAAGAACAAAAGAATTAATTTCTCGAGAACAAAGTATTTCTCGAGAAATAAATAGGCTTCGGCTTCGAGAAGAAATATAGAAGGATTTTACAGGAGAGAAAATCTTCTCGAGAGATAGATAATTTTCTCGAGAAAAGAAATGGAGAATCAAAACAGCATTGAGTCAATTCGTCGGCCTCAGAAGATTAGTCGAACTGAGCTCAAAGAAGATACTTCATTTTCAACAAAACAGCGATCGACGAAATCTCATAGTTCGTCGAACGGAGATCGACAAAAGACGATCAAAGAAAATCACTTCAAATTTCAGCTAAACAGCGGTCGACGAAATTTCGTCACTTCGTCGAACGGAGATCGACGAAATTTCTTTAACTTCAGCAAAGACTGAGGTCGACAAAACTATTTCAGTTCGTCGAACTGAGATCGACGAACGCGATCGACGAAAACAACTTCAACTCTAGCGAAACAGCAGTCGACGAAAACTTCTTCTGTTCGTCGAACGGAGATCGACGAACGCAATCGACGAAAACAACTTCAACTCTGGCAAAACAGCGGTCGACGAAAACTTCTTCTGTTCGTCGAACGGAGATCGACGAACGCGATCGACGAACTACTTTCAACTTAGGCACAATTGAGATCGACGAAATTTATTCAGTTCGTCGAACTGAGATCGACGAACGCACCAATTTTCGTCGAACGCAGAAATACTTAGAAAAATTTTGTTTCTTCCTTGAACACAGAACAGCACACATTCCTTTAGCTCTTCCTTTGTGTTTGAATAAGAAGTACATCTCAATAGAGAGATTTCACATGAGTCAACACCTTGGTCCATACAATGAGGAATTATATTGCATAGGCATGTATTTGATGACCCATTGAAACCTGACATTGGTTTGTACTTAGCCAATTAAAACCTGCAAACACATTACTAGAGAGCAACATCAAATACAAACTCAATTCAACTTAGTTCAAGGGGACTTCTTCAAATCAAGGTTATTGTGGATACAATTCCCAACAACATGAGTCTGGTGGTGTGCATGTCATGGACAACCGTCAAGCTTTTGGTGCACAACTGTCAACCAATCATGATCAGTTGATGTTGTGGCACAAGAGATTTGGGCATGCTAGTTTGAAGACCCTAAAACTATCTTTCCGCATTTTATGGATGTTAAGAACTCTGTTTGATTATCAGTCTTGTGAATTGGCTAAGCACTGTAGAACCAACTATGCTCCTAGCCGGAGTCGAAATGTGAAATGTTTTGATTTGATACATTCTGATGTCTGGACATCGACTATTTGCTCTGTGAATGGATTTCAATATTTCGTCTCTTTTATTGATGATCATTCTCGCTTTACTTGGGTGTATCTTATGAAAAGGAAAAATGAGGTTTCAGAAATTTTTCAGTTATTCTATCATCATGTGCTGACTCAGTTTGAATTTAAAATTAAAAACCTTAGAAGTGATAATGGAGGTGAATATACAAGTAGTAATCTTCAGAGATTCTTGGGAGATCATGGTATTACTTTACAAACTTCCTATCCGGGGACCCCTCAGCAGAATGGGGTAGCCGAAAGGAAAAAATTGACATATCATGGAGACGACTCGTTGCATGTTGCAAGAGATGCACGTCCCTAAGGGACTGTGGGATGAAGGTGTCATCACATCCGTTTATCTAATTAATCGGATGGCCACTGGCACCTTGGAAGGGAAGTATCCTCTAAAGCTTCTTTGCCCAAATATGCCTCTATTCAATCTTCCCCCTAAGATATTTGGATGTGTTGCCTTTGTCCATATTGTTGGGTCTCATAGGGATAAATTAGGCCCTCAAATGACAAAATATATCTTTGTGGGATATGATGCAAATCAAAAGGGGTATAAGTGTTATCTAGTTATCAAGGCGCGCGCCTGAGGCGTCGGGCGCACTAGCCAGTGCCTATGCAAGGCAGAGGCGGGCGAGGTGCCTCAGGCACGCCTAGGCGCGCGCCTTACCAACTCTCAGGAAAGCGCCTAGCCTTTTCAAGCTACTTTCTTCTACCTATTTTTTTGGGATGAGGGCAAAAACATGATCGCAGACGCACCCGAGGCACACCTAGGCGCACTTGGGCATCCAATTCACCGATTTTCAGCGAATTGGATGCCCAATTCGCTGAAAATCAGCGAATTGGGCACCCAATTCAATGAAAATCAGCGAATTGGGTGCTAAATTCGCTAATTTCCAGTGAATTGGGTGCCCAATTCGCTGATTTTCAATGAATTAGGCACCCGATTCATTTTTGCGCCTCACATGCCCCAGGCGTGCGCCTGCGCCTTGCGCCTAGACTCCAGGACTCCTTTGCGCCTCGGTGCACCTTGCGTCTTTGATAACTTAGAGTGTTATTCTGCTGCTCTCCGAAGAAAGTTTATATCAAAAGATGTTACCTTCTTTGAAAATACCCCATATTACTCTGATGAGGGCAAAACTATTACTTTTCAGGAAAAGAGTAAAGAGGAGAGTGATTCGATGTGCCCCTTGCCTGTGCTAGTTGATGTGATTGCTCAGGGCAGTATGGAAATTCCGGTCAGGAAGGAAGCGCCCACCAATGACCTTCAGGTGTACAGAAGGAGGAAGGATATTCAAGTCTACAAAAGAAAGCAAAACAGAAATATTGGGCAATAATGTCACACTCATGCTTCACCACCCACCACCACTCCGCCAGATCCAAGAACCAACTCCACTCAGGAGTCCACTTCTGCACTTCAAATTCATAGCGGTCATACCAGATATCCTATTGATAAGTATGTTGGGTATAACTCTATCTCTCACTTCTTGAAAGCTTACCTTGCTTCTGTTTCCTCTATTTCTATTTCTACCTTTTTTTAGAAGTTAGCTTAAACCCTCATTGGGTAAAAGCTATGGAGGAGGAGATGGATGCCCTCCAACGTTAAAAGACTTGGGAAATTGTTCCTATCGCTCACGGGCGTCATCCCGTTGGATGCAAATGGATATATACTACTAAATTTCTACATGGTGGAACTCTCGATAGATATAAAGCGAGATTGGTGGCGAAAGGCTTTACTCAAATTGATGGAGTTGATTTCCAAGAGATATTTGCTCATGTTGCTAAACTGAACTCAGTTAGAATCTTGTTGTCAATTGCAGCTCATAAGTCTTGAACTCTGCACCAGCTTGATGTAAAAAATGTCTTCCTCCATGGTGAATTGGAGGAAGAAATCTATATGACACCTCCTCCCGGCATGGATGTTCCTAAAGGACATGAGTGTCGCCTCAAGAAAGCCTTATATGGTCTCAAGCAGTCACCTCATGCCTTGTTTGCCAAGCTAAGTAACAAACTTTTGGATCTAAACTTCACTCGTTGTACCTCTGACCACTCAGTCTTTGTCTACAGAAAAGAGGAATGTACCACTATTCTCATTGTCTATGTAGATAATATCATTATTACTGGAACTGATGATTACCACATTGCTCAAGTAAAAGGAAAATTGGCTTTTGCCTTTGAAATCAAGGATTTGGGCCTTCTTCGATACTTTCTCGGAATTGAGATCGCTCGATCCGTCGGGAAGATTATGATCTCTCAGCGCAAATATGTCTTGGACCTTCTCAGTGAAGCTGGATATTTGGGAGTCAAACCTGTGGATAGCCCAGTGGATCCTAATTATGACATTCACAAGGTGACATCTCCAGATCTTGAGAGAGTTAGAATTTCAACGTATTGTGGGAAAGCTGATTTATCTGACAATTACCCAACCCGATATCTCCTACGTCGTTAGCCTGGTCAGTCAATTCATGCACAGTCCTAAAGTTCAGCATCATCAAGTTGTTCTTCGAATCCTCAAATACTTAAAAAGGGATCCTGGAAAAGGTATTCTCTTTCGTGACCATGGTCACCTTAAAGTCCATGGATACTGTGATGTCGATTGGGCGGGTTCTTCACTAGACAGAAGATCTACGAGTGGTTACTTTATCTTTGTTGGTGGCAACCTTATTTCCTGGAGAAGTAAAAAAGAAAAACGTTGTTGCTCGTTCCTCCACTGAAGCAGAGTACCGCGCCATTGTTGTCACTACCTGTGAACTCATCTGGGTTAAATCTATCTTGGGTGAAATGGGCCTCCCTGTTCTTGAGGCCATGCATCTTCACTGTGATAATCAAGCTGCGATTCATATTGCCAACAATCTGGTCTTCCATGAGAGGACAAAGCACATCGAAATTGATTGTCACATTGTGCGGGAGAAACTTCAGGATTAGTCTATTATGATGGTGTTTGTGTCATCTGAAGACCAACTTGCATACATGTTCACCAAAGCCGTTTCTGGTAAATCTCTTCATTCAAACTCCCTCAGGCTCGGGATGTTAGATGCTTATGGTATTAGCTTGAGGGGGGGTGTTAAAATGCAAGCAAATTTACTCTCACCGGGTGGTGAGTGTATCCAAAGGAGTGGCTAACTGGCTTAAAGGCTACCGGGCTCTCGTGAAATCGTCGAGAAGGGAAATAACCATAAGGTTCGCTCTCCTCTCGCTCTCCTCTCGCTCTCAACATTTATACTCACCACTATCACTCCAATCACATAATATCACATCACATCATATCACACCAAATCATGCACATTTTACTTAATGACACGATTACTGATGGACCCCGCAACAAAATCGTCAGGGGATGGTAATCCTCATAGCACACACGCCAGTGACTAAAATTGTCTAACCTGGACTCCACATCATACCAAGAAAAATGTGAATCGATTTAAACAATTTTGAAAACCTAACCTTGCATGAGTCAAATCACATCACAAATAGATCATATCAATAGTTAACGAGGGTAAATCGAGTTTTAAACCAAGTCAAATATGTCACATCAGTCGATGAAACCTCACTAAAGTTTTTGTTGCCATTAGCAATTAAACCGAGTTGTGGTAGGTTAAAATCTTGCAATATTGTCAGATTAGGGTAGAGCTGGAACGTGGGTCCCAAACAAATCAAATCACCATGTAATGATATGACAACACCCACAATAGGTATACATAAGGGGTCCGAATTTGGTACGTATACGTACATAATAATACGTACGTTTTTAAATAACGTTTTCGTGTGGAGGGGCCCACATATTCCTTCTCCCAAATATCGAACGCAAATTGTTTGGTACGTATACGTACATAAGCTTTGGTGCGTATTATAAAGTCGCAATTTCCTCTCCTGCCCTTACGTTTTCCCGCTCCTATTTTCGCTTTTATGGTCTTGCATTCTCTCCTACCCCCAGCTTGCGTTCTCCCTACACCCAGCAAAGTTTGCAGAGCAACCAGTAACGGGCGATCCCCCTACCTCGAAGCATGCGGAAATAGCATCGCCCTGCCGCGGCGAACTCAATCTGCAAGCTTAGGCTTTGCAAAGTAACTCCCCTTCGTCGGTCAAGTTCAGCTGAGGCCTGCCGTCGGCGAACACAAACTAGAAGATCCTTTTTTATGGTTTTATCATCGACGGCGTTGACTAAAATCGTTTTTGTTCATAGCCAAGACTTACGACGTTCAACAAGACTTCCAACTTAATCAGGTGGCGAGGGAGATCTTCTATAGCAACTCAGGTTAATAACTTCTGTCTGCTTAGTATACTGGTATGTCGTCCAGCAATCTGCCATCCGAGAAGTCCAAGGAGGAGGACATGATTCCTTCTCCACCGCAGGAGGAGCTGAAAACCGTATGATATTACCTTATTCCCACTGTATATTATACGATACAGTCGTATTGTACTGACTACGACCTTATTTCTGTAGTATACGCGTGTCACCATAACATCATATTTGCAGGTGCACAAGGGGGAATTATTGTTTCCCACGGTTAATTCAGAGGAGGAGGCATGCAAAATGTACTCAGAATATGCTCTTAAATGCGGGTTCAGCGTGCGAAGGCAGCATATTTTTTATTGGACCCATACACGGATCATCAAGGGTCGTGAGTTCTCTTGCTCAAAAGCAGGGTTTAAGATTCAAAAGTTGTGTGTTGATGTGCAGAAGAAATTCCGCCGGAGCGATACTAGGACAGGTTGCTTAGCTTGCTTACACTTCACTGCCGACAAAGACGGTAAGAACTGGAAGGTGCTTAAATTTATTAAAGAGCACAATCATCCCTTGGCATTATCCGAAGATGCACATTTGCTGAGATCGCATCGCAAGGTATCTAATGGTCAAGCAATGTTGATTAAGAATATGACAGGAGTTGGAATACGAACTATTGACATATTCAATCTGATGGCAGGAGAAGTTGGTGGTGCTCATAATGTAGGTTTCACGAAAGTGGATGCATATAACTTTGTTCAACGGGAAAAAAAAGCGCTCATCGAAACAGGAGATGCAACTAAATTATTGGAAATTTTTAAGGAGAGACAATTGTTAGATAACATGTTCTCTTTTGATATACAAACAGATGAAATGAACCGCTTGCACAATTTCTTTTGGATTGATGGTCCGACAAAATTGGATTATGAATGCTTTGGCGACGTAATTATTTTTGACACAACTTATAGGCTAAACAAATATAACTTAGCCTGCGCTCCTTTTATATCAGTAAACAACCATTGACAAAATGTTTTTGTTGGTTGTGCATTTGTAGCACATGAGACGATAGAATCTTTCTGTTGGGTATTTGAGGTCTTCTTAAAGTTTGTAGGAGATAAGCAACCAATCACGATTTACACAGATCAAGACCAGACAATGACAGTTGCTATTGAGATGGTCCTCCCTTCTACTCGTCATCGCTTATGTCAGTGACATATTTCGAAGAAAGCACCGTCTAAGGTACCTTCTTTTAATCAAAACAAGTACCTTAGATCTTTATTTTATACGTGCATGAGTAA
Source organism: Dactylorhiza incarnata (assembly GCA_033032865.1). NCBI lineage: Eukaryota > Viridiplantae > Streptophyta > Magnoliopsida > Asparagales > Orchidaceae > Dactylorhiza > Dactylorhiza incarnata. Next base: position 559,834 of record JAWHQI010000028.1, on the reverse strand, counting down.
ATGTGACAATGAATTGAAGTTTGAGCTATATTGGAGCCAAATGCTAATCCAAGGAAATTTGCAAGACAACTGATGGTTAAATGATCTTTGCAATATTAAGAAGAAATGGTCTACTGCATTTAATAAGAACGTATTTGATCTCAGCATTTTATCTACCCAACGCAGTGAATCTGCAAATCATAGTCTCCACGGTTGCTCAAAGGCTACAAGTTCACTAGCTGAGTGCTTCCTTGGTGTGGAGAAATTGATTGATGGTTGGCGAAGGAGGGAACACGAGGAAGACTTCAAATGCAAACAAGGTTCCATCTCTATAAAATTCAATAATTGCTTGATCCTTAGGCAAATGTCAAAAATATATACTCGAAAAATTTATTCAATATTTGAGCATAGTTTTATGGAGGGAGTAGTTAGTTTGCTCGTGGCCGAGGAATCAATATATGACCAAGAAATAATTGTATACAGCACACGCCTTACCGATAATTGTGATCTTGACAAACGGTGGACTGTGACAATAGACACGAAGAGCAATGATATATGGTGCTTTTGTAGAGGTTTTCAAACAAAAGGTTTATTGTGTGAGCATGCTTTGCGGGTTTACAATTATCGCAATGTATAAAATATTCAACCAACTTACATATTAAGGAGATTTACAATGCAAGCTAAGAAACGAAAGAAATTTGCACTCTCGACAACCTCAAACCACTATGAGTCGAACCTAATTTTCAAAAATCAAATGATGCGGTGCACCTATGACTTATGCCAACGAATTGAAAATTGTCAAATTGCAAAGGAATACATGGTGAATGTAATCAATGAGGTTGGTGAAGTTTTAGAAAATATGGTTGACAATGATGAAAAAAAGAAGAAGGGAATTGTTGACAACTTAGAGATGAGCAAAGGTGTTTTGAAAGATCCACAATCTATGCGACCAAAAGGATCCCCTAAAACACGTTTGAAGAGTCATTGGGAATCTACCTCCAAAAAAACAAGTATGATTACATAATTTCTTTTTTTGGCATTGAATATCTGTGGTATTAACTTTTATCTTTGAACATTTGTCAAACAGAGAAGTCGTGTGCTGCTAAAGGAAAGGTGCCGGCTACGGTTGATTTTAGTGGTCCACAGAAGGAGCATAATTTTATGGATATTTCTTGCGATGTTGATTCAAATTCGAACCCCACACCACCAAATGCTGATTTGAACGACGAATTCTCGCTAAATGACGACTTAACTATTAATGTACCGTTTAACTTTTCATGTATTCCTGATGTCTTCAAATGGTGAACTATTTGTTAAAGTAATCAGTTGTTATGTTTTAAAGCTATCAATTTCATCTAGGTTTTGTTTTAATATGACTTGAATACGGTAGTATTCTTATTTTATCCTTTCTGAATAAGCTAGTATCCATGGTAAAAATAATTAAATAAGGATTTTATTAGACAACACTCCCTAGTTTTGACGAAATACATCTCTAAAAAAACTTGATACGGCGGTATCTTGGCTTTGTCCAAGCCGAACAACAATAATACTCAGATTTTAGTTTTGAATATGTTATCATGCAGTGAGAAATGACAATGTAGCTATTTAAATATAGAGATAAGCTGCAATATAATAATACAGCTTTAAAGCTATTAATTTCATCTATGTTTTGTTTAATATGACCTGAATACGGTAGTATTCATATTGTATCTTTTCTGAATAAGCTAGTATCCATGGTAAAAAAAAATCAATACGGATTTTATTACACAACACTCCCTAGTTTTGACGAAATACATCTCTGAAAAAACTTGATACGGCTGTATCTTGGCTTTGTCCAAGCCGAACAAAAAAATTACTCATAATTTAGTTTTGAATATATTATCATGCAGTGAGAAATGACAATGTAGCTATTTAAATACAGAAGTAAGCTGCAATATAATAATACAGTTGGTGATTGCAATCAAAACTACGCATAAACCATTGACAATTGTAGTCATTGACATTTTAATAGTTGTCCAAGGAAATATTTCTATAGATCTTCTTGGCAAAATCCTTCTAATCGCCCTATCTCGGCCTTCAAAGAACAGACCGCCTCAACGACCTGTCAATTATTGAATGAAATGTATAAGTATATAAGTAGTAGAGTTTAGCAGAATAACATGATCAACTATCTGAATAATGCTGTATGGCGGAAATGCGGTCGTATTTCTACCAAAATGACCTTTATAAACAATATTACGGTTGTATAGTCGCATATTGAGTGAGTAATTCTGAAATCCAGCCATATTCCACTTATTGGTTTAAACCAAAGCTACGTGGAAAAACGGCCAGAGCACACTTCTTTATTTGCCTTACATAGCATTCTGAGTATTTAATAACTATTATTTATGATAAATAATTATTCTATTGACAAAAAACAACTTATTCATTATCTTGTCAGGAAAAGTCTGCTTATCTCTAATGCAATTTCTGCACGTATCTTTGACATTTGTTTTCCCCAAAATTGATACTTTGTCCAATCAATTTTTTCTTCCCAACAATTGTCTTCATATACATCATAACGAAAACGCCACAATCATCTGGGCTATCTTGCGTTGGATTTTCAGGAACATAGAAAATGGGTCATTCATGTATGTTTTCAGGAAGTACATCTTCTTCAAAATAATCTATCTGCAAAAGATAAAAAATGTTTTAACAAGAAGTTTTACAATTATTATATATTAATAATCTTTCGTACCACTTTCCGAAGCTTGTTGTAATTTGAAATTTTATACAAGGAATCATAGTATTGCCAACACTCCTCCTTTATGTTACCAACCAGCAAAGCCCAATGATTTATATGGTGTGCGGGGATAAGAAAAAATTCGGCGTACATCACTGAGTTACTGGTGATGTGGCTGAACAGTGCTTTACCAGCCATTTTACTTTTTTTGAGATTCTGCATAACAAATGTAACTACTCTATCAGTCCTCTAAACATAAGGTGAAGGTATGTACACATCACAAAATAGAGAATTAATACTAACAGCATGATTTGGAGACACGTACAGGAAGTGCATAAATTTTAACGGATTAATTGAATTTTGTACTGTAAGCACTATGCTGTAAGCATCCAGGTGTGTGTCACTTATCCACCCATTTCCTAGTAGATCATCAAATTGTGATCGATACAAAACAATATTACCTGCTTGAATCACCACACTATTTCTGCACAAAAGGTTTAACAATTTAAACAACAAAATTAGTGATTTTAAATTCAAAAACTTTGACAAATAAGAATAAAATATTAAAAATTATAACCTGCTAGGGAACGATTTCCTAACGTGGTCTATTATTAGACGCTTTGCTTTGGAAATTTTTGACATTCCTGGATATGTTAATTCGGAGGTTGGTGAAATAAATTTGGAATTTTGTCACCGATCACATCGCCCTTCAATTTTTTTTACCAAGCTTATATCGCTCTCCATCTTATTTGAAGGATCAATACAAAGCACCAAAGCATCACAAATATTAGGTTCTGGCTGGTGGACATGGTCATTATCATTTGGCTCTTCATTCGGTGAAGAGTGGTTGGAGCCGATAGGTGTAGAATCATGGGAGACTGTTGGTTCTTCATATGTATGTGATGGGGGGCGATTGAGGCCATCTAAAATGGTGGTAGTTAATGAATCAATCCTACTATATATATCGCCACGTAATTTATTCACCTCTTTCGCTACAAAATCATGAATTTTTTTCGACTGAACCACTATCTCTAAAGTAATTCGATCCACAAACTTTTCCATTTCTTCCTCTACTTTCTCCTCATGTTTCTCCCGAATGTTTTCTTCAATATTCCCCTCTATCTTTACCTTATCCTTACTTTTTTTCTCATCAATAAATTCTTCTTCTCCCCCTCTGTGTTCTTTCTTCTCTTTTTATTGTTTTCTTCTAATTTTGCCAAATACCTTTCTACTTTTGTTTTCATATATTTCTTTAATTATCGTTTATCTGTTGTCTCCTCAACAGAAACTCCGTCCTCCATTTCTTCTTGCTTGCTCTCTGACTCTTCAAAATCGTTGTCTGATGCTGCTACAGCTCCTAATAAAAGCTCCTCACCTGGCAATATATTCTCGAAAGACTGCTTAACCTGTAGAATACTTTGATGGTCATTTCTAAATATTCACCAATTTGCAATTTAATCTAACAAATTAATAGGCTAACGGTATTGTACCCTTCCGCGGGCGCATAGCTTTGTACTTAATTCTGCACAAAATTTATTAGAAAAACTAAACTTTGGAGACCATCGACAAAGTCGGGGCCTAGCTAATTCGTCATCAACCGATAGAAAGTCGGTGTACTCATAAAACCACACCTGCACATATGAAATATAGCATTAAACAAAACATTTACTAGTTAAATTTAATGTTAACTTTGATCTTTGCCTCACCACCAAGAGGATTGAGCAACCTTCCATGTACCCCAAACTCTCTTTAGATTCCCTATTGGAGGCTGCATAACTTAATTCGCGGATTTGTGACTGTAAAAATAAATGAACTGCTTCGGGCGAGTTATATTTTTTAAACTCCTCCAAACCTCCAAATGTATGTAGACATCTAGGTATCTTCATTATCTTGAGTGGAAAAAATAGCTTGCATAGAACATACTTTACAAGGGCCAGAACCTTTAGAGCATCAACCTCTTCACTTCATTCTGCCTCTGAAAGTCGCAACAACTCTGCTGCCAAATCTTTCTGCTCGTAGTTAGCTATATGGGTCCTATTAAATGTGAAATGCAACCCTCTATTTGGTAGACCAAGCATCAATGCAACATCATTAACTATCATTTTTTTGTAAACTTTTCCCAACTGGAAAGCCCTATTTTTCCTTGAGTATGACCGAAGCAAGGTGGTGATCAGAGGAATGTTTTGGGTTATGTTGGGAATAGAAAACAATGGAAGAATCTCAGCTGCTTGTAATTCAATTCTTGTATTATCACTCAATTTGTTCAATAAGGGTTGTACTTTCTCCTTAAACGAAGACACCGCGCAGCGAGAGTTCAATATTATTGAACGAGTCAAATGCAATAAGAACTGATGATATAGTTGTATCAGCAGAAACAAAATTTCCAAAATGGGTATGCAAAGATACTTGTAGTATCCATACATCAACCAAACAACTCTTCTCATATTACAACGAAACTTAAAAAATATGGTCGTATTTGCACAATATTGCAGCAAAATACGGTTGCACTAACTCAGTATCTTCAATAAGTGTACAAATAAAATATGTAAACGACCGTTATATTTAGGGGAAAATATTTATAACCTAGGTCCCGGACACCGTCAGTATTTAGGGATAAATCTTGACAATCTGGAAAAATACGATCATATTACCAACTCCACATTAGATGGTCGTATTATGAAAGTATTACCATATACTAAAGAAATATTAGCAGTGCATCAGAGAAAGTAGCAGTGTAACAATGGTCGCGGTTTCCGCCGACCTAACAATGGCCGGTTTCCGCCGACCTAACTTTTTGGTGTCATTTAAACAAGAGCACAAGCCGAAAACTGTTAAAGGAAGACGAATGGTACCATCGTTGATGAGAATGATGTCCTTCGCCGACTGATTATCTCGCATTCAAAGCTTTTCACCGCTTAGCCTGCGTTTTTCTTCGCCGAAAGGGGGAGGGGAGCAGCAGCAGCGCGCCGTTTCGATTTTGGGTCCAAATTTGGTACGCATACGTACATAATAATACGTACATTTTTAAATAACGTTTTCGTGTGGAGGGGCCCACATATTCCTTCTCCCAAAAATCGAAACAGCACGCTGCTGCTGCTCCCCTCCACCTTTCGGCGAAGAAAAATGCAGGCTCAGCGGTGAAAAGCTTTGAATGTGAGATAATCGGTCGGCGAAGGACATCATTCTCATCAACGAAGGTACCATTCGTCTTCCTTTAACAGTTTTCGGCTTGTGCTCTGGTTTAAATGACACCAAAAAGTTAGGTCGGCGGAAACCGGCCATTGTTAGGTCGGCGGATTCCGCGGCCATTGTTACACTGCTACTTTCTCTGATACACTGCTAATATTTCTTTAGTATATGGTAATACTTTCATAATACGACCATCTAATGTGTGGTTACTTGGTAATATGATCGTATTTTTCCAGATTGTCAAGATTTATCCCTAAATAATGACGGTGTCCGGGACCTAGGTTATAAATATTTTTCTCTAAATATAACGTTGTTTTACATATTTTATTTGTACACTTATTGAAGATACTGGGTTAGAACAACCGTATTTTGCTGCAATATTGTGCAAATACGACCATATTTTTTAAGTTTCGTGGTAATATGAGAAGAGTTGTTTGGTTGATGATGTATGGATACTCCAAGTATAGTTGCATACCCATTTTGGAAAATTTGTTTCTGCTGATACAACTATATCATCAGTTCTTATTGCAGATGACTCGTTCAATAATATTGAACTCTCGCTGCGCGGTGTCTTCATTTAAGGAGAAAGCACAACCCTTATTGAACAGATTGAGTGATAATACAAGAAATGAATTACAAGCAGCTGGGATTCTTCCATTGTTTTCTATTCCCAACATAACCCAAAACATTCCTCTGATCACCACCTTGCTTCGGTCATACTCAAGGAAAATAGGGCTTTCCAGTTGGGAAAAGTTTACAAAAAAAATGACAGTTAATGATGTTGCATTGATGCTTGGTCTACCAAATAGAGGGTTGCATTTCACATTTAATAGGACCCCTATAGCTAACTACGAGCAGAAGGATTTGGCAGCAGAGTTGTTGCGACTTTCAGAGGCAGAATGGAGTGAAGAGGTTGATGTTCTAAGGGTTCAGGCCCTTGTAAAGTATGTTCTATGCAAGCTATTTTTCCACTCAAGATAATGAAGATACCTAGATGTCTACATACATTTGGAGGTTTGGAGTAGTTTAAAAAATATAACTGGCCCGAAGCCGTTCATTTATTTTTACAGTCACAAATCCGCGAATTAAGTTATGCAGTCTCCAATAGGGAATCTAAAGAGAGTTTGGGGTAAATGGAAGGTTGTTCAATCCTCTTAGTGGTGAGGCAAAGATCAAAGTTAACATTAAATTTAACTAGTAAATGTTTTGTTTAATGTTATATTTTATATGTGCAGGTGTGGTTTTATGAGTACACCGACTTTCTATCGGTTGATGACGAATTAGCTAGGCCCCAGCTTTGTCGATGGTCTCCAAAGTTTAGTTTTTCTAATAAATTTTGTGCAAAATTAAGTACAAAGCTATGCGCCCGCGGAAGGGTACAATACCGTTAGCCTATTAATTTGTTAGATTAAATTGCAAATTGGTGAATATTTAGAAATGACCATCAAAGTATTCTACAGGTTAAGCAGTCTTTCGAGAATATATTGCCAGGTGAGGAGCTTTTATTAGGAGTTGTAGCAGCATCAGACAGCGATTTTGAAGAGTCAGAGAGCAAGCAAGAAGAAATGGAGGACGAAGTTTCTGTTGAGGAGACAACAGATAAACAAGAATTAAAGAAATATATGAAAAGAAAAGTAGAAAGATATTTGGCAAAATTAGAAGAAAACAATAAAAAGAGAAGAAAGAACACAGAGAGGGAGAAGAAGAATTTATTGATGAGAAAAAAAAAGGTAAGGATAAGGTAAAGATAGAGGGGAATATTGAAGATAAAATTCGGGAGAAACATGAGGAGAAAGTATGGGAAGAAATGGAAAAGTTTGTGCATCGAATTACTTTAGAGATAGTGGTTCAGTCGAAAAAGATTCATGATTTTGTAGCGGAAGAGGTAAATAAATTACGTGGCGATATATATAGTAGGATTGATTCATTAACTACCACCATTTTAGATGGCCTGAATCGCCCCCCATCACATATGAAGAACCAACAGTCTCCCGTGATTCTACATCTATCGGCTCCAACCACTCTTCACCGAATGAAGAGCCAAATGATAATGACCATGTCCACCAGCCAGAACCTAATATTTGTGATGCTTTGGTGCTATGTATTGTTCCTTCAAATAAGATGGAGAGCGATAGAAGCTTGGTAAAAAAAACTAAAGGGCGATGTGATCGGAGACAAAATTCTAAATTTCCTTCATCAACCTCTGAATTAACATATCCAGGAATGTCAAAAATTTCCAAAGCAAAGCGTCTAATAATAGACCACGTTAGGGAATCGTTCCCTAGCAGGTTATAATTTTTTATATTTTCTTCTTATTTGTCAAAGTTTTTGAATTTAAAATCACTAATTTTGTTGTTTAAATTGTTAAACCTTTTGTGCAGAAATAGTGTGGTGATTCAAGCAGGTAATATTGTTTTGTATCGATCACAATTTGATGATCTACTAGGAAATGGGTGGATAAGTGATGCACACCTGGATGCTTACAGCATAGTGCTTACAGTACAAAAATCAATTAATCCGTTAAAATCTAAGCACTTCATGTACGTGTCTCCAAATCATGCTGTTAGTATTAATTCTCTATTTTGTGATGTGTACATACCTTCACCTTATGTTTAGAGGACTGATAGAGTAGTTACATTTGTTATGCAGAACCTCAAAAAAAGTAAAATGGTTGGTAAAGCACTGGTCAGCCACATCACCAGTAACTCGGTGATGTACGCCGAATTTTTTCTTATCCCCGTACACCACACAAATTATTGGGCTTTGCTGGTTGGTAACATAAAGGAGGAGTGTTGGCAATACTATGATTCCTTGTATAAAATTTCAAATTACAACAAGCTTCGGAAAGTGGTACGAAAGATTATTAATATATAATAATTGTAAAACTTCTTGTTAAAACATTTTTTATCTTTTGCAGATAGATTATTTTGAAGATGTAGGTGAAGATCTTCCTGAAAACATCAAACATACATGAATGGCCCATTTTCTATGTTCTTGAAAATCCAACGCAAGATAGCCCAGATGATTGTGACGTTTTCGTTATGATGTATATGAAGACAATTGTTGGGAAGAAAAAAATTGATTGGACAAAGTATCAATTTTGGGAAAAACAAATGGCAAAGATACGGGCAGAAATTGCATTAGAGATAATCAAGGTTTTTCCTGACAAGATAATGAGTAAGTGGTTTTTTGTCAATAGAATAATTATTTATCATAAATAATAGTTATTAAATACTCTGAATGCTATGTAAGGCAAATAAAGAAGTGTGCTCTGGCCGTTTTTCCACGTAGCTTTGGTTTAAACCAATAAGTGGAATATGACTGGATTTCAGAATTACCCACTCAATATGTGATTATACAACCGTAATATTGTTTATAAATGTTGTTTTGGTAGAAATACGGCCGCATTTCAGCCATACAGCATCATTCAGATAGTTGGTCATGTTATTCTGTTAAACTCTACTACTCAGATACTTACTTATACATTTCATTCAATAATTGACAGGTCGTTGAGGCGGTCTGTTCTTTGAAGGCCGAGATAGGGTGATTAGAAGGATTTGGCCAAGAAGATCTATAGAAATATTTCCTTGGACAACTATTAAAATGACAATGACTACAATTGTTATTACTTTTGGACTTTAATTTAATTTAGAATCTTAATTTTGGATTTTAAAGTAATGGCAATATGTATGAAGTATTTACTACAGTAGTTTCAATGGTTTATGCGTAGTTTTGATTGCAATCACCAACTGTATTATTATATTGCAACTTACTTCTGTATTTAAATAGCTACATTGTCATTTCTCACTGCATGATAACATATTCAAAACTAAATTCTGAGTATTTTTTTTGTTCAGCTTGGACAAAGCCAAGATACAGCCGTATCAAGTTTTTTCAGAGATGTATTTCGTCAAAACTAGGGAGTGTTGTATAATAAAATCCGTATTGAATTTTTTTTACTATGGATACTAGCTTATTCAGAAAGGATACAATACGAATACTACCGTATTCAGGTCATATTAAACAATAGATGAAATTAATAGCTTTAAAATTGTATTATTATATTGCAGCTTACCTCTATATTTAAATAGCTACATTGTCATTTCTCACTGCATGATAACATATTCAAAACTAAAATCTGAGTATTATTGTTGTTCGACTTGGACAAAGCCAAGATACCGTCGTATCAAGTTTTTTCAGAGATGTATTTCGTCAAAACTAGGGAGTGTTGTCTAATAAAATCCGTATTTAATTATTTTTACCATGGATACTAGCTTATTCAGAAAGGATAAAATAAGAATACTATCGTATTCAGGTCATATTAAAACAAAACCTAGATGAAATTGATAGCTTTAAAACATAACAACTGATTACTTTAACAAATAGTTCACCATTTGAAGACATCAGGAATACATGAAAAGTTAAACGGTACATTAATAGTTAAGTCGTCGTTTAGCGAGAATTCGTCGTTCAAATTAGCATTTGGTGGTGTTGGGTTCGAATTTGAATCAACATCGCAAGAAATATCCATAAAATTATGCTCCTTCTGTGGACCACTAAAATCAACCGTAGTTGGCACCTTTCCTTTAGCAGCACACGACTTCTCTGTTTGACAAATGTTCAAAGATAAAAGTTAATACCACAAATATTTAATGCCAAAAAAAGAAATTATGTAATAATACTTGTTTTTTTGGAGGTAGATTCTCAATAACTCTTCAAACGTGTTTTAGGGGATCCTTTTGGTCGCATAGATTGTGGATCTTTCAAAACACCTTTGCTCATCTCTAAGTTGTCAACAATTCCCTTCTTCTTTTTTTCATCATTGTCAACCATATTTTCTAAAACTTCACCAACCTCATTGATTACATTCACCATGTATTCCTTTGCAATTTGACAATTTTCAATTCGTTGGCATAAGTCATAGGTGCATCGCATCATTTGATTTCTGAAAATTAGGTTCGACTCATAGTGGTTTGAGGTTGTCGAGAGTGCAAATTTCTTTCGTTTCTTAGCTTGCATTGTAAATCTCCTTAATATTTAAGTTGGTTGAATATTTTGTACATTGCGATAATTGTAAACCCGCAAAGCATGCTCACACAATAAACCTTTTGTTTGAAAACCTCTACAAGAGCACTCTATATCATTGCTCTTCGTGTCTATTGTCACAGTCCACCGCTTGTCAAGACCACAATTATCGGTAAGGCGTGTGGTGTATACAATTGTTTCTTGGTCATATATTGATTCCTCAGCCACGAGCAAACTAACTACTCCCTCCATAAAACTATGCTCAAATATTGAATAAATTTTTCGAGTATATATTTTTGACATTTGCCTAAGGATCAAGCAATTATTGAATTTTATAGAGATGGAACCTTGTTTGCATTTGAAGTCTTCCTCGTGTTCCCTCCTTCGCCAACCATCAATCAATTTCTCCACACCAAGGAAGCACTCAGCTAGTGAACTTGTAGCCTTTGAGCAATCGTGGAGACTATGATTTGCAGATTCACTGCGTTGGGTAGATAAAATGCCGAGATCAAATACGTTCTTATTAAATGCAGTAGACCATTTCTTCTTAATATTGCAAAGATCATTTAACCATCGGTTGTCTTGCAAATTTCCTTGGATTAGCATTTGGCTCCAATATAGCTCAAACTTCAATTCATTGTCGCATTTACTCATGCACGTATAAAATAAAGATCTAAGGTACTTGTTTTGATTAAAAGAAGGTACCTTAGACGGTGCTTTCTTCGAAATATGTCACTGACATAAGCGATGACGAGTAGAAGGGAGGACCATCTCAATAGCAACTGTCATTGTCTGGTCTTGATCTGTGTAAATCGTGATTGGTTGCTTATCTCCTACAAACTTTAAGAAGACCTCAAATACCCAATAGAAAGATTCTATCGTCTCATGTGCTACAAATGCACAACCAACAAAAACATTTTGTCAATGGTTGTTTACTGATATAAAAGGAGCGCAGGCTAAGTTATATTTGTTTAGCCTATAAGTTGTGTCAAAAATAATTACGTCGCCAAAGCATTCATAATCCAATTTTGTCGGACCATCAATCCAAAAGAAATTGTGCAAGCGGTTCATTTCATCTGTTTGTATATCAAAAGAGAACATGTTATCTAACAATTGTCTCTCCTTAAAATTTTCCAATAATTTAGTTGCATCTCCTGTTTCAATAAGCGCTTTTCTTTCCCGTTGCACAAAGTTATATGCATCCACTTTCGTGAAGCCTACATTATGAGCACCACCAACTTCTCCTGCCATCAGATTGAATGTACCAATAGTTCGTATTCCAACTCCTATCATATTCTTAATCAACATTGCTTGACCATTAGATACCTTGCGATGCGATCTCAGCAAATGTGCATCTTCGGGTAATGCCAAGGGATGATTGTGCTCTTCAATAAATTTAAGCACTTTCCAGTTCTTACCGTCTTTGTCGGCAGTGAAGTGTAAGCAAGCTAAGCAACCTGTCCTAGTATCGCTCTGGCGGAATTTCTGCTGCACATCAGCACACGACTTCTGAATCTTAAACCCTGCTTTTGAGCAAGAGAACTCACGACCCTTGATGATCCGTGTATGGGTCCAATAAAATACATGCTGTCTTCGCACGCTGAACCCGCATTTAAGAGCATATTCTGAGTACATTTTGTATGCCTCCTCCTCTGAATGAACCGTGGGAAACAATAATTCCTCCTTGTGCACCTGCAAATATGATGTTATGGTGGCATGCGTATACTACAGAAATAAGGTCGTATTCAGTACAATACGACTGTATCGTATAATATACAGTGGGAATAAGGTAATATCATACGGTTTTCAGCTCCTCCTGCGGTGGAGAAGGAATCATGTCCTCCTCCTTGGACTTCTCGGATGGCAGATTGCTGGATGACATACCAGTATACTAAGCAGACGGAAGTTATTAACCTGGGTTGCTATAGAAGATCTCCCTCGCCACCCGATTAAGTTGGAAGTCTTGTTGAACGTCGTAAGTCTTGGCTATGAACAAAAACGATTTCATTCACGTCGTCGATGATAAAACCATAAAAAAGGGATCTTCTAGTTTGTGTTCGCCGACGGCAGGCCTCAGCTGAACTTGACCGACGAAGGGGAGTAACTTTGCAAAGCCTAAGCTTGCAGATTGAGTTCGCCGCGGCAGGGCGATGCTATTTCCGCATGCTTCGAGGTAGGGGGATCGCCCGTTACTGGTTGCTCTGCAAACTTTGCTGGGTGTAGGGAGAACGCAAGTTGGGGGTAGGGGAGAATACAAGACCATAAAAGCGAAAATAGGAGCGGGAAAACGTAAGGGCAGGAGAGGAAATTGCGACTTTATAATACGCACCAAAGCTTATGTACGTATACGTACCAAACAATTTGCGATACATAAGAGTGCAATTACCCCCAAACTGACTTAGTCAGTGGCAACCTTAATCCGTAATATTAAAACTAACATGAAATCAAAAGCAATTATCTCGATTTGTGAGATACATGAGAATCCACAAATCGGTTTCACCTGATTCGATACGATTTTTATTTAAATGGGTTTTGCCTTGAATTGAGAATATAAGGTCAATCACATCAAAAGCCCTAATTGTCAGACCTAATAAATCTTATCACACTCGTTCGGAGCCAAATTAAGAGATGACGCCCCCAATTGAAGGCGCTTTCATCACTCCATTTATTCGACATGAGTCCAATTGGGTTGGGTCGGATTAATTTCAGCCTCAAGAACGCTTCGACCGTTAACATCAAATTAATTTCATTAACAAGTTAGATTCAATTTAACAGATAAAAACATGCCGAAAAATTCCTAAAATAAGCCTACAGGGTTTGGGGCCCATAATGGGGATCTCATGGGGTTAAAAAGGCACACAAGGAACGAGGGGGGCAATCCGGGGCTGAGAAATTTCTACGCAAAAAGTGATCGCACAGGAGATTGCCTGCTTGAACGCGCGTTAGCGCGGGATCGCCCACACGATTCTGGGCTCTTGTGTCTGCATAGGCCAGCGCAGGATCGCCACGCGCAGTCGCCCGCTCGCGGGGGATTGCCCCTTGCGATCTCGCGCACAGGATGCTTGTCGGCTTGGGACCCCGAGCGTGTAGGAGATGGCACGCGATCGTGATCACATGCCAGAGAACTTTGCCCCCCTAATTCGCTTTGAGAGGCCCCGAGACCACTCCGGGTGTTTGGGTTGATTTCGAGTCAATTCGAGTTATTTGTGCTTGGCTCGGTATCTAAATTTTTGAGTTGAAATGACTCGATTCCGAGCTGGCTCGAAATTGAATCGAGCCGGCTCGGTCTCAGGTTCAAACCTAGTATAGGTTTAGACTTTAGTGCTTTTAATTTTAAAATAATAATACGTTAAATAAATGCATTAGATTTTAATCCATTATAGCTAAATCAAATCATATTCCGAGCGATTCAGTAGAGGCTCGAAATCGACTCGAAATGTGATTCGAGTCTAATTGAATCGACTCAAATTGAGTCGAATTAATTGTAATCGATTCTGATTCGACTCAATATCTGAGTGATTTTCAAACGACTTTCCAGTTACAAATAAAATGCTCAGCTCTATCGTATGTCCGACTTCTTATCCAAATATATGCACGGATACGGAACGAGCCGTCCGAAGTTAATGGTGGCCTCCAAATGCTAAAATCTCGACAGAAAATTTGCCACAAATATTTTTTTGCAAATATCGGGTTAAAATCCGCGTGAAAAAATGTGCCTAATGCAGGAATCTTACTGTCAAACACTTAGAGGAAGAAGATGGGATCACCTTGGATGGACGATAACATCCGGAGTGCCGAGATGAAGCCATTTTTGAGGTAAATGTCATGAAATGGCCTCCTATAGCCGCTCCAAAGCTTGCTTCGACATTAGGCGCCTCCACCACGTCTCGCCGCCGCTTTCATCGGAGCTGGAGGAGGGAGGAAGATGAGGAGATAACCAGCCCTTGGGATGGTTGATCTCTTAAAGAGGGGAGAGGGGAAGAAAGTCTTCCACTTTCCATCACCATTAACGAGGGAAGCCCCCCCCCCCCCCCGGAATTGGACACGGCCGAGGGAGTCTTATGCCCAGAACAGCCACCTTACGGTAGTGCCAGCACTCGGGATAACCTCCACCACAAGACGCCTATCCTCCAGGCTATTTCCAAATATCATTTATCAAGTAATTAAATAAGTGGTCATATCAAATCCAAATCCACTGAAATTTCAACCAAAAGACTAAGCATTTCGTGCATGCCACCAAAATTTCATAATCGAGGACAAGCTCGGGATTAACTCCAGAAATTAGTCCAAGAAGAACATCATCCTATGATCATGATTGAAAGGTCAATGTCAATTTCATACTCAAGGACAAGTCTAGGAAATTAACGAGGCCAATAATGGTGGTAGATAATAAATGACCTTTTGGGTCATTCATTCCACCCACATGGGACCCCAACTCCCCAAGGACCCGTGAGTAAAGTACCACATGAGCAAACAAAATCATCTCGGGCCCTCCAACGCGATTTAGTCAAACGATTCAGGTTTCGCTAACAAAAATTCGTTCACACGCACGATAGATCAATGCTAAGAAATCAAAACACTTCGACCAATAATGACATCAAAGTTTAATTTGGACGTGTCGGGTCTGATCGAAATTAAAATATGCAACCAAGACGTGAATAGTGACACCCTGACCCAAAACATGTCAAAATGATATAACAAGATCGAAAATGACCACAAATAATTATTTTGACCATTTAAGGTATCCAAAATGACCAAAACTTGTGATTTCAGTACTTGAGTCAAACACTCAAGGCCCTGCCCAGTAGGTAGGCTACACAATTATCTGTCCGGCTACACAAAAACTCGAGCAAGTTACATAAAAGGTTATAGGAAGACGAGATGATTGTCGTTGGCATATTCTGCTGATATGGCACCAGTATCTAATTTTGCAATATTTTAGTATTCTAAGGGCTTCTATGAGAGCTTGTGAGTACTCTAAGGAACATCTTTTTGGGAAAATGATAGCTCTTTCTGACGCTAAGTCCCCACGGGTTGACCGAGTCCTCCCGAGCCTATGCGAAAGCCCTGTGAAGGTTCGGAGAGAGCTATAGCGATAGCCTTGCCAGAGCTATGGTGATAGCCTTGAGAGAGCTCAGCGAGTTCTTAAGTGGAATTGTCCTTGGTCTAATGCCTCTCTGACAATCCTCCTTGCATGTTCAAGAATCCTAGTCATGGACATACTCGCGGTAGAGACACGTCATCCTCTTTCTCTGTCATACATTTGTGAAAGCATGAAAAAACTATCTTGAACCAAATGATCACATCATCAGCCATAGATCTCATAACTGAAGGCACATCTCCTAAGAGTTGAGACCGAACTGCACTGAACTCAAATCTCAATTATCCTACGAATGCCATCATAGTTAGTAGTTCCTTTTGTTCCATCATGAACTTCACATTGTCAATGATTGACAATAAGGCATTGAACCAAGGTTGTTGGGATCGAGATCCTAGATGAGATCATTTCGAGGTTGGATCAGATCGAGGATCGCAATATCCTATAACATTCATAAATAAATACTAAACATATAAAATTGAACTTTGTATCATCTAATTACATGCTCAATTAACAAAAAAATCATTAAACTGAGCAGCAATATGTGAATAATTATGTCAAAAAATAATTGAATAACTAAATCAAAAGATATTAGCATTTTAAATTAACTTTTAGTTTCAGGTAGGATGCCCAATGACTACTAACAATAAAAACGAATTTGGACTGATGGATTGTTAGAAGCCTGGAAGTAGGAAGACGGACCTGGACTGCTGGATTGCTCGTACGCTGTAAGCAGGAAATCTGGATTGCTCGTATGCTGGATTTCTAGCCATTGGATTGCTCGTACACTAGAAATGAAGAGAAGACGTCGACCTAAAAGCAGGAAGCCGCTAGATTGCTGAGCATTGAATTGCTCATACACTAGAATGGAAGAGAACACGCCGACACCACCTGAAATGGAACTAGGTAAGAAAGGAAAAGTAAGATGTTGTTTGGATTGGAAACAACTGAAGAAGTCGCCCTTGGCCTCCGTTTGCAGTCGGCAGTCGACACTTGAGATATAGTAAAGTGGCAGGATATGAATCTGCAATGGGGTATGGGGTTAGGATTGGGATATGGTTAAGCGATGAGGTGCATTGGACTGGTTGAATGGGGTCGGGATAGGGTTGGACATGTTTCTAATTCCCTTTGGCTGGACCGGTAGAATCGAGTCGGGGTTGCGATCTTATGATCCGAATCGTGATCCCAGCCATAGAGGTGCCGATTTAGATCTTGGGTAAGATCCAGAACGATTTACAAAATCTGGATCATAGGACCGTAAGATCCTACGTCCGAATCGCGATCCTGATAACCATGCATTGAACTCTTCATCAAGTCTCCAAAAATTTCAAAAGAACTAAGATATGGATTAATTTCCTATGCCACATCCACACCATGCCTAAGAGACTATGTATATGCGACTAGCATAATCTTTCCTTAAGTATAGCATATCAAGGTAACTTCAAAATTGTTTGGCACTAAAACAATGAGAAACTAGGTCATACACAAGCATCCATGATATTAACTAAATTTGGATATGATAGGAGCAATAGACGCAACTGAATAAAATTGAGACAAAACAACAGCACAGTAGCCCATTATCAACAACATAGGAGCGGTAAAATCAAGAAGGCAAACAAACAAACAACAACAACAACGTAACTACAGACTGGAGTAGGGCAAAACATGTTAAGAATGGCAAAGAATCAGCATACAACCTAATCCAACACAAGTAAACAACACGAGGCCAGACATCGACTCACCAAACGACTTCAGGCACAGTGGACTAGCGAGGCATTGAGGAGGAAGGCCCTGGCACGACAAGAGAATCAGAACAACGACAAGCCCTAGAGACTAAGAAAGAGACCTTCGACCAGAACAATGATGCACAGAGATCAGAAGGGAACGACGACCACTAGTGTCGACTACAGGAGTCAATGAAGTAACCTGCTCTGTAGCATGTAAATTTGTGCTTCTAAGTAAATCGGGCAGACCTCCACAACTTCACAACTATCGTAATTCATTGTGCCCTACAAACAATATAATATATATATGTCTATTTAAAAAATTTTAAGAAAGAAAAGATGAAGAAAATGAAGTGATGCTTTAAAATAAAAGTAATCATCATTTGCATTACTTCAGATTTTGATAGTTTAGAATTAATTTTGCTTTAAAAGTATGTAACAAAATACTTTAAAGTCAAAATAAGTATCATTTTATGTTAAGTTTAATTTAGATGGTTAAATTGGCCGACAATTACTAAATAATTTCAATCATTTTTATAGTTTTTGAGAATCATAAGATTTCAATAGAAATTTATTAAATACATTCTCATTGTTAAAACATTTAGAACGCGGTCTAAAATACCGCCGCAAGATTTGCACAGGGGAGGGGGCACCGTGCATGCGCATGGGTCGGCGTGCACGCGCGCGTGTGTGCAGAAATATATGTGCATGCATGTGTGTGCACGTGTGCATAGATATGTGTGTATACAGATATGGGTATGTATGGCCACAGATATGTGTATGTATTTACACAAATATGTATGTGTATATCACTTTAGGTTGCTTGTGATATGATCATCCTCAGTGAACGCCCAATCAAAAGATCGTGTGCCCTCAAATAAAGAATCTTGATGATGAAAAGATGAAGTGCAAGACAAAGTGCGGACAAAGAGGGCCAACTATAAAACACTGCGTTTGTAGGAATGATGAAAATTTGGCAAGGTATAAAGTCACCAAAAAAGAAGCTAAACATGCAGTAAGTAAAGCAAGAAGTCAAGCTTATGAAGAATTTTATAAGCGACTAGATACCAAATATGAAGAGCATGACATATATAAAATTGCTCGAGCTAGAGAGAAGAAGATAAGAGATTTAAGGCAAGTTAAATGCATATCGGATGAAACAGAAACAGTTTTGACAGATGATGTGGCTATTACAGAGTGATGTAAAAGATACTTTTATCAACTATATAATGAAACAAAGGACAATGAACTAAACTTGAAAGAGTTAAGTAAATCGTAGGAGTATAGAAACATAACGTTTTATCGTAAAATTCAAGTGTCGGAGGTAAATGATGCTCTAAAGAAGATGAAAAATGGAAAGGAGGTTTGGCCAGACAATATACCCATCGAAGTATGGAAATGTCTAGGGAAAGAAGAGATTTTGTGGCTTACATATTTCTTCACTAAGATACTGAAGTCAAAGAGGATGTCGGATCAATGTAGAGAAAATACTTTGATATTTTGTATAAGAACAAAGGAGATATACAAAATTGTGTTAATTACAGAGGAATTAAATTAATGAGTCATACCATGAAACTATGGGAACGAGTAATAGAAAGAAGAGTAAGACGAGAGACTAGCAACTCAGAGAATCAATTTGGATTCATGTCAGAGAGATCGACCATGGAAGTTATACATCTCTTGAGGAGACTCATTGCAACTATAGAGAAAGAAAACAAGATTTGTATATGTCATTTATCGATCTTGAGAAGGCTTATGATAGAGTTCTAAGAGAGATCTTATGAAGAGTCTTGGAAAAGAAAGGTGTAAATGTATCATACATTGACATAATCAAAGATATGTATACAAATTCAGTGACGAGGGGGAGAATGTCTGGAGGATTAACACAGAATTCCTTATCACTGTTGGCTTACATCAAGGTTCAGCTTTAAGACCTTATCTCTTTACCCTTATCTTAGATGAGCTCACCGTACATATCCAACAAGAAATACCTTGGTGTTTATTGTTTGCGGATGATATCGTTTTGGTTGATGAGAAGTGCAAGGGTGTAAATGTGAAACTTGAATCTTGGCGAGACACTTTAGAAAATAAGGTTTTTAGGTGAGCAGGGCAAAGACGGAGTATATGGAGTTTAAATTTAGTAGTGCAAGAAGGACAGATGACTTCGTTATTAAGTTGGGTAATCAAGATATTTCCTGCAGTGAATGTTTTATATATCTTGGATTGATAGTTCAAAAAGATGGAGGTGTTGATAAAGATGTGATACATAGAATCCAAGCAAGTTGGTTGAAGTGCAGAGGCGCGTCAGGGATCTTATATGATCGTAAAGTACCATTAAAACTTAAAGGCAAGTTTTATTGTACTGCAATTAGACCAGCGATGGTCTATGGTTCTGAGTGTTAGGCAGTGAATTGTGTACATGAGCAAAAAATGAGAGTTGCGGAGATGAGAATGCTTAGGTGGATGTGTGGACACACGAGACTGGATAAAATTAGGAATGAATGTATCAGAGATAAGACAGGAGTGGTACCAATTGCAGAGAAAATGCGAGAAGCTCGACTAAGATGGTTTGGACACGTACAAAGGAGACCATTAGAGGCACCTATTAGGCGTTTGTGAGAGTTTAGTCACTAAGCATGTTAAACGGGGGAGGGGTAGACCAATAAAGACTTGGAATGAAACTATAAGGAAAGACATGATGTACTTAGGCATTAGTGAGATTATGACTAAAGATAAGGCACAATGGCAATAAAGGATCCATATAGCCGACTCCACTATAGTGGGATAAAGGCTTGAGTGTTGTTGTTGTAATAAAGTGAACACATTTTCTATGAATATAAAGCGACAAAATTTACCATAACTTATCAAACCTTTAACGCAAAAGAGATTCGCTGCATAAAATATTAAAGTAGGGCAGGATGTGAATAAACCTTGATGCCAAGAGCTAGCGAAATATGAAGCAATAGGTCTTCCTTCCCGAGCGTGCAAATTCCAATAACAATTTCATGGCCAGGATTTGAGTTGATAATATCAATAACCTGAAACACCAGATTAACAATGTAAAATTAATGCAAGCAAAAGTTTTTTTTTAATAAAAGGTGACTGAGACATGTCAATCCCAAAATAGACAACGTACAAATTTTAAAATCACCAAAGTTCCTGTAAGGAAGCTAGAAAATCATTAAATGCATTTAAAAAAATCATCATTATTATTAATCAAACTAAGCATGGAACATTTCATGGCTATCGCTGCTTGAAACTAAAAAAAATTAATAAAAGGATGAAATTTATTAAATCTATTTTTTGGTTGAATGTAGTTAGAAGGCCATTGACGTGGAACGTGTCGGACGACGGTTCAGGTGGCTAATAAGAATGACTAATTTAATCATGTAATCACCAACTAAACTTGCAACAATGAACGTCATGAATAATACGACACGATAATCTACTGAAGTGCACATGGTCAGCAGGTTTAGTGAGTGGGGTGTAAAATAATTCATCGTTGGTTAATTTTCCCAAGACATTGGAAATAAGATGAGACAATATAACATATTGAATATCCCCAGAGTACTGACAATGATAACATAGGTCTTTGAGCCATCGAGATCACTCTCAACATGGATTGACTCACTAACGACGGGTATATCTCTAATGAGTAGTGGCTTATCAAGAGGCTATTTATGGAGTGTATAGAAAAAATCGTCGCGAATGCAATGATTACCCAAATAAATACCTACGGCATTGACATTATGATACAACTTTAGAATGTGTAGAATGTCTCTAAGGGTGGAAAATTCATAGGGTGACTCACTGTATAAGATATAAGAAATCTCGTCTTTTGTGCGACGAGTACTAGGATAGGTTCCCAAGAAATCAGAAGTGTGCTTAGGTGTGTGAAAGACGGGCTCTGCATACACAATACTAAACGCCACATCCTCAGGGATGGGTAAGCTCTGAGATATAACAACTGGAAAAGGCTTCAAGTATTTTATACAAGTAGATGAGTCTCTTCTTCGAGTCTCATCTTCAATACGACTTGGCATGGGTACTAGACACTCAACACTAATGCCGCTATCAGGAACAACAGTAATAATCATAGTGTTATCTTTGTGTTTTTAGGCCATGAGTATACTCATCCTCATTATCCAAAGGTGAACTTTGTCGGGCACTAGGCAATGGAAGGAGTGGTTTGACCTAAAGTCCTAAAAGTTGTAACATGTCGAAGCTCGTAATTATGTGATTTAAATAAGCTTTTATGTGATCGATGTGAGCATTGAAGTGTGTGCCCACGCAATCAAACCAAGCTAATAGAACTTTCTGAAATTCAACATTCAGCATCTTCGTGTTAGTGTCACTTTTAAGAGTGTGACCACTATGAGGATCCCTTTGAGGTTGGGCATAAAGGGGCTCGGGGTCCTCAGAGGAAAAGAGTGACAATGGTAACCCATGTGATAGTATTGAGTATCTCTTGATATTTCCCTGGGGTCGAGTGTAAACAAACTACAAATCCTCGAATAGAGAAGTAAAAATTGTAGCCTAAATGATGATCATTATGACTATAATTAAATCGTGTTTGAACAACTACTATGATATATCATAAATGATTTATAAACTCTATTCCTGAGTATATCTTAAACTAAGCCCTTGGGCCTATGATACCAACTGCCATAGGATGGTTCTAACAGGTTGTCGGGAGACTACCAAAGAATGATTATATGAATGAGATATGTAATCAGCAAGTACACTTGCAATAAAAAACTTATAACAAATATTGCACAATAATCACATTTAAGCTGACACATGTGAGAGTGTTATAAAGTAAATACTTGAACGAACAATGTCGGACAAGTCGTGGGATGTTTGGCACATAGATTACAAACCAATATTTTTACAGAAAAGTGGATGAATCACACAATTCAATAATAAAAATAAAACCAAGAATAAACTCACAATAATCCTGGGGTAGATGACTCGATGGATGTCCGATGATATGTCGGTCACCAGGGAAGACAAGGATGGACTGAATATAAACTTTTAGGGGGACTCGAAGGACTGGGCAAAACTTTTCTAGTGCCGATTTACAGTTTCAAGGGATAGTGGTGGCTAAGGTTGAAGGAGTGTTGGACTCAAGTGGATAGATTGAGGGAGGGTTGGTGAGGTGGTGGATAAAGGGAAGGTATGCAAAATTGGTGATTTCCAAGTGTTAGACAGAAGTTCCAGAACTGAGAGTGCGTTCCTGGATGGTTCGGAATAGCCCACGCGAAAGGGGAGCAGTTGAATAGCAATTTGAGGGGTTCTATAGGAGGGGTCGGTTTGTGAGATTATGGGAGTGAGAGAGATCGAGGTCTTCAAGGAGTAGGGGAAAGTGTTGGAGAGATGGTTTCACACCAAATGGAGGGGTTGACTTCACATCGTGACCGGGGGAGAAGCTCCAAAATCCTTTGATGCCTACACCCTAGGGATGTATGTGTATACATAATAAAACCTAGGGCATCCATCATCGTACAACCTCCCCTGTGACCGACAGCCAAGAGACGTGCTCTAGTAAGTTGCTGGACAAGTGGCAAAGATGGAGTCATGGAGAAATCAGCAGGATGAGTGACCTTTAGCACCATCAAGCAAACACCAGATAGGGAAGGAACTGTGACAACTAATAAAACATTTATCTGAACACTATGTAGATGTGGTGGAACTCCAGTCATCATCATAGCAATACACACTACCTCCTTATGAGAATTGTGAGTAGCTAGATCAAGAGTAGTAGGCCGATGCTGGTTTCGTCGGAACAAGGATGCATCAAGCGCAGCAGCAGCAGCAACAAGCGAGGAGCTCGACGGGAAGAGCAGCAGGAAGAAGCTTTGAGAAGACGAGACATGCACAGGAGAACTCCGGCGGAAGGAGTGGCACGACGGGCTTCGACTAGCGCAACAGAACCGCTCCCATCGACGGATACATAAGTCGATCACGCCGACGGGAGCGTGAGGTGATGACGGAACCGGAGCCCTAGCAGAGGAGTCGGCCGATAGGATCGAGAGGCGGAGAGGCACGCGGGAATGAAAAAAAATAGGTTTCAGGAACGATTAGGCTCTGATACCATGTTGATTGGGAAAAAGAGAAGATATTCTATTATTCATCCATAGAGGGTTAATATAAGAGATACAAGATAGACCCAACACGGATAGACCATGTGGAACTAATAATAGAAGTAATACTAATAATAATCTCTACACTCCGAAATCAAGGAAAAGTAAGAGAGAGAGGAGAGACGGTGTCGAAATTCTACCAAACTTTTAGGGAAACTTAAGAGAGCGTTCTAGAAGAGTATTCAAGCTTCTGATGAGGCCAAGGTGTTGCCAAAGTGTTGTTTTAGGAGCAAATAAATCCAGAAGCTCTTACAGGAGAAGAAAACCGAGGTAGGTGAAAAATAATGCAGTAATTATGTCTTACACTAATTTTATATTTCGAAGGCTCGGCCAATAATTCAAATGATAATCAAGCAATTTTTATATTTCGAAGGCTCGGCCAATAATTCAAAAGAGCAGATAGATAAATTTAGCTAACTCAAAATTATCCAAAGGAGCAGATAGATATACACCCAAAATTTGTCCTCTCATTTATGCATGCTCATTGGGATGAGTCACGATTGAACAAAAGATAAGTCTTGAGACAGACGTCAATAAACTGAGTTCTCAGTATATGGGAAATCATCCTTTATGATGAAAAGACCAAAAATCAACACCAACTACTAAACACAAGCCACTCGGCAAACAAACGGCACCTCCTGCTCCTCCAAACAGTGCACCTATTTTTTGAAAGAAGAGTTATCATCCTCTATGATAACAATGGTGAAACAAACGAGAGAAGCTACCTCGTATAAATAACATGTAATTTGTGAGAGAAGAACCTGTTGGCGTGTATTTTAGATGTGGTGTGCGTTTAGGAGTGGTGTGCGTTTAGAGATGTTGTAGAGGTATATATACATGTATGTATGTGTTAATAAAGATGTGAAGCCCTAATTCTACATGGTATCAGAGCCGAAGCGGGGAAGGGAGCCGTCCTTGCGAAGCATCGTCGATCTCCTTATTGAGCAGCACGGGGGCGTGGAGTTCTCGACAGTAGCGTGGAGTTCTCGACAGTCGTTGACGCCTCGTCGTCGTTGACGCCTCGTCGTCGCTGACGTCAGTCTCTAGTCCTGTAATGCCTCGTTGACGACCCGCGGTAGGCGTGGAGTTCTCGTCGACGACCCGGGGTGAGTTCCCGTCGCTGAAGCCTCGACGACGATCTTTCTCGCACTCGACGACGATCTTTCTCGCGGTTGGAGTTCCCATTGTTGGAGCCTCGACGACGATCTTCGACATTGGCGACACTCGACGAATCAGCTGTTGGCGACACTCGACGAATCAGTTGTTGGCGACATTGGCGACACTCGACGAATCGCTGGTCCATCTTCGACGAATCAGCAGGACTCGACGACACTCGACGAATCTGTACAATTGACGACACTCGACGAATCAGCTGCAGTCGACGAAGGTACTCGACGATCCCGCGGGACTCGACATTGGCAGGACTCGACGAATCCAGCTAAGGGGACTATGTTTGCTTGATTGGTGTGGGCACAAGTAAGTGACGACGACGAAAGGATGGAGGACGTCCTCGAGAAGTTGGACGCGGCATAGGTGGTCACTTTGTTGAAGCTGTTGGGTTCATCACCCCGACCGGTGAAGTTGGACCTTCCACTGGTTGACCTGAAGCTCGAAGGACCGACCACCTATCTGGGTTGGTCGTGCCGCGTGAGGAAGACTCTTATAGCGCAGAAGGTTGGGGGTTTCTTGACAGGGGAGTTGAAGAAGCCAGAGAACCCAACTGCAGGAGATGAGTGGGAATCAACGCACATGACGGTGTTCATGTGGCTTCTCAGCTCGGTTGTCCCATCGATTGCTGCCACGGTTGATGGCCTGGAGACAGTCATGGAGGTTTGGGACAAGCTGCGAAGTACATATGATGGAGTGGGGAACACTCTCAGAGTCTTCCAGGTGAAAGGAGAAATAGATGACACAGTTCAAGGTGAGAAAACTGTCCAGGAGTACGCATCAGAGTTAGAACGGCTATGGGTGGACTATGACCACGCTTCTTGTGGTATGTGTTGCAGTGACCCACAGTGTAAGGCTTCCAAGATTATAGTAGAAGAGAGGACCATGAGGTTCTTGAAGGGGTTAAATGAACGGTTCGATCAGAGGAGAGCCTTACTTCTGTCGGGTACGAAGATCCCAACTCTATCAGAGGCCATCTCGGCCATGATTCAGGAGGAGACCCGGTTCAAACTCCAGGTAGGGACGGGAGATTTCGCTGACATAAAGTCCGCACTAACGGCTACTGGCACGGGTATTCCAAGACCACGAGAGGAAACACGACAGTGCTACAACTGCGGGGAGACTGTCCACCTGTTGTATGCTTGTCCCAGACCACCCAAGGAGGGGGATTTTGGTGGTCGTAGACGTGGTCGTGGACGTGGTCGTGGCCAGGGTCGTAGTGGCAAAGGTGGCTATCGTGTCAATCTAGGTATTAGTGGATGTGATGAGAAGCCTGGTGTTATTTACACCGATGAGGAGCAGACTCTACTAAGTATGATGAGCATGATGGAGGGCCTCAAGAGGAAATAAGTTGGTGAAGGAAGCAAGAGTGGAACCGGGGGGCATCAACTTCAGCTATGTATGCCCACCCTTCCAGGACATCGGATTGGATCGTTGACCCCGGTGCTTCGCGACACGTGACAGGAGGTGCAGGTGAGTTCTCCTCCTACACTCGCCTAGCTACTGCTGATAGCATCCATACGGCAGATGAGACTTTTCAATCAGTGGTCGGTAAGGGCACGGTCAATTGTACAGGTTCGGTAAAACTATCCAATGTTTTGCATGCTCCTTCCTTTCCAGTTAACCTTCTATCCATCAGTTCCATAATCCTTCAGCTAAAATATGTCGTTTATTTTGATATTCTCAAGGTGACTTTCCAGGAGAAAGGGACGAGGCGGATACTTGGGGCTGGGACCTGGCATGATGGGCTATGGTATTTGGATCGGGACGGATTGGACGTAGCTCTTATATCTATGGCGGGGGAGACAGTGGGAGGAGAAACGAAGATGAGTCCAGAGGATACACTTCTACTACATCACCAACGTTTGGGGCACTTTTCTTTTGGCACTTTAGCCAAACTATTTTCTGTATTATTTCAAAAAACAAATCAACATAAACTTGTATGTGATACATACGACTTAGGCAAGCTTACTAGAAGCTCTTATGTTAGCACAGGACGTATAAACTCTTCCTTTTTTGATGTCGTGCATTCTGATGTTTGGGGGCCTCGTGCCGTAAGTTTTTTGAATGGCTATAAATATTTTGTGACATTTATTGATTGCGCCTACCGTGTCACTTGGTTATATCTGATGAAAAATAAGTGTGAAGTTTTTACATGTTTTCGAGATTTCCATAAGCATGTCCAAACACAGTACGGCGTAATGATAAAGGTATTAAGGTCGGACAATGGAACTGAGTACACTAATCGGGCATTGGCAGAGTACCTATCAGTCCATGGGATACTGCATCAGACAACATGTGCATACACACCTGCACAGAATGGCGTGGCGGAGAGAAAAAACAGGCATCTGATGGAGGTGGCAAGGAGTATGATGCTCCACATGAAAGTCCCTCAGCTTATGGGGGTATATTGTGTTAACAGCAACACAATTGATCAACAGAATGTCATCACGCATTCTCGGGTGGAAATCCCCGTGTCAAAAGTTGCAAGGACATAATGGAGGGATGCTTCCATTAAAGGTTTTCAGTTGTGTGTGCTTTGTGAAGGACAACGGACCGAGTGTTGGAAAACTTGATGTGAAGGCACTCAAGTGTATCTTTGTGGGCTACTCTGGTACTCAGAAGGGGTACGTGTGCTGGAGTCCAGTCGAGAAAAGAAGTTTCGTGAGCCTGGACGTCCACTTCAGAGAGTTGGAGCAGTACTACCGACAGGAGGAGGCTCAACTCACACCAGAATTGCCAAATTCCGAAAGTATGAGGCGAGAAAGGGAGAGTTTGGTGACAGATCTGGAAGTATGGCATGAAGGATCAGTGGAGGAGCATGGGAGTAATGCAGAGCAGGAGGAGGAAGTGAGAGGCGTGAGGCCTACGGCTCAGGGGGGACTGCTTACATATCATAGGAGAGGGAAACAGCTTGCAGAACCAGTACCAGTGGCTGGAATGACAGTGCCTAGTCCCTCGTCTATGCCAGTCTCTACTCCTGGAGCGCCTCCACCACCACAGTCATTTTTTGGCGAGATCATTCCCTCTACCCCTCCATCTCTTACTACCACGGTCCAGCGGACTACTCGCAGCAATGTGGGCAACCCTCCGGACAAGTACGGTTGGGACTTTGCTTCTTCTGTCTCCTACTATAATATCTCTTCTTCCCATGGAGCATTCATTGTCTCGTTGGATAGTATTATTGTACCTAACAATTGGCAGGTTGTCAAAACTGATCCAAAATGGCAAGCAGCAATGGAGGAGATGAGAGCTCTTGAGAAGAACAAAACCTGGGAGCTGACACAACTACCAAAGAACAAGATGGTTGTCGGGTGCAAATGGGTTTTCACTTTGAAGCAGAACCCGGATGGTCCTGTCGAGCGTTATAAGGCTCGATTGGTCGCAAAGGGGTATAGCCAGACCTATGTCATCGATTGCGATGAGACATTTGCACCCATGGCTAAGATGAGCAATGTCCGAACTCTGATAAGCTTGACAACAAATGGTGGATGGAGGTTGCATCAACTAGATGTGAAGAATGTGTTTCTTCATGGAGAGCTAGCGGAGGAGGTGTACATGGAGATACCACCGGGGTTTGGCACAGCTGAGACCGAAGGCAAAGTCTGTAGACTGAAGAAGTCCCTCTATGGCTTGAAGCAGTCTCCCCGTGCGTGGTTTGACCGATTCAGGAAGATCATGATTGAGATGGGATACCAGCAAATCAATGATGATCACACGGTGTTCTTCAGGGAAAATGAAGCTCACCACATTACTATATTTGCGGTGTATGTGGATGACATGATCATCACAGGGGACGATGAGCAGGAGATCGTCCGCCTCAAGAAGGCGTTGGGCAAGGAGTTCGAAGTAAAGGATTTGGGTTTGCTAAGGTATTTCCTTGGGATTGAGATTGCCTATGGTGCAAAGGGAATTGTGCTGTCCCAAAGGAGGTATGCCTTGGATCTCCTTACAGAGACAGGAATGTTGGGGTGCAGACCTACTGCAACACCGATCGATCAGAAGTGTAAACTAGAGGCTGAGGCAGGTGAACCAGTTGATCGAGAGATGTACCAGAAACTAGTTGGGAAGCTGATTTACTTGAGCCACACGCGTCCGGACATTTCCTTTGTCGTGAGCGTGGTGAGTCGTTATATGCATGACCCTAAGAAAGGCCACATGGATATTATGTATCAGATCCTTCGATACTTGAAGACTGCCCCTGGAAAGGGGTTGTTATTCAGAAGGAACGGGCACATGAAGATTTAGGGCTACTGTGACTCTGATTGGGCAAGCTGCATAGACGACAGGAGATCCAACTTTGGCTATTACATGTTTGTAGGAGACAATTTGGTCTCCTGGAGGAGCAAGAAGCAATCAGTGGTGGCCAGATCGGCAGCAGAGGCAGAATACTGAGCTATGGCATTGGGGGTTGCTGAACTTTTGTGGCTAAAGGGAATGTTGATGGAGCTGAAATTGGATCGAGGAGATAAGATGAAGTTGTGGTGTGTCAGCCAGACAGTTATCAGTATTGCAAACAACCCAGTTCAACATGATAGGACCAAGCATATCGAGATCGATAGGTTCTTCATAAAAGAGAAGTTGGACAGTGGGCTACTGGAGCTTAGTTACATTGCAAGCGCAATGATCGGGCCACAGATTGTTTGACCAAAGGGCTTAGCTCGAAGGAGATGATTAGAAACTCTGACAAGATGAGTTTAGTAAATATCATCACCCACCTTGAGGAGGAGTGTTGGCGTGTATTTTAGATGTGGTGTGCGTTTAGGAGTGGTGTGCGTTTAGAGATGTTGTAAAGGTATATATACATGTATGTATGTGTTAATAAAGATGTGAAGCCCTAATTCTACAGAACCATTGTTCCGGGTCTCATATTCTTCTTCTTAATACTCAAGTAGAAATTTTCACTGACAAATCGGAATTCAACACTAAACATTCAAAATAATTACTTCGTTGGGGTATAAGCCTTCTCCTAGAACAACTTTAAGTCTTTATAAGACTATCCACTAAACTTGGCAAGAGTTTTGGCGTGTGTTGATTTAGACACCTCCACAATATGACTGCTAAGGGATAGAAAAAAAGAGTATAGTATGCACTATTTACCTGCAAAATCAAAATTTTCCCCAAGAACAAATCAGGATCCAAATAAGATACATGCCCATCCTAATATTTACTAAAGGGTGACGTTCAGATTGACTTTAAGCTAACAATATTCTGATTTTCATAAAGTTCTCAGCAAAAAGTGACAAACTAGAAGAAGACCTGCTGGGAAGCCACCTCCCTTGTGGGGAATGAAAATGAAGGGTGGCAGTAAGTATTGTCCAAATAGAGGTCATCAACTTTATGTCCTTCAAGAGCATCCATAAGTGTTCTCCTAGCAACCGCTGCCCTTTCATTCATAACCTCCCACCGAAAATCACCAGTATGCAGCAAAAATCCAAATTCACCACGAAACAAATACATCACAGCACCTGCTCAACATCATATTTAGAGGCAGAAGATTTCCTCCATGAAAGCTAAGTGAAATTAAGAAACAAATAGCAGATATGTTGCATAACATCAACACATGTCCCAAAGGGGGTATTCCAATAACAAAAACCGGCATACAGGTTTCATAAACATAAATAGCTTCCCCCAGCAATTTCATTTGCCTTTAGGGATGGTAAGGGTTCTGATCAGATAAGGCGAAAACCAAGCCAGCATCTCATTAAATATACCTCTATTCAAGCTTGTGGAATTATCTTGTGATAGTTGGATACCTACTGGATGCCGGATACCAGACATAATAAAAAATGCATAAAAGTCAAATCAAGTGATTCTCTTCTTTAAATACCTACACAAATATTTTAACAAAATTCTAAAAAAATTAACTTACATACCATACACATCGAATTGCTAATCGTAACAAAAATCAATCATAAATTCCATCAAAATAGTCATCTCAAACATAATTAACTTTTAGATACAAACATAACCAAACCATTCAATATTTGAACGGGTACAATGCTCAAAGTACTTGACAAGATAATGCCAAAACTTAAAGCTTTGTTCATTTGCACGGAATTGAGTTGTCGGAATTGAAATTGGGATTTAAATTGCATCGAGTGTGGCTCTGCATATTGAGGATGAAATTGGAATTCAATTTGACTTGACGGTTGTAGGCGGTGTCCGCTAAACCGTTATTAAAGGCGTAAGACACATCGAGGCGCAAAGAGGTCCTGGAGCCTAGGCGCAAGCGCGCGCCTGAGACACGTGAGCGCAAAAATGAATTGGGCACCAATTCACTGAAAATCTGTGAATTGGCACTCAATTCACTGATTTTCAGTGAATTGGGTGCCCAATTCACTGAAAATCAGCGATTTGGCACTCAATTCACTGAAAATCGGTGAATTGGATGCCCAAGTGCGCCTAGGTGCGCCTCGGGTGCACCTGAGATCATATTTTTGCCCACCTTCCAAAAACATTTCATTAATCAGGTTGAAGAAAACACCTTGAAAGGCCTAGGTGTGCATGGGGCACATCGCCCGCCTCTGCCTTGCAAAGGAGAGGGCCAGTGAGCCTAGTGCGCCCGACGCCTAGGCGCGCGCCTTAATAATATAGTGACGTTTGTTATGACGGTTGTAGGTGGTGTTCGCTAAACCAGTCCTCTGTCACCTCTAATGGGGTAGTTGTAGGTTGTGTCCGCTAAACCAATCCTTTGTCACCTCTAATGGGGCAGTTGTATGTTGTGTCCGCTAAACCAGTCCTTTGTCACCTCTAATGGGGCATTTGTAGGTTGTGTCCGCTAGACCAGTCCTCTGTCACCTCTAACGGGGCAGTTGTCGGTTATATTCACCAAATCAATCCTTTCTCACCTCTAACGGGGCAGTTGTAGGTTATATTCGCCAAACCAGTCCTCTGTCACCTTTAACGGGGCAGT
Organism: Dactylorhiza incarnata; assembly: GCA_033032865.1. NCBI lineage: Eukaryota > Viridiplantae > Streptophyta > Magnoliopsida > Asparagales > Orchidaceae > Dactylorhiza > Dactylorhiza incarnata. The sequence continues at coordinate 527,871 of JAWHQI010000028.1, read as the reverse complement.
TGTAGGTTATATTCGCTAAACGAGCCCTTTGTCACCTATATTAGGGCAGTTGTAGGTTATGATTTCCCCCTGTCGCTATGTTTGGGGGCATGGGGCAAACCAGTCATCTATCACATCTAATGGGGCAGTTGTAGGTTATGATCCCCCCTATATTGCTACGATTTATGACGAAAGGTGATCTCATGCCTTGCATCGCGGTTACTGATTCGCCTAGTTATTTTATAGAGCTTAGGTCGTGTGATTTCTAGGTGTTCACGACACGTGCATGGTGGTTTGGAAGGTGACACTTAGTTGTCCCTTTTTGTTCTTTATTTTGCAAGCGTTGGTTTTCGTGCGTACTTGCAGGATAGCGATGTAACGTCAAGGTCTAATGTGTTTGCGCAACAGGTCTGCAGACCAGTGATCCCAACCCATCTCCACGGATTTGATTGGTCGCAACCGCTAATTCCAATGGCGGGTTGTTGAGGTTGGGGCTTGAACCCCGGACCTCCACGATAAGGGAGCTCTAAACTGGTCCTCATCACCAACTGAGCTGTTGAAATTAGCGGCTGCGGCCAATCAGATCCGTGGAGATGGGTTGGGGTCACTGGTCTGCAGACTTGTTGAGCACCCACAGTGGATCGAGGTGTTACAAGCGATGTACTCGCCCCCGAGTCTACTAGGATGGTCGGGGGGAGGGGTCGTTACATTGTGTTGGTCAGCTCCATGCTGACCTTCGTTTGCCACCCGTTTGTTCTTTGTTTCAGGTGGCGTAGCTCGTAGTGGGGCGTAGTGGGCCGGAGCCCAAGTTGTGTTGTGGAGCTGGAAGTTTCTCCTCCCGTGTTAGGGCTTTTCTCTAGTTTTACTTTTACTCTATTTGAAAGTCATGTAAGGACTTAAGGTCGAGTACTTAACTTTCAGTTCTTTACCTTTCTAGTAGTTGTAGACATTCGGGCCTCAATGTTTTGGGCTTTTGTTTAGCTTCTGTTTCCGTTTATTCTGAGATGTTTTAGTAAGTTCTCTTGTATCAATTATTAGCATTTTAGGTTTGTGGATTTTGTATGTCGTGGGGCCTCGGCCGGACCCATGCTATATACCATTTGTAGGTCTGGGATGTTACAAATAGTTCTGTTGTTTTATTTCTTGTAGATTATGTGAAGCTAATCAAAAAAATATGATCAACAATTGAGTATTTATTATTATTATAGCACATACATGTGAATATTCTTCCAACAAATAATTTTTTTTAATATCTTTTTGAGGTAGTAATTGACATAATTATTGAGGCGTCCTGGGTTATCTATAAGTTATCTATTGGTTTGCATATATATTGTATATATCATTTGTCATTGATAAGCGGAGGTCGTATCAAGATCTAAAACAAGAACGTGATTTGCATTGCATGAAAATAAAGATAATGTTAAACTGAAAATAGAACCCTTTTATTGAATAATAGGAGTCCCTCTACTTATAGTGGAGGGTAATACAAGAGAATAAAAAATACAACGGCTAATAGTTCTAACACTCCCCCTCAAGTTGGGCATGTAATGCTCTTCGTACCAACTTGCTAATAATAGTCGCAAATGTTTTTTTTCACTCAGTGTCTTAGTGAGGAAATCTCCAAGTTGTCCCTCCGAGTGTACAAAAGAGTTACATACAATCCTTTTCATAATATTTTCTTTAATGAAGTGTCGGTCAACTTCAACGTGCTTGGTGCGCAATGTTGACAGGGTTGTGAGCAATGTTGATAATATTTTCCTTTTATAATATTTTCTTTAACATGGATAGGGTTGTGAGCAATGTTGATTGCAGCCTTATTGTCACAATACAAGTTGAGGGCCAGTTTTCAATAAACCAAGATCATTCAAGAGGTAACGAAGTCACATCCCCTCACATATACCATGAGTCATAGCTCTAAACTCAGCCTCAGCACTAAAGTGGGCCACAACTTATTGTTTCTTTCTACTCCAAGTGACCAAATTAGCCCAAACAAAAAAACAATATCATGTGGTGGATCTTCTATCACATACTGATCCAGCCCAATCTGCAACGGTATATACTTCAATTTTTAAGTTATCACTGAGAGAGAATAGAATGCCTCTACCAGGTGAGGTCTTCAAATACCTCAGAATTATGTGCACAACATCAAGATGTCTAACCATAGGAGAATGCATGTATTGACTTACCACTCCTACTGCATATGAAATATCAGGACGAGTATGAGATAGGTATATCAGCTTTCCTACCAGCTTCTGCTAACTAGAAATATCTTCCACTGGCTCTCCATCATCACGTCCAAGTTTGTGGTTGACTTCAATAGGGGTATCAGCAGGCTTGCAACCACTCATTCATGTCTGTTCTAATAAATCAAGGACATACTTCAACTGTGAAATATGAATCCCATATTTTGATTTTGCTACCTCAATCCCTAAAAAATATCTCAACTTACCCAAGTCTTTCACTTCAAATTCACTAGCAAGTTTTAGTTTCAGAGCACAAATCTCATCTATGTCATCACCTGTAATAACCATATCATCCACATACACAATCAGAAGAGTCACCTTCATCTCTTTTCGTCTGATAAATAGAGTGTGATCAGCATGACTTTGGGTATAGCCTAACACTATCATGACTTTGTGAAGTATCCTAAACCAAGCTCTCGGAGATTGTTTTAATCCATAGAGAGCTTTCTTCAATTTGCAAATCTTCCCTTCTGAGCCGATAGGGACAGACCAGGAGGCATTGACATATAGACTTCCTCTTCCAACTCACCGTGAAGGAAAACATTCTTAACATCCAGTTATTAAAGCTCCCACCCTTTACATGCGGCACAGGATAATAAGACCCAAAATGAATTCATTTTTGCCACCGGAACAAATGTCGCTTGGTAGTTAATACCATGAGTTTGGGTGTAGCCTCTTGCCACCAACCGAGCCTTGAATCTCTCAACAATACCTTCAAAGTTCTGCTTTACTGTAAAAAGTCATCGACAACCAACTATCTTCTTGCCAGGAGGGAGATCGACCAGATCCCATGTATGGTTCTTTTCTAGAGCCTTCATTTACTCCATCGCCTTTGTCCATTTTGGGTGGCCAAGTGCCTCCTGCCATATACCGGGAACATACACGGAGGATAGGAAGAGGATAAAGAGGCATAAGAAACATAGTTAGATAAAGGATGTTGAGTGGATGAGCGAATACCTTTCCGGAGAGCAATAGGTAACTCAAGGGGTGTTGAAGACGAATCCGGTAGTGGCTCTGGTATTATGGAATGTGACTGAGTGTTTGATCTTTTGCTATTCCGAGTGTACACTTGCAACTTATTTCATTTGGGAATATCTTTGGGAGCATCTTTGGGCATATCCGCACTCTCCCCCTGAGTGGTGATATATAGAGGAGGAACAGGTAGAGGAAGTGTAGGAGCACTCACTTCCAAGTGTGAAGACTCCCCCTGAAGTGAGGACTCATAATAAAAAGTATTTTCATGAAAAGTGGCATCCATAAAGACAGACTTTGCTATAGAAGGATGATAGCATTTGTATCCTTTCGGTGTAGGAGAGTAACCAATGAACACACAACGAATGGCACACGAATCAAGTTTTGTTTGAGTAATGTTATGAATGTGAACAAAACATAAACATTCAAACACACTGGGTAAAAGAGTAGTAGGAGGGATACCTAAAGTATGAAGAGGAGTGTGATTGCTCAGATGACGGGAAGGCATACGATTGATTAGGTAAGCCGCAGTAAGAAGGGCATCACCCCAATAGTATTTCGGAAGAGACATCGTAAATTACAAGAATCGTGTCACTTCAAGAAGATGACGATTTTTATGTTCAGCCATTTTGTGCAGTGGAATATACACAAGTGGTTTGATGATCGATGTCAAGATCACTCAAATAACTTTCAAATTTGTAATCCATATATTCACGATCATTATCACTGAGTAGAGTTTTAATGGTTGCACCAAATTGAGTAGAAATCATTTCATGAATATTTTTAAAAAGAGGGAACACTTCACTTTTACTACGCATCAAATAGACTCACGTAGTACGAGAAAAACAATCAATAAATGTAACAAATCAATGATTACTAGAGATAGAAGTAACTGGGCAATGGCACATACATCACTATGACTAGTATGAAAAGGTACAGTACATGGCTTAGATATGTGATTAAAAGAGACACGCTTATGTTTAGCAAGTTCACAAACATCACACATAAACGTGTTAAACACAGAAGATGAAAACTAGGAAATAAAGACTGCATAGTAGCAGAGGGATGGCCCAAGCGACGATGCCAAGTAGCCAACAGAGGGAGTTGATGAGCATGAAGAGCCTGAGGAACAGCAGTATCAAACACGTACAATCCATCTCGCATCCTACCAGAGTCAATCACCTTCTTCATCCGCAGGTCTTGAAAGACACAGTAAGAAAGAAAGAAAGTGACGGAGCAGTTCATAAAGTTTGTAATATGACTAACAAATAAGAGGTTGTGAGTAAAAGAAGGGACGTGAAGAGCAGAAGCTAAGGTAAGAATAGAGTAATTGATGGATCCCTTTCCAGCAACAGAGGAAAGAGTTTCATCAGCAATGCTTACCTTGTCTCTGTCAGACAATGGTGAATAAGAAACAAAACCTGACGATAACCCAGTCATATGGTTAGTGGCTCCAGAGTTAATGATCCAATGAGTGGTAGGCGAGCGAGACAGCAACAGAGTGAGCACTTAGAGTACCTGAATGGGCAAATGACGAGGATGGGCCAGGAGTATGCTCAGAGGATAACCACTGCATCATGCGGCAAAGGGTCATCATTTCATCAATAGAAAAGGACCCAGCGAGAGACAGGGGTTCAAAGATCTGGCCGCCAGAGGTATTATCATCAATGAACTCAGTCAGGTGAGCAGAGCGAGGAGGGATAAAACCGGAGTGGCCACGACCATGTCCACCACATCCTCCACGAGGTATCATTCCATCTCTTGGTGGAGGGATCCCATGCAATTTGAAGCAGGTGTCGCGAGTATGCAGACTCCGGCCAAAGTAGTCACACATCAGGTGGTATTTGTCATTGGGCCTGGGCTTGAAGTCCCCAGGATTGGTGCCTCCAGAATGAGAGGCAGCAAGAGCATAACCACTAAAGAGAACCTCTGAACTCCAAGACTGACGACGGTTATACTTTTGCTGGACAATGTTATAGGTCTATGACAACGAAGGGACTGGAGTGCGGCCAAGGATCTGAACAATAATCTGATCAAAGTCCCAATGTAAACCATGTAGAAACTCAAAAAACCTGTTTTGATCTTCATGAGCACGAACAAGGATGGCATCAGCGGAGCAAACAAGGTCGAGGGAGGTAAAATGGTCATGTTCCTGATATAGTTGAGTGAACTCCAAATAATAGGAGGACGGTGGGCGATCACCCTGTCGAAGGAGAAGATCTTCCTTCATAGCTGAAATATCTGATCGGTGTTCTCTTCCTGGGAATATGTAGATTCGACAGGACTCCAAATGTCCGCAAATGTATCCAAGAATAGGTAATTTCGTGCAATAGCCTCTTGCATGGAATTAATCAACCGCGACATGACCAAAGAGTTCTCCGATTCTCATTGTCCCCAAGTGGACGCAGTCTTCTCTGGCTCCTTAATAGTACCGTTGACATAGCCAAACAATCGGCGACTCCTAAGGGCCAAGGCAATAGATCGAGACCAGGATTGGTAATTTGTTGTATCAAGACGAATCGTGGTAATTTGAGACGTCGTATGATCGTGCCCAACCCGAGTGAAAGTGCACAATAACTCCCCTGAATATTCTATAGAGGGTGTGAATAGATTTAAAAACTTTTTACTAATAAGTACACAGAAAATCAATCTTAATTACTAAGCATCCAAGATTCCAAACAGAATTAATATAATCACAGAATAATAGAAATAATCAAGAGACAAACATAGAAAATTCACAAACACAGAAGACACAAAAGCTATAGTGGTTCCCCAAAATCTGGGTACTCCACTCTTCTACTACCTTGGTAGGAATACACTATCACAGTGTCTGAGTCTTTTAATAAAGAGACTCTTAGAACCCACTGAGTCTTTTGATAACGAGACTCTTAGAACCAGGGACCGAATCTTTTGATAAGGAGACTCTTAGAACCAAACCAGATCTTTTGATAAGGAGATCTTGAACCAAACTGAATCCTTTGAAGAGAGATTCTTAAAACTCTTTACTCAATTTACAGAAATGAGAAATAAAGTAAGCAGAAGAAGAAGAAGAAGAAGAAGAAAAAGAAAAAGAAAAAGATGATGATGAAGTGTAATCTTCTGATTTGAATCCTCTTTCAGCAGTCACTGAGGATTCTAGGCACTAAGTGTTCTGGATCCTTTATCAGAGGATGAATCATTGCTTAGAAGAAGATGCACGGATTATAAACACTGATCCACTATTGATCTTTGTATCATTTGTTAGCTTCTTTCAGAGATGGAGGAAGAAGAAGCTTTCTGCAACTTATAGAAAAATATTGTTGTACAGAGATCTGTCGGGTAGGCTGAGAGAGAGGGGGGAGATCAGCCAAGAAGCAGAAGAAGAATAAGAAGAAACTCCTTTTTGAATTCTGTATGTATATATTCTTCTGTTGATTCAACTGAATTAGGATTGAATGACTTTCCCTTTCTGATCCTTCTCCAGTTGGAATGTCCAAAGAGAATTATTGTTCTCTTTTTATCTATGTTGACAGCCCGTCAATAACCTTTTATATAACTTCCAATTTCATCACCCATGAATCTCTGGAATAATTCTCTCTTATTGTTCATGTGTGACCCGTTATATTCCAAATATCTTCCATATATACCTTCTGAATAATCATCAGAATCCATTCCAAGAAGTTTCCAATTCTATGACTGTATTCGACGTTGCGTCGAATAACTTCTGGCTTCATATCGACGCACCTTTGAATTCTACTAGAAACGGCTTCGAAATCTTTCTCAGCTTTGAATTGAGCTTTGTTATCGACGTTGCGTCGATTCATTATCGACGTATCCGTCGAGATAAAGAACATAGACTTCAAGTTCTGAATTCTGCGTCGAATATCATTCGATGTTGCGTCGACTTCCAATGAAGCGTCGACAACCAGTTTGAGTTATCTTTACTTTTATTCGAAGTTACTTCGACTTTCAATCGAAGTTGCGTCGACTTCTTTTCGACGCAGATTTAACTCAACTGATTCTTTATCTTTTTTACTAGACATTGACACTCTAAGGTGAATATGTCATCTTAGGACATCTAAAGACCATATTACCCTCACTATACAACATGGGTAATAAATCCTAAAGAATGAAATCACTTTTACAGAATTTGTAAGGTAAATCAAGAGGATGTTTTTCCCAACACCAGGTAGATCCAGCGGGTTGTAAGCCGTCATGAGAATCAACCGCATCAAACATTATGAGATCAGAGAACAAATAAACACCGAAGAATTTTGAATTTGGTCAAAAACAGCCACTGGAAGATCGCCGGAAAGTCGTTGTTGCCAGAAAAAATGTCAGACACCGCCACTAACACCGGCCGGGATCCTATAACATTAACTTCTTGAGGGTCGAGGTCAAACGAGGCTAGAAGAAGAAGATAGAACCATTTTTCTATGAGGAAGCATATGGAGGGGAAGAAAACTAGGTTGATGATCTAGGAAGATCTAGAGGAGTGATCAATCGATCCTCCTAGTAATGTGTTAGAAGAGGGAAAAGCGAAACTTTTCTAGAAAAAATCAGACCGATCTGACGGTTGCCGAAGGAGGAGGCGTTGGGCCTAGCCGATCGGCCTGTGCGACGATCGACACACTACGGGAAACTTCAGAGACCAGCGGTGGAGAGGAGAGGGGAGAAATAAGAGGGGAAAGAGAAGGATCTGCGGTGGAGAGGAGAGTGGAGAGGGAAGAGGCGGACGACGGCTGCGAATTGAGTGGCGGGCGAGAGACGTGAGCGGCTAGGGCAACCTATTGCTCTGATACCATGTTAAACTGAAAATAGAATCATTTTATTGAATAATAGAAGTCCATCTACTTATAGTTGAGGGTAATACAAAAGAATAAAAAATACAGCGGCTAATAATTCTAACAGATACAATCGGAAGACAAGCTCCCGCCAAGCACCCAGAGGTTGGGTCCTCCTTGACACTCCACTCTCCAATATAGCTCAAACACTAAGACTCCAAAGATACATCATAATTCCCTAAGGGTCTTCTTATATAGATGGAGGCTCCACTACAAGACAATACTACATGACTAAATATAGCTCGCGTGCGTTTCAATACGCCCACCCTGAAAAGCGACCTTGTCCTCAAGGTCGAGCCTGGCAAGGTCCCATTGGCGCGTCGGTGAGACTCGAGCGGCTCCTCTGGTGGGCGGACCAAGTGAAACATTAGAAGCGTGGAGGCATCGGAGCGTGCCAGTTATTGCAGAGCTATGGTACAGGTGACCGAAACGGTCGTAGAACTCGGCATGAGACTGTCTGGGAGGGGAAACACTGTCATGCCCGCAAAATAGCTCGTCCTCAAGGATGAGCGATGAACACGCCAGTTGGGCCAGGACAGCAGTCAGAGGCCAGATGCTACGAAGACTAATGGGGGAAACTCATCCAGGTCCTGAATGAGGTTCGTGGGGCCAAACATTAGGTCGATGAGGAGTAGGTAGTGGTGATTTGGGAGGAGACCCGATGGGAAGGCTGTTCGAAGTGGGGGAGTGACAAGATGTGAGGATGGGGTAACAATGGGCTCGAGAGATGTGAGAAAAGATGAGTCGGGAGATAAGAGAGTTGAAAGGCGGGGCGGGGGTCTCCAAGAAACAGATGGGGGGGAGAATGTGGCGACGTGTGAAAGGCTAGCAAAGAGCCAAGTGGAGCCTCTGTCACTGATATGGCGGCAGGCGAGCAGATGGGAAGGCAACTGGTGGGAATCGAAGGATGGGGGGAATTATGGGGGTGCGTGTCGTGGTCGGCAGCAGGAGAACTCTTTATCAAGGAGGTCGGGTGTTCGATCCCCGGCCTCAGCAACCCGATGCGCCCTGTGGTGGGGCCATAGATGGGTTGGGGTGTACGGGCTGCAGCCCTGATAAAGCCGCTCGGGTGGACTCCCGAGTGGACCCCCTGGTGGGACTCCAGGGTGGCAGGCAGGTGTGACACCTGTCCTGCATCAGTTTGGACATGTACAAAGGAGACCATTAGAAACACTTGTTAGGCGTTGTGAGAGTTTAGTCACTAGGCATGTTATACGGTGGAGGGGTAGACTAATAAAGACTTGGAATGAAACTATAAGAAAAGACATGATGTAATTAGGCATTTGTGAGATTATGACTAAAGATAGGGCACAATGGCGACAAAGGATCCATATAGCCAACCTCACTATAGTGGGATAAAGGCTTGAGTGTTGTTGTGTTGTTGTAGACGATGAATATGGATTAGTTAATTCTTGTGGTGCGATTTCGGTTTTATACAATTTTGGATATGTGACCTATGGATCAGTGTGGTATTGCAAATTGTTATATGTTTTTACTCTCATGTTTATTTTGATACATATATCTAAATCAAATCGAATTGAACTTACAGGGCATCCGGTGCATTAAAGCATCCCCGCACAGTTAGGGTCCGGAGAAGGGTCTCACCACAAGGTTGAAATGTAGACAAACCTTACCCTGCATTTTTGCAAGAGGCTTACAAATGAGACAATAGTTATGGAAAGATGTCCACGTATATTTTCAGAAGATGGTCACGTAACAGTAATAAGGATGACGATAAGGGCAGATGTTTGAGGTAACATTATGGGATATAGGAAATTTGACAAACTGGAATTGGGAAGAAGATAAGCATATGCAAGTACAAAAGTGATAATTGAAAGAATCTAATAAAGTCATAAAACCCATTAGAAGAGTGTGGCCATGTGCAACCCAATTTACAGTGAATAAAGTCCTACATATTTGCATAACTCCTTGGCATAAGATTCTTATAGAAAAAACAAATAGAACTTGTGATGATGGATATCAAGTACCTATGAGCTTGCATTACTGACCACGTATTGTATATTGCGTGACAAGCAGAGAAATCCTATGAGCTTGCATTAAGCCATGCTTCGATTGCTTCGTGCTCTAAAATCGCCTCCACTACGAACTGGGTTTTTGGCACTTTGCAACCCTGAAATACAAGTTTTTTGCACTTTGCGCCCCGAATCTTTAAAATTATCATTTTGCACTCTCAATTATCGGTTTCTGTCACTTTGCACCTCCAAGCAAAAATTTCAAGAGTATTTAGGTCCGGGCAACACCAAAAAATGCTCATTTAAGGGTATTTAGGTCTAGGCAGCACCAATAATCAGGGGTGCAAGGTGCCAAAATAAGTATTTTTGGTGCTGCCCGGACCTAAATACCCTTGAAATTTTGGTCTGGGTGCAAAGTGCAAGAAATCCGTAATTTATGGTGCAAAATGCCAATTTTAGCAAGGTGCAAAATGCCAATTTTAGCAAAGTGCAAAATGCCAATTTTAGCAAAGTGCAAAAAACACGTATTTCGGGAATGCAAAGTGCCAAAAATCCCTACAACCTCAACCTAGATTTTTTTTTATGGCTCGCTAAACTTAATTATCTGCTCTCCCCACGATCTTCTCCAACCACGCGCTTGCGGGAAGAATCTCCACTCCGAATAAAACCGTCGCTCGGGACGAAGGTTAAGAGACTGAAGGAAGCTCCGGCAACTCTTTTCGGGTTTAAGAGGACTCCTACTGTTCTGGTAAGGAATCATTGCATGCATCGCTCCTCCCTCACTCCTCTCGGCAAGTCATCTGGGATTTAAAGACAGATTGAGAATTCCAAGAAGGATGCTGCGGGAAGAGATTACCAGGGCAGTGATGCGCGTCGATAGGTGTTACAAGGAGGAGGACGTCCGATCCGGAGGTTGGGGATTGGAGAAGAACGAGTTGGGTGATCCCGATCTCAAGAACCCTAATCAGGGAAACATTGAAGCCCGGAAATTTGGAGAGCAGAAGTTTGGCGGAGGTCGAAGAGCAGAATAGAGTTCCTCTGGACCACTTGGAGGAGAGACCCTTGGTGTGGTCGGCGTGGAGGTGCGTGAGGAAGTACGCCTGGCTCCCTTCGTCCCACCGATCGATCGAGACCAAACCCTTCTCCATTTCCACTCTCTTCATCTCTCTCTCTCTCTCCCGCCATTAGGCACGGTTCGCAGTGGACTCTAAATATCCTTTTATACTATGTTCTTTAAATATAGAGAAAATACAGAGAACATGATAGAGCAATTTCAATTCTATTCTTAATTATTTTTATATATATTAAATTATTTTTATATGTATATTATATAGATATATATATATTTATATTTATATTTATATTAATAAACTATTATTTTTATTATTAATTTAATTTATTTGATTAAATTTTTTTAAATTCTTTTTATTTCAAATTTTATTACAACAAAAATAAAAATAACAATACTTTGCACTTCGAGATGCAAATGAATATGGGAAAACTTTCATTCCACCGCCCGCTCAGAATATTGAAGAGATGAGCACAAGTGAAGCTGAAAGATTTCGTCAGTTCCTAAATCGGCATAAAAAGATCAAAGACAGGAATGCACATTTTGCACTTCGAGATGCACTGATTGAACATTTGTGGGCGCGACATGGCAATGAAGCAATGTAATTTTGAATATTTTATGTATTTCAATTTGATGTATTTTGATGTATGTGCAAATTTAATCAGTAAAACGTCTTTTCTTCTTCTGTGTATGATAAATAATAATTAGAAGGTATTCAATATTAGTCTCGTTTTGTAGGTCTCGAAAAGACAATTTTATTGATATATTATATGTCATAGTTGGCAAAGTATATTGGCGGTTACGAAAGATATAATTTCTTAAAGGAGTTTGATAAATACTTGAATTAAACAATTAAAATAATAATAAAAAACATATGCCGGCCTCCATTTTCTCTCCCCCTCCTCTAAATTTAGAGGGGGAGAGAGAGCATCGCCATATTTAGAGGGCTGATTGGCGAACCGTTGGAGTGATTTCATTTGGCATTTCTGAAATTTGTCGATCCATTGGAGTTGCTCTAAGAAATCACATATTATCTGCAAATTAAATTATTATTGGCAGATCAGACACCTAAAAGTAAAACAAACATAACCTAGGCTCTATTTGGAACAGCGTTTTTCCTCCGATGAGTTTCGCCAAAAATGGCACCGCCATAGAATGTATGTTTGACATGAAAACGGTTATATACGTCGTCAAGAAAAGAAAACTAGTTGTGAACATAAAAGTGAACCTAATTCTTTAGGTGAGGTTAGGCGTTCACAAACGACAGTTCATAACCATCGCGTTCATGACCGTGCCAAACGGAGCCCTAGATAATCAAATTACAAGTTTGTAGGACCTTGGACAAAACATGAAAGGTATATTGAACCTTTCTTTTCTATTTTTGCATCCCTACATTTATGGACAGTTTTCTTATATTTTTCTATTATTTCATCTTCGGCATCCATAGATGTTTTCCAATCTATGTTTCATATGCGGCATAACCAAAATTTTGTATCATAAATCTCTATGTTTTCATCGGCTTAATATCTCTTCCGATTGAATTGAGATTTATATGGACCCCTTAAATTTATAACAAGAAATGGGTTGCGAATATCAAAAAGGGATGTCAATAGTTTCACCTCCCCACTAACTTAGGTAGTGCTATTAGTGGGAGAGAGGGAAGTACCCAAAACCGCCCACCACCACCGCAAACCGAAGCGACACACAAGTCAAACCACCCCGGCCAGGCGGCCGCAACCGCAACCGCCGCCCGATCAGCCGCATGGCCGCTCGGTCGCGCGGCCCCCTTAGCCACACGGCCGCGCGCGGGCCGTGCACCCCTCCTGCACGCTCGGTCGCGCGCCGGCCCTGCTCGCCCGGTCGCGCGTGGGCCCTGCACCACGTCCTGCACGCTCGCGCGCCCGCCGCGCAGCCCCGCCGCCACTCGGCCGCGCGACCCCTCCGTCGCACGGCCCCGCCGCCACTCGGTCGCGCGACCCCTCCGCCGCGCGGCCCCGCCGCCACTCGGTCGCGCGACCCCTCCGTCGCACGGCCCCTTCGTTTGCGCGGCCCCACGGCCGCGCGGCCCCCTCGAACGCACGGTCGTGCCGCCCCGCCACCGCACGGTCGCACGGACGTGCGGCCCCGCCACCGCACTGTTGCGCGGCCGCACGGGCGCACGCCTGCACCGGTCGCGCGGCTATCTGACGCACGACCTCCCGACCATGAGGCCATTCGGCCACTCGACCGCGACCATAGGCTCCCGGCCGGCTCCCATCGTGCACCACCACGCACGACCGCCCTGATAGGACAGCCTCGCGTGACCACCGTTGCGCCTCCCTGCGACCGTTTCTGTATCACCATTGTCACGCCCCATCATTTGCATAACCACCCCTCATGGTTGTGCGTATAGCGAAATGTCCATCATGGGTGTGTGTATAGCGAAATATCAATCATGGATGTGCGTAGACCAAAATATCTCATAAGGGGTGTGCGCATAACCAAATATATGGTTGTCGTGTGTGTATAGCGAAATATCCCATAAGGGGTGTGCGCGTAACCAAATATATGTTTTGTGGTGTGTGTGTATAGCAAAATACTTCATCATTGGAGTACATATAGCAAAATATATTGTTATGGGTGTGGATAGCCAGACTCTCTAATGACTTAATTGCCAGAACGCTCTTCTCCAAATCTATAAAAGGGACCTAAGGCTCTCATTTGAGGGGACCTGATCTTCTACGCTTGAGAGAGCTCAAGAGTCTTCCTTCGAAGATATCCTGAAGTTCTCCTTGAGCACATGAAGATTCTTTCGAAGATCTCCTTCGACGCTCCAAGATCTCCTTCGACGTTCGAAGATCACCTCTAGGGTTCGAAGATTCCTTAAAGATGGTTCGAAGATCTCATTCGCCCTTTGAAGACGGCTCAAAGGTTCCTCTGAAGATTGCTCAAAGACCTCGTCCAGCTCTGAGCTCAGAGCCCCCGTTGCCGCATTCAACGTTCCAGATTGCTCCCGAACACGCTCATCATCATCCCACTCCAAGTGACCTCAGCGGACAAGAAGAAATATTGTACCGAGTGGTGGTTTGTCACCCTTGAGAGATAAACTTTTGTAATACCCTAAGAAATAGTGGAACTTGGCCAGCACCGATCTGGCTCCGTGATTTTTTTCTCCTTTACGAGGTTTTTTATCGTCAAAAGATTCTTTGTATGTCGTTGGTCTTCTCTATGACTGTTTGCGCGTTCGGCTCAGTATAGAGCTTAGACGGTTCATTTGACCGGTCCATAAGAGCGTTGAGCGGCCTGCAACAGATATCGACAAGTGAGTTCAAGTTAAGTCTTTTCATGGGCTGCAGATAGCCAAGATCTAGATGTATTTCAGGATGATCTGACGAAATGGATAGTATTCATTTCTAACGAAAGGGATAGTATCCATTTCACGATCTAGATGTATTTCAGGATGATCTGACGTGTTCATTAATCCTATCCTTTTATAATTTTCTTTTAATCAAAAAAGTCTGCACCATTAGTTGTATTTTAGGATGATCTTGTCCATCAGATAAGCAAATGAATATTATCCATTTCGTCAAAAATGGAGAGAATCCGGATCCGTGGATTCAGGTGTGGTTACGGGCATTTCTCTTGCCAATGAAGGTGTGAAACTACTCCTTTCTTACAGTTTATTTACTTTGTGTAACACTCTTTAAAGATCTACCGATTCTGATGTGGTTATGGTCATTTCTCTTGCCAATGAAGGTGCAAAACTCCTCTCTTCTTACAGTTCATTTACTATTAATTTATATAAACTATTTTACTGCTTCATCGTTTTTACTATATAATGGTGCTCATTTTTATTATGCGCAAACTGCAAAGTATAATAATCTACAAGAGGTTTGCCCAGGAATGACATTTATTTAATTTTGTATTTGTTGGGCCATGAAAACATACACAGATAGTTTCTTCATCCTCTCATCTCCAGCGATCTCTTCCATCTCTAGGCTTGATGGGGTTCCCCTAAAAGAATTCGAGTTGAGCCGGACCGAGTGTTCCTCATCGCGGCCTCGCCCGAACCAGCAGAGCTGCACCAACATTTACGGTCAGTCTTAACCCCACTGCTAAGTACCTTCGCGCTACCGCTCTAGTCTGTTCCACCAGAAGCGCTCTTGCTCACTCCTGCTACGCAAGAAGCGCTCTCGCTCTCTCTTGCGCCGTGGGAAGCGCTCTCGCTCTGTCCTGCCCTGCAGGGAGCGCTCCCTCTCTCACCGGTTCCGCAGGGAGCCCTCCTGCTCTCGCCTATTCCACAGGAAGCGCTCCTGCCCGCTCCTTCTCCGCAGGGAGCGCTATCGCTCCCGCCTATTTCGCGGGGAGCACTCCCGCTCTCGCCAGTTCCACAGGAAGCGCTCCCGCTCGCACCTACTCCGCAGGGAGCGCTATCGCTCCCGCTCTCATATGTTTCCTAGGGAGCTCTCCCACTTTCGTCAGTTCTGTGGGGAGCGCTCTCGCTCTCGCTTGTTCCGCGGGGAGCGCTCCCGCTCTCGCTTGTTCTGCAAGGATCGCTCCTGCCAGTTCCGATAAGAGCGCTCCCGCTCTCGCCAGTTCTGCAGGGAGCACTCTCGCTCGCGCCAGTTCCGCGGGGAGCGCTTCCGCTATCGCCTGTTCCACGGGGAGCGCTCCCGCTCTCACCTGTTTTGCAAGGATCGCTCCCGCTCATCCTTGCTCCGCATGTGGCACTCCCGCTCATCCCTAATCCGTGAGGCGCCACCATCATCCATCGCCGACGGCGATAGCCGACCTCCACCACCACTAGGGAGGCTGCCCTGGTTGCCCAAGGTGGCCAGGGGAAAACTCGTCATAACCTCGAAATGGGCAATCTGTGTGCCCCAAATCAAGCATTCTCATTCGCTCGTCCAAAAATCAGCATGACGTAATTACCAGAATGCCCTCCTACAAAATTATAAAGGGGGGGAGGGTCAGGCCTCTATTTGAAGGTACTTTGGGCATTGAGGCAAGAAAGGGCTTTTAAGTTTTCCGGCGAGGACTCTTGGAAGATCTTCATCGGCCTTCAAGCTCCCCTTGAAGATCTCCCTCAGCGTTCCAGCTTTACTTCAAGAACTTTTCGAAGATCCCCGTTGGACTTCAAACTCTCTGATATGGCCCCCTTGACATCTTTGATCAGGACTGCTCCGCAGCGCTCCGCTAGAGGCTGCTCCGCACCGCTCCGCTCAGGACTGCTCCGCAACGCTTTGCTCAGGACTGCTCTGCCGAGTTCCACGCTCAAGGTTGTCTCCGAGCACGCTTCACCACGCTCGACTCCCTGGGACTTGGAGGACTTAACAAAATCTCTATAACGAGCGGTGATATATCACCCTCGAAAAACAACTCTCTGTAACTCACAACACTAGTGGATCATTTGGAACTGGGCTAGACCCCGTGCTTTTTTGTCATGTCTGATGCAATAGGCCGGTCTCTTGCAGGAGGAAAATGCGGTGTTGTACTTATGCAAACATTACCAAAATATAAGGTAAGTCCCTTCTTCTTTCTCCAAATCCATGCCTCAATTTGTCTTCTTTTTTACATTTCTTCTTTGATCCTTTCAAACGGTGCATGCATACTGTCGTGCATTATTGTCATTTTAAATGATGTCATTTACATTTGGTCTTGTGTAACATCCCTAATCCTACTAGATCTCATGATGGTTTTAGGGCAAAACATGAGGAGATAAGGGTGATTGGAGGCAAGGAGATGACCTTAGAGTTCACTAAGTTGAGGTGAACTTACATAGTGCTCACAAGTGAGCACAAAGACAACTTAGGTTAAATTATCCAAATTGAACTCACAAGTACTAATCGACCTCACCACTATGTTCCTAACCCTAATAGAGACTCACTTGACTAAAATCTTCATCAGTTGGTAAACCAAATAGGCCAAATTGACGAAAGTCAAACTTAGGTCAACATAGCCCTATACAACACAATTAGACTCAATTGAACCTCAATACCTCAAATGGACTTCACTTAGGTCCTCCTAATCATTAAAGGAGGTCATTAGGTCAATAATCACTAATTGGTTCCACTCAATTTCATGGAATTGACCAAAGTCAACTCTTAGTCAACAAAATTCAAATCAACCCAATCAAGGGTCAATTGACCTCCAATTGGTCAAATTGACTTCATCCCTAACCTTCTAACCCCATTAAGGATCCATTAGACCCAAAATCCCCATCAAGTGGTCAACCAATCCACCAAATTTGACCAAAGTAAAACTTAGGCTAATTTGGGCCAAACTCACACCATATGGATCAATTAACTCAATTGGAGCCACACCATGGTCCAATGGACTTTAGTAAAGGTTACATGTCTCATGACCATCAAGTTGGGCTAACCCACCCACCAATTTGATCAAGTCAACCATGGTCAACATAAGGCTTTAAGGAAGAAATCAAAAGCCCAAATGGAATCCAAGTGGACCAAGGCCCCAATCCATGACCAACCAGCAGTCCACATGCCTATTGGCACCCCAAGCACTTGAATTTGGAGAGAGAAGGTGAGCAAGGGGGCAAAAATGTCATTTTCCCCAAAAAGCTTAAGGGAAGAAAAGCACTTTTGAGGAATGGAGGCCCCATGGCCCTCCACTCCTCTGCCCAAGCTAGCATCCAAACTCCTCAGGCGTGAATAGTCACCATCATAGGATGGCAACCGCTCAGTAGCCATGGGGGAGGCAAAACGGCCATGACCGACAGCCCATGCCTCCCATTCTCTCTATACAGCCATCACACTCCTCATTTGACACTTCCATCATATTTAGAGGGCTCTAATGAGTCGAGGCAGTCACTGAGAAGAGGGCCATTGGTGGAGAATCGACAGATCGGGCAAGCTCTTCGGAGAAGGAGAGAACCATGGACAGCCGCCGGAACACCCGTCGCCGAGCTCTAATAGAGGTCCATTTCTCCTCCTCTCCCTCTATGCTAGTTTTCTAGCTCTCTAGGCTGAGAAATTTGGCTCAATTGAGCCGCGATCCATGTGAGGAAAGAGATTTTTCCAAGCTTTTCACCCAGCTCGGGCTCGCCGGAGGGGCGATCTCCGGTCGATATCTCGCCGCCAATCGATAGCCCCCACCTCAACAAAGGTGGTGGTGGTGGTGGTCGGCCGTGGAGGTGGACGGATAACCGAGAATTTAGCTTGGGAAATGGCCCAAAATGGGACAATCTAGTTCCTTGGCTGGAGGAATGAGACACAATGACAGCCTTTCATTTCCATGATTGATGGCTACCCGCAGACCATATTGTATTAAATGAATTTATTATCACACAATTAGTAGATATTTATTCCCCAAAATTAGACCACTTAGAGTCCCTTTTAGGCAAAAGTGCCTGACACAACTTTTGTAGCCCTTGAGGTCTACTATCTATAGGGCTTTGAATCACCAAGTTTATTGGTCTACAACTCTTTGTAGAGCCATTCTTCTGAGGTGTGTCCTAAAGGGGGACCAGTCACTATTTTGTAGATCTAGTTCACATAGATGCTTGGATAGACTTAATACTTTGGAAATAATGGTATATACCATAAACACACCGCCTGCCCAAAAATAAAAAAAATTTGTGCAACATTTTTCTAAGGTTTTGTGGGAAATATGATTTTTCATATTATTAAAATAAATGTGGTTAAATAAATCCAAAATGACCCAAATCTTGGGGTGACATGTTTGTTAAGTCATAAACTGTCACATGTAAAAATGTGAGGTCATTTGGACTACTATAGAACAATATATTCCATATACATATGAATGAGATGTATGGGAGGGTGGTGTGCATATAACACTTTTTGGTATTTTGTGAATCTATCACAAATGGCTTGTTGTATGCTCATGATGTTTGGGCAATACACATATTATGATGATATGTATCATCCCTAGAAAAGTTAGGATTTTTTGAAGGAAAAATTCTAGGTATTTAGTTAATAATATTAATATCACCTAAGTGTATCAATCAAATATATGTGACTAAATGACTTAACATAATTCTTATTTTCTGCCACATGATGATTTAGAGTAACCTACATCTCTGGAAATTTTATTGGGATTTTTGAAGTTGATATTCCTAGTTATTTGATTATAATTGATTATGTCACATAAATGTATAAATGAAATAAACATAACCTAATGCATTGAGAAAATTCCAATTTTCTGTCACATGGTACTTTATAATGAAATATATATCTGAAAATCTTAGTATGATTTTTGGAAGTCATACACACTGTGAATTACCAAAAATGTCATTTGTCACACTTATATATTAATAACATTTTCATGGTTAGTACTATTTGGAAAATTCTGAATGTATGGCTATACTTTTTTTAGATCATTGTAAACATATGGTAGTTTTTCTAGAATTTTGAATTAATATTCTTGGTACTTACTGTGTAATGTGACATATTGACCTAAATATTTAAATACTTAATTAATGGTTATAAACACTGTGGAAAATTAGGAAATTCAGTCATTCATATTATTTCACCATTATATTCCACTGATAAAATATTTGGAGCACTTTGAATTCTGTAATTGGTACTTCATGTGTAAAGTGAGGTGTGCCTTATCTTTAAAGAATTTTATTTCATGGCTAAATTAATTAGTAAAATTACGAATTTCTGACCATCCCTTAATTTGGTCATGATGAACCTATGGTATAAATTTTAAGGAATTTGGATAAGCTATAGTGAAGTTCACATCATAGAGATCAATCTAGTTCAATTCTTGTGCTGGTCTGCGAATAGCAAAACTTGAGGTAATGTTTAGACTAGCTAGAACACATAGAAATTGAATGAAATTTGGAATACGTAGGTAGGGCACCCATAATAACAATCCATACAAGTTGTAGCCTCATCGGAGGACTCCAACCTTATAGTGATTACTGAACTAGAATCGCGTCGCACGGTGAACAATTGAAATCATTTGAGGTCATTCCATCTTTGGTAATTATGGTGATATTTAGAAAGATAATATGATCATGGTGCATTTTAAGATAAATGTTGAACACATTGTTAAATATATAAGGATTTGCACCACGCACCGCATATAGGTCGTCGCGTTACCTAATAGAGTTCTAAGTCATCTTTAAGTAATTTTACAACAACCATGAGAATAACCTTGGCAATGGGTAGATACAAATAAAAGTAAATATTCTGAAAAAGAATGGTCTGAGATGTCACCCCAGAATATCTTCTACTACCGCTGTGAGCCCTCACCGGGTAGACCTCGGGAAGTTCAGGATTCACCTTAAATCGCTATGATCGACTAAATAACCATCAAGAGTAACTTTAATTAAGAGAATTTGAGAAAGGAAATCCTCGTCTCAATGTATGGGATGGAATGGTTAAGGAGTAGTTGGTCTTACGAGCTGGAGGCTCGGGTGGTGTGATAACCTTACGTGTACATAAACTAGTGGCGGGTCTTCGGTACTGGTCCAGTTGTCACACCGATGACAGTATATTGACTTTGGCGGGGTATGGAGAGTTAGAGGGCCAGTAGGTTACTTTACTGCGGTCTGGAAGACAATCCCTAGTAACCCACCCCCGACCATAAAAGATTGACGGGTTGTTAATAAGAGTACGCAAGAGCTCACGGAAGTGCACCTAGGATGTGTACATCAACGTACGTAAGGTCTAGGTCTGGTAGTGTGTATACCCACCTAGAAGTAGAGTGCACGATCCACTGTTTCTGTAGTCACTGTGGAAGTACATGAGTGACTTACTACCTCCAAAAAGTGGGAACTAAAGGTCTATGTGCGCAGAGTCGTGTGAGTGAGTTGTACTGTATGAACATAACATAACATACATACATACTATATGCATATGCACTGACAGATCCTTATCATATAAATTAGTATGAGCTCTTTTATATGATAAATTACAATTCCGGAAGACCTTAACTTATAAGTTTGTATGAGCATTCATATAAGTTAATGTACTTTAAAGGATAACGTAGTAGTTTACTTATTACCTTTAATTGTGCCGCATTTACTTATTTACTGCTTATTTATTACCTCATACTGTTATACATACTATTACTTGTTCATATATGCTGCTAGAATAATTCATGTCACCTGCTTTACCCCTTGATGTCCTTTGCTTTGTCTTCCCGCTCGGTACCTAGGAATCGTGGGGGGATGCGAGAAAAAATGGCTTAGTCTTTTTGACTAATGGTCGGATGTGGTCGTAACACCAGGAAATCGAGGAGCGAGAGCCGCAGTACGTCGGGCAGGACGTGACGGCAGACCCCTGAGGAGCAGATGTCACGCATCACTACTACCACACGGCGACAGGTTGGAGAGTATTTTGAGTAGCTTCCGCATAGTGTAGTGTGAGAGAGTGTATTATTATTTCCTTTTGGATTTGTACTAGGCTTAAGTCCTTGCACTCTCTTAGATTTGTTCTCATTGTTGACTATTTTTTATACATACTATTGTTATTTCCTTTTGGACTTGTCATATTTGATAACATTTCTTTCTTCGCTAAAATTGGTCGGTGTTATGATCGAACTAGCCGACAGGATCGGCGAGCGGTGACAGCTAACACGTGAGTTGGAGTCACCGTAAGACGACGGTTCTGGGCATAAGGTCTGGGAACTCTCCGATAAGGAGGATGGGGATCTTACACTTTGCATGTACCAACTTGCTAGTATTTCCTTAAAAAATATACAGTTTTATAAAATAAAGAAATAACCTAAGAAAACATATTATTCGAAATTAAAACAAAGCATAACAATATATCATCATGTTTGTGATGTAATTCATGCTTAGAAATTTGAATTTTAAACTACATATATGTAACATCCTTCCCGCGCCAAGAAATATAATAGTATGTCCGGTCAGGACCCCACGTCATATTAAATGTGCAAGCTAAAGAGTTACGAAATAATAAAATCAACCTACGATATCTCAGAGTTAAAATCTAATGGAAACAAAATTAATCTTGAACCAGACTATGTCCACAACACCAACTAGGAATGACTGATATATATACATAAAATTGTTTGGCCTTACGGTCATACATGATGTTTACAATAAGTGTCTATCTGATTACATGGTTTATAGGCATCAACACGCAGACCGACAATACATGAAATGTAAACACTCAAAAGGGTTGGCCTTCAAGGGTCAGATCAGCAATGGGCTTCACCCAGCTATTTCCCGCTTGGCTCGCCAGCACATGCTCAAGTATAGTCCACAAAAATGTGGGAAAACAAAACACCGATCAACTTTAGCTGACCTAAATGGTATAACGATCTCACCCCATTCCCGGGGCAGTGATACTCCTTCCCTACAAGTCAACAGTATATCAACATATATCTTAACGAGAAAGTGCAGCTAAGACAATCGATATATGCACAATCACCACAAACGTTGGCACACACGGTCACACGTTTCGTGCTCTCACGACACACTATCGGTGTACTCCCTGAGGCCCACCTCCATCCTCAATTATACAAATTTAGATGGTAATTGAGCTACTGTCGGTCAAGCCATTATGCTTCCCGGACTTCCTTCCAAGATCAGACGGTGCACCGAGGTGCGACCTCTTCACCGACCAGCATGGAACGGGTTCGGATCCGCCTTGCCCGACTCAATCATCACGAACAACCAACACGGTGCGGGTACATCTTCATTTAGGCCCGTAATATCAGACAACCATTGCTAGGTCATCAACACAGCCACAAGGACAATTTTCAATCACACCAAGCGATATCTGGTATCACTAGCGATAATGCCAGCATTAGCATTAATGTCGGGCGTTAGCATTAATGTCGAGCGTTAGCATTAATGTCGGGCGTTAGCATTAATGTCGGGCGTTAGCAAACAGAGCACCATTTCTTCCCCAAATGAAGGTGTTTCCTATTGTTGCTCTCCAGCATAGTATACAACATAGTATACTTCATTCAAGTTATACAAAATAACAAAATAAGCACAGAGTCTTCTCCGACATGCAATTCAACCATCACCAATCTGGACCAACCTATCACAGATGGGCTTTACACACCATGTCTATATCCGTACACAAATCAGATTCTATATGCAGTTCATACCGGGGATGGAAAACATCTACCCGGTGAAAGTATAGTCTTTCACTAATTAGGGAAGGAGACACTTTCATGCACTATGCTAACAACAAAACATAGGACTAGCATGTCCTAGTATCAAGAAGAAGGACCGTTACCCTTGTCAATCACTTTGGCGCCATAAATCCACAAACGATCCGGATGGAAAGGTTCACAATAAGCACTTCTCCATGAATTTGAACTCGACACGTTGAACAGAGCTTGGAAGCTCTTCTAATGTCTACTCCTTCTTCCTCCTCCTCTCTTTCCTCTCTTCTTCCTTTCCTTTGGAGAGAAAGTGAAAGTAAGATAATAAGTGAGAAGAAGATTACACCAGCTGCTGCCTTAGATGAGTCGGGATAAATCCCAACCATCAGATCCAAAATCCAATAAGGAATGGATAGTCACGATTCAATTTGACGAATCTGATTCAAGAGCTAACGTTGACGTTAGCACTAACGCTCGTGTTAACTCCGAATAGCGGTGGACTTGATCTTATCCATCACCACTTAACAAAACGGCTAGAAGACTCAACACCGGTGTTAACCCTAACGCCAGGTGTTAGATAATAGTTGTATCGACGGGACCTCTTGATGACAACATGAGCTTCACGGCGACAAGGCTAAGTCATCAAGTCGATACCTAACGCCAGCATTAACACTAACACCTAGTGTTAGTACGTCGACTTGACACCTTGTTGAATTGATCAAGACGATACCTAACGCCATCGTTAAACCTAATGTCAGCGTTAGTATGTCAACTTGATACCTTATCGAATTGATCTAGACGATATCTTCAAAACGACATCGCTAATGCCAGTGTTAGCACATGTAACATCCCGATTCGCGCTAGGCCTCTTGAACGCGTGTTTGGTGAGTTGACTCGAGCTCGGGGTGCACTGACGGCCATGATGCACTTGAGAGTGAAAAGGTTTGACAAAACCGCCGAGAGGACTCGATGATCCGCCGAGAGGACTTGACGATCCGTCGAGTGGACTCGACAATCCGTCGAGACCACTCGACGGTCTCGATGATCCGTTGAGACCACTCGACGGTCTCCACGGATCCGTCGAGAGGACTCGACGATCCGTCGAGTGGACTCGACGACCCGTCGAGTGGACTCGACGACCCGTCGAGTGGACTCGACGACCCGTCGAGTGGACTCGACGACCCGTCGAGTGGACTCGACGACCCGTCGAGTGGACTCGACGACCCGTCGAGTGGACTCGACGACCCGTCGAGTGGACTCGACGACCCGTCGAGTGGACTCGACGACCCGTCGAGTGGACTCGACGACCCGTCGAGTGGACTCGACGACCCGTCGAGTGGACTCGACGATCCGTCGAGGCCACTCGACGATCCGTCGAGACCACTCGACGATATCGATGGACCGTCGAGAGGACTCGACGATTCGTCGAGACCACTCGATGAATCTGTCGAGTGTCGGCCTTGTACAGAATTTTCCGATTCATTTAAAGTTTTGGGATGTGTGCTGACCAGATAAGAGACTTTTGGGTTATTAAAGACTATTTTTTGTCTTGTAATTAAGGAGGTCCTATAGGATAGCGACACAATGCGGTGTTGTCCAATACAGAGCATGGGAGGTATCTTTTCCATTAATAAAAGTCAAATCAACCATCATTTTCTCTCTCCTCCCTTAACCTTAAACTTCATTCCCTCATCTAAGAACTGAGCACTCTCTTCCTCTTCCCCACACTCCAGCATTGAGACAAGCTACTTTCCTAAAGGAGATTAAGCTTGGAAGGAGTACTTGGACCTTGGCCGACCGCCACCATGTCGCCAAGAAAACAAACTCGATCCATGGCTGCAAATCAGGTGACTTCCGCCCCCTCTCCCTTGGTGTTAGATCTTTAGATCTGATTTAGGAGATATGTCGGCTCAAAAGAGCTTAACCTTGGTGAGTTTAATAGAGTTTTCTAGGAAGAGACCACGCTAGAACTTCTGTTCTAGGGCGTCGTTCGTTGAGAAAATATCTTCAATCAATTCCTCTCTTCATTACGAAGTTGTAGGACTTGATTTCGTGAAGAATGGTGGTCTATTGAGGGAGTAATGAAAGGAAGAAGGTTTGTAGAAAATAACCCCTTTTGCTGGAGGAAGAAGATGAACATCTATCTTTAGATCTCCTTTAAGATTTGTGCAGATTTGTTATCTGCAGACCAAACTGGATCTATTTTTATGCGCACAGCTAGGTTCAAGCCACTTTTTAGGCATGTTCCATCAAGATCCAGACCTCGGGCTCAACATGAAAGTTGTAGCCCTCGAAAAGACCTTTTCTAAATGTGGTTACACATTTTCTGGGGAGCTCTGTAGCTCCCTAGGATTAAAATCGAAAATGGTTGTACAGAAGATGATCTGGTGTATGTACATGACAGCTTGGTGTCCAAAATTGCTCTGCTGGGTTCAAACCCGATCTTTGATAGATTAGGCTTAGATCTGGACGTTGAGCTCAACATGAAAGTTATAGCCCTTGAAAATACCTTTCCATATTGTGGTGACACATTATTTTTGGTGGTCTGTAGCTCCCAGAAATTCTGTTTTAGTAAACATTGATGAACATGTACAGAGTTTTAATATTTTACTGATTTCTCTCAAAATATTTATCAGATGCTTATAAATTTTGGTAGAAATGTGTCTGATGATATTGTGATCACCCCAGTTAAATTTCAGAATTTTTGAATGCATATTTGATATGAATTTACCTATTTTATCAGATAAATATAAAATGGCATAAATAAGTACTGTGAAATATAATGAGGTCGAAATTTTGTGGGAATGATTCAGGCATTTATTATGATCTATGGTAGAAGTTTTAGAGGATTTATCTTTGAAAAGAGCCCATAACTAAATGTGTCGTTGTAAATTATTATGTTGAAATGAAATATTATTGTGCTCATTTAGACAAGAATTTTGGAAACAGACATAAATCCGTAACTACATCACTTGATAATCTAGCAGAGAGTTAGATTTGCGATAACCGCTTAGTAGATATTACGATTGAGGACCCTTTAGGAGAACTGGTTCGAGATGATTGGTATTGGCAAAGCATGATTGAATAATGCTTATGAATTCAATTGCGTTCAAAGCACGTTGTGAATCGAGCATGAGGATTGGCATGGTTTACACATTTGGGCGGATGCATGTAGTAAATGTGAACATGACATTAAACGCACAAGTAGTCCTATAGGATCAAGGAGAGTATTTCCCTTATATACACATGTCACTGCACGAGAGTTATAACAACTCGGTATGAGGAGCAATGATGGTTGGTGTGGATGATAAGATATATTATATCCTAGGGTGTTATGTTAAGGATCCGATTGATAGGTCCTTGTATGCTAATTATCATCGATTGAACTTGTAATAGTAACTATGTTAAGGACCCGGTTGGTAGGTCCTTGTATGCTAGTTAGCATCGATTGAACTTATAAACAGTAACTTGTGTTATGGACTTGGTAAGGAGTCCTTAGGTGCTTGATAGCACGGGTTGAGCATAGGAATTACTTGGGTGTGTATACTCTTCACACGATTGCATAAAGATTCTTATTGGAGGATTACTTGTTGCGAGTCTATGAGCTTGCTAGTCGTCACACCGACAGAAGCTCGCAGATAGACTATAGAACCAGTTGGCTGAGTCCTTTGGTGCTTACTTCCCAAAGATCCCTTCTGCGTCATAAGACTTAGTTGGTTTAGCGAGCAAGAGTACGCAAGATCTCCGCTGTTGTGTTCTTAGCGTTGAGGCGTACGTAAGGCCTAGGTCTGGTAGTGTGCATACCCACCTAGTAGTGGAGAAGCCTATTCCACTGTCTCCGTCTGGCCACGACGTGAGGTGACTGGGTGGTTAGCTTCCCTCGAAAAGCGGGAAGTACAAGTCTATGTCAACATAGCAAATCAGAGTGTGTGCGTAAATCATGGGTGAGTCATCATACATACATTCATTGCATTGAACCGCAAAAAGATCCTCATCATATAAACTTGTATGAGCACCTTTATTTGATGAGTTACTTATTATTGCAAAAGACCATTAACTAATAAGCTTGTATGTGCATCCTTATAAGTTAAGTTCAATTCAATTCTTTATTTACTCTGCTCTGCTTATACCTTGTTGATGACCATGCTGCTAGAGTAGATCTACTCTTATACTTTTATTATATCTACTGTGATAACTATTTCCTTGTCACCTTCTATATTGCCTATTACTAATTATATTGCAACATTCTCCCTCTTTCCTTCCGCCCGGTGTCTAAGAGTCACCGGGGGAGAGGATGTGAAGCCACTTAGTCTTTTTAGACTAACCGTTGTTGTACCACTTATTTTAGAAGCACACCAAGCAGCAACACCGTGCAGGAGGGCAGCCAGGACATGGGGACGGGACCTGATACGATGACGCAGTCATTACCGTCACTTCCTTCTATCACAAATGTGAGATTTTGAGGGACCTTGATGTAGTTTTACATCATGTTTTGTACTCTGACATTTTCAGGAGCCCATGTGGTTTTCTATTTTCATTTTATATATATTGTGGACTTTATGTTTTTGTGAATTTGTGGTCTTCTGTATAAATTATTGATGGGCTGGCCTGTGATATTTGAGAATAGCCGGCAGGATAGGCGTCTCGTGAAAGAGGCTAGCCCGTGTGCTGGCGCTTCTGCAAGGCGGTTATTCTGGGCATAGGACTCCCCTCGACCGTGTTTTGTGTTCCGGGAGGGGGGTCTTAGAAATGGTATCAGCTTGCAATCGATCCTGAGATAAAGAAGTTCATTACCCACTAGGTCACCCATATCGTTGATTCAGTTTGAGGACAAACTGAAATAGCAGAAGCAGTGGTGTGCTCATGTGTGATTCACATTAAGTTGTCCACCATTTCCTATAAATTGCCAACCTAATCCAAAACTTGTATCATTACGTACAGATATTGGCGCATTCCGAGCCAGTAAGGAGTGTTCTCCTTCCTTTGGATGCTACTCCCATTCAATAGTCAGAGCTGGGTCAGACGACCTTGACTGCAATTCTGGATGCTTTTAGTTCCTAGCAGGCTCCAGTACAGTAACCAAATCCAGGGTCAAACTGGTTGAGTGCCTTTCGAGGTCTTTCCCCGCCAATCTTTCATGGGACTGAGTTTGCAGTTCGTACGGAGGAGTGGCTTGACACAGTGCAAGAGATGATGGCTGGAATTTATGCCTTGCCAACATGGCAGTTACCTTGGCAGTATCTTCATTGGAATCGCATGCCAATAGATGGTGGAAGTCCCTCATGGGCTCTACTTTTGAGGGACGCACCTATACTGACATTAGCTGGGATGAGTTCTCAGACGCATTTCTGGAGCATTTTGCTCCTCCCACGGCACGTGATGATCTTGAGGAGAGGTTCCTGCAGCTGAAGCAGGGATCTAGGTTAGTATTGGAATATCATCGGGAGTTCTCGCATCTTGCTAGATTCGTGGGCACATCTGCCTTGGATGATCAGGGGTACGCCAAGAGGTTGTACAGGGGTTTGCGAGACCCTCTTAGGCAGTCCCTTCTTTTTGTAGCTGATTCGAGTCTTACTCGGAACATTGAGACGACCAAGAGGCTTGAGGTGGACTATCTTGGGGTCGAGAATTGAGGAAAGAGGCCTGCAGAAGATGTAATAGAAGCAGGACCAGTAGAAGGAGACCGCCTAGCAGGGGCAGAGGTGTAGTCCACAGGAGAGGTGGTGGACGTTTTCGTCCAAACTTCAGGATGGAGCAGCCAGCACGACCACTATCATTGCCCCGGCCTCAGCAGGCTCAGGGTCAGGCACCTCAGCAGCCAAGAGAGCCCTTTCAAGGGGTTTGCTATCACTGTCACCAGCCGACCATATTCAGATCTACTGATAGAGAAATTTGTGTTCTCCAATCTATTATCGACTAAGGCAAGTGTACCTATTAAAATATATCATATGATATAAAGAATATCAAGGTCGTATTAAAACTCGGGTCTCTCGAGTACTTCTACTTCGAGAAAACAACTATAATTTTATCGGACGAAAATTTTACGAGAAATTATAAGAGGAACAAAAATACAAAATAAAAAGGAACTAACTTGATCAGAACAACCCTTGAAATGAAATAAAACATAATAATTTATAATCGTCTAATCCAATCCTTGACCGTGGAGATTCCCGAAATTATGAACGCACCTCTCTCGAGGAATGCGCCCAACTGAGATTAAGAATATCAACCAAACTCTCATTCTAATCGATAACCTAATACTCGCCTTACCGAAGTGAATCCCGCTATAGGATTTGACTCCTATACCGAAGATTTTCGTCATCCTCTCTCGAGGGTTGCGATCAACTCTTTTTATTCGCGAGCGATCAATTCGTACGCATGAGCCTCTCGGCTAACTAGAGTACGAAATCAGATACGAAAGTCCACACATCGACATATGAACCCGATATAAATCACGAAAAAATCGAAGGTTGAAAAGAATGATCATAAAGAGAAATATTGATTTCATTCAAAAGCTCGCAACGAACAAGATCTAAAAAAATAGCACACTATTAAATAAAAATACATAAAAGAAAATAACATAAAATGAAAAAAAAAGACATTGTTGAAAAATAAACTAGATTGTCATTTCATAATGAGAAAGAAGTACATGAAATAAAACTACATTGCATAAACAGAAAAGAGAACTTGAAAATTAAAAACTACATAAAAAATATAAGATAGAATTGCCCAAACGGACTAGCTGAACCGAACCGAACCCCCTATAGTGTGTTTTCGTGCTACCTAAATTCCTGTAGACTGGATACGTAGCAGAAAAAGCTGTGGAACTTGCAAAACCCAGCTTTAATAGATGGGTATTGGGTGAAGCTTACCCGTATCGTGTACACTACGATGATTGAGCACGGGACTAGCTGAACCGAACCCCCTATAGTGGTGGTGAAGAGGTCGCCCCTCGTTGCACCGGGCTATGGAAGAGTGTCGTAACTTCGTGTGTACGGGCTAGCTCGATTTGCTTGTCTAAGTTGAAATAAGACTTAGCTTAAGGGCGTAACTCAGGGAGTATGCCAAAGTGTGCCTTGAGAGCACGAAGCGGGTGGAGCGGTATGTCCCCCGTTGGTGTTGTTTGCGGATATATATTTATATGCTGCTGATATTTACTTGCATGGAAGGAGCACCGCCGCCCCGAGTGTGGGGTGGGGTCGTTATAAATCTTGGTCAGCTAAAGCTGACCGGTTACTTGTTTTCCCACCACTTGGTGGATTTGCTTATACAGGTCCCAGTGAGACTAGCGAGAAATAGAGGGCTGAAGCCCCTGCTGCTATGCTGTGCTGTGCTGGCCCTTGAAGGCCATAGTTTTGTTTACCCTTTTGTTCATGTGTGGCAGGCCTGCGTGTCGATGTCTGGAATCCACCTTTATGATGTAAACAATCAATGTAAATAACTCTTGATGTTTTTCATTCCTAGTATCATTGTGGACATGTTGTAAACTGGTTTTAAGTAAATGAATATATATATATGCTTCCGTTGCGACTCTGGTGCTGAGATAGCTATCTTTTGTAACTGTTTAAATGCTAATTTTAGTACTGCGCTCTTCTGTTCATTTCATGTGGCGTGGGGTCCCGGCCGGACATACTGTTATATGTTATGTAACAGGGAGGGTGTTACAAATTGGTATCAGCTACGGGTCTCGATCCCTTTCCGTCTGAATTCGTGGTCGAATTCTTTTAAGGGGTGGTGAGCACGTGTGTGCGTCGCCTTTAACTCATATAAATAACCAGTAATTGTCCACTTTAGGAATGAATTATATGTATATGTGTGTAGCATTCGGATGGAACTTATGTGTTCCTTTGTTGCTTCATGCCTTCTCCTAGTCGCTAATTGTGTTTTGTGCACATATTTAGGCGGCTGGGAGTGGAGCGGGGCCTTCTCGACCCCCTCGTTCGACTGCAAGTAGTGCACCAACTCCGGTGTCGACTCCTCCTTCGACTGAAACTGTAAGGATGATCGCTGAGGCAGTATTTGCGATGTTCACGGCGCAACCAGGAGGGCATGTCCCTGGACAACCTCCTATTCCGGGAGCGGCTCCAGTGCAGGATCCAGCAACCGAACCTGCGGTGGAAAGGCCAGTGCCGTTGAGGGCACGAAGAGCTCCAGATCAACAGCTGCAATACTTTTTGAGTTTCCACCCTCCCACGTTCATGGGGGCAGGAACCCCGACGCAAGCGGAGGATTGGCTGACAAGGGTGCGCAAAACCTTGAAGGCCACAGATACAGAGGAAGAGCAAAAAGTTACTTTGGAAACCTTCCTATTGGATGGGGAGGCACAGCTGTGGTGGGACGAGTTGGAGTTACATCAGCTAGCGGGACGGCAGCTGACAAATATCTCCTTTGATGAGTTTTCCAGACTGTTCTTGGCGCGTTATCTTCCACCGGCCCAACAGATAGAGATGGAAAATCAGTTCAACCGTCTGACTCAGGGTGATAGAATGATCGACGACTATCTACGTGAGTTTACACGGTTGGGGCGCTACGCAGGCGTGGCATTTGCGGATGAAGCTCGTAAGACAAATCAGTTTTACGAAGGCTTGCGAGAAGAGTTGCGGTTCCTTCTGTCGGGGCCAATGACGCAGGGATTTATGACCCTGGTCAACTCGGCTCGTTCTTTAGAGAAAGATATGAAGCGGTCCCAAAGCAGGAAGGAGCTAGCAGTAGTCAAGCCAGAATTCAAAGTAGCGAGCTTGGCAAAGTCGGGACGAGACAAATGGAAGAAAGGAACGCGACCGTCTGGGTCAGCTCAATCTTCAACATAAGGAGTGACTGGGCGAGGTCCACTCACCTGTTACAACTGCGGCAGACCGGGGCACTTTGCTCGTGACTGTCGTAGTGGGAAGAAGCTAGTTGCGGCCTATGCAGCAGAGAAAGGGAAGGCGGCAGAGTCAACCGCATCTCACGCTGCTCCAGCCCAGCCTAGAGTATATAACCTTGGCCAGCAGGAGGCCATCAAACAGAACGATGTGGTGACAGGTATGCGATAGTATATAGCTTTTGTTGCTTTTTATACTTCATACCTTATGCATTGCTTGTTAACCATTGCTGTCCTAGGCTTTGTCCTGATCTTTAATTATCCGGCGAGAGCACTATTTGATACGGGTGCTTCACATTCATTTTTATCGGAGGCCTTCATACAGCAACTTGGAGTGCCTTCGTCGTTTAGACAGGAGCGATTAGATGTGTTGCTACCCAATGGGTGTTCGATGCGTGCGGATCAAGTTTATGTGGTAAAGGTACGAATAGGGAGTCAAGACTTTGACTTGGAAGCACTGATACTCCCGCTCACGGAGTTCGATGTAATCTTTGGTATGGACTGGCTGTCAGCGCAGCAGGCCTACATTGATTGCACGTCTAAGGAGGTCACACTGGGACGGAATACCGAACGTGCGACTACGTTTGCTGGTTTGCGTGGATCGAGCAAGACACTGATGTCTGCTGTCCAAGTGGTCAAGGCAGTTCGGCAAGGCGCAGAGTTATGTGTTGTGCTAGTGGGGGCTGCAAAGCCTCAACCCAGTTTGAGTGATGTTCCTGTGATTTCAGAGTATCCAGATGTGTTTCCGAAAGATCTCCCTGGGGCTCCACCTCAGCGAGAGATTGACTTCTCTATAGAGTTGGTGCCAGGTGCCAAACCTGTTTCACGCTCTCCGTACCGAATTGCGCGAAAGGAGATGGCGGAATTGAAGGTTCAATTACAGGAGTTGTTAGAGCAGGGTTAAATACGCCCAAGTACATCCCCTTGGGGCGCTCCGGTCCTTTTTGTGAAGAAGAAGGACGGAAGCCTGCGTCTATGCATTGACTACCGAGAAGAACAAGTATCCGATTCCTCGAATCGATGACTTATTCGATCAGCTAGCTGGGTCAACTGTGTATTCAAAGTTGGATCTCAAGTTCGGCTATTACCAATTACGAATTCGGGATTGTGATACCCCTAAGACACCATTCAGTACTCGCTACGGACACTACGAGTTCACAGTGATGCCGTTTGGATTGATGAATGCACCGTTAGTATTTATGGATCTGATGAATAGGACCTTTCGAGAGTGCCTTGATCGGTTTGTCATTGTCTTCATTGACGATATTTTGGTGTACTCTCAGTCTGAAGAAGAGCACGCGATTCATTTGCGTGAAGTTTTGGAAACCCTGCGACGTAGTCAACTATATGCCAAGTTCTCTAAGTGCGAGTTCTGGCTAGCCTCAGTGGCGTTCCTTGGTCATGTGTTAGTGGCGAGGGTATCGCAGTGGATCCGGCAAAGATTGATGCAATCCAGAAGTGGCCCGTTTTGGCGACAGTAGCGGAAGTCGGGAGTTTCCTTGGACTTGCCGGCTACTATCAGCGCTTCGTGGAGAACTTTTCACGGATCGCTCTACCTCTCACCACCTTGACGAGGAAGGATCAGAAGTTCGTTTGGTCACCGGAGTGCGCACGAGCTTTTGAGGAACTTAAGAGTCGTCTGACCACGGCACCAATCTTGTGTTTGCCATCTGGTACGGAAGGCTATGAAATTTACAGCGATGCGTCAGGGAGCGGCTTAGGCTGCGTACTTCTTCAGCATGGTCAAGTGATAGCTTATGTCTCTCGCCAGTTGAAAGTGCATGAGCGGAATTACCCGGTCCACGACTTGGAGTTGGCGGTCGTGATCTTCGCTCTGATATTATGGCGACACTACTTATATGGTGTGAAGGTTGACATCTTTACAGACCATAAGAGCCTTAAGTATCTGCTAAATCAGAAGGAGCTCAACATGCGACAACGAAGGTGGATGGAGTTCCTGAGGGACTACACTTTCGAGATACACTATACTCCCGGGAAGGGAAATGTAGTCGCGGATGCTTTGAGCCGGAGGTCTTCTGCGCAGGCCAACTGGATTCAGATGTATGATCCACGTCTGATCAGTTGTAACACCCCAAATCTGGTAGTTCCGCGAAGTAGGCGGAGTGGTAGTGCGGCACATGAAGCAGGCTAGAATTTTCCCTATCTGCTCTTAGCGCACGATCAGTGGCCTCATCGCGCACGACCAGTGATCGTGTGCCAGCGATCGTGCGTTAATTCAGAAGAGAATCGAGTTCTGTCTCGGACAGTGCGCACGACCATTTCCCTCTTCGCGCACGACCAGTGATCGTGCGCCAGCGATCGTGCGCTTATTCGCAAGAATTCAGAGTTCTGTCCCGGATAGTGCGCACGACCATTGCCCTCGTCGCGCACGACCACTGACCGTGCGCCTGTGATCGTGCGCCCTGTTTATTCTGTTCCGCGATTTTGAGCGGAGAAGAAGATCCGACCGATCAAATTTCTTGGAATTCGATCCAACGGCTGGGATTTGTTGCTGGGGGGTCTTAGGGCTTTGGAGAGGGATTAAACCCTCATTATTTCATAGAGTTCCTCTCTCCTAGGCTAGAGGAAGAAGAAGGGGGCAAGGAAGAAGAAGAGGAGATTTCGCCATTGACGGAGCTCCGGAGCTCCGTTTCGCGGGCCATTTCCGGATCCGGAGAGTGCAGCCCGGTGCGGTTCTTTCCCTCCGCGTAGAATCTCGGATCCATGGCGAAGAAGAACACGTCTAGGGTAACGATTCTTCCTCCCGAACTTTGGACTTGTATTTGTCCATTCATTCCTCTTTCTTTGCTTGCATGAGGCATCTCTTTCACCAAATGGGTGAAGTGTAGGATTTCCTCAAGTTCTTCGGAACTCCGGGTAGATTGTGTCCGTCCCCGGCATATTGCATGTAGAAAATCCGGTAGTCGTGCGGATTTAGGCATTTTGTGTGAAGCCTATTCGTGGCCGTGAGCCCGAATCGGTGATGCTTGATTTGCGACGTTGCATTTAGGTTAGGCCTAGAATGCGTGCCGGAGAATGACTCCGTGAACTCACCTATAGTATTGCGGGAGTTAAGTGTAGGCGTCTTGTGAGGATCCCTACGAAAGCCCCATGCTTTGAGTTTTGGATGAAGGCAAACCTTCACCACGATATTGATGCGGAGCGTATGTACCTCCCTTGTTGAGAATTCGTGAAGCCTAGATCCTTGTAAAGGGGTTAGGTGCGTAGCGTATATTTAGTGTAGCACCTGAAAGTGCTAAACCCTTACGGGCCGAGGTGAAGCCGTACCCGCGTCGTGCGATAGATCGCGACGATTAGAGCACGGGCAAAGCTAAACTGAACCCGTTTCCATGCAGATCGGCGAGAGGTCCCTTCCTCATGAAAGCCGTGTGATCATGGGAGAGGTCGGGGAAGGTGTCATACCTAGACCGACCAAAAGCTCTTGTTTCCCACCTAAGGTTGTGACCCTTAGGGTGGAGTGTTGTGAATTTGATATTATGATTAGCCTCATGCGATTGCTTAGGTGGTTGTGGGGAACCTTCGGGTGAACCCAACCAACATCATGTGCATACCTAGGTTCCCTTCTTTTGATGCTCAACCTAGAAGATTGATTGTGCTTGAAACCTCACCTTGTGTAGTTGCAGCTTCTTTATATTAGCACTTGCTAGTGTAGCTTGCTTGCAGGGTAGAAGCTCCGCCACCCCGGGAAAGGGGTGGGGTCGTTATAATTTGGTCAGCTGTGCTGACCGTTACTCTGTTTGCCACCGCTTGGTGGAATGTTCTTATGCAGGTGCAGGTGAGCCTAGCGGGAAATAGCGGGCGATAGTCCTTTTGCTGAGTTGGCCCTTGAAGGCCAGCCTTTTTCCTGTTTTCTCATGTCTTGCCGGCCTGCGTGCCGATGTATGCTTTTTGGAGTTTTGTACATTGATTTGATGTAAGGCCCTAAGGCCGTAACTCTTATTTCTGGACTCGCTCCTATGATAGTGGACATGTCTATTCGAATGGTTTAATTAATGCTTCCGCTTACGTTTTTGTACTCTCGTTTTGTTATTACTTTTCTGGTTATCACCTTTTAACTCCTAGCTAGTGTGGTTTGTATGGCGTGGGGTCCCGGCCGGACCTGCTGTTATACTTTTCGTGCTGGCAGGGTGTTACATCAGTGACTTGGAATCCTTAGAGATCTCCTGTGTGGAGAGGAGTTCTAGTGCAAGTGCGTGCTTGAACTGGACAGAGGTGCAATACGACCTCGCGGACAGAATACGACAGGCCTTAGAACTTGATTCGAGCATGCAACGCTATTTAGCAGAGTCTGGGGATGGGACTGCTGCAGAGTTTGTAGTAGACGATGGTCTGATGTGGAAAGACGGTCGGTTGTGCGTCCCAAATGTGGGTAAGTTGCGGGAGGAATTGATGTACGAAGCGCACTTTACCAAATACTCCATTCACCCAAGGAGCACAAAAATGTACCAAGACATGAAAAAGCTGTTTTGGTGGCCAGGATTGAAGAAAGACATCGCCTTGTACGTGACAAAATGCAAAACTTGCGCACTGGTGAAGGCGGAATGTCAGAAACCTGGAGGTTTCCTGAAGTCGTTACCTATACCGGAATGGAAATTTGATGACATTTCTATGGATTTCGTGCACTGTTTGCCGAGATCGCAGAGTGTGATTGATGCCGTATGGGTGATCGTGGATCGCTTGACGAAGGTTGCCCACTTTATTCCAAACCGGAAGGACGATTCAGTTGAAAAGTTGGCAAAACTTTATGTAGATAGCATTGTCCGATTGCACGGTGTGCCCTGTAGCATCGTTAGTGACCGAGATGAGCGCTTTACTTCCAAGGATTGGAGGCTAATCCACCAGTTGTTAGGTACAAAGTTGAAGTTTAGCACTGCCTTCCACCCTCAGACGGATGGACAGACTGAACGTACGAACAGAACTTTGGAGGATATGCTCCGAATGTGCGTCCTGGATTTCGGTAAAAAGTGGGAAGATCATCTCCACATGATCAAATTCGCTTATAATAACAGCTATCAAGCAAGTATAAAGATGGCACCCTTCGAGGCCCTCTATGGTAGAGCTTGCCGCACTCCCTTATCTTGGGCGGAGACAGGTGAAACGAAGCTGTTTAAGCGAAAGGAAGTCGAAGAGGCAAATGCGGCGATTCAAACAATCCGGGATCGATTGTTGATTGCACAAGATAGGCAGGCAAAGTACTACAATGCCAAGCACAGAAACGTCGAGTTCGCCGTGGGCGACTGGGTTTATCTCAAGATCAAACCTTTCAAGGGTGTGTCTCGGATTCGGCGCTTGAAAAAGCTGAGTCCAAGATACCTTGGGCCGTTTGAGATACTGGAACGTGTTGGCGAAGCTGCCTATCGGCTCGCTCTTTCGACAGAGTTGAGTGGTCTGCACGATGTGTTCCACATATCGGTATTACGAAAGCTGTACCAGAGCCTAGCCAAGTGCTTGTAGCTAGTCAGGTGCCGGTCGATGATGGGCTGAAGACGCTGATCACGCCTATTTGCATCGAAGACACTGATATCAAGCAACTGCGGAATAAATTGATCAAGATGGTCAAAGTCCGCTGGAACAACTGCGGTCGTGAGGAGCTTTCATGGGAGCGCGAGCAAACTATGCGTCAGGAGTTCCCCGAGCTGTTCCGTTGAGGTACAAGTCGTATTTTGTATCTTTTTGAGTATTTGCACTATTAGAATTTCGGGACGAAATTCTTTTAAGTGGGGGAGAATTGTAAGACCCCAAATTTCATGTGCATTCAAAAATACCAAAAATGAAAATAAGTTGAAGTCAGGGAGCTAGCGCCAGGCGCTAGCGCTAGCGCCGGCGATAGTGTCTCTAAGCGGTACCGACTCAGGGCTAGCGCCAGCGCTAGCCACTAGCGCCGACGGTAGCGGGAAATTCATATATACCAAGAAATCCGATGTTTCTTCTCATTTCTTGGAGAATTCTCTGCCTTTCTGAGATCTGAGAGCTGAGAGCCGAGCGTGAGGGTGAGGCTTTCGTTGTGCCAAGGGCAAAGTCACGAAGGCGGTTTTGTGTGCTTGCGCCATCAGCGATTCCGTGGAGAGGGTGCTGGTTCAGCGAGTTTCCTTCGGATCAAGCTCAGTTCTATGGCACCGAAACAGCCTACGAGGGTAACGACTCTCTTTCCTAATCCTTGGACATGTATGTCCTTTGGTTTGCATGTATTTCGGGAGACTTCTACTAATTAGTGGATTGGATCTTCCGGTGGGATGAAGATATTCCCCCACAAATTGCATATAGAGTCTGGAACGGTAGTACGGGCATAGGCATGCTGTGTGAAACCCATCTGGATAGATCGAGCCGGATTGGTGATGTTTAAAGTGCCGGAAACGATTCCGTGTACGTGCGGTGATTCGGGTCATGTGTACGGTTTTGTACAGAAAAAGAGTCCTGGAGGTGTTTCCCAGGCAATACCTGAATTTGGTAGCAGACCTGTGTTCTGTTACTAGCGCCGGGCGCTAGCGTTAGCG
Organism: Dactylorhiza incarnata; assembly: GCA_033032865.1. Lineage (NCBI taxonomy): Eukaryota > Viridiplantae > Streptophyta > Magnoliopsida > Asparagales > Orchidaceae > Dactylorhiza > Dactylorhiza incarnata. The sequence continues at coordinate 489,377 of JAWHQI010000028.1, read as the reverse complement.
CCGGCGGTAGCTCCAGGTGAGCTACTTGTGTCGATTTCTGGAGGCATTTTTCCCAGAGGTAGCAGAACTGGGTTATGTTACCAGTGCCAGGCAGAACCGGGTTCTGTTGCTAGCGCCAGGCGCTAGCGTTAGCGCCGGCGCTAGCGCCCAGCATACAGACAGTGTGTTTTCGTGCTACCTAAATTCCTGTAGACTGGATACATAGCAGAAAAAGTTGTGGAACTTGCAAAACCCAGCTTTAAGAGATGGGTATTGGGTGAAGCTTACCCGTATCGTGCACACTACGATGATTGAGCATGGGTCTAGCTGAACCGAACCCCCTATAGTGGTGGTGAAGAGGTCGCCCCTCGTTGCACTGGGCTATGGAAGAGTGCCGTAACTTCGTGTGTACGGGCTAGCTCAATTTGCTTGTCTAAGTTGAAATAAGACTTAGCTTAAGGGCGTAACTCAGGGAGTATGCCAAAGTGTGTCTTGAGAGCACGAAGCGGGTGGCGCGGTATGTCCCCCGTTGGTGTTGTTTGCGGATATAGATTTATTTGCTGCTGACATTTACTTGCAGGGAAGGAGCGTCGCCGCCCCGAGTGTGGGGTGGGGTCGTTATAAATCTTGGTCAGCTAAAGCTGACCGGTTACTTGTTTTCCCACCACTTGGTGGATTTGCTTATACAGGTCCCGGTGAGACTAGCGGGAAATAGAGGGCTGAAGCCCCCGCTGCTATGTTGTGCTGTGCTGGCCCTTGAAGGTCATAGTTTTGTTTACCCTTTTGTTCATGTGTGGCCGGCCTGCGTGCCGATGTCTGGAAGCCACCTTTATGATGTAAACAATCAATGTAAATAACTCTTGATGTTTTTCATTCCTAGTATTATTGTGGACATGTTGTAAACTGGTTTTAAGTAAATGAATATATATATATGCTTCCGTTGCGACTCTGGTGCTGAGATAGTTATCTTTTGTAATTGTTTAAATGCTAATTTTAGTACCGCGCTCTTCTGTTCATTTCATATGGCGTGGGGTCCCGGACGGACCTACTGTTATATGCTATGTAACAGGGAGGGTGTTACAGTGCTCGCCTGGAGCGGAATCGGTGCAGGTCCTCACTCCTCCGTGCTCGCCTGGAGCGGAATCGATGCAAGTCCTCTCTTAGCTTCTTCTTCCCGTGCTCGCCTGGTGCGGAATCGGTGCAGGTCCTCTCTTAGCTTCTTCTTCTTCTTTTTCCCTCAGATTTCAGATTTGGGCTTCTTCTTCCCTCAGATTTCAGATTTGGGCTTCTTCTTCCCAGTTTCCCCTCCCTCAAATTTCAGATTTGTGCTTCTTCTTCCCGGTTTCCCCCCTCTAATTTCAGATTGCTGGTTTGGGCTTCTTCTTCCCTGTTTCCCCCCTCTTCTTCTTCCCTGTTTCAAATTTCAGATTTGGGCATTGCTTTTCAGTTTTCAAAAATGCAAATTTGGGCATTGCTTTTCAGATTTCAGATTTGGGCTATCCTTTTTCCTTCTTTTCTCATCATCACGATTTGAAATTTCTCAAGCATACTCTAATAGATTGTTTTCTATCATATATCGCATGAGTGTTGGCTTTCCCTCATGTTTATGATCAGTGAACCTTGGAGGGATTTTTATATATAGTTTTTCTTGAATATCCCCATGTAGAAATGCCTTTTTTTACATCTAATTGATATAAAGGCTATTCCAAATTTATTGCACATGTTAGAAAAATGCAAATTTAGTTCATATTTGTTACTGTGCAAACATATCCAAGTAAGCATTTGGTCTGGTAAATCCATTTTACCACTTTTATAAATGGATATAAAGTACTTTGAAACCAAAATTATGAAAAAATGAAGATAGAAACTCATATGATGAGTTTTGGATATGGGATGCTAAGTACATCATTCTTCTTCTTCCAAGATTTCAGATTTCAGTTGGGCAAAAATTTTGTATTTATGCATGATTATTTACTGCAGAGAATGCTACAGCTAGAGAAGACCAATTGAATGCTACAAATAGGTCATTGGTTGATAAGTTTCAAGCTGATCCGACAGTGATAATCAACACTACTTCCAACCTTTATCAGAGATTCAGGTCAATTTCTTTTCATAGTCTGGCATTTTTCATTGCTTTTGACATTTTGATTTGGTGATGTGAAATTTGAAATGATGATTTTATTTATTAAGTTTGTTTTTCTTTTTAGTTGTGAAATTCAATGGAGAAGTTTTTTTCCAAATTAGTATCAAATCAAACTTCAGAAGAATTACAAATGACAGTTTCATGTGGTAAAAGAAAGATCAAGATATTGTTAATGCAATGAAATTTGTAAAGTTTTCAAAACAATTGCTTCATAATTTGAGAAATGATGAAATTGAATGAAACACTTTTATGGGTGAAGTTTCATCTTTTTGCACTAAGGAGTGTATAGAAGTACGAAATATGGATGAAAAGTATATTCAAGCAGGAAGATCAAGGCGCAGTGCAAGAGAGATTACAAATTATCATCATTTTCGTGTTGAAATTTTCAATACTGTGCTTGATAGGACATTGAACGAGTTAAATGACTGTTTTAATGAAGTGAATACTGAGCTGCTTCTATGTGTTTCTTATCTTGACCCAAGTGATCAATTTGCTTCATTTGATAAACAAAAGTTGATTCGTCTTGCACAATTATATCAATCAGATTTCACACCACTTGAATTGCAAATACTGGAACGACAACTAAATATATACATCATGGACATGCGATCTATGTCAACCGACACATTATCTAATTGTAAAGGAATCGGTGAACTTTTACAAACATTAGTAGAGTTGAAAAAACAAGATCACTATCAATTGGTTTTCATGCTTTTGAAATTGACATGTCTTCTGCCGGTTGCGACTGCTAGTGTTGAAAGAATGTTCTCTGCCATGAAAATTATACAGAATCGTTTGCGGAATAGAATGTGAGATGAATGGATGAATGACTGTTTGATAGTTTATACTGAGAAAGATGTTGCTGATACTATTAGTAATGAGACTCTCATTACCCAATTTCAAAATACTTGTCCACAAAAAGTGGTTTGTTGAACGGTAAGAAAATATTACTTTTATTTTAAAAATTTTACACTCTTTTGAATAATGTAATCTTTTAACTCTAGTTATTGTCATTTTTTGTTTATTTTTGTAGGCACAGCCGCACAGACATATTTTATATATTTCACAAATTTGTGAGTAAGTTATTAAGATTTTGTAACTTTTTCCTATGTCAATGTTTACAAATAAGGTATTATAATTTTATGTATTTTTGCATATGTTACTTTTTAGTTATGAGTTTATTTGAAGTTTATAATTTCAACTTCATTATAATTCCATATAGTCATGTTATTGTTAGAGCAAAAAAATTGCAAAATATTTTCATCATTTATTTATAATTTATAATTATATGTGCCCGGGCTTAGCGAAAATCCTAGTTCCGCCACTGGGTGGAAGGGTTTGGCGGCATGGATTTGAAGATGAACAGTCATATTAAATGGAAGGTAATGATGAGGTGGTATTATATATATGAAATTGCATGAAAGGTGAGGCGGCGATTGCATGGCATGAGGAGGTTACGTGAGTGGTGATTGCACGGAATAATAACGGTGGCATGCATATGCAAGAATTTTTAGATGAATGGTGTGGCATTCGTTCAACCGCTCGGCTTGGCGTGGGCTAGCATGGAACGACCATGGCGTGCGACCATGTTGCATGGATTGGCGAAGATGGTGTCGCGGCGAGTGTAGCTTGGAAGATGGCGCGGCGGCGATGGCGTCGCGGCGAGTGTAGCTTGGAAGATGGCGCGGCGGCGATGGCATCGCGGCGAGTGTAGCTTGGAAGATGGCGCGGCGAAGCGGACATTGCCACAACATGAAATTATTTGGACGAGTACGACTCGAACGGGAGCGGCTAACGTGGGCTTGCATGGCGAGACTTTGGCTATCTTGCTTTGGACGGGTGCAGCTTGAACTCTCGAGCTCGGTCAATGCGACAACTTCAGTAATATGTCATTCTTCAACACCGGGAGCGCGACATTAACATTAAACCTACAAAAACAAACAAAACTTAAATTAGTACAATAATATAAAAAAAAACAATTTATAAATAAAAATACATAATATATTATTTATTTATATTAAATATTAAACTAAATTATATACTAAAAATATGCATAATTTGTACTTATCAACTACTGCCCGCAACTATAAAGGAATGCTCTAAATTGTCTCATGGCTCCTCTAGCAGCACAGCAGGGCCGAGGCCGAGGACGAGGTCGGGGCCGAGGACCTCATGGGAGAGGTCGAATCATATGTATGCACTGGATCTCGCAGAGCCCTGGAACCCTGAGGAGGTCATCACAGGTACTTCAGTGTTTTCATTATGATTACTTAGTACCTTGCAAAACCTTAGTTTTAGGTTAACTTATGACCCAAACAACAAAAATCACCCAGGTATAGTACTTGTATGCGACAAACCCGCATACACCTTGTTCGATACGGGTGCCTCGCACTCGTTCATCTCAGAGAAATTCATAGACGATCTGGACCAAGTGCAGCATTTTGAAGGCATTCATAGGAAGGTGCGACTTGCGGACGGGTCGGAGATAGTATCGTGCGCCAAGTGCAACATGAAGGTAGAGATTGGAGGAAAGCTATTCGAAGCTCCGACGTCGCTTTTGAAGATGACAGATTTTGACCTGATCCTAGGCATGAATTGGCTGCATTGGAACCATGCTAAGATCGACTGCCCGGTGAAGAAAATTGTACTGAGGCGTGAAGATTCCGAAGTAGTGATCAAAGGTATTATCCCCACCTCCCATCTTTTATTATCATCTATTCAGACTGTCAAAGCCCATGAGCATGGAGACGAGGTTTATATAGTCTGCTTTGAGATGAAAGAAATAGAGATCAACATTGTTGAAGTACCGGTGGTTCGGGACTTTTCCGATGTCTTTCCGGACAAGCTCCCCGGACCACCCACACATCGATAGGTGGATTTCCGGATCCAACTGATACCGGGAGCTAGGCCCGTCTCTATGGCTCCATATAGGATGGCACCGAAGGAGCTTGCAGAGTTTCAGGTGCAGCTTCAAGAGCTAGTAAATTCGGGGTTCGTCCGCCCCAGTTCATCACCTTGGGGAGCCCCCGTTCTATTCGTGAAGAAGACGGACGGTTCGCTCCGGTTGTGTATAGATTACCGAGAGCTCAACCGATTCATGGTCCGGAACACTTATCCACTGCCCAGGATTGACGAGCTCTTTGATCAGCTTGAGGAGCGCACTGGTTCTGAAAACTTGATTTGCGCTTGGGTTATTATCAGTTGCGGGTCCAGGAGGAGGATATCCCGAAGACCGCTTTTAGTTTGAGGTATGGTTTATAGGAGTTTATTGTCATGTCATTTGGGCTCACAAATGCCCCCTCTGCATTCATGAGCCCGATGAACAGGGTGCTCGAGCCTTACCTTGATGTCTTTGTGATTGTGTTCATCGATGACATCTTGGTTTATTCAAAGTCGGAGGAGGAGCATACAAAGCATTTGGCTTTGGTAGTAGCAAAGCTGAGGGAATACCAGTTGTTCGCCAAGTTTAGTAAGTGCGAGTTATGGATCAGGATGGTCGCTTTCCTGGGCTATGTCATCAGTGGAGCAGGTTTAGTAGTGGATCCGGCCAAGGTACGAGCAGTAAGGGAATGACCGCCTTTGAAGTCGGCAGTGGATGTGCGTAGTTTCTTAGGACTTGCTGGTTACTACCGCAAGTTTGTCGAGGGATTCTCGAAGATCGCTCTTCCCCTCACCACTTTGACCAAGAAGGATGTTCCTTTTGTATGGTCACCCAAGTGCGAGGCCGCGTTCCAGGAGCTGAAGGATTGCCTCTGCTCAACCCTGGTCCTTGCTCTTCCATCTGAGAAGGAAGGATTCCAGATTTATACAGATGTCTCCTACCAGGGGATGGGTGTTGTACTGATGCAACACGGGCATGTAATTTCTTATGCTTCTAGGTAGCTAAAGAAGCACTAAGTGAACTATCTGGTGCATGACCTGGAGTTTGGTGCAGTGGTTTTCGCCTTGAATATCTGGAGACATTATCTATATGCATCAACTGCGAGATATTTTCAGATCATAAGAACCTCAAATATATACACACGCAGAAGGATCTGAATCTGAGGCAGCGGTGGTGGATTGAGTTCTTGTGCGATTATGACTATACACTGAACTATCACCCAGGGAAGGCAAATTCGGTGGCTGATGCATTAAGCCGAAGAGCACCCACATCCAGCTCAGAGTCCCGATTGATGGCCATGGAGTTGGCCAAGATGCTCGAGGAGATGCAGATTACGCTTGTATCTAGGGCCAATCTAGAGGCGTACGCTGAGTAACTGGCCACTATGAGCATAGTTTGTGATATATGTGATTGCATCCGAGCCGAGCAAAGGAAGGATGCTGCCGTGGACCCTATATTTCGAGCAGTGGAGACTGGTTCTACAGAGGAGTACGCACTACGGGAGGACCTCGTTCACTTCCACGGCATAGTATATATACCTGCAGGAGGAGGAATCAGGGAAGATATACTGAGAGAGGCTCACTGCACCAAGTATTCGATGCATCCCGGGATCTTCAAGATGTATACTGATCTGCGGATGACGATGTTTTGGCCAGGAATGAAGAGGGATGCCACTCATTTTGTCACGCATTGCGAGGCAGGCCAGAAAGTGAAGACAGAGTGTAAGAGCCCCGGTGGTTTGTTACAGTCATTGCCTATTCCTGAGTGGAAGTTTGAAGATATCTCCATAGATTTTGTACACGGTCTACCTCGCTCCCGCTCTGGGAGTGACTCTGTATGGGTGGTTGTAGATTGGTTGACGAAGGTCGTCAGGTTCAATCCGATCAGGAAAGATACACATGTCGATGTTTTGGTGTGCCTCTTTGTGGTGCAGTTTGTCCGATATCACGGGGTGCCCAAAACTATCGTTTCAGATCGAGATGGTCATTTTACCTCCGAGGAGTGGAGAGCAGGACATGCAATTTTTTTTTTGCACAAAGACCCATTTTATTCATAAGAGAAAGGAAAAAACAAGGATACAGAGGGAATGAGAGCTACCCCGAACCCCCAAAAGCTACCCCATTACCCCAACTCTAAACTATCAGAGCCCAATACAGAAACCCGGAGATGCACCACGTTAGTGGCGTCCTCAATAATGACTTTACGGAGCTGGTCGGGAATGAAGTCCTTGGAGAATCCACAGCTAGTGTTGTTTGGCAGAGCAAATTTGGCCATTGCGTCCGCCAACCGGTTGCCCTCTCTGTGTATGTGTGTGCTTGTTATTTCCAACAGGTTCACCATTTGAATTATGCTTTCGCCACATTCCCAAATCCTCCACTGATTGAAATGCCTCGTTTTTAAACCATCCATTATTATCTTGGAGTCGCCGGATATGTGAACACAGGATATTTGTTTTTGCCGGCATAATGTAATACCATCTTTTAAAGCCATGCATTCCGCTTCCAAAGCGTCCATCTCCCCATATGAATGCGCAAATCCAGCCACAAGAGCACCATAATTATCACGGATACATCCACCGCCACTAGCCTTTCTCATCGTGGGGTTAGTAGTGTCGTCGGTGTACAAGAACCAGTTGGCAATGTAGCCTCCTTTCCAATCAAACACGATACATTTAAGAAGGGTCTTTTTCGGATCTATCCCAAACCAGTCAAGAATCCACTTCTCTTCTAAGGAATTAATTATGATATTGTTTATCCCCTTGAATACCCAACTTATCATCCTGTGAGTGTCCATGATTATTTTCTTTGGTAGCCCACTCGTGTCTTGAAAGATCCGTCTACATCTTTCCTTCCAAATCATCCATGTGCAAATCACCACACAACCGAAGATTAACTTGTGGAATCTAGATGAGAATCTCACACTATTGCTACCCCAGAACTCTAGCTTAGAGTTGTATGTGTGCCCTTTGTGGACCTTTCCGAAGAAGAACTTTTCATAGTGGCTCCAAACATACTTGGCCAGCACACTAGAAATCATTAGATGATCAATGGATTCACGAAAGGGAATCAGCCCACAACACGAACACTTGGACGCAATATGAATCCCCGCCTTCCATAGGGTGAGATCCACGGGAAGAATATTTTGAAGAGCTTTCCAACAAGTTAGAGAGAATTTTGGTGGTAGATGTTGAGCCCATATCCATTTGAACTTAAACTCCGCCAAATTGTTGTATGTAATGAATCTGTTGAAGCTCTTGATCGAAAATATCCCTTCGGTATCAGGAATCCAAACAATTTGATCCGGCCTCTGACATAACTTTAAATCAGAGCTAATGATTAGATTAAGTGCATCCCCCGACAGTCCACCGGGATTTGCCAAAGCCCAACATCATTAAATACATCCGCAACGAGGATGGATTGAGCACAATCCTGGAGGGACGGGACCAACGCCGCAAGAGGTTTGTCCCCAATCCAAATTTCATTCCAAAAATTTACTTGACCTCGACCAGGTTTCCACCTAAGGAATTCCTTTATGTATGGAAAATATTTGAGATTCCCGCGCCATGGCCCGTGTGCATTGGAACGCACATCCATTATCCCCTTGTTCCTCTTTTTGTAGTACTTTTTGCGAATGAACTCATGACAAGGCGAGTCTTTTGAGAGATAATTCCATATCACCTTGCACTTATATGCTTTGTAGATGTCTTGCATACGGTGAATTCCAAGACCCCCCATAAAAAAGGCATGCAAACTCTTTTGTATTTGATCCAATGGAACTTCCTCCCGCCATCAGCGCCGGCCCATAAAAACTGGGCAATTGTAGTGTCAATTGCTTTGAGAGTAAAAACCGGAATGTTGCATCCCAACATTAGATATATCGCGAGGCTGGTTAAAACCGACTTGATTAGCATTATTCTACCGGCCTGGTTGAGGAGCTTGGCTCTCCAATCATGGATTCTATTCTGTACCTTTACCACGATGCTATCAAAGTACCGGGTTCTTGCTCTGTCGTTAAAAACTGGAATTCCTAAGTATTGGAAAGGTAAGGCCTGCTGTGAAATGCGAAAAATACCCGAAATTCTGATAGCACGAGATGGCGGGACACTTGTAGAGAGGAATAATTGGCTCTTGGATTTGTTGACCAGTTGACCAGAGACTCTTTCATATTGGAGAATGAAACCAGAAATATCCTTGGCCGAACGAATGTTTGCCTTACCGAAAACCACAGTGTCATCAGCGTATAGCACATGTGAGAACTTGGGCCCTTTGGGGTATGCATTGAACCATTCCACTTTCCCACCCGCGAAAATTTTAGCAATACCTCTGCTAAGCACCTCCTCCGCAAGAATAAATAACATGGGAGATAAAGGATCCCCTTGTTTGAGACCACGAGAGGATCCAAAGAAACCACAGACTTTGCCATTGATCATTACGCTGTTTCTTCCATTGCACACCAGCATCCTCACCAGCTTAACAAATTGTATGGAGAAGCCGAATTTTTATAGAACACTAAATAAAAACTCCCAGTCAAGTCGATCGAAAGCTTTCTCCATGTTCAGCTTGATTATCATGTTACCCCCTTTAGTGTTCTTATTGATTTCATAAGCAAGTTCTTGGACAAGCTGAAGATTATCCGAGATATTCCTGCCTTGGACAAATGCACCTTGCTCCAAAGAAACAATGCTTGGCAGGAAAAAATTTAGCCGTGAGGCTAACACTTTGGAGAATATTTTTAGCGTAAAATTGGTAAGAGCAATAGGGCGAAATTGAGTGAAATTTAAGGGGACAGCAACCTTCGGGATAAGAGAGATTATTGAAGCCGTAAAGAAATGACTTAGGTACCCCCCGGATAAAAAGTCGTTAACCGCCTCCACCACATCCACCTTAATAAAATCCCAACAAAATTGGTAGAAACCACCCCCGAGACCGTCCGGCCCAGGGGCGCTTTCTTTAGAAAGAGAAAAAACAATTTCACGTACCTCCGGTTCGGTTGCAGGCGCCGTAAGGGAAGAACACTGCCTTGAGTTGACGAGTTTAGGGATGTGCTTCAAGATCTCAGAGTCCAAACGGGTGGGTTCGGCGTTGAGTAGCTTAGAGAAGTGATTCACTGCTTCCGCACAAACGTTCTCTTCCGAAACGATAACATTATCCATGCTGTCTTTTATCTGAGAAATATGTAGCACGTTCCTTTTACTTTTGACCAACGCATGAAAATATGGTGTGTTTTTGTCACCTTCTTTTATTGTTTTATCTCTTGATTTTTGTTTCTAGTACATCTCTTCTTGCATTAGCACTTTTTCTAGATTCTCTTGGAGAGTAGAGAGCTGAACCCCATTGATCATGCTTGGGTTGTTGTCAAAATTTTCCTCCGCTTTTGCCAGAGCGTCCCCAGCTTCCTTTACATTAAGAAAAACATTACCAAAAGTGTTTTGATTCCATCCCTTCAGCACACCTTTGATGTTCCTCAGTCTATGCTCAAGTGTAACAAGCGCATTGCATCCTTCTGTGTGTTTGGGCCAGTTATCCTCAATAAGTTGTGTAAAACTTTTGTGGAGGTGCCACATGTTTTGAAACTTGAATGCGCACGGACCGCGGCTAGCAACATTGGCAAATTTAACCAAAAGAGGACTGTGGTCGGAATATTTTCTTGCAAGATGGGTCACGGTTGTCTTGGGAAGCAAAAATTCCCACTGTCTACTAATAAGAAGCCGGTCGAGCCTCTCGAGCACTCTCTTTCTCCCAGGCCTACGATTTGTCCAAGTGAAGGTAGAACCACTAAAACCCACATCGACAAGGGACGAGTCGATAATCATTTCTCTGAATTCAGACATAGCACTATTGCAGGATGGAGCGGAGCCTTGTTTTTCCTCAGAACTTGCAAAGCAGTTGAAGTCACCAATTACTCCCCAAGGAAGAGAGCAGGTTGAGCTAAACGTGACCAGTTCCGACCAAAGCTCTCTCCTATTAACGTATAAGTAACTTGCATAAACCACCGAGAGGATAAATGTCTGATTACCGACACTTACTTGCGTATGCATCACTTGTGTGGTTTTACTGATAAGCTGGAAAGACCAATCGTCATTGAACATAATCCATATCTTCGGACAACCATCGCCAGATAGTTTTCCGGAAAACCCCAACTCATTAGCCACCCCAGCTAGCTCGGCAGTAGGGAGCATTGACTCAATAATAATTACACATTTGAGCTTGTGTATACGGGGAAGCGACCTAATTCTAGATATTGTATTTACATTTGCAATACCTCTGCAATTCCATACCAGCATAGTCATGGAAATTGTTACACCAATGGGCGTCGGTCCCCTCATCTAGTTGAGATGTTATATTTTGGTTTGGAAGAAGAACATCCCCCTTTGAGATTGTCCCGCCAGGTTCTGATCTTGAAGGAGAGCAATCCCTTACTTTGGCTACCACGTCTAGATCCGTCACCGCATCAATATAATCTGGACATTCCAATACCGATAATTTGTTTCCCATAGAAAACTTTTCAATAGGTTCATCATGGTGGGTATTTGGTATTTTTGACGTTCCCGAATCCGCAAGGTCAATAATAATGTGAAGTCCGCCAGACGAGGAAGAACCCTCCGGAGATGGCACGAGACTCTGTTCTCCGCCAATATTGTCCGCCACTCCCTGTTTTCCAATAACTTTTTCCATTACCTGAGCTGCCTCAACTTGAGCTATTACATTTAGAGACTCCCTGTCCTTCAAACCCGGAGTAATTTTCGCCTCTCCCTGTTTTCCAATAAGTTTTCCATTACTTGTGCTGCCTCAACTTGCGCTAGGACATTTTGAGACTCCCTGTCCTTCAAACCCAGATTATTGATTTGCTCCCCCCACTTGCTCCATTTGAATTACCAGATTGGTGTTCCTCAAGACCGAGTCCTTCTCTAACAAAGTAGAGATCTGCTCCCCTACGTGCAACAAAGGAATCCCTGCTACCACCGGTAAGATCTGTGTTGTTTCCTCAACGCCCTCCTTTCCTTCCACTTGGGAGTAACGAGCTTTCTTAAAAGTAGTTTTCTTTTGGTTCCCGACTCCATTAAGATCCACAAAATTAGCTGATTTTTTCTTACAATCACTGTCTAGATGTCCCTGTTTAGCACAGTGATGGCAGTAGGCGAAGTTTTTCTCGAATCGGAAGTTGTATTCACTAATGAGTTCCTTGCCGTTGCCATCTTCAGAAATTATAAAAAGAGAGTTTGGGAGTTTGGCGGTGACATCAAGCTCAATACACACTCTAGCACGATCCGCCCGGGTGCGATTTACCGTGCCCAGATCCACAGTGAGAAGCCTTCCAAGAGGCTGCACTATATTTTTGAGCATATCAGGATGGAAATAATGGATAGGAAGCCCATAAATTGTTATCCAAGCAGGAAATAGGGTCGGTTCCGAGTCCAAGGTGAAATCAGGGGACCATTTAAGAAATCTGAGTAAAAACTGCTCTATCATTACATACTCTTTAAGCCAAACCTTCTGAAAATCCAGTTCTTTTTCAAAGAAGATGATGATATGCCGAGCATCTAGGTGAGAGATCTGATAATCCCCGGATAGCTTGAAGAGCGAAGTGAAGATCCCCTTGAGAGCAGAGAGAGGAGGTCGACCATACGAGCATTTGGCGACTAACGTGAACTTGAGGGCAGTACATGCATATTTGGGCTCTCGGTTAACTTTCAGCACAACCTTTCATCCTCAGACTGACGGCCAGTCGGAGAGGACTATCAGGATGATGGAGGACATGTTGTAGCTATGTGTCTTGGATCGGGGAGAGCCGTGGGAGAGACATCTACCTTTAATGGAGTTTTCCTACAATAATAGTCATCAGGCAAGCATAAGCATGGCTCCTTTTGAGGCACTATACGGAAGGAGGTGCAAGATGCCTTTATCTTGGATCCATGATGAGGATCTGAAGGCACTGGGAGTGGAATACATTGACAATACGGATGCGATGATTTGGCTGACTCGGGATCGCATGCTTGAGGCATAGAGCCGGGATGCAAAGTACTATGATGCGAGACACTAGATGGTGGAGTTTCAGGTATGAGACAAAGTTTTCTTGAAGATCAGACCAATGCATGGCGTATCTCGTGTCCGGGGAAGGAAGAAACTCAGCCCTCGTTATATGGGGCCTTATACTATCCTGGAGCGGATCGTCCCCTTAGCTTATCATTTGGAGCTACCTCCGGAATTGGAAAATTTGCACGACGTTTTCCATGTATCCTCCCTGCGAAGAGCAATACTTCGCCCTGATCAGTCTGTCATAACTACATCTGGCCATGTAGCAACTGATAGATCCATTCAGCTGGAGCCCGTACGGATAGTAGATATCGAGATCCGGAAGCTGCGACAAAAGAGTATTCCATTGGTAAAGGTCCCGTGGTGCAACCATGGGAAGGAGGAATACACTTGGGAGCCTATAGACCTCATGCAACAACGTTACCCAGGGTTATTTCCCCAATGTGTGTCCTAAACTAGTTTATTATACTTCATATTTCAACACCGTAACACCAAACTCAAATTTCGGGGACGAAATTATTATTTTTTGTTTATTGGATTTGTAACGTCCCGATTCACGCTAGGCCCCTTGAACGCATGTTTGGTGAGTTGACTCGGGATCGGAGTACGTGCACTGACGGTCAGGATGCACTTGATAGGGAAAAGACTTGACAAAACTGTCGAGAGGACTCGACGATACGTCGAGTGGACTCGACGATCCGCTGAGACCACTAGACGGTCTCGACGATCCGCCGAGACCACTGGACGGTCTCGACGATCCGTCGAGACCACTGGAAGGTCTCGACGATCCGTCGAGACCACTCGATGGTCTCGACGATCCGTCGAGACCACTTGACGGTATCGATGGACCGTCAAGAGGACTCGACGATTCATCGAGTGGACTCGACAATTCGTCGAGACCACTCGACGAATCTGTCGAGTGTCGGCCTTGTACAAAATTTTTCGATTCATTTAAAGTTTTGGGATGTGTGCCGACCAGATAAGAGACTTTTAGGTTATTAAAGACTACTTTTTGTATTGAAATCAAGGAGGTCCTATAGTATAGCGACACGAGGCGGTGTTGTCCAATCAAGAGCATGGGAGGTATCTTTTCCATTAATAAGAGTCAAATCAACCACCATTTTTTCTCTCCTCCCTTAACCTTAACTTCATTCCCTCATCCAAGAACTGGGCACTCTCTTCCTCTTCCCCGGACTCAAGCATTGAGACCAACTATTTTCCTAAAGGAGATTAAGCTTGGAAGGAGGACTTGAATCTTGGACGACCACCACCAAGCCGCCAAGAAGACAAACTCGATCCATGACCGCAAATCAAGTGACTTCCGCCCTCCCTTGGTGCTAGATCTTTAGATCTGATTTAGGAGAGATGTCGGCTCAAAAGAGCTTGACCTTGGTGAGTTTAATGGAGTTTTCTAGGAAGAGACCGCGCTAGAACTTCTGTTCTAGAGCGTCGTTCACTGAGACAATATCGTCAATCAATTCATCTCTTCAATACGAAGTTGTAGGACTTGATTTCGTGAAGAATGGTGGTCTATTGAGGGAGTAATGAAAGGAAGACGGTTTGTAGAAAATAACCCCTTTTGCTGGAGGAAGAAGATGAGCAACTACCTTTAGATCTCCTTTAAGATCTGTGCAGATTTGCTATCTGCAGACCAAACTGGATCTATTTTTATGTGCACACCTGGGTTCAAGCCACTATTTAGGCATGTTCCAGCTAGATCCAGACCTCGGGCTTAACATAAAAGTTGTATCCCTCAGAAAGACCTTTCCAAAATGTGGTTGCACATTTTTTGGGGAGCTCTGTAGCTCCCTAGGATTAAAATCGAAAATGACTGTACAGAAGATGATTTGGTGTATGTACAGGACAGCTTGCTGTCCAAAATTGCTCTACTGGGTTCAAACCTGATTTTTGATAGGTTAGACTTCGATCTGGACCTTGAGCTCAATAAGAAAGTTGCAGCCCTTGAAAATACCTTTCCAGATTGGGGTGACACATTATTTTTGGTGGCTTATAGCTCACAGGAATCATGTTTTAGTAAACATTGATGAACATGTACAAAGTTTTCCTAATTTCTCTCAAAATATTTATCGGATGCTTATAAAATTTGTTAGAAATGTGTCTAATGATATTGTGATCACCCCAGTTAAGTTTCAGAATTTTTGAATACATATTTGATTTGAATTTGCCTATTTTATCATATAAATGTAAAGTGTCATAAATAAGTATTGCGAAATATAATGAGGTCGAAATTTTGTGAGAATGATTCAAGCATTTATTATGATCTGTGGTAGAAGTTTTAGAGGATTTGTCTTTGAAATGAGCCCATAATTACATGTGTCATTGTAAATTATTATGTTGAAATGAAATATTATGGTGCTCATTTAGACAAGGATTTTGGAAACAAGCATAAATCTGTAACTATATCACTTGATAACTAGCAAAGAGTTAGATTTGCGATAACCGCTTAGTAGAGATTACGATTGATGACCCTTTAGGAGAACCGGTTCGAGATGATTGGTATTGACTAAGCGTGATCGAATAATGCTTATGAATCCAATTGCGTTCAAAGCACGTTGTGAATCGACCATGAGGATTGGCATGATTTACAATTTTGGGCGGATGCACGTAGTAAATGTGAACATGACATTAAATGCACAAGTAGTCTTGTAGGATCAAGGAGAGTATTTCCCTTATATACACATGCCACTGCACGAGAGTTATGACACCTCGGTATGAGGAGCAGTGATGGTTGGTGTGGATGATAAGATATATTATATCATAGGGTGTTATGTTAAGGACCCGGTTGGTAGGTCATTGTATGCTAATTAGCATCGATTGAACTTGTAATAGTAACTATGTTGAGGACCTGGTTTGTAGGTCATTGTATGCTAGTTAGCATTGATTGAACTTGTAAACAGTAACATGTGTTATGGACTTGGTTAGGAGTCCTTGGGTGTTTGATAGCACAAGTTGAGCATGGGAATTACTTGGGTGTGTATAGTCTTCACACGATTGCATAATGATCCTTATTGAAGGATTACTTGTGGCAAGTCTACGGGCTTGCTAGTCGACACACCGACAGAAGATGGTAGATAGACTCTAGGACCGGTTGGGCTGAGTCCTTTGGTGCTTACTTCCCAAAGACCCCTTCCGTGTCATAAGACTCAACTGGTTTAGCGAGCAAGAGTACGCAGGGTCTCCGTTGTTGTGTTCTTAGCATTGAGGTGTACGAAAGGCCTAGGTCTGGTAGTGTGCATACCCACCTAGTAGTGGAGAAGCTTGCTCCACTGTCTCCGTCTGTCCACGACGTGAGGTGCCTGGGTGGTTAGCTACCCTCGAAAAGCGGGAAGTACAAGTCTATGTCGACATAGCAAATCAGAGTGCGTGCGTAAATCATGGGTGAGTCATCATACATACATTCATTGCATTGCACCGCATAAAGATCATCATCATATAAACTTGTATGAGCACCTTTATAAGATGAATTACTTATTAATGCAAAAGACCCTTAACTTATAAGCTTGTATGACATCCTTATAAGTTAAGTTCAATTCAGTTCTTTATATACTCTGCTCTGCTTATACCTTATTACTGACCATGCTGCTAGAGTAGATGTACTCTTATACTTTTGTTATATCTACTGTGATAACTATTTCCTTGTCACCTGCTATATTGCCTATTACTGATTATATTGCAGTGTTCTCCTTCTTTCCTTCCGCCCGGTGCCTAAGAGTCGTCGGGGGAGAGGATGTGAATCCACTTAGTCTTTTTAGACTAACGATTATTGTACCACTTCTTTTAGGAGCACACTCAGCAGCAGCACACCGTGTAGGAGGGCAGCCAGGACAGGGGATGGGACCTGATATGATGACACAGCCGTTATCGTCACTTCCTTCTGTGACAAATGTGAGATTTTGAGGGACCTTGATGTAGTTTTACATCGTGTTTCATACTCTGACTTTTTTAGGAGCTCATGTGATTTCCTGTTTTCATTTTATATATATTGTGGACTTTATGCTTTTATGAATTTGTGGTCTTCTGTATAAATTATTGATGGGTTGACATGTGATATTTGAGAATAGCCGGCAGGATAGGCGTCTCGTGGAAGATACTAGCATGTGTGCTGGCGCTTCCGCAAGGCGGCTGTTCTAGAAATAGGACTCTCCTCGGTCGTGTCTTGTGTTCCAGGAGGGGGGTCTTGCAGCACCAACGCCAGCTTTAGCACTAACGCACGAAGTTAGCTCCTGCTACCGGAAACCTTGCTTTTTTCAGCTGGGAAAATTTGAGGTGTTACAATCCCCCTCCCCTTAAAGAAAGTTCGTCCCGAACTTCCAGAATTAAGAAAGCAAGCAAAGTACAAATACATTAATTGTACCTTAACAGAACAACTCGGGGAACTCCTCAAGCATGGTATGCTCTTGCTCCCATGAAAGCTCCTCACTACCGCAATTCTCCCAGCGGACTTTGACCATTCTGATAATTTTGTTCCGTAACTGCTTGACTTCAGTGTCTTCAATGTGAATATGCTTGACTTTTGTCTTTAGCCCACCATCAATCGACACTTAAACATCAGCAACAACATGAGTTGGCTCCTACAACGCCTTCCTCAACACGGATACATGAAACACATTGTGCAAACTGCTTAACTCTGTCGAAAGAGGAAGCCGATTGGCAGCTTCACCAACACACTCCTAAACTTCAAACGGTACAAGGTATCTCGGACTTAGCTTTTTCAAGCGTCAAATCCTTGAGACACCCTTGAATGACTTGATCTTCAAGTACACGCAGTCTCCAATAGCGAACTCGATATTTCAGTGCTTTGTGTTATAATATTTTGCCAGCCTATCCTGAGCAATCAACAATCGCTTCCGGATTGTTCGAATTGCTGAATTTGCATCATCGATGTCTTTTCGCTTGAACAACTTTGTGTCGCCTATTTCTGCCCAACTCAAGGGAGTATGCCATTTTCTACCATAGAGGGCCTCAAAGGGCGTCATTTGTATACTCACTTGGTAGCTATTGTTGTAGGCGAACTCGATCATAAAGAGATGGTTCTCCCACCTCTTGCCAAAATCCAAGATGTACATTCTGAGCATATCCTCCATTTTCCTATTGGTCCCTTCAGTCTGCCCATCTGTTTGAGGGTGGAAGGCAGTGCTAAACTTCACCTTGGTTCCAAATAGTTGGTGAATTAGTCTCAAATTATTTGAAAAACACCCATCTCGGTCACTTACGATACTTTCGTCAATCGGTCTATGATTACCCAAATGACATCATTCCCATTTTGCGATCTCGGCAAACCATGCACGAAATCCATAGATATGACATCAAACTTCCATTTCAGAATTGGTAATGACTTCAGAAAGCCACCAGGTTTTTGACATTCTGCCTTCACGAGTGCTCAAGTATTTCACCTCGCCACGTACAAAGTTATGTCTTTCTTCAAACCCGTCCACCAGAATAAGTGTTTCATGTCTTGGTACATCTTTGTGCCTGGGTGGATTGATTACTTGGTAAAATAAGCCTCGTACATCAACTCCTCCCATAATTTCCCAAAATTTGGGACGCACAAGTGGTCGTCTTTCCACAAAAGACCATCTTCGAAAGAGAACTCAGCATTAGACCCAACTACGGTCTCTGCCACATACCGTTTCATGCTCCCACCAAGCTCCAAGGACTGACAGATACGATTCGCAAGGTCACACTATACCTCGATCCAACTCAAGCATGCAGTAGTAGTTTGCCTCTTCTCGACGCACGTAATCGAAAGGGACTCCAAGTCACTGATTAGATGCTCATCATGCATCTGAATTCAGTTTGCTTGCGCAGAAGCCCTTTGACTTAATGCATCAGCGACAACATTTCCCTTCCCGGGAGTATAGTGAATCTCGAAAGTGTAGTCCCCCAGGAACTCCATCCACCTTCTTTGTCGCATATTCAACTCTTTTTGATTTAACAGGTACTTCAGACATTTATGGTTCGTAAAGATGTCAATCTTCATGTCATATAAGTAATGCCGCCAAAGCTTAAGTGTGAATATCACGACCGCTAACTCAAAGTCATGGACCGGATAATTTCTCTCGTGCACTTTCAGATGGCGAGAGCCATAAGCCATCACATTTCCAAACTGAAGAAGAACGCAGCCTAAGTCGCTCCTCGACACGTCACTATAAATCTCATAGCCTGTCATACCACTTGGCGAACATAAAATTGGCGTCGTGGTCAGACGACTTTTCAGCTCCTCAAAAGCTCGTGCGCATGCCAGCGACCAAATGAACTTCTGATCTTTCAAAGTCAATGTTGTGAGAGGTAGAGCTACCCTCAAAAAGTTCTTAACGAAGCAGCTATAGTAGCCAGCAAGTCCTAAGAAACTTCAGACTTCCGTCATCGTAGTCAACACATGCCACTCTCATATTGCAACTATCTTCGCTGGATCCACTACAATGCCCTCTCCACTTACCACATGACCTAGGAATGCCACTAAGGATATCAAAATCTCATACTTAGAGAACTTGACATACAGTTGACTTCTCTTCAAGGTATCCAACACTATGTGTAAATGAATCACATGCGCTTCTTCAGACTGAGAGTAAAACAGTATATCATCAATAAAGGCAATCACAAACCGACCGAGATACTCTCAGAATGTTTTGTTTATTAAATCTATGAATACCGATGGCACATTCATCAAGCCAAACGACATCATTGTGAACTCATAGTGCCCGTAACGTACGGGTACTAAACGCCGTCTTGGGAATATCACATTCTCTGATCCTCAACTGGTAGTAACCAGACTTCAGATCCAGCTTCGAATACACAGTCGATCCAACTAGCTGATCAAATAAATCATCGATTCTCGGAATCAGATATTTATTCTTCTTTGTCAACTTATTCAGTTCACGGTAGTCTACACAAATACGCAAACTACCGTCCTTCTTTTTCACAAAGAGGACCAGTGCACTCCAAGGAGATTAACTTGGACGTACATAGCCTTGCTCTAGTAATTCCTGCAACTGGACTTTCAACTCCGCCATCTCTTTTGACGATATTCAGTACGGTGAGCGTTCCACAGGTTTGGCACATGTCTCAAGCTCAATAGTGAAGTCAATCTCTCACTGAGGTGGAGCTCCAGGGAGATCTTTAGGGAACACATCTGCATACTTCGATACGATTGGAACATCACACAAGCTGTGCTTTGGCTCCGAAGCCTCCAATAGTGTGAAGAACAACTCAGCGCCTTTCTGAACCGCCTTGACTACTTGGAGAGTAGATATCAGCATCTTGCTTGATCCTCGCATACCAGTAAATATAGTCTCACGTTCAGTGTTTTTCCCCAGTATGACTTCCTTGAGATTGCAATCAATGCATGCGCGATGCTTCGAAAGCCAGTCCATGCCAAAGATCACATCAAATTAAAGTCAAACTCATGACTTCCTATCCGCACCTGAACACAATAAACTCTATCCGCACGCATCCAACACTCATTGGGTAGCAAGACATCCAATATATCCCTTGAAAGGAAAGAAGACACTCCAACACGTAGTATGAAGTCCTCCGACAGAAAGGAGTGAGATGATCCAGTGTCAAACAATGCCATCGTCAGACAGTTCCAAATTAGGACAAAGCCTAATACAAGCAGGTTAACTAACAATCGCACACAAGGTATAAAGTACATAAGGCAATGAATGTTATATACTAAAACATACTTGTCTTGACGTCACTTTCTTTGATTTCCTCCAACTGGCCAAGGTTGTAAACTCGGGGCTGAGTTTGAGTGTACTGGGATGCAGACGACTCCGCTGCTTTCCCTTTCTCCGCACCCGCCTTTTTCTCCAACTTCTGGAGACCAATAGTCTTGGGCTATATGTCCTGGCTTGTCGTACGTATTGCAAATAACCAGACTTCTCCCAGTCGTCACTCCTGAAGCAGAAGAGGAAGCCGATTCTGAAAACCTGGACTTCTTCTTGTACCTTCGATACCCAGGCTTGGTAGAGTTCGGTACTTTGAACTCTGACATTTTCACAGCTAGGTCCTTCGTCCGTTGGACCCTCTTCATGTCCTGCTCAAGGGATCAGGCAGTATTCACCAAGGTAAGAAAGTCTTGCGTTATCGGGCCCTCCAGAAGCAGACATAAATCCTCGTGCAGACCTTCATAAAACCTATTGGTCTTTCTTTCTTCATCATCAAATGAAGATCCAGCATATCTTCCAAGCCGCGTAAACTCATGGAGGTAATCATCCACTAGACTATCCCCTTGAGTCAACCTCTGGAACTGGTTCTCCATTGTAATGCGTTGAGCAGAGAGGAGATACCTTGCCAAAAACAGTCTCGAGAAATCCTCCATCGAGATGTCAGAAAGTTTTCTGCCCGCAAACTGATGTTGTTCCATTTCATCCCACCAAAGCCTCACTTCTCCGTCCAAGATAAAGGTAGCTAAGGTCACCTTTTGCGCTTCCTCCGACTTTGTAGCCGTCAGGGTTCTCTTTATTCGAGAGAGCCAATCTTCAGTTTGAGTTGGAGATCCTGTCCCCGCAAACATAGGAGGGTGGAAGCTCAGAAAATGCTTCAACTGTTGGTCTGATGCTCGCTTTGCTACGACCGGTACTTGCCTCTCGGCAATGGGTTCAACTACGCCAACTGGCACCAGGGCCACCCCAAGGGTAGGAGGCTGTACAGACCTTCCTGGTTGCGCATTCATCATTGCAAACGCAGCTTCAGTTACCAACCGTATCGTCTCAGTAGAAGAGGAGGTGTAGGCACCTTAGCAGATGCACTACTCTCAGCAGTGTGATGGGGTTGGGATTGCCCCACACCACTCTTAGTCACATATAATCATGTCGCACAAAATTTAGTGACTAATATCACATCAAAACAACAAGCAAGGAACACGCAGGTTCCGCAATCATGCTACAAACATGTATATAATGCATTCCTAAGTGGACATTCACTGGTTATTTAAATGGTTTGAACGACGACGCAAGCACGTGCTCACCACCCCTTAAAATAATTCGATCACGAATTCTGACGAGAAGTGATCGAGACACGAAGCTGATACCAAGTTGTAACTCTGAGATATCGTAGGTTGATTTTACATCCTTGCCCGCGCCAAGAAATATAACAGTAGGTCCGGCCGGGACCCCACGCCATATTAAATGTGTAAGCTAAAAAATTACGAAATAGTAAAATCAATCTACGACATCTCAGAGTTACAATCTAACGGAAGCATACGATTAATCTTGAACCAGACTACGTCCACAACACCAATTAGAAAAGTCTGATATATATGCATAAAATTGTTTGACCTTACGACCATACATGATGTTCACAACAAGTGTTTATCTGATATATGGTTTACAGGCATCGACACACGCAGGTCAGCAATACATGAAACGTAAACACTCAAAAGGGTTGGCCTTCGAGGGCCAGCTCAGCAATGGGCTTCGCCCAGCTATTTCCCGCTCGGCTCGCCAGCACCTGCACAAGTACTGTCCACAAAGATGTGGGAAAACAAAACACCGGTCAGCTTTAGCTGACCAAAATGGTATAATGATCCCACTCCATTCCCGGGGCGGTGGTACTCCTTCCCTGCAAGTCAGCAGTATAGCAACATATATCTCAACAAGAAAGTGCAACTAACACAATCGATATATGCACAATCACCACAAACATTGGCACGCACGACCACAAATTTCGTTCTTTCACTGTACACTATCAATGTACTCCCTGAGTCCCACCTCCATCCTCAGTTATACAAATTTAGATGGTAATTGAGCTATTGTTCGTCAATCAATTACGCTTCCCGGGCTTCCTTCCAAGATCAGACGGTGCACCGAGGGGCGACCTCTTCACCGACCAGCATGGAACGGGTTCGGATCCGCCTTGCCCGACTCAATCATCGCAAACAACCAACACGATGCAGGTACATCTTCATTTCGGGCCGTAAATATCAGAAAACCATTGCTAGGTCATCAACACTGTAACGGTCCAGGCCCGCCAACACGGGACCCAACTGGACCGCCAGCACCCTCCCGGCCCAGGCCCGCCAACACGGGACCCAGCTGGCACCGGAAGGGTTCAGCCTAACCAGATGGTCTGCAGACCATGCACCCCAACCCCTCTCTGTCACACCACAGGGCACAGTGGGTTGTTGGAGACCGCAGTCCGTAGTTAAGCGTGCTCGGGCTGGAGTAGTCACGGGATGGGTGACCTCCTGGGAAGTCCACGCGCTGCCGCTTAATTGGCTCAATTCTCATCAAAGGGGGACTGCGGTCTCCAACAACCCACTGTGCCCTGTGGTATGACAGAGAGGGGTTGGGGTGCATGGTCTGCAGACCATCTGGTTAGGATGAACCCTTCCGGTGCCAGCTGGGTCCCGTGTTGGCGGGCCTGGGCCGGGAGGGTGCTGGCGGTCCAGTTGGGTCCCGTGTTGGCGGGCCTGGACCGTTACAAAAAGTGCAATCCAAGAGGATAGGACTTTTTGTAACGGTCTAGGCCCGCCAACACGGGACCCAACTGGACCGCCAGCACCCTCCCGGCCCAGGCCCGCCAACACGGGACCCAGCTGGCACCGGAAGGGTTCAGCCTAATTGGTGATGAGAATCGAAAGAACTCCGTAGTTAAGCGTGCTCGGGCTGGAGTAGTCACGGGATGGGTGACCTCCTGGGAAGTCCACGCGCTGCCGCTTAACTGGCTGGTATTCGCTGCTCTGTGAAGCCAGCCTAACACATTGCCCACCATTCAAGAGAGGCGCGAACCGGATCTTCACCCGGTCCAATCAAATCACTGCTCCATTTGGATTCGGGTGGGTCAAACATATTTGCCAGGTTACCCAAACCCGACAGTCACACAAAGATCCCAATACCTTATTGCCCCCACTTGGGTTACAAGCACACGCTAATGAGCTATAAAAACCCTCTTTTTTTTGCTATAAAAACCGGGTCTTACCGCCCAGAACCGCCGTCTTGCGGCGAGACCATTACACCCAATGGTCCCCGCCACAATACGCCGATCCTGCCGGCTAAACAACATCATCCAGGCCAACCACAATTCATAGTAACATAAGCAATAAGTCCACAAATCACATTAAATATATAAATTACATGTTTACAATGTCCATGATGAGAATTTAAAGTAAAAGAGAACAAAGCGAATAAGGGCTTATGCCCGGTACATGTTCAAGTATAGTGCAACAACACTCTCTCTCTACATCTATGCGGAAACTGTCAAACACTGTCTTCATGCATCTGAAGATGCTGCTGCGGCGACGTGTAGTGACTACTCTGCTTCATCCCGTCCTCCTGAATGGGGCCCTGTTGTTCCGCCGCATCAACCCTAAAATGATGAGGTCCACCGACCGTCAGTCTATAAGACTCAACATATTCCTCACCGCCTCCACCCGCGACTCCTAGGCACCATGCGGGAGGAGGAAGCGAAGGTCATCAAGGGGTAAATCAAAAGCAGGTGACAGCGGAGAGACTAGCAGGGTTTATAATTACTGAACATTAGATAATAACAATTCTATGCTAGCAGAGTATAGTGCAACAACAATGAGTAAAAGACAATGCAATATAAAGAAGCATGTATAAGAAATAAGAGCATCTACGAAAGTAACCTTAACTTATATGCACACACACAAGCACATAAGCTAAGGGATCTGGCAAGAAGTAAACTCATCGTATAAAAGAGCCCACACTAATTTATACGATGAGGTCTCTGTTTGTGCAGAAATGTTATGCTATGATGTGCAATGCAATGATGCAATGTTAGTATTATTATTTCATACACATGCAACTCACCCACACGACTCTGTACGTACAGACCTTTAGTTCCCACTTTTCGGAGGTAGCTAACCTCTCGGGCACCTCCCGTCGTGGTCAAACGGTGGCAGAGGAGCGGGCGTCTCCTCACCTAGGTGGGTAAGTCACACTACCAGACCTAGGCCCAAACGTACGCTGTGATACCAGTACCGGTACTCACGAGCTCCTGCGTACTCTTGCTGGATCCGAAGAAACCAGACCTTTATTTGGCCAGGCAGGGTTTAGGGGAAACCGTCCCATCGGACGCGCAGTGAAACAACCTGCCCCCCCCCCCCCCCCCCCCCACAAAACCATTAGCACTGCAGAGTCAACGAACTGTTGTCGGTGTGACGACTAAGACAGAACCGAAGACCCACCACATCTTACACACAAGCAACAAATATTAACCATTTATTACCGAGCCTCCAGCTCACAACTCTACATCAACATTTATAAAGTAGAGCCTACCGCTCGCCAGACTATACCAGTCTTACCTTATAACCCGAGCCTACCGCTCGCAGGACTAACTCAGTCCTTCCTCATAACCCGAGCCTACCGCTCGCAGGACTATCCCAGTCCTTCCTCATAACCCGAGCCTACCGCTCGCAGGACTAACTCAGTCCTTCCTCATAACCCGAGCCTACCGCTCGCAGGACTAACGCAGTCCTTCCTTATAACCCGAGCCTACCGCTCGCAGGACTAACCCAGTCCTTCCTTATAACCCGAGCCTACCGCTCGCAGGACTAACTCAGTCCTTCCTTATAACCCGAGTCTACCGCTCGCAGGACTACCCCAGTCCTTCCTTATAACCCGAGCCTACCGCTCGCAGGACTAACTCAGTCCTTCCTCATAACCCGAGCCTACCGCTCGCAGGACTATCCCAGTCCTTCCTTATAACCCGAGCCTACCGCTCGCAGGACTAACTCAGTCCTTCCTCATAACCCGAGCCTACCGCTCGCAGGACTATCCCAGTCCTTCCTTATAACCCGAGTCTACCGCTCGCAGGACTAACGCAGTCCTTCCTTATAACCCGAGCCTACCGCTCGCAGGACTAACCCAGTCCTTCCTTATAACCCGAGCCTACTGCTCGCAGGACTATCCCAGTCCTTTCTTATAAAATGTTCCGGTTTGGGATGGAAGTTAACTTGTCGTGTTCTCCTACTTAACTAGTCTTGTCTATAATTTAGTTAATCTTAGAAGCTTTAGGGTTAGCCTTGGAACTTCCGGAGGGTTACCCGGTGAGGGACTCGCAGCGGTACTAGGAAGTGTGACGGGCTGACTGTAACGCCCCTGAATTTTCGGGTATTAATCTAAATTTATTGTTGGCGTCATTATGACGTAGGGCGTTACGTTAGTGCGGAGTTAGCGGTGCGCCGGCATTGCACGTTTTAGCGTCCGTTCGGTCAAGACGACCAAATTTTGGAGCGACCCGGAATTGGAAAATTTTACGTTAAGAAATTAGATTATTTAATTTTAGAAATAACTTGTTAAAGTTTCGTGGCGTTCCGAGCAAAATTTGGAGCCTCGGTGAATTTTCAAAGTTTGTATATTTATCCTTCGCCGTAAACTTCAGAAATTTATATCTCGAGATCGATACGTCGGATTTTGATTCCAACTTCGCCTTTGGATTCGTAGCGCCGCCGTTCACCTTTGGTGCGGATTTCGTCGATTTCGGCGCTTGTTTATTTCTTATTATTATTATTTTATTTTTGGTATTACCATAATCTATACTGGCAACTCTTCGTTGCTACAGTACCGGTGTCGCCGGGTTACATACGGCGTACCCACTTTACCCCCGCCGCTTTACGACTCCACGCGTGCTTCGTCACGCCGCGACGCGCTGGCAGCGATGCAGGGCGGCAGCGTCGTCGGCGTCTCCTCTCGCCGCGTGTCCTCCCACCGCCGCTCTCGCCGCTCCACCTGCGAATACATTAAAGCCTCACTTCTCCTTCCTTTCGCGTGCCCTACGGAAGTTCTTCTTGCAGGGAAACAGAACCTCGCTGCATCGACGTCCTCTCCACGATTCCTTCTTCGTTCAAGGCCATCGTTGCTCCTCTGGTAAGCGTGATTTAGTGTCGTGTTCCTTTTATTTTAGTGAATACCTTCTATTTATTTGTGATTTCATTTCTATTTTCATTTCTGAATACCTTCTACCTCCTCTTTCTAGGTCAATGAACCACTGCCGCTCAGCTTGCTCGCCGGTCTTGCTGTCCTGCTTGGTCATCGTTCCTGATCGCCTGCTTGGTGAGTTTACAATTTTTTTTTCGTGCACCTAACGTTCTCTTTATATGATAAAAGTTGAATTTCTATTTTCTATGTGATGCCCCTTTCAACCAGAAAAGGAGAAGCTCAGCCATTTCTCCTTTTTGTTATCATTTAGGTCTCCTCAATTCTTTTAACTTATTTTTTTCTCAGAATTGTTAACAAAGAAAGGCATTTGGGTACTGTTGGACGACATCAATATGGAGAAGTTGAGGTCTTCTCTCTGCTTTACTATTCTAATCTTTGCTTTACGATTCTGCCGGAATATACATGTTTAAATTTTTATTTATTTCTTGATGTGGCTTTGTTATATGCATCACTGAATTTTTTCCTGTCTTTCTAGAATGTTCTTTCAATTCTTACTATGTACCATAAACTAATGTTTTTGCTAAAGCAAAAACTTATTTGTATTTAATTTTTGCTCCATCAATGCATTATTTAGGAGTTCTGCAATTAAGAAGTGCCACCAGAACATACTTTTTCCAAGTAAGATGTTCCACCATTATATTTCTTTTTTTACTTATGTTGCTTAGGAGATAAAAAAATACTGAGCCTATAACTCCTGTTTCTTGATGGTATATATTATATTTAATGTTTGCTCCGTAAATGTTTGATTTCGGATGAAAATAATTGAGGTGTAAAGGAACTTTTTAAATTATTTTTTTGGGAGCACAAAATTTTGTTTCTTCCAGTAGGTTATGTAAGTTATCCCCAAATTTTAGCTGTTCAGTAGTTTTTACCTATGATTATTATTATTCTAGCTTAAACTGTTCTGTACTCTACACCTCGATGTTGTTTTTCTATCAGTTCTGATGGTGACCGTGCTCGCCTCCGCGTGGTGGATTTCCTCGGGAAATCCACGAAAATTCTTGGCGGGGCAGATCCCCACTACCGCCCACGACGCCGCCAAACGCCGAACGGTTCCATCTGTGCAACCGGCGTGGATCCGCCCGGCCAAACATGGCCTTAATCTATTAAATGTTGTTCGGTTAGGGATATCTGTTAGGATCAACTATGTATTGTTGTTATTATATTTTGCCATTTATTTAACCTCAGTTAACACAACACTCCTTTGATTATCACAGGCCAACTTGATGAAAAATTCAAGTCCTCATTCTTTTGTGGAACATAAGAATGTTAACTATGCGCCCACAGCCGGCCGCGTCCTGCCAACCACCGGGCGGTTGTGGCTGGGCTGTGCCATCTGCGCTACTGCCGTGGATCCGCCGTGCCAAATAGGGCCTTAATCTATTAAATGTTGTTCGGTTAGGATATCTGTTAAGATCAAATGTTTATTGCAGTTATTACATTTTGTCATTAATTTAATCTTTGTTAGCACAATACTCTTTCGATTACTGCAGTTATTACATTTTGTCATTTACTTATTAATAATTTCAATTATACGAGGAATGTTTTATGTAAATGAGATCAACAAATATGTTCTTTTATTTTTCATGCTACATCAAATTACCCTTCTCCTATTTTTTTTAATATTTCTCTAAAATCTGTTCTCCTTCAGTGAAATCTGTTCTCCTTCGCACATCAGGCCGAACCATCAGGCTTTTGTATCTGCAGGAATAATTTTTTACCCCTGCTTTACCATTTTGCTCACAATGCCTGACCTTATAACTCTTCTTCTTTCATCATCTTACTTTCAGCATCTTATTGTTTAGGAGTTAGACCGCGCACTTCGCACCGCCTTTGCTCCATAAATGTATGATTTTTGCTGATCTCTGCTGATTTTGTTTTCCATTACGTTTTATATTTAATGTTTGTTGCATTACTATTATTATTTGGGAGCTTGAGAACTACGATTATTACTCTAACTCAGGTTGTTCATGATGCATTTTCCTTCTACTGCAGAAATGGACACCCAAAAGTCCTCTAACTTAGATTGAGGATTCATTTTCCGATTGAGGATTCATTTTCCAATCTCACCTGCACAGATCCGGCCCTTACTGCTAAGGTAAAACTTCCCCCTTTCTAAGAAAATTAAAATTTATAGAAAACTTCATTCTGATGACATTAATATTTGATTTTCTGTCATTTTCATGTAGATTTTAACGGTTACATCGCTTTTATGTGCCATGTTTTATGTTTTTGGCTATTTCAAAGTGTTTTTTCTCCCAGTTAATTTTTTACGCGATCTTTAAATCATTGTTATTTTGAAATTGGATGCAGGTGTCTACACTAAAAACATCATCTATAAGGAAATATTTGATCTTATCATTTGGTATTACTGAATTATTGTTGTTGATGATGATAAAGATGAAGGCCTTCATAAAGTAAACCCTCTCTAAATCCCCTGAATAGCTTTTGTTTCTATAATTGCAGAGTCTTGCTTATAAAACATGTTCTCTTTTATTCATGTTTGACGTTAAACCAGAGTATTTTCTGCGTGAATGGTACTGAGACAACATTACAACAGAAAGTGCGACTCAAGTTTTTCGTATAGCGTCGCCGATCTTTACTCGCATACATTTCTTTCCTACGTTTGAATGTAAATATTCTGGCTATGCAACAACTCTATAAAAGCATCCAGGTTGAGCATTTGAGCGACAGTGGCAAGAAATGTTAGTGGAGGGGACATTCTTGAGAATCGAGCATGAGAGGGGACATTCTTCAGAATTTCTATGTTGGCGAAGCCCGGCAATATGCGGGCTAAGCCCGCTCATATCATTAATTTTCAGAGAATTCCTGGCATTTTCTTCCATATAATGGTCTTTTAGTATTGTTATGTGTTTGATTGCAATTGTGTTTTAATAATATCAAAATTTTGGGAACTTTTATACTTCGCCCATTATTACTGCATTCTTTGCTCTCGACTGGATTGCAGAAATTTGTTTGCTGGTTAAATGCTCATATTAATGTCTTATTTTGATTTCAGGGGTGGCTAAAAAGTTACTCTTTCAGACGATATGGACAAGCAAATCACCAGATTGAGGAAGCATGGAAAATTCTGTACCATACAATATACGATTGCACTGAAAAAAAAAAAATTTTATTCGCAGCATCTAATGCAGTGAAACACCAAATTTAAATTTAAGGTTTGGCGCCACAGGTACTCCTCTTACTTCGTTTTTTATTTTCTTTTACCCTTTCTCATTTCTTTCTCTTTATGCTCATCTGTTATTTTTTTTCCTGATTTCTAGGTCGCCTCTTTCTTCTTTCCCGCCGTCGACTCATCAATCGACATCGCCTGCAACTGCTTCCTCCGCTTCTCACCGACCTACGAGCGCATCGTCCACTCTGCAATCACTGTAAATCCATCGGTGAGCTTCCATGGAGATTGCTTTAATTTTGCGTGTTCTTTTCTATTTTCAGTGTAACACCCCAAAAATCGTAGTTCCGCGAGGTAGGCGGGGTGGTAGTGCTGCGCTCGGGATAGGCTAGGAATTCCATAGCAGTTCTCTGCGCACGACCAGTGTCCTCTTCGCGCACGACCAGTGATCGTGCGCCAATGATCGTGCGTTAGTCGCAAGGATTCGGAGTTCTGTCTCGAACAGTGCGCACGACCAGTGTCCTCTTTGCGCACGACCAGTGACCGTGCGCATGTGATCGTGCGCCCTGTTTATTCTGCTCCGCGATTTTGAGCGGAGAAGGAGATCGGTCCGTCCAAATCTATTGGAATTTGATCCAACGGCTGCGATGGATGGCTGGGGGGGTTTAGGGCTTGGTAGAGGAGTTAAACCCTCATTATTTCCAAGGCTTTCTCTCTCTTAGGTTGGAGAAAGGAGGAGGAGGCAAGGAGGAGGAAGAAGGGGAATCTGCCATTGCCGGAGCTCCGTTCGCCGATCCGAGACCGGCAGTGCGTAGAGGGCATCAAGGCGCTTCTTCTCCACCGTTTGTTTGCAAGCTTCTCATGGCTAGGAGGAGATCTCAAAAGGTAACGACATTTCTCCTCCCGGTCTTTAGGATGCGCGTTTGGCATCTCTTCTTTTTCTGCATTTTGGCACCGGATCCGTCGAGTGAGAGGGATCCGGGTCGCCTTGGTTCAAGAGAAACCACCGGGTTGATTGTGTCCGTCCCCGGCATGTTTTGCACTAGAGATCCGCTCCGCTAGCGGATTAGGCATTGTGGGTGAAGCCGGATTTGTGGCCGTTGGTCCGATCCGGTGATGTTGATTTACGCACATTTTGTTAGAAATCCGATTACGGCGAACTCGTCGTTGTGATGCCCTTGTAGCTTCGTGTGGTAACGAATGTTGGGTTTAGGGCGGAGAAATAATGTGCGGATTATGGGGCTTGTGATGCCTAGTGTTGTGCGAAGGCGCGATTGGTCTTTGTGGTCGGCTGGCTATCCCGTGAAGACTGAGATTCACGTGTGGAGAGTGTCCCGGCAAGATTAGTCCCTTCGATTGTTGACTGACGAGAATGTCTGTGCTACGGTTGAGTCCGTTGACGGTCGCCAGGCGAGGCAATCGGTGGACGTTGTCCCGAGAGTAAGCCCAGGGCCTTGGGACGTTTTGATTGGCCAGAATTCTTAGAATCGGTCTTGGTGCGTTGTTGGCGGCCCGAGCGTGTGAGCTGTTAGACAAGCCCGATGGCATGGTGGGCCAGGCGAGGTGGGTCTCAGCGAGAGCGCTTGGCCTTGGGTTTTGATGCCCTTGTGGGGAAGTAATGAGTACCCTTGTGTTGGTGATGTATGATGATGTGTTAGATTCATACGCTTTAGGGCGCCTTGGGTGAAACCCGGGCTTGCACTCATTTTGCATTGTTAGGCCCCTTTTATTACCTGCTCAACATAGAAACGTGGATGATGCTTGTGACACTCATGCCAGTATTTATGTTGTTTTCCTTTATGTACATTTGCATACGAAGGGCTGACTTGCAGGGTGAAGTAGTTCCCCGGGGTCCGCTAGGACGGCCGGGAGGAGGGATGTTGTTACACCGCTTGTGGTCAGCAATAGCTGACCCTCGTTTACCGCTCTCTGTGATTTGGTTGCAGGGCACGAATCGCAGGCTGGACCCAGCGCGCCGGCCAAAAAGGCCTAAAGCCTCACGAAGTGCTTAGTTGATTTCCTGCATCACTTTCTTCGTACTTTGTTATATCCGGCTTGCATGCCGAGGTAGCTTAGGGAAGAACTATCTTTCCCCTTTTGTTGGGATGTCTTTTATTATGGAATGTTTGATGTTTTGGACGTTGTTTTGTAAGGCCTTAAGGCCAGTTGGACTCCTTTGTAGTATGGACAATCTCTGTGGCTTAGTTTGTTTCCGCTGTATTGTCTGAGTTATGAGATTGGGTAGTTAATATCATCTTCTAATACTAAAGCTGTGGCGGTTGTATGCTGTGGGGTCCCGACCGGACCCATATTATATGGTCATTACAGGGGAGGTGTTACATTCAGAAAGGGTAAAAGTTATGTATTCCAACTCCAATTTATTGCTTTAAAAAGATGTATGCTGTGCTCTTCCTAAGTCGAAACATTTCGCAGAGAAATTATTGCTGATTAGATGCATCTTCAGGCCCCTATTTAGACCCCACATACATCTGTATCTAAGCTATGTTCATATATTTGTCCCAGGTTGAAGTGCGGCTAGTGAATATGAAATAAACAACACATACTATAAATTTACTTTGCATACCTTAAATTATTTGCTGAATCTTTTTTTTTTATCCATAATCAGATCTGTTGTTTTGCGTATCCATAGTCACGTCCATTACCTACAAAATTTGACGACGGGCTTAGTCATACGAATATGACTAAGTGAGGATAAAACTCTTTCATTGCTGTAGTTAAGTAAAGTAAAACTCACGCATTTTAAAACATGTTTTTGTTTTCATACTAACCATTTGTCTGTCTCAGTAGTAAACTTAGCATGTAACTGTAAAGACATGTTAGTACCAATAAAACAGTATGAGCAGTATAGGATCATAATCATATCATATAACATTAACAGTGTATCAGTATCTCATGGTAGCCGTATATCAGTATATCAGTGTATGCAATAATTTTAGTTATCAGTATGTCTATATCAGTATATCAATTTATCATATCAGTGTATCCATATATCCGTGTAAGCATTAAACAGTGTATCATTAATTCAGTATCTCATATCAATGAAGCAGTAATAAATCATATGTCAGTATGTCTATATCAGTATAGCAATAAGAAATCATATCAGTATGTCTATATCAGTATATCAGTTTATCGTATCAGTATGTCATATCAGTGTATCATATCAATATCTCTGTATATCAGTATTTCTTTGATTGTTTCATTTCTTAGGAAATATTAGGGGCGATTGAATCCTTTTTCCTTTACCCCGAAGGGTCATCATTTTACCCCGAAGGGTCATCATTTTACCCCGAAGGGTCATCATTTTACCCCGAAGGGTCATCATTTTACCCCGAAGGGTCATCATTTTACCCCGAAGGGTCATCATTTTCCAAAACCAGTACGGACAACCCGCGTTTATGCCTTTCGGCTCGACTGGTTTGGCATTTCATTTCATTCATGTGCATGCACTTCAATTCGCCAGTAATATAACCTCGTGTCGACACGTTTACATAATAGTGAGTTATTCATTTTCATATCCCCTCAGAATTCATTCGCCTGTTTGCCTTTAAGGGGTCATACATTAAAGCGACAATCATTATCAGTGATATCAACTATGCATATAACATTTAGTATAAAAAGAGTGCGCATGTAAAAAGAAAGTAAAGCCGTAAAGCATAAATGAAACAGGTAGCTCTCACCATCAGTCGATTTGTTCTTTTCATGCCGTTGCCATATCTATTTGGAGATGCCATCCATCACGATATCTGTATATGAATCGTATCATATAGGGTCATTCCTATCGGGGTTGCACCTCGCTATAGTTACAATAAATATTTTATCATGACATCATTTGGTAGCTACTTATTATCCCTCTAATTGGCATAACATAATATAAAAATATAACTAAACTTCATGCTGCTTAATCATGCTGACCGGCCATAACGACACCAAGTAAAAGTATAACAACACTTCTTTCCTTCAGGTACTAAGACTAAAAGAAAATAGCTCAACAGCCGGCCAGACTTAGTAAGAACGAAAACCCCTTAACATTACTGTGAATTATACAATGATTTGACCCCAATTCTTCTATCAGCACTTTACCATAACTTGAAAAAAATAGAAGCTACAGTGTAGCTGGCTGTGAGGTAATTTATACTCCCATAAATAATAAGACTAGTTATTAGTAACAACTAATAAAACTTAGGATAGGAGAACTCCCCGTGAACTAAAACAGCTGGTCAACGTGAAGCAATCCCAAACCTCCTACCAGCATCTATTCACGAAATAGAGGGACAGCCAAGCTTAAAAACAAGATATAGAAATAGAAATACTTGGCCCAAATGGTAAGGAGAGCCAGCTAAGTACAGTAAAACCATATAGCTTCTTAGGAAAACAGCCAGTTACCATATTTTGTAATCCAAATCAGTATGCAGGAAGAACCGACAACCTCACAGGAAAATCCCCCCTTTTTTTCCCAAACTTCGTAATAAAATAATTCGAAATCGACAAGCACAATAAGCCCTCAAACTGATTTGGAGCTTAGATTTCAGCAATATAAGAGGTAGAGAGTGGACTAAAGTTTCCTACTAACATAAAGGTTCCAAGGATTGGCCCCTCTTTTAACCCATATTTCTCTTTCATAACAGCAACTATACGATAGCCCAACATCAAATTCATATAGTTCTACATGAAAATGGTCCAGTGAAGCAAAAACCCCATGAATAACGCCATAATACCATAGTGGAAAGAAAGACGAGGGCTTACAGTGAGGAGTAGTTATAGATGTGAGGAATTTCTTTCAACATAACACAAGACTCCAATTTGCATCCCCCAAAGAAGAATAACAGTCGATCCATGGGAGCAGAGAAGAGTTCTTTCAGGAATCCAGCCCTTAATCCGGCGAGGGAGTAAGAAATTGGAGGAGGGAGAAGAAAATAGGCGGTTCCCGCGAACCCTAGGCGAGAACTGGAGGAGTCGGCATGCGAGATTCTTGCAGATAATGAGGGCTCGACTTTGCTTTAAGGAGCCGGCCCTCCCTCTTATGCCACCGCTCAACAACACCGCCTAACATTTTGGTTTAAGTTCTCTAATACAGCCACCGCCTTTCATTATGAAAATGCCTATACACACACCAACTTCAAGCTCCTCTATCAGCACACCAAGGTGCACCCCTTTTTCAATTAACATTTGCAGTTACTATATGGAACTCCCAACTGAACAAGCCGGTCCAGCACAACCATCCCTAATCTTTACTAATATACCATATATATATATATATTTTATAGTTTGCCAACATATAAAATATACGAAAACCTCATATTCTGCCAAAATTTCGAGCGCCACAAAGCATCAAAGAAATTCATACTCAACGGGCAAAGCTATGCCGAATTGACACTGATTTATTTTTCATCATAGGGGACAAACTTTTTTAAATTGGGTCACTTCATCTTTTGGGCCGTTACAAATTCTTCCCCTCTTATAAAAGATTTTCGTCCTCGAAAATAGGAAACGATATACTATCTTACTTACGTTTCCATTTACACAAACTTTTGCTCGTTTTCCCTCGTTTCAAACTCCTGCAATTATCGTGGTCGCCAAACCACCATAACTAACCATAAACATCTGTATTTAAGCTATGTTCATATATTTGTCCCAGGTTGAAGTGCGGCTAGTGAATATGAAATAAACAACACATAGACCCCACATACATCTGTATCTAAGCTATGTTCATATATTTGTCCCAGGTTAAAGTGCGGCTAGTGAATATGAAATAAACAACACATACTATAAATTTACTTTGCATACCTTAAATTATTTGCTGAATCTTTTCTTTTTATCCATAATCAGATCTGTTGTTTTGCGTATCCATAGTCACGTCCATTACCTACAAAATTTGACGACGGGCTTAGTCATACGAATATGACTAAGTGAGGATAAACCTCTTTCATTGCTGTAGTTAAGTAAAGTAAAACTCACGCATTTTAAAACATGTTTTTGTTTTCATACTAACCATTTGTCTGTCTCAGTAGTAAACTTAGCATGTAACTGTAAAGACATGTTAGTACCAATAAAACAGTATGAGCAGTATAGGATCATAATCATATCATGTAACATTAAAACAGTGTATCAGTATCTCATGGTAGCCGTATATCAGTATATCAATGTATGCAATAATTTTAGTTATCAGTATGTCTATATCAGTATATCAATTTATCATATCAGTGTATCCATATATCCGTGTAAGCATTAAACAGTGTCATTAATTCAGTATCTCATATCAATGAAGCAGTAATAAATCATATGTCAGTATGTCTATATCAGTATAGCAATAAGAAATCATATCAGTATGTCTATATCAGTATATCAGTTTATCGTATCAGTATGTCATATCAGTGTATCATATCAATATCTCTGTATATCAGTATTTCTTTGATTGTTTCATTTCTTAGGAAATATTAGGGGCGATTGAATCCTTTTTCCTTTACCCCGAAGGGTCATCATTTTACCCCGAAGGGTCATCATTTTACCCCGAAGGGTCATCATTTTACCCCGAAGGGTCATCATTTTACCCCGAAGGGTCATCATTTTACCCCGAAGGGTCATCATTTTCCAAAACCAGTACGGACAACCCGCGTTTATGCCTTTCGGCTCGACTGGTTTGGCATTTCATTTCATTCATGTGCATGCACTTCAATTCGCCCGTAATATAACCTCGTGTCGACACGTTTACATAATAGTGAGTTATTCATTTTCATATCCCCTCAGAATTCATTCGCCTGTTTGCCTTTAAGGGGTCATACATTAAAGCGACAATCATTATCAGTGATATCAACTATGCATGTAACATTTAGTATAAAAAGAGTGCGCATGTAAAAAGAAAGTAAAGCCGTAAAGCATAAATGAAACAGGTAGCTCTCACCATCAGTCGATTTGTTCTTTTCATGCCGTTGCCATATCTATTTGGAGATGCCATCCATCACAATATCTGTATATGAATCGTATTATATAGGGTCATTCCTATCGGGGTTGCACCTCGCTATAGTTACAATAAATATTTTATCATGACATCATTTGGCAGCTACTTATTATCCCTCTAATTGGCATAACATAATATAAAAATATAACTAAACTTCATGCTGCTTAATCATGCTGACCGGCCATAACGACACCAAGTAAAAGTATAACAACACTTCTTTCCTTCAGGTACTAAGACTAAAAGAAAATAGCTCAACAGCCGGCCAAACTTAGTAAGAACGAAAACCCCTTAACATTACTGTGATTTATACAATGATTTGACCCCAATTCTTCTATCAGCACTTTACCATAACTTGAAAAAAATAGAAGCTACAGTGTAGCTGGCTGTGAGGTAATTTATACTCCCATAAATAATAAGACTAGTTATTAGTAACAACTAATAAAACTTAGGATAGGAGAACTCCCCGTGAACTAAAACAGCTGGTCAAAGTGAAGCAATCCCAAACCTCCTACCAGCATCTATTCACGAAATAGAGGGACAGCCAAGCTTAAAAACAAGATATAGAAATAGAAATACTTGGCCCAAATGGTAAGGAGAGCCAGTTAAGTACAGTAAAACCATATAGCTTCTTAGGAAAACAGCCAGTTATCATATTTTGTAATCCAAATCAGTATGCAGGAAGAACCGACAACCTCACAGGAAAATCCCCCTTTTTTTTCCCAAACTTCGTAATAAAATAATTCGAAATCGACAAGCACAATAAGCCCTCAAACTGATTTGGAGCTTAGATTTCAGCAATATAAGAGGTAGAGAGTGGACTAAAGTTTCCTACTAACATAAAGGTTCCAAGGATTGGCCCCTCTTTTAACCCCTATTTCTCTTTCATAACAGCAACTATACGATAGCCCAACATCAAATTCATATAGTTCTACATGAAAATGGTCCAGTGAAGCAAAAACCCCATGAATAACGCCATAATACCATAGTGGAAAGAAAGACGAGGGCTTACAGTGAGGAGTAGTTATAGATGTGAGGAATTTCTTTCAACATAACACAAAACTCCAATTTGCATCCCCCAAAGAAGAATAACAGTCGATCCATGGGAGCAGAGAAGAGTTCTTTCAGGAATCCAGCCCTTAATCCGGCGAGGGAGTAAGAAATTGGAGGAGGGAGAAGAAAATAGGCGGTTCCCGCGAACCCTAGGCGAGAACTGGAGGAGTCGGCATGCGAGATTCTTGCAGATAATGAGGGCTCGACTTTGCTTTAAGGAGCCGGCCCTCCCTCTTATGCCACCGCTCAACAACACCGCCTAACATTTTGGTTTAAGTTCTCTAATACAACCACCGCCTTTCATTATGAAAATGCCTATACGCACACCAACTTCAAGCTCCTCTATCAGCACACCAAGGTGCACCCCTTTTTCAATTAACATTTGCAGTTACTATATGGAACTCCCAACTGAACAAGCCGGTCCAGCACAACCATCCCTAATCTTTACTAATATACCATATATATATATATATATTTTTATAGTTTGCCAACATATAAAATATACGAAAACCTCATATTCTGCCAAAATTTTGAGCGCCACAAAACATCAAAGAAATTCATACTCAACGGGCAAAGCTATGCCGAATTGACACTGATTTATTTTTCATCATTGGGGACAAACTTTTTTAAATTGGGTCACTTCATCTTTTGGGCCGTTACAAATTCTTCCCCTCTTATAAAAGATTTTCGTCCTCGAAAATAGGACACGATATACTATCTTACTTACGTTTCCATTTACACAAACTTTTGCTCGTTTTCCCTCATTTCAAACTCCTGCAATTATCGTGATCGTCAAACCACCATAACTAACCATAAACGAATATGTATGCCATGAAGCATTTAGCATATGTCAGTTCATGATTCAATTAATCTCTTTCGTAAGCACTTTCATATTTCTTTCGTAAAGCATTGTTTGAATTGTTATCTTTATACGTATATTACATGATAAGCACATAGCGATCTCTCACGTTACCATTTTACCTCCTCACATGTCATCACTCATCCTTATTCTCATGCGTAATTCATTTACTTGCTATGTCAGTTCCTTCTTATGTCATTTCCCTCTTATGTACTATTAAGACCTTCATTATTTATAGTCGTATCCCGCGGTCAAACTTCTCAATTGTTGATTTATTTTCGTATCTTATATTCTATCGTTTCCTCTTTGTAACACTTCTTTCAGGATGACCGACAATATAACGAGTGTCAGTGTACTTTCGTTTTCTTTAGCATCGTATTGTCATATTCACATTGTTATCGCTTGCAAATTCCTTTTATCGTTTCTTCTTTACCTCAACCTTGATTTAATTTATTTGCACATGTCTTGAAATCATTACATGGGAAACAATATCACTTGTAAACTTATTTCATTCTCATTATACTTGTGTGTATAACATTGTGGTCAAAACCATATATGTTAAATAAGATGAAGATAGACTTCACTGTACATTTATTTCTTTACCTATGGTTTGCAAATGGTCTCAAAGTTTTGACAATAAATATTGTTATATAACTTTTGTGACATAAGGCTAGAGTTATTTACCAGATCACAATTCTTAATCTTGTTTCTTTTCCTTCACATTTTTAACAATATATTTGTAACACCTCTTTCAAAACTATATAACGTATCAAAGATTCGGCCGAAATCCAAGAGATATTATATAGAGTGAAAGTGAAATTACAAATCATTATAGTCCTTACTTTGCTTATTCAGTTCCTTCAATGTTAGTTACTTTCCCATCATAACATTTTCCTTTTATTCTCAGTAGTAAGTATTTCGTGATCCTTAACCCAATATAATATGGCCTTTATAGCTTTTACCTTGTTAGACTTACTACAAATATTTAAAAGTTTTTGCATTGAAAACAATCGTGTCTTATAGGACGGTAAAAACTTTTTATCTGTGCACTCTTCATTAGCTATAATGCAACATAAAGATAAGACTATTTTCATCAAATCGTTTACTATTCTTCAAATATCTTTACTATCAAGGTTCTATGTTCATCTGGGTGAAAAAAATTATATGTAAGACGCATTTGATTAATAGCTCCATATTATGGATCAGATCATTCTTCCATAGCTTTTTCTTCCACGATATTTTCATTTAGTTCTCAAATATATGTTGATGTTTATCATTCCATCTAAGCATAATATCTTTCGATCTGAAATAAAATTAACCCAACAATTTCTTGTTTCCTTCACCATCATACATTTTCGAACTTAACGATATCCTTCTCTCTTCACACATCAATGTTTTCTTTTCACTATCATATATTATTCTTCACCTGAATGTTTCGGTCTTAACATGCCACATTTTATGCACATTCTTATACTTTTGTTTTATGAAGTTACTCTTTAGTTTTCCATATCTAAGAAGTATTTCTTGGGAAACATATCTTTCGTCAACATTACAATTGATCTAAATAAGACAATTGGTCATGTTTGACTTTTATTTCCCTTTTTGCCTATGCGGACTCCACAATTATAAATACAATAATCCTAGATCTTGTTTCATATTTTAGCTAATCAAAATTATTTTGATTCTAACACTATAACCTGAAATTGATAAGCTTACCCCATCCAAATGCACCAGTAAAATACATTTGATATATACACTCAGTTTGTCGTTCTCATAGTCGTAATTTATAACATTCACTTCATTTTTGCTGGCATTTACTTTCATGTATAAAGAAGTTGTTTCTTACTTACTAGTACGTCTAGTATCAGTAGACTATCTTTTCCATAGCATCGTATTTTCATATTTCCGTTGTTGTCGTTTGCAACTTTCTTTTTATCGTTCTTTACCTCCATTTCAGTTTCATTTATAGCTTCTTATGCATCACTTGTTTTCACA
Source organism: Dactylorhiza incarnata (assembly GCA_033032865.1). Lineage (NCBI taxonomy): Eukaryota > Viridiplantae > Streptophyta > Magnoliopsida > Asparagales > Orchidaceae > Dactylorhiza > Dactylorhiza incarnata. Next base: position 448,403 of record JAWHQI010000028.1, on the reverse strand, counting down.
TTCATTGAAATCATAACATAGTATTAAGATGACGTACAAGTCATTTGTTTTCTATCCTTTCATGAATTCTTTCAAAACCCTTCAACTTACTTTGATTTAAATAAATTCCCAATTACTAGAATACTATGAACGATCTTCTCATTGTCATATCATGTGTGCTTATTACGTACTCACTACAACCGAACTTCGTGAAAACCTGGCTCTGATACCAAATTGTGAGGCCCCTATTTAGACCCCACATACATCTGTATCTAAGCTATGTTCATATATTTGTCCCAGGTTGAAGTGCGGCTAGTGAATATGAAATAAACAACACATACTATAAATTTACTTTGCATACCTTAAATTATTTGCTGAATCTTTTCTTTTTATCCATAATCAGATCTGTTGTTTTGCGTATCCATAGTCACGTCCATTACCTACAAAATTTGACGACGGGCTTAATCATACGAATATGACTAAGTGAGGATAAACCTCTTTCATTGCTGTAGTTAAGTAAAGTAAAACTCACGCATTTTAAAACATGTTTTTGTTTTCATACTAACCATTTGTCTGTCTCAGTAGTAAACTTAACATGTAACTGTAAAGACATGTTAGTACCAATAAAACAGTATGAGCAGTATAGGATCATAATCATATCATGTAACATTAAAACAGTGTATCAGTATCTCATGGTAGCCGTATATCAGTATATCAGTGTATGCAATAATTTTAGTTATCAGTATGTCTATATCAGTATATCAATTTATCATATCAGTGTATCCATATATCCGTGTAAGCATTAAACAGTGTATCATTAATTCAGTATCTCATATCAATGAAGCAGTAATAAATCATATGTCAGTATGTCTATATCAGTATAGCAATAAGAAATCATATCAGTATGTCTATATCAGTATATCAGTTTATCGTATCAGTATGTCATATCAGTGTATCATATCAATATCTCTGTATATCAGTATTTCTTTGATTGTTTCATTTCTTAGGAAATATTAGGGGCGATTGAATCCTTTTTCCTTTACCCTGAAGGGTCATCATTTTACCCCGAAGGGTCATCATTTTACCCCGAAGGGTCATCATTTTCCAAAACCAGTACGGACAACCCGCGTTTATGCCTTTCGGCTCGACTGGTTTGGCATTTCATTTCATTCATGTGCATGCACTTCAATTCGCCCGTAATATAACCTCGTGTCGACACGTTTACATAATAGTGAGTTATTCATTTTCATATCCCCTCAGAATTCATTCGCCTGTTTGCCTTTAAGGGGCCATACATTAAAGCGACAATCATTATCAGTGATATCAACTATGCATGTAACATTTAGTATAAAAAGAGTGCGCATGTAAAAAGAAAGTAAAGCCGTAAAGCATAAATGAAACAGGTAGCTCTCACCATCAGTCGACTTGTTCTTTTCATGTCGTTGCCATATCTATTTGGAGATGCCATCCATCACGATATCTGTATATGAATCGTATCATATAGGGTCATTCCTATCGGGGTTGCACCTCGCTATAGTTACAATAAATATTTTATCATGACATCATTTGTCAGCTACTTATTATCCCTCTAATTGGCATAACATAATATAAAAATATAACTAAACTTCATGCTGCTTAATCATGCTGACCGGCCATAACGACACCAAGTAAAAGTATAACAACACTTCTTTCCTTCAGGTACTAAGACTAAAAGAAAATAGCTCAACAGCCGGCCAGACTTAGTAAGAACGAAAACCCCTTAACATTACTGTGAGTTATACAATGATTTGACCCCAATTCTTCTATCAGCACTTTACCATAACTTGAAAAAAATAGAAGCTACAGTGTAGCTGGCTGTGAGGTAATTTATACTCCCATAAATAATAAGACTAGTTATTAGTAACAACTAATAAAACTTAGGATAGGAGAACTCCCCGTGAACTAAAACAGCTGGTCAAAGTGAAGCAATCCCAAACCTCCTACCAGCATCTATTCACGAAATAGAGGGACAGCCAAGCTTAAAAACAAGATATAGAAATAGAAATACTTGGCCCAAATGGTAAGGAGAGCCAGCTAAGTACAGTAAAACCATATAGCTTCTTAGGAAAACAGCCAGTTACCATATTTTGTAATCCAAATCAGTATGCAGGAAGAACCGACAACCTCACAGGAAAATCCCCCTTTTTTTCCCAAACTTCGTAATAAAATAATTCGAAATCGACAAGCACAATAAGCCCTCAAACTGATTTGGAGCTTAGATTTCAGCAATATAAGAGGTAGAGAGTGGACTAAAGTTTCCTACTAACATAAAGGTTCCAAGGATTGGCCCCTCTTTTAACCCCTATTTCTCTTTCATAACAGCAACTATACGATAGCCCAACATCAAATTCATATAGTTCTACATGAAAATGGTCCAGTGAAGCAAAAACCCCATGAATAACGCCATAATACCATAGTGGAAAGAAAGACGAGGGCTTACAGTGAGGAGTAGTTATAGATGTGAGGAATTTCTTTCAACATAACACAAGACTCCAATTTGCATCCCCCAAAGAAGAATAACAGTCGATCCATGGGAGCAGAGAAGAGTTCTTTCAGGAATCCAGCCCTTAATCCGGCGAGGGAGTAAGAAATTGGAGGAGGGAGAAGAAAATAGGCGGTTCCCGCGAACCCTAGGAGAGAACTGGAGGAGTCGGCATGCGAGATTCTTGCAGATAATGAGGGCTCGACTTTGCTTTAAGGAGTCGGCCCTCCCTCTTATGCCACCGCTCAACAACACCGCCTAACATTTTGGTTATATATTATGTATAACAGTATAGCTATTACTACAGTTCACGACAAAGGATTAATTTCACGGGAAATTATGAGGTTCTCGGGAGGTTTCTATGTTCAAGATATTTATATTCTCCGAGAAATCCTAAATTCATAAGAAATCTAATACATTTACTATTATACGTATATCACGTGAGATCTTGTACTTCCCGAGAAATCATATCCTTTCCCCCTGAACTGTTTTCCTTCCTCCTGATTAAGATTAATTTTATTATTATTAGTATTATTATGATTATTATTATTATCATTATTCTTATTATTATTATCTCATTATTATATGTATAAAATGCCTTCTTCTCCTCCGTAAGAACCGAAAAACACTATTCACTTTCTTCCCCGATCTGTTTGCGACCCGCGAGAGACGTTCTTCCGTGAACCTTCCGATCGCCGCCACCGGAGCTCCGGAGCACGAAATCTTCGTCGGAGCATAGATCTGGAAAGCTCTCGCCGAGCTCTTCGCGTGTGCGGTAAGTATTTCGAGTTTCGTAGATTTTTGAGGTTGGAGTCGGTGGCCCTAATCTTCTTTTTCGCCCCAAAGGTTTCAGAAATTGTTCCTCGAGGTTTTCTAGCGGTCGATCTGCGACGAGGAGCGAGTCAGAGGCCGTCATCTTCGAAAAATTTGAGGCAAGTGGTGGACTCTTCCCCCTTGCCACGTTATTGTTCTTTACTTATTCACCATTTTTTGCTTCTATCTAATTTAGACAGAAAATATTATACGTATATATCAATTTCTGCTAAAGAAACGTGTATCCAACCGAGTAGTCGCGTACTTTGTCAAAACCATCAAAATACCCTTAGGGTAGATTCGCCGATTTCGTAATAGTTAAACTCGTCGATATCATTTCGACGAATTCGCCGATAGGTTTAGGCTTTCGCCGACTTCGTCATGTGTCATAGATTGTGTCTTCGCTAAGTGTATTCGTGATTCGTCGATAGTACTTCGACGAACTCGTCGATAAGATCGGGTTCCCTCACGGAATTGTTTCCGGGTTTTCCTGTGGTGCCTGTCTTGGTCAGGGTTTGGTGAGTCTCTATTTCCCAGTTGGTTGTTTTGGACGGTGGATGGTCGAAATGGCCACCACTAGTACCGGGTTGTTTTTCTGTGGACGAGTAGACTGTTGGTTGGTGGACTGTAAACCACCGCCGCGGTGTTTTTGTTCCTCGGGGGTTTTAGTCTGATGGTCGGTTGGAATGAATGCCTCCGCCTCAGTACTGTTTTTGGCTGGGATAGTGATTCATTCCTTGGGCAATTTGACACCTTTCCTTCTTTGGATATGGTTGTAGTACAACTTTGACCGCACTTCGTGCCAGTTTTTCCCTTACTTGTGAATATTTATTTGATTTGCTGACGTTTACAGCTGTTCCTGGTGGGTTGGTAAACCTCCTTTGTTGAGTTCTCTTACTCTCTGATTATTATGCCTTTGTGCTGAGGCATTTTTTTCTTTTGAATGCCTTAGGTTCGGACCAGTAGCAGGTGGAGCTGACCGAGTTCTGTTTCTTCAGACTTGTGGCAGTTGTTTTCTTACTCTTTTTTTGGAGAAGTAGACTTTTGATTTCTTTTGAGACTTGTTAGGGTTATGGGTTCGTGTCAGTTTGTTGACGCCCATAGCCTGAGTTCTTTTATGTTAGACTTGTCTCGCTATTTTTATGCTACTACCGTTATTTGCTATTTATGCAATTGCTCTCTGGGAAGGTTTTATGTTAGGGTGCATAGTAGTTATTTTATATACAAAACTGCATAATTTCTTCTACATGACATCTCTTTTAAAACCATTATCACTGTATTTTGAAGCCCGTAAGAGAAATCCTTTTTACTTATACTAAATATAGAAGTTGCATATCATTAGAATGCTGGTTAGTTCATCATGCTCATGTAGGTTAAATTAAAGTAATTTATGTATTTTCCGCTGCGTAAACCTATATTTTCTTATTTATGGACTAGTTGATCCATTAAACCGAGGGACACGGTAATTAAAAACCTTAAACTTAAGTTATGTTTTAAAACATAAAGTTCATGACTTTCTAAAGAAAAGTGTGAAATTAGAGCCGCCTGAGCGTCTGCAGTTGTCCCCTACACGACGTGGCATCATGACGCGTATTTTCTCTTACTCTGACGTATTATTTAATACGGAGAAAATGCGGGTTGTGACACTGACACCCCGAACTTCCTCTTCCCAAGGCACTTAATCTTGTTGGTATCTACCCCTTTTTACTTGATCCCCATTTTCCTCTCCAATTACATTAATTCTCTAAGATGAGTTAAACTTGGCACTTAGGAGTGGGGGAGTTCTTTTGAACCCCAACACCACCAACTGTGATCGGGTGCTGACTCTCCCGTCGTCACATTCTAAGCTCGAGTTCCCTTCTTCACCGAGGAACCACACACATGCACCTAAAATTCTCATCCTTACATGGACCCACACTCCTAATCTTCGTCATCCTTAACCCGGGGTTTGCCTTAGATGTTTCTCGACTTCACCCTTGAGTTTTACCCTAAGATGGCTCACCCGGCTAAGGGCAGTTCTACTTTCCTATAATCGTTTAACACTGATGAGTTGTTTGTGGGGCCCTTGACGAGGTCTAACTTCATTTTCTTATCAATGTAAATTCCTACACTTATAGCTTTGCTAAACGCACCCCAACCCTTATTTCTCACGATGCCCTTAGAGATGCTCTTCCAAATAATCCGAGCCTTCATAATAATCAAAGAGTTAATAGTTCTATGCGTGAAGGTCAGTGGTGGTCTAAATCATATAAATCAGTTTTACTATTCGCAGACCAAAATAAGATTGAGCTAGATTTGACTCCTATGTACGATCTTGATCACAGCATATCTAAATGAGTTCCAATTATTACCATAGGCTCGCTACGAGTATTGATCTAACAACCTCAAATCCGAATTTCATAAATTTTCTAGGGAATCTTTAATCATAAATTCTATTAAAATAGGAGATGTGCAAATAGAGATTTCTACATCGAGTGTCAACTAATGATCTCCATAAAATCTGATAAATTTACTATAACATAATATTGGTCTAAAGGCCTCAAACCCCAAGTCTCACATTTTTTTTTACAGGAATTATTTTACCATAATTTCTATTTAACATAAATGGGGTGCAAATAAGGATTTACACATCAAGTGCTATGTTGAGACTTCAATAAATACTGGGAAAATTATTATAGCACCATATTGGTCTAAAAACACCAGATCCTAAGTCTCACATTATTCCAAGGAGCATTTACCCTTAATTATCATTTATTACATTTGGTGTGTGTATAAGGGTTTACACTACAAGTGCTATGTTAAGACTTCAATCTATTCTGGGAAAATTATTATAGCACCATATTGGATTAAAAACACCAGATCTTAAGTCTCACATTATTCCAAGGAGCATTTACCCTTAATTATCATTTATTACATTTGGGTGCGTATAAGGGTTTACACTACAAGTGCTATGTAAAGACTTCAATAAATTCTGGGAAAATTACCATAGGCTTATATTAGCATCATGACCTACTGTGATTTATCAGACATATAAAAACTCAATATTTGCACAAAATTCATAAAGGGTATATTTGTAAATTCATCTATTTATATCATGAAATATTTCCCAAAAATTCTCAGAAAATTCCTGCTGCCAAAATAATGAAATCAAAGACTAAATACTAAGTTTCACATCATTCCAAGTTCATATGACCGCCTTTTCATTTTATAACCTAAATTAAGGGTAATTTAGTAAATTCCACATCTTGGGATTTTTGTACCCAAAAATCCCCAAATAATAACTTTTGGGAAGGCATATTGCTGCCAAGGACCCATATCCAACATTTCAAGCCATTGGGTTAACCCCCAAGGCTTGGGGCTCACTCCACCCCAAAATTGCTAAGAGCACACATTTAAGGTCCTTAGCCTAGCTCTTGCATGGCTCATAACTCCACATGCACAAGGGCAAATGGTCTCAAATTTTTACCAGTGATATAGTTATATATAAAGAGCTTACCACCCAAATTTTGGGGTGTTTGGAGTTATACAACTCCAAAAATACCAAATATTCACTTTTCCTAATAAATGGAATACCTCAATGGATATACATCCAAAAATTCTCAAATTAAAACCCTAGGTGTGTCTTCGTACCCTGCATGCATGGTAGAAAAATCAAGGAATTTGGTTAAGCCAATTGAAAGATATAGCCTTTTTAATTTCTGCCCTACACGAGGAGCAGTCCTAGGAAAGAGGGTGCCCTGATGTCCACAGTGCACCAAATCAGATGATTAAGGTGGCAAATGAAATTGAACCCATAGGGCTACAAAAGTTGTCTTTGCCCCTTTTTGCAAATATGGCCTCTAAGGCCTTCAAAGATTGCATGCAAACTACTTAAAAATTCTAGGCAGAATTATTATGGTTTGCCAATAGACATAAAGAGCAGTCCTAGGAAAATGGGTGCCCTGGTGTCCACAGTGCACCAAATCAGATGATTAAGGTGTCAAATGAAAGTAGACCCATAGGGATACGAAAGTTGTCTCTGCCCCTTTTTGCAAATATGGCCTCTAAGGCCTTCAAAAATTGCATGCAAACTACTTAAAAGTCCTAGGCAGAATTATTATGGTTTGCCAATAGACATAAAGAGCAGTCCTAGGAAAATGACTCTACAAGGAGATGTAGTGCTCCAAATCACTTGATCTCAAATCCTACAGAAAGTACACATCAAGAGCTACAAAAGTTGTCTCAGCCAACTTTTCAAGATCTGGCCTCTAAGGGCCTCAAATCTGGCATTCAAGGTCTGTATATTCTTAGGACATTTCTAAGTGGCCTGCATATAGCCTGATCTTGATCAGATCGACGGCTGTGATTACATCTTCTTCCTCCAGCCTAAGGGCGTGATTTGCCCGACCTGGAGCAATCTCCAACTCCATTCCCGGCCATCTAACCACCTCCCCGGCCGGCCACCACCACCACCACCTCCGTTGAGGCGGGGGCTAACGTTTGGCGGCGATCCGGCCGCCGGAGATGGTGTTTTCCGGCGAACCCAACACCACTCAAAATCCGAAATTCTCCATTTTTCTCACATGGGATCGGGCTCAATTGAGCCCGATTTCTCTCCTAAATTCATCTAGATGCTAGCACAAGTGGAGAGGGGAAGGAAACTTGCCTCGATTTTGAGCTTCATGCACAAGCATTCCAGATTTCTCCATGTCTGAACTTGTGGAGCTCCAATGGTGATCCAAGCCTTCTGAGCCCGATTTCTTCTCCAATGTTAGGGGTTTTTCTCTTCTCCATTCCAGGAAGCTAATGGTGGGGTAAAATCGAGCTGGGGGAGGTTATATGCATGACAACCATTATTGGCGATTTCAACAAGGTTGCACCTCCTCATTCAGCCACTCCCAGAGCTCCAAGTGGACATGAAAGCTGCAGGAAATTAACCTCTCGGCTACAGTCTTTGGGAGGTGAATTAATCTCAATGGTGGGCTTTTCCATGAAAATGCCATTAAAGTGGTCGGCCTCTTCCTAAAATTCACCCTCTACCCAACTGCCACATCATCAATTCCTGTTGGGATTGCTTGGGTGGGCTGAGAGAAGACCGGGTTTCATGGAATTAAGACCATGTGGAGCTTAATCCATGAATTCATGGTTTTCCTACATGGATTTTAAGAAACATTCCAATTCTACCCTTAGGCATGCCTTTCTCTTTCAATTTCTGAATTCACATCAATCCAAGGGAATTGTGGGCCTTCTATGGGCTTCATTAGATGGGCCTAAGCCCACTTGAATTGATTCTTGGGATTATTTGACTTATTTGAGCCGAATTGGGTTAAGCGGGCATCATGGTGATTTTGACCTAATTCGTGGGATTGGCTTGATTTATTGGGATAATTGTGATTCAATGGGCTCCCCAAGGGGTTAGGGAGAGTTGGTTCTAATCAATTTGATCATTTGAATCTTAATTGACCCTTAATATGGATGGTTGACTTACTTTGAGCTAGACTTAACTTTGGTTAAGGTGACCAATTGGGTTAACCCCAATGGGTTCTAAATGCCCCAGGGGACTCCCTAACGGGTTTAGGGGGAGTTGGTGTGGTCCACTTGTCATTTTGAAGCTTAAATATCAAGCCCTAAGCCTTGGACTCAATTTAACTATTTGCACACCAAGGTGATTTTTACCTATTCACCTTGGTTCTTAAGGTCGTTTTGGCCTCTTAGAGAATTATCGTGACCTTGTCATGACGAAATGCACCTTAGGGGTCTAGTCGTTCTGGGGATGTTACAAATCCCAATAAACGAAGAAACAATTTCGTCCCCGAAATTTAGGTTGGGTCTACGGGAGTAAGAGTTCAGAATATACCAGGAAGATTTAGTACTTTTTGTTCAACACGACTCTCAACTAATATTGGAAACGGTTAGGTCTAGTTCACATCGCTTCATCCTCAGTCTTCTCCCAAGTGCACTTTTCGTTAAATCTTACCTTGTCCGTAACCAAGTTCTTCTTCCTGGGTGTCCCTAAATATTTGTCAGTTTGATGAAGATGTATATGGTGGAGGGAGGACATAAGTTGAAGTAAAGTTGCATATTCACAAAGCGAGTGTAGGAATCCACTGAGTCTTATAATCCATAATATTGAGGTATGTACCCTTATTTGCTAGGTGTTTGCAATTAGAATTTAGACTTGTCATCCAAGGTCATGATGTGCTTATGGCTTGGGCAATATTAATTCTCCTAGTTTTCATGACATCGTCATTCTTTTAATACTTTATTTCGTCGTTTAATATGCTTCTAAGATCCGAAACGATATTTAGTAAATGTAAACACACCATGGTCATTTACTAAATTAAAAGGATCCTCTAGTAATAATCAAGCTTAGTTATGGTACCTAGGTTCATGTGAGCCATCAATTCCAATGCTCATAAAGTTCATATATTGTAAGTCCTCCAAAATTAACTCTTGAAGTGCATTCTATCGCATTAGCGTCCTGAAGCCTCATTCCTGATTTTTATCCCAAGTCATGTGTTATTAACTGTCAGATCTATAGTCCTCATTTTTGTTAAACGCAAAACAAGCTCAAATTTTGCACGAGACCTATCACCTATAAATCAACCATCGTAAATATGTCGTGAATTGATCTCTAAATCATTCCCCAAGTCTTGTATGCGCAATTTTACAAATTTCAACTCTTCATAATGTCATATTTATTTTTAGCATCATTCTTATTTCTTTCATAACTGTGGGGGTCCCCGATTCGTACAGCAAGTATCAGTTATCATGGGCCAATAGGTTTAACATAATTTTCGGAGACTAATTATGATCCAAGATAGTGTTCAACAGAAATTCATAGATTACTCCCTAAATATTCTTTAGAAAATTAATTTATAACCATAGGGGCTAATTATTTACTCGTTATGAAGGAACTACTACAAATTAGCAGGGATCAATTATAATAAAATCATCAGGGCGTTATTGTGCTCCAATCAAGCCTACTGCCCAAATCTCATGATTTTTCCAAATTTTATTTGACCAGAAATAATAATCAATCTAGTAAAGGAACAAAATTTCATCTTGTGAGAGGACCAATGTAAATTCTCAACAAGCAATTGTGGACTATAATGCCTCTAAAATTCCAAATAAAATTTCCAGGGTGTAATTACGCCCTCTAAGATAAATTCCAAATTTTCATAATGATCTAGGGGAACTTAACCCTGGAATTCTCAAAAGTGTTTAATGTCCCAAAAGTTCATAAACCCTAATTTCCTATGAAAAACAATCCTCAAAGTCTTTGAATCCTTCAGAGATGAAAGATCTCTTTATAAAAGTGCATGTTTCAAATTTCAAAGAATTGACCAAGGAAATAGTTATTATCCATAAAACTCTAAGTGTGTGTAACAACACGGGTGTTATCCTAAGCTACCTTGGTCTTATCAATCCTTAGGTCTACCACAATCATCCGCAATGTAATTATTTCCAAATCCATAGAACTTTATCTCCAAAATTTCGATTCTTGGGCAGCATGTGTATCGTACTAAATTTACAAGTACAGCGTAAAATTCAGATCATTTGGATATGTCAGATGGTGGGGGGTGGGGGGGGGGGGGGGGGGGGGGCACACATATTTGGGTCTAGGGTTCACTTTATATACCCTGCACCAAAATAGGTGCCCGGGGAGTTGTATTGCAGAGACTTTTATGTTCCTAAAATAACCCAAGTTAATATTATAGCGGCCCAATAAACGAAGAAACAAGATTAGCCTCCCATAAATCTTGTGCTGAGTTTCTTATAAACCAAAATTTGGACATTTCACATCTGTACATAATCCTTATGGGTATACAGTCCTTGAGATTTGTGTATATGGTAAAGTTCTCTACCCTCAAAATGCCATTTACCGCAACTTTCCAAGGATCGTGTCTTATTAAATGGTCTTCTCTAAGTTGGAATTCTCATTCCACATTTGACATCCTTTCTTTGTGATGATTTTCCGAGGGTGGAAGTGTGGAGTATTAGCTTCTAAGCACAAAAGTAAAGCCTTACGAGACTCATACTAATCCGATATTACAATCACAAACACCAAATCCACTTAAGATTGTCCTATTTGTTTGTGTGAGGGGTGTTAGTATCACTTAGGAAGTGATGTGGGTATATTGGGGAGTAAGCCCCGAACACTTACACACGTTTTTCAACTCCTTCTTTTAGTCACTTTTGGGGTATCCTACTACTTGGTCAAAATATTTTCGAGGTTGATGTCGGACTAGGATACCTTATGAGATATCTTGCTAAGTCAAACCAATACGGTGTACTAGTCAGGTTGGCCTAATCTCATCATTAAATGGACAAAGTTATATGATTTCCCATATGGGCACACCACTGCTTCCGCTGCTAGTTTGTCCTCAAACTAACTCGAGCGGGGGTGGCCCAGGGTTTGTGGACTTCTTTTACTTGGATCGAAAGTCGGCTAAGCTGATACCAGTTTGTAAGACCCTCTTTTTTTTTGCTATAAAAACTGGGTCTTACCGCCCAGAACCGCCGTCTTGCGGCGAGACCATTACACCCAATGGTCCCCGCCACAATACGCCGATCCTGCTGGCTAATCAACATCATCCAGGCCAACCACAATTCATAGTAACATAAGCAATAAGTCCACAAATCACATTAAATATATAAATTACATGTTTACAATGTCCATGATGAGAATTTAAAGTAAAAGAGAACAAAGCGAATAAGGGCTTATGCCCGGTACATGTTCAAGTATAGTGCAACAACACTCTCTCTCTACATCTATGCGGAAACTGTCAAACACTGTCTTCATGCATCTGAAGATGCTGCTGCGGCGACGTGTAGTGACTACTCTGCTTCATCCCGTCCTCCTGAATGGGGCCCTGTTGTTCCGCCGCATCAACCCTAAAATGATGAGGTCCACCGACCGTCAGTCTATAAGACTCAGCATATTCCTCACCGCCTCCACCCGCGACTCCTAGGCACCGTGCGGGAGGAGGAAGCGGAGGTCATCAAGGGGTAAATCAAAAGCAGGTGACAGCGGAGAGACTAGCAGGGTTTATAATTACTGAACATTAGATAATAACAATTCTATGCTAGCAGAGTATAGTGCAACAACAATGAGTAAAAGACAATGCAATATAAAGAAGCAGGTATAAGAAATAAGAGCATCTACGAAAGTAACCTTAACTTATATGCACACACACAAGCACATAAGCTAAGGGATCTGGCAAGAAGTAAACTCATCGTATAAAAGAGCCCACACTAATTTATACGATGAGGTCTCTGTTTGTGCAGAAATGTTATGCTATGATGTGCAATGCAATGATGCAATGTTAGTATTATTATTTCATACACATGCAACTCACCCACACGACTCTATACGTACAGACCTTTAGTTCCCACTTTTCGGAGGTAGCTAACCTCTCGGGCACCTCCCGTCGTGGTCAAACGGTGGCAGAGGAGCGGGCGTCTCCTCACCTAGGTGGGTAAGTCACACTACCAGACCTAGGCCCAAACGTACGCTGTGATACCAGTACCGGTACTCACGAGCTCCTGCGTACTCTTGCTGGATCCGAAGAAACCAGACCTTTATTTGGCCAGGCAGGGTTTAGGGGAAACCGTCCCATCGGACGCGCAGTGAAACAACCTGGCCCCCCCACAAAACCATTAGCACTGCCGAGTCAACGAACTGCTGTCGGTGTGACGACTAAGACAGAACCGAAGACCCACCACATCTTACACACAAGCAACAAATATTAACCATTTATTACCGAGCCTCCAGCTCACAACTCTACATCAACATTTATAAAGTAGAGTCTACCGCTCGCCAGACTATACCAGTCTTACCTTATAACCCGAGCCTACCGCTCGCAGGACTAACTCAGTCCTTCCTCATAACCCGAGCCTACCGCTCGCAGGACTATCCCAGTCCTTCCTTATAACCCGAGCCTACCGCTCACAGGACTAACTCAGTCCTTCCTTATAACCCGAGCCTACCGCTCGCAGGACTAACTCAGTCCTTCCTCATAACCCGAGCCTACCGCTCGCAGGACTAACTCAGTCCTTCCTCATAACCCGAGCCTACCGCTCGCAGGACTAACTCAGTCCTTCCTTATAACCCGAGCCTACCGCTCGCAGGACTAACCCAGTCCTTCCTTATAACCCGAGCATACCGCTCGCAGGACTAACTCAGTCCTTCCTTATAACCCGAGTCTACCGCTCGCAGGACTACCCCAGTCCTTCCTTATAACCCGAGCCTACCGCTCGCAGGACTAACTCAGTCCTTCCTCATAACCCGAGCCTACCGCTCGCAGGACTATCCCAGTCCTTCCTTATAACCCGAGCCTACTGCTCGCAGGACTAACTCAGTCCTTCCTCATAACCCGAGCCTACCGCTCGCAGGACTATCCCAGTCCTTCCTTATAACCCGAGTCTACCGCTCGCAGAACTAACTCAGTCCTTCCTTATAACCCGAGCCTACCGCTCGCAGGACTAACCCAGTCCTTCCTTATAACCCGAGCCTACCGCTCGTAGGACTATCCCAGTCCTTCCTTATAAAATGTTCCGGTTTGGGATGGAAGTTAACTTGTCGTGTTCTCCTACTTAACTAGTCTTGTCTATAATTTAGTTAATCTTAGAAGCTTTAGGGTTAGCCTTGGAACTTCCGAAGGGTTACCCGGTGAGGGGCTCGCAGCGGTACTAAGAAGTGTGACGGGCTGACACCCCGAACTTCCTCTTCCCAAGGCACTTAATCTTGTTGGTATCTACCCCTTTTTACTTAATCCCCATTTTCCTCTCTAATTACATTAATTCTCTAAGATGAGTTAAACTTGGCACTTAGGAGTGGGGGAGTTCTTTTGAACCCCAACACCACCAACTGTGATCGGGTGCTGACTCTCCCGTCGTCACATTCTAAGCTCGAGTTCCCTTCTTCACCGAGGAACCACACGTATGCACCTAAAATTCTCATCCTTACATGGACCCACACTCCTAATCTTCGTCATCCTTAACCCGGGGTTTGCCTTAGATGTTTCCCGACTTCACCCTTGAGTTTTACCCAAAGATGGCTCACCCGGCTAAGGGCAGTTCTAATTTCCTATAATCGTTTAACACTGATGAGTTGTTTGTGGGGCCCTTGACGAGGTCTAACTTCATTTTCTTATCAATGTAAATTCCTACACTTATAGCTTTGCTAAACGCACCCCAACCCTTATTTCTCACGATGCCCTTAGAGATGCTCTTCCAAATAATCTGAGCCTTCATAATAATCAAAGAGTTAATAGTTCTATGCGTGAAGGTCAGTGGTGGTCTAAATCATATAAATAAGTTTTACTATTCGCAGACCAAAATAAGATTGAGCTAGATTTGACTCCTATATACGATCTTGATCACATCATATCTAAATGAGTTCCAATTATTACCATAGGTTCGCTACGAGTATTGATTTAACAACCTCAAATCCGAATTTCATAAATTTTCTAGGGAATCTTTAATCATAGATTCTATTAAAATAGGAGATGTGCAAATAGAGATTTCTACATCGAGTGTCAACTAATGATCTCCATAAAATCTGATAAATTTACTATAACATAATATTGGTCTAAAGGCCTCAAACCCCAAGTCTCACATTTTTTTTACAGGAATTATTTTACCATAATTTCTATTTAACATAAATGGGGTGCAAATAAGGATTTACACATCAAGTGCTATGTTGAGACTTCAATAAATACTGGGAAAATTATTATAGCACCATATTGGTCTAAAAACACCAGATCCTAAGTCTCACATTATTCCAAGGAGCATTTACCCTTAATTATCATTTATTACATTTGGTGTGCGTATAAGGGTTTACACTACAAGTGCTATGTTAAGACTTCAATCTATTCTGGGAAAATTATTATAGCACCATATTGGTTTAAAAACACCAGATCTTAAGTCTCACATTATTCCAAGGAGCATTTACCCTTAATTATCATTTATTATATTTGGGTGCGTATAAGGGTTTACACTACAAGTGCTATGTAAAGACTTCAATAAATTCTGGGAAAATTACCATAGACTTATATTAGCATCATGACCTACTGTGATTTATCTAAAATTTATCAGACATATAAAAACTCAATAATTGCACAAAATTCATAAATGGTATATTTGTAAATTCATCTATTTATATCATGAAATATTTCCCAAAAATTCTCAGAAAATTCCTGCTGCCAAAATAATGAAATCAAAGACTAAATACTAAGTTTCACATCATTCCAAGTTCATATGACCCCCTTTTCATTTTATAACCTAAATTAGGGGTAATTTAAATTAGGGGTAATTTAGTAAATTCCACATCTTGGGATTTTTGTACCCAAAAATACCCAAATAACTTTTGAGAAGGCATATTGCTGCCAAGGACCCATATCCAACATTTCAAGCCATTGGGTTAACCCCCAAGGCTTGGGGCTCACTCCACCCCAAAATTGCTAAGAGCACACATTTAAGGTCCTTAGCCTAGCTCTTGCATGGCTCATAACTCCACATGCACAAGGGCAAATGGTCTCAAATTTTTACCAATGATATAGATATATATAAAGAGCTTACCACCCAAATTTGGGGGTGTTTGGAGTTATACAACTCCAAACATACCAAATATTCACTTTTCCTAATAAATGGAATACCTCAATGGATATACATCCAAAAATTCTCAAATTAAAACCCTATGTGTGTCTTCATACCCTGCATGCATGGTAGAAAAATCAAGGAATTTGGTTAAGCCAATTGAAAGATATAGCCTTTTTAATTTCTGCCCTACACGAGGAGCAGTCCTAGGAAAGAGGGTGCTCTGATGTCCACAGTGCACCAAATCAGATGATTAAGGTGGCAAATGAAAGTGAACCCATAGGGCTACAAAAGTTGTCTCTTCCCCTTTTTGCAAATATGGCCTCTAAGGCCTTCAAAGATTGCATGCAAACTACTTAAAAATCCTAGGCAGAATTATTATGGTTTGCCAATAGACATAAAGAGCAGTCCTAGGAAAATGGGTGCCCTGGTGTCCACAGTGCACCAAATCAGATGATTAAGGTGTCAAATGAAAGTAGACCCATAGGGATACGAAAGTTGTCTCTGCCCCTTTTTGCAAATATGGCCTCTAAGGCCTTCAAAAATTGCATGCAAACTACTTAAAAGTCCTAGGCAGAATTATTATGGTTTGCCAATAGACATAAAGAGCAGTCCTAGGAAAATGACTCTACAAGGAGCTGTAGTGCTCCAAATCACTTGATCTCAAATCCTACAGAAAGTAGACATCAAGAGCTACAAAAGTTGTCTCAGCCAACTTTTCAAGATTTGGCCTCTGAGGGCCTCAAATCTGGCATTCAAGGTCTGTATATTCTTAGGACATTTCTAAGTGGCATGCATATAGCCTGATCTTGATCAGATCGACGGCTGTGATTACATCTTCTTCCTCCAGCCTAAGGGCGTGATTTGCCCGACCTGGAGCAATCTCCAACTCCATTCCCGGCCATCTAACCACCTCCCCGGCCGGCCACCACCACCACCACCTCCGTTGAGGTGGGGGCTAACGTTTGGCGGCGATCCGGCCGCCGGAGATGGTGTTTTCCGGCGAACCCAACACCACTCAAAATCCGAAATTCTCCATTTTTCTCACATGGGATCGGGCTCAATTGAGCCCGATTTCTCTCCTAAATTCATCTAGATGCTAGCACAAGTGGAGAGGGGAAGGAAACTTGCCTCGATTTTGAGCTTCATGCACAAGCATTCCAGATTTCTCCATGTCCGAACTTGTGGAGCTCCAATGGTGATCCAAGCCTTCTGAGCCCGATTTCTTCTCCAATGTTAGGGGTTTTTCTCCTCTCCATTCCAGGAAGCTAATGGTGGGGTAAAATCGAGCTGGGGGAGGTTATATGCATGACAACCATTATTGGCAATTTCAACAAGGTTGCACCTCCTCATTCAGCCACTCCCAGAGCTCCAAGTGGGCATGAAAGCTGCAGGAAATTAACCTCTGAGCTCGGCTACAGTCTTTGGGAGGTGAATTAATCTCAATGGTGGGCTTTTCCATGAAAATGCCATTAAAGTGGTCGGCCTCTTCCTAAAATTCACCCTCTACCCAACTGCCACATCATCAATTCCTGTTGGGATTGCTTGGGTGGGCTGAGAGAAGACCAGGTTTCATGGAATTAAGACCATGTGGAGCTTAATCCATGAATTCATGGTTTTCCTACGTGGATTTTAAGAAACATTCCAATTCTACCCTTAGGCATGCCTTTCTCTTTCAATTTCTGAATTCACATCAGTCCAAGGGAATTGTGGGCCTTCTATGGGCTTCATTAGATGGGCCTAAGCCCACTTGAATTGATTCTTGGGATTATTTGACTTATTTGAGCCGAATTGGGTTAAGCGGGCATCATGGTGATTTTGACCTAATTCGTGGGATTGGCTTGATTTATTGGGATAATTGTGGTTCAATGGGCTCCCCAAGGGGTTAGGGAGAGTTGGTTCTAATCAATTTGATCATTTGAATCTTAATTGACCCTTAATATGGATGGTTGACTTACTTTGAGCTAGACTTGACTTTGGTTAAGGTGACCAATTGGGTTAACCCCAATGGGTTCTAAATGACCCAGGGGACTCCCCAACGGGTTTAGGGGGAGTTGGTGTGGTCCACTTGTCATTTTGAAGCTTAAATATCAAGCCCTAAGCCTTGGACTCAATTTAACTATTTGCACACCAAGGTGATTTTTACCTATTCACCTTGGTTCTTAAGGTCGTTTTGGCCTCTTAGAGAATTATCGTGACCTTGTCATGACGAAATGCACCTTAGGGGTCTAGTCGTTCTGGGGATGTTACAAACACAGCCACATGGGCAATTTTCAATCACACCAAACGATATCTGGTATCACTAGCGATAACACCAGCGTTTGCATTAATGTCGGGCGTTAGCAAACAGAGCACCATTTCTTCCCCAAATGAAGGTGTTTCCCGTTGTTGCTCTCCAGCATAGTATACAACATAGTATACTTCATTCAAGCTACACAAAATAGCAAAATAAGCATAGAGTCTTCTCCGGCATGCAATTCAACCATCACCAATCCGGACCAACCTATCACAGATGAGCTTCACACAGCATGTCTATATCCGTACACGAATCAGATTCTATATGCAGTTTATACCGGGGATGGAAAAACATCTACCCGGTGAAAGTATAGTCTTTCACTAATTAGTGAAGGAGACACTTTCATGCACTATGCTAACAACAAAACATAGGACTAGCATGTCCTAGTATCAAGAAGAAGGATCGTTACCTTTGACGATCGCTTTAGCACCATGAATCAACAAACGATATGGAGGGAAAGGTTCGCAACAAGCTCTCCTCCACGGATTCGAACTCAGCTCGTTGAACAGAGCTTGGAAGCTCTTCTAATGGCTACTCCTTCTTCCTCCTCTCTTGCCTCTCTTCTTCCTTTCCTTTGGAGAAAAATTGAAAGTAAGATAATAAGTGAGAAGAAGATTACACCAGTTGTTGCCTTAGCTGAGTCTGGATAAATCTCAGCCATCAGATCAATAAGGAATGGACAACCACGATTCAATTTGATGAATCTGATTCAAGAGCTAACGTCAGCGTTAGCCCTAATGCTCACGTTAACCCGAAGAGTGGTGAACTTGATCTTATCCATCACCACTTAACAAAACGGCTAGAAGACTCAACACCGACGTTAACCCTAACGCCAGGCGTTAGCCAATAATCATATTGACGGGACCTCTCAACGACAACAGGAGCTTCACGACGACAAGGCTAAGTCATCAAGTCGATACCTAACGCCGGCGTTAGTATGTCGACTTGACACCTTGTCGAATTGATCAAGACCATATCTTCAAGACGATACCTAACACCAACGTTAGACCTAATGCCCATCGTTAGTATGTCAACTTGATACCTTAATTGATCTAGACGATATCTTCAAGACGGCATCGCTAATGCTAGTATTGGCACTAATAGTTACAATAAGACTTTCTTATTTACTCTAAAATAAATATGCTAAAAATATTAATGACATAATTAATCAAATATGTTAACACTCCTTGCAAACTCAAGGGGATGCAAATTGTGCTCACATGAGTTTATCGCAGTGACTGTTAGAGATGCATGCATGCGAAATTGAGTTTGGAGTTGTGCCTAATAGTGATGATAGTGTTAAAATATATGTGTCTAACCTAAAACCAATAGATTGTAGACTGAGTGACCAAGAATCTATATTAAGTGCACACGGCTACATGAGTTTCCCAACATGGGACTGAATTCTCAACATGTCCCCCTTCCATGTTGGGTCTTTGACCCTCTAACACGCAAACTTATTTTCTAGTTGATGTGGGAGTGGGCCATTGGATTAGCCTGTTCTCATATCATGTCAGAACTTAAT
Organism: Dactylorhiza incarnata; assembly: GCA_033032865.1. NCBI lineage: Eukaryota > Viridiplantae > Streptophyta > Magnoliopsida > Asparagales > Orchidaceae > Dactylorhiza > Dactylorhiza incarnata. The sequence continues at coordinate 428,687 of JAWHQI010000028.1, read as the reverse complement.
CCTACCTAAAACCAAGATCTATTAATATGAGTTCCTCGATGTGTGATTAAGTTCTCAACACTAAGTTTGGTGTCAAGTAGATCTTATTGGGTTAGAAGATGCATTAAGAAAATTAAATAAATTTATAAGTAATAATGTTTAGCCACCTAAGAATAAAGTTTAGTGACTGAAGAGCATGGTCAATGACTTGAGAGAGAGGTTTAGTGAGCGAAAAAGTTCTGTAGCTTGAAAGTAGCTGATGCCAGATGGATGTAGTGAGTGTAATGTGTTGTAGGGATACTAATAATGATGCAATACACAAACAGTTATTATAAGTGCTGAAATTAACAAAGTTAGCCACAAACACTCACTGTTGAAATTAGAATATTAGATAAATGAATAAGAAAGTTTCTTTTTGGAGGGGAATGAACTGGGTCGATCCTGATTTTTTCTTTCTTTGTGAATCTTCTCCTAATTGAGCAAATGGATCCATGAAACCACTGATTTTTTCTTTCTTTGCTAGGGAATGATCTCGGGCACTAACTGATAGCATTGTTGGTACCACTGATTTAAAGTAATTCCATAAACCACTAGTGTACAGTTGATTTTTTTAAATGAACTAAATGCCTCATAGCTTAATTTTTTTCATTTTGATTGCGGTTTGTGTAATTGATGTTGGAGTTTTTATTAAAGCAATGCTTGCTGGATTTGTATGCAACCACTCATTGCCATTCTGCCAGTGATGCTATCAGTTTTCAATCACATACCATGAGCTTAATAGATATTTGTTTTATATGTATGAAGAAGTGCTTCTCTTAAATTTTTGCAAGGTTTTCATTCTCAAATCATTCTTAGACACTTAAATAAACTTGAAGGTGTTTATATTATAAGTTTTATTTGCTACCTGCTATCATGATGTTCCACTGGGTGATATGCTTCAAAAATTCCTTTTTCTTACAAGTAAATAAAACCTATGCTTTAATTGTGGGTTCCATTGAAGGCTTTAGTTCTGTGATGCTTTTATTGCTACTCGAATGATTGTTCGAAAAACTTATATGCAAAATATACTTTTGGCTTTGAATTTTGTACCCAAGGGCAAGGCATGTTAAGCGAGTTCCTGATTGCAAGGAAGACGAGCTGGAAGCACTTTATCAAAAGAAGAAAAAGAGAGCTGAAAAAGCAAAGGAGGAAGAGGGGCTTCAAGTAGATCATGTGGATGTTGTGCCCATCAAGACTTTATCAGAAATCACAGTATATTTGTTCAACACAGTATATTAGAAAGAATTATTATGTAATGTTTGTTTATTATAGAATTTTTTTTATGTATTGAGTTTAATAGAGTTAAAAACTCTATTGGTATGTATTAAAGGGTTTGTGCTATCTCCCACCTTTTTTTATTAATAAATTTAAAAAAACATTCTCTTTTCGTTCATGAGATTTTTGTAGAAAATGAATATTTTATTTATTATTGTATTTAATGATGAAATAAATAATTTTAGTAATCAAAAGTCGTTATTATTGCATTGTACAGTAACTAAATAAATTTGGTCACTAAATATATTTAGTGACAAAAAAGTTATTGCTAATAATGTAAATTTAGTGACGAAAAATAGTTGTCACTAATAAAATGTATATTTAGTGACGGAAAACAGTGGTCACTAGAAATATACATTTAGTGACGAAAATTAGGTGTTACTAAAAATATATATTTAATGACGAAAATTTATTTGGTCACTAAAGACATTTTGTGACGCCCATTCTGCAACCATCTTGTGACGGATTAAAGTTGATCATTAAATGTCTTTAGTGACAAAACCGCAATATTTAGTGACCAAAATTTTCGTCACTAAATGTCACTTTTCTTATAGTGAATATATATGTTTGATGGAATCAGATCGGATATTGAATCGGAGGAAGAAGAGGTTTAGGGTAATAAATATAAAAATTATACCAGGGAGTCGAACTGACTTAATAAATATAAAAATTATTTGTGTCTTATTATTTCTCTTATCAACGTGCTTATGCAATAAACAAACATTCAATAATACATAATATGTCTCCATACAAATATTACATTCAATTTCCCCTAAATATTGTAATTAGAATTTCATTAAGATATAAAAAAAAATATCAACAATTTCTAGGAAAAATAATTTTTAATTTATTATAAATTTTCTATCCATTTGTTTTACTTTACAACATATATATCTATGTATATATATATGTATATATATGTATATATATATATATGTATAATCTATACTATATAATAAAGATGTTATGCTTGCTACAGTGATGTCCGTACAAAATAAGGTGGGGAGGGGAGAGAAAGAGGCTGATGAAAGAGAGAGAGAGAGAGAGAGAGAGAGAGAGAGAGAGAGAGAGAGAGAGAGAGAGAGAGAGAGAGAGAGAGAGAGAGAGGAGATATGGCTCTTATCATTGTGATCAATGTTTTAGAAATAGATGATATGGCAAGTCATATGAAGGTAATAATCGCATTAGCTCATTTTGAGGGAAAAACGCTTTGCTGACATCAAATTTTTATATGAAATGCAAACTTACTCTTGGGAGTAATACGTTCATGCAATTAATAAACAATTTATGTCAGCGAAGCATAGTTCACAAGTACTCTTGCTTCAATTCCATGACACTCAAACACTTGATTATGTTGTTCAAAACACTTAATTACCGGAGAAGAAGTCTGAAACCTTCGCGGGCTCGCCGTCAGCCTTTGCAATCACGCTCGGGGTGGGGTGCGAAATCTGTAAGCCCGAGAGATGGCGACTGCTGCAGAGCGGCTGTCGCGGCCACGGTGCTGTCTCGGACGGAGTACTGTCGCACGGGCCACGGGGGCCCCCTGTGCAATTTCGATCGTGCTACTCTTCCCATTGACGCATTTCATCATACGCTCGGGCGATTGCAAGCAGTGTGCGTGCCGCTGAGTGGGAGTACAGTCGTGACTGCGGTACCGTCGCGTGGGGGATTGTTATCTTAGTTCTCTTGCTGGTTTAGTTTTTCTAATAACGAAAGTTTAGTCCTCCTTGAAATCTATGAGTTCTCCTGAGTTTCTTATGTTATCCTTCATTTGTGCAACAATCCAGGTTCTTTTTGTAGGGTTCTCCCAATTTGTGTGGGATGCCCAATGAGATTAGATCGCCATTCAGTACACTTCACAGTCAAATCAATTGAATTCAACTTCTGCCCTCATGTTATAGTTGTTTAATATTGAAGTTAAAATTATACTTACCTGACACTTGATTTTAATTTCAATCTTAATATATAACTATATGGTTGCAAATATGAATTCAATACTTTCAATCTCAGAATCTTCGGATTTCCATGTAGCCTCAACCTGTTTAGATTTGAGTACTTGAGTTGTTTTGTTATATCTGTTTTTTTTATATATAAATTCATATATTTTTGTTAATGTTTTGAGTGGAGCAATGATGTTTTTTAAAATTTTATTTCCGCTCTTAAGGGAGATGCTTGATGGTGTGGAGGTGCGCCATGAGGTGTTTGTCGGCGCGGAGGTGGAGCTCGGCGAAGTGTACGTGGGGGAAGGATTCGGAATCGATGCGGTGCTCGATCCATACAATATAGATAACAAGTACTGTTCTAAACCTTATATTATATCAAGCTAATGTGCCGTTATCGTGCACGGAAGTACAAAAACCTGACGGAACCTCCGGCAAGTCGGCATGAGGTTGAAAGAAGCCCCAACGCCCCCAACGCCCCCAACGCCAAAAGGACGACGCGGCTAGACAGTCTTCTAACCCCCGATATCTAAAGTCCTGGCTTTAATTTATAATTTTAACATCGCTATTATCTAAGGTGATTGTTATCCGCACTACAGTTTTGGCTCTCCGCACTTTTTTTGTATGAATTATTACACGGCTTTTAGAAATACGTCTTGTACAAGCATTTTTAGGAAAAATGATCAACACGAAAGTTGTAGATCTCATCAAGATCTATAACTTTTGTGTTGAACACTTTTCCTAAAAATGCACGCACAAGACGTATTGCCGCCCTGATTGAAATATGTGCGTAACTATAGCGAATTTTTGATTGTACATGCATTTTTAGGAAATGTGTTCAACACGAATGTTGTAGATCTCGACGAGATCTACAACTTTCGCGTTGAACATTTTTCCTAGATATGAATGTACAAGACGTATTTCAAAAAAGCGCGTAATAACTCATTCAAAAAAAGTGCGGATAGCCAAAACAGTAGTGCGGATAACAATCACCTTATCTAAAGTGCAAAGGCAAAGGCTTGACTCATTCTTTAGACCACCGCGCACAATTTACTGCTGAACGCAATGATCATGAACTATCATTTGTGAACGTCAAATCTCACCCTTGAACCACATTTGTGATTATGTTTAAAGTGAGTTTTTTTTTCTGAAAGCACGTCACTCATGAAACTACTATATATGTTCAGGCTTATTATTATTTGTGATTGTAGTGGTTGTGACCATTGTTGTGCTATAAACATATATTTTATAGCGGCTAAATGTTTCCTGCGCTGTATTTTTTGGGTAAAAATGTTAGTAAAATTCATTTTTTTTCATACATATCTTTATTGTTTCACAAAATAAATTACAGAATATTAATCTATATATTTTTATGATCATTTTAAGTACTCATATGTATATATTTTGAGGTGAAAATACATGTTTTTTTTGAACTATATTTACAACTGTATTTACAACTAAAAATACAGTCTATATACAGTTGTATATGAAATTACAACTGTGTATAAAACTGAAAATACACACCCGCGGAAAAGTTATCCTGCGATCAGCACAGGGATCGCAGCGCAGGAAAAAGTCTCCCTTGTGATAATTTGTAAAATACATATGCTCAGAGAGAGGGAAGATAAGTTCCAATAAATATGACAATTTAGATTCCCTTTTTCAGTATTATAAGTATTTATGCAAAAAATTATAGTGAAGATCTAATTTGTTCTGTATGAGAATTGCAGCATTTCTTCTTTTTCTCTTCGAAATGTAACCATTTACTTCTAAATAGAAATTGGTGAGTACTTTTGGGTGCCATCTGTTGGAAGCGTTGTGGGCACGCGAGCTCACTTCCTCTTCTCGCTTCGCAAAGCGAATACCCTCCGGCGAGACCTTCTACTACGCGAATACTCTTCACGCCGAACACACACTCCACGGCGGGACCTTCCACGGCGAACACTTCCACTTCCACTCCACTCGCGAGCACTACCCACGCGAGTACACCGGCGAGCAACACCTCCGGCGAGCTCTTTCTACTCGCGAGACACAGCCCACGCGAACACCTTCAACACCGCGAGATGTACCCCACGGCGAGTGCGAGTCCAGGCGGCGGCGAGAGGACCTACACGAGATGGACTCAGGCGAGTGGGCAGGCGACTCCTCCTGCGGGAGGTGGTAGGCGAGAGGGAAATGCGAGAGAGAATGGCGAGAGCGGCAAGGTTGGCGGGACCACTATTCCAGCGGGAATGAATTTTAACAAAACTTTATCTCTCTCTCTCTACGCTCTCTCTCTCTCTAATATTCTGCCAGAAAAGTTTCCAAACTTTTTCTATTCAACTACTTTCAAAACAAATACAAGCCTATTTATAGGCAAAAGAAAAACATACACTCTCTCATCATTAAATGCACTCTCTCTCCTCTAACAATAAAAACATATTTAAAATACAATAAAAGTTGACCCGATCAACAAAGTCAAGATCCAACAAACTCTCCCTCAAACTTGGCAGCACATGCCGAGTTTGCCTTTGAGCTTCTCGAACGTTTCCACCTTTAAAGCCTTAGTGAAAATATCCGCGACCTGCTCTCCGGTAGGGCAATACACAACTTCCATGGTCTTCAGCTCCACCTGCTCACGAAGAAAATGATACCTCGTCTCTATGTGTTTGTTGCGCCCATGCAGCATAGGGTTCTTCGCGAGTTGAATGGAGGGCATGTTGTCAACATACATGGTCACGGGGCCATCCGGTGGATAGTGCAGTTCTCCCAAGAGGTTCCTTAACCAAATAGCCTGGCAAGTACTTACCGCAGCTGCTATGTACTCTGCCTCACAAGATGATAAGGCCATCGTAGCCAGCTTCTTCGAACTCCATGACAACGTCGCGGTTCCCATATGAAACATATATCCGGAAGTGCTCTTCCGGTCATTCACATCACCACCATAGTCGCTAGCTATCCGAGTAGTCGACCAACTTCAACTCCTCTCCAGCGGAGTACATCAGGCCGTGACCTCTCGTCTCGTTCACATATCTCAGGATCCTCTTCGCAGCCGTGAAGTGATCCTGCTTTGGCTCCTCCATGTACCTGCTCACCACTCCGACAACGTACATAATATCAGGTCTGGTGAAGGTTAAGTAGCGTAGGCTTCCCACCAAACTTTTGAACAGGGTAGAGTCGACCGCTCCTTCCTTGGAGTCCTTCCTCAGCTTTAATCCTGCATCAGAGGGGGTGGAGATAGACTTGCTATCCTCCATCCGAAACTTCTTCAAAATTTCCTCCGCGTACTTCTTCTGCAAGATGAAAATGTCGTCTTCATCCTGCTTCACCTCGACACCTATAAAATAGGTCGACTCTCCCAAGTCCGTCATCTCGAACTCTCTCTTCATCATCTTCTTGAACTCCTTGAACATAGCCGGGTTGTTCCCGGTGAATATCATATCGTCTACGTACAAGCATACGATCATGATATCACCGTTTTCTTCCACCTTGGTGTAAAGAGCATAATCGTAGGGACACTTCCTGTAGCCGTGCTTATGAAGGTATGCATCTAACCTTCCATTCCATGCGCGAGCCCCTTTCTTTAAGCCATATAGCGCCTTGTTCAACTTGCACACCTTCCTCTCTTGGCCTCTCACTTCATATCCAGGAGGCTGCTCGATGTACACATCTTCCTCTAGATAGCCATTGAGATAGGCCGACACCACATCCATTTGCAGGACTTTCCACCCATGGTGAGCTGCGAGCGCGATGATCAACCTGATGGTATTGATCCTCGCCACTGGGGCGTAGACCTCGTCGTAGTCCACTCCTTGGACTTGTTTATAGCCCTTCACGACGAGTCTCGCCTTGTGCTTCTCCACAGCTCCTTCCTTGTTCTTCTTCACCTTGTAGACCCACTTCACCCCGAGGGGTTTGTGGCCCGCGGGTGGATCGACTAGCCTCCAAGTATCATTCCTCTTTATGGAAGCTATCTCAGCATCCATCGCCATCTTCCAAGATTTCTCCTGTGCATCTTCATTATAGGAGTGCGGCTCGCAATCTGCCAACAAACAATACAGAGAAAAATTGTTAAGTGTCGGTGTCGTCTCCTCGTAGATATCCTCCATCCTCTTCATCCTAGGTTGAGGACGATCATCCTTGCTTCCACTAGTGCTTGCTCAACTAGAACTGCTTCCACTTGAGTTGGGAGTGCAAGCTCCCCCTGAATCTCCACTAGGTGGTGATGGTGGGTCAACTCCACCATCCTCAGCTCCTGCTTCATGACCACCTTCCTCCTCATCTTCAAAGAACATTCCCTTCTTGCTCCTTGTCTCCTCATCCCAGCTCCAGCAACTGTCTTCTTCAAACACCACATCCCTTGAGACTATGACCTTCTCTGTCACCGGGTTGTATAACTTGTAAGCCTTGCTCTCCGGAGCGTAGCCCACAAAAATGCACTTCTCGCTCCTATCATCGAGCTTCTTCCTCCTCTGGTCCGGGACGTGAGCATGAGCTACACACCCAAAGACCCTTAAGTGCTTCACACTTGGCTTCCAACCACTCCAAGCCTCGAACGGGGTCATGAACTTCACACTCTTCGTGGGGCATCTGTTCAGTAGATACATCGCACACTGCACTGCCTCCGCCCAGAACATCTTCGGCAACCCTTTGCCCTTTACCATACTTCTCGCCATGTTCATGATGGTGAGGTTCTTCCTCTCCGCGACTCCGTTCTGTTGTGGTGAGTACGCCGCCGTCAACTGCTGTGAGATCCCATTCTCCTTGCAAAAGACACAAACAGCCTCGAGGTGTACTCCCCACCTCGATCTGTCCTCAGCACCTTCAGTGGCTAACCACTCTCCTTTTCCGCCGCCGCCTTGTCCTCAGCACCTTCAGTGGCTAACCACTTTCTTAGGAACTTTGCATTATTTTTAAAATCTTAGGAATGTGTTTGACACAGTTTATTTCTTAATATGGTCTGTGTAAAATATGCTACCAATTTTGGTCTATGTGTTAAATATGAATGCCTCCTGCCATTTTTATTCCTTCTATCAAGCCTTTTTTGGTGTAGATAGGCTTTGTTGCAGGTCATTCAAAATCTGAGAGTCAATGTAATTTGCAAGTACAAAGGTATATCTAGTGGCGGTGAAAATCTGGAAGTATAAATATGAATACAAGTACAAAGGTATATCTAGTGTCCTTATCCTTCACTTTTACTGATACAAGTGTATGTATGTAGGTATGTGTATAAAATTTGCAAAACACTTTCTAGATTGAATCCTAGCCATTCATGTTTATTACAATTTATTTTCATTGAATGTTTAATTTGGTTTAAATTCATAATTATTGCAGGGGTCACAACTGATTCGCAGACAACACAGACTTGAACCTATTATCATTGCACCTGTATCATTCAAGTATGTCGGAATTTCGAAATGTTTTGCAGATGTTAGATCATATGTTATATTATTTGTAGGTGCTGGATGTATGGTTGTTGTTGTATGTGGAGCAGTGCAAAAGGAACCTGTTGTTGTTGGAAAGCCATCCTCTTTTTTTATGGACTTTTTGTTAGAGAGGTATGCCTGGAGAATAGTCCCACATTGAGTAATCAAGTATTCTTGTGAACTTGGTATGGATCATGGACCCTTTCACCTATTCTAAGTTTTGGGCTTTGACAAGGAATATGGATATTTGCTGCAGGTAGGAAGAATAATGAAAGAGCACGAAAAGATGAAAGAGGCGAAGGAAATGGAGAGAGAGTTTAGGAAGTGATCTTCTCTTGATATTTTTGAAGAAATGACAGAACTTAAAGGAAGAATCATGAGGCGCCATGGCTGAGAGCTCCCTCTTCATCCTCTACAGGTTCACTACGAACCAATTCCCATGTATAGTCAATGGAGGTTTTATCTTCCAAATTACACAAGTTTTTGTTCTTGGTTTTACTTTGTGTTTTTCTAATAATTGTGTTTGGATTTACTGAAAATAAAAGATGCATGTATGATCTTTCAGCTCTGTTCAACTGTCTACAAGCATTCTCCAAGCTTACTCAAATAGTTAGATAGTATTTGAGTAATTTGTATCAGAACTTAACATATCACTTAAAAATATGATTTAAAGATGTCGTGAGAACTAATTGCCAACATCTTTAAGTAACTTCACAGAAGATTACAATGTTTGTGAACCAAATACCCTGAATCTTTACTTTGTGATTTTTTTTAAAACTCTTGCAGTTTGTGGGGATAGGAGTTTTCACCTCCCTAGTTGTTGCCTTCTACGTGTTCCTTGCGCCTTTTCTTGGAAATAGAACAGCAAAGAATACAACACTGACACTGTTCTCCTTCACTGTAAGAACTGATTTAGTTATTTCCTTCTTTTTATTTCCATTCAATTCAATCCAATTATGACTAACTTTTCTATCTCTTCCAGACATTTTCTGTAATCTTTTTATACATACGGTGCACTGCCATTGATCCGTCTGACCGAACAAACTCTAGAAGGAAAAAGGGAGCCTATGAGTATCTCGAGCTGTCGACTGAGCACCGCCGCGTCGAACACCGGCAACGGCGGCGGCGGAGGAGATTCTTCAGGGTTTGTAGCGGGGATGCGGCAAACCATGGCTGGTATTGGGATTGAGGTGAAAGAGACGAGTATTGAGTTTATATTTTATTGACATTTGGTCAACAATTCAACATTTGATATCAATTATTATGATGCATTAAAAGAATGTTGTTCTATGTCATCTTTCTGCTTGCTTTTGTGAACATGTTTTATAAAAAAAAACCTATCATTGTTTTATGTCAGAATGTTTTGATTTTGTGCTTGAAGGGCATTGTGAATATGTTTTATATGTGCTATATTGAAAGTATGCGTAATCATTTATTTGTTGTGCAGCTGGAATGCTTCTCTGCCAGTTTTTGTAGAAATATAAACAAAACTTTTCGCGGCGCTTTTCTGTAGAAAACACGCCGCCAAAGCCGGTTTTTTATTTTAAATTATGACACTTTCCGCGGCGTTTTATTTCAACAAACGCCGCCGAATGTTTTTATATACCGCGGCGTTTTTAAATACAAACGCCGCTAAATGTTTTTGCGGCGTTTTAAAAAAAAACGCCGCGGCGCTTTCAATCGCGGCGATTTAGTGGCGCTTTAAGAAGCGCCGCTGTATCTTCCTTGACGTTTTAAAAGCGCCGCGGAAAGTATTAAAAAACGCTGCGGAAAGTGTTTTTTTGTTGTAATGAACACAGTATAGGCAAGAAAACTTCTATTCCAACTATTCAACCTCATCAAAACAAAATAAAGGGTCTATTCATAGGCAAGAAAAAAAACACTTATTTCTCTCTCGGCAATAAATGCGCTTCTGTCTCTCCTCCTTTTAACTAAAACAAAATACACAAATAAAAATACAATAAAAATTGACCCGGTCAACAAAGTCAAGATCCAACATGGTGAAGGCGCATCTCAAAGCTTGGCTTTTGTTTTAAGAATGTATATTCTTTTTATAAAGATGTTAATGAATTGGTCTTCAATTGTTCTTCAAAATTACGACATCTGCTGCATTGTCAATGTGAGGGGTGCATGCCTTCAATTGAATCAGCTCCGCCGACTACTCCCCGAGCCACCTTCCTCTCGCCTGGAAGTTCATATTCCTCTTCTGAAGCAACTGTGATTTTTCAACTGGGTTAAAGCAGTATTAACTTTCTCTCCTCTCTATTCTCCTTCTTTTGCTCCAGGATTCCTTCAAACTGTAAGCAATTGTGCTATATCACTTCTTCTGCCACTCTCGCTGTGTTAAATCATATATAAATCGCTGCTCCATTTTTGCAATCGCCCATAAACATGTTTTGTTTTTCATTCTATAACATTCTTCCTGAAACTGAGCCGCTGCATGTCGTGAGTATGACTGCAGATATCCGCATGTTGTTCGTATCTTCTGAAAATGTGGCTCTTTATTTGGTTGATTCATGGATTTTATTTACAAACATTAGTTACCGTTTTATTTACAAACATTAGTTACCGTTTTATTTTGTACTTCCGCTCCAGTTGTGAATTTTAAATGGTTTTATTCACTTCAATTGAAATTTGAGTTTACATTATGAAGGCAGAGCTGCTCTGCACCACTCCACTGCTAAAAAAATATGTCCTCCAGTGATGTTTCGTCGACATAGGAATTAAGAAATAAAAATATATATTTACAAAATTGTAGAACGTTGATTAATATATGCATATATAGTCATACACTATTTCCTTTTTTGATAATTACACTTCCCACTTCTGCTCATATAGATACTTCATTTACAGCGACTAATACTGCACCGAGGCCCCCTGTGCCTCCATGCGACAGTAATCCAGACACGGCATTGCCCTAACGCCGCTATGCTATGCTCCCGCCGCACGCAGACTCCCATGCACTGTGCTTCATTCCTTTTTTGTATTATCTCCCATGAATGCATTTCTTTAATGCCACCTAGATTAGACTATTACTCAATTCTTACACTTAATTTTACATATAATTGGAAGGGCCGTGACTGATTTGAGATAATAAAACTCGCGGCAGCAACCTCGCTCGGACTCTCATCGAGTGAGTGTCTTTTTTCCTTTGTGCCAATGAGTTGTCAAATTATTACGATCGATTTGAGGTATGTGAGTTTTAAGTTTTGATAAAGTTCTCTTTGTGCCAACTACTTAGGTTATAAGTTTTGATAAATTTCGGGTACAGCAAGCTATTGTTTCTGAGAGTGGATCAGAACATCTACATATCTTCCAGGGCTGCACTTTTACGTATAGCACACACACACAAGTGACAGTGCACGTGGGCTCCCCGTGCCCCGCGCGACAGTACTCTGCCTGACCCCGGCGGGCTTCGTCCGACCCCCGGCACGCAACGAGTTATATTTAAATTTTTTCCTTTTTTCCTTTTTTTAGAAATTTTAAAAAATATAAAATTCTTATTTTATTTTAAAATATTTGTATTTATATAATATATAGATTATATCACATATATATAATAAAAAATTTATATTAATATATTATATATCTATATATATTATATTTGTATTTATATAATATAATATATATATATATATTATATTATATATATATATAATAAAAAAATCGTTTTTCTTAAAACAACTGTCGCTCTCCGCCGCACGACTCCCTCCACCCCCGGCCTGACTGGAGCCCACTGGCAGGTTCGCCGAAGTCCAGCGAACCTGTCGGGGGTAGTCCGGCGGCGCTCCGGCAGGTCCACTGCCGGCGGTGGGCCTGATCTAGGCCTCACGGTCAGGGCCACCGTCAGTGATGGCCCTGTCCGAGCGTCGCAAGACTACCCCCGACAGGTTCGCTGGACTCCGGTGAACCTGCCGGTGGGCTCCGGTCAGGTCGACGACGTCTCTGCCGGCGGGGGCTGAGGGAGTCGTGGTTTTGGCGGAGGTGAACAGTGCAAGGTCGGGGTGTTGTCGTGAGGAAGGGAGGGGGAATTCCGGAAAATGGCTATTTGCAGCCCATATCGCCTTGATCCAACGACTAAGATCTATTGATTGGTTATATTTTGGCCTCAGAATGGGCCTGAATGTATTTGTTTATATAATATAGATATATATAGGGGACCTCCCGTGTTCCGCGCGACAGTACGCAACCATGACATTGCCCGGCGTGACGACGCTCCAGCCGCTCGCTAACCCCATGCACACAACAAATAATTAAATCGAATGACAGACGAAGCGCAATGCACTGAGGTTTGCGAGCGGCGGGAGCGGCTCCGCGCCGGGACAATGTTGTAGCCGGGGTACTGTCGTGTGGGGCACACGGGGGAGTGCACTGTCACTCGAATAAACATACATATTTTTTTATAAAGGTATTAGTTCATACTGGATTTATCGCTGTGTCGACTTACACGCTTCCAGGTGATATGGCCAATGTCTGTTTGAGATATTCAATTCTTGTGATATTGCCTTGATGCGAGAGGCATCAGTGTCGCTGACTGCACTCGCACATTGGCTTGAAGTCTAGCCGATCAGCTAGAAGCAAGTCAACTCGCCTGGGCTTAGTCTCGCCCCTTCTTCCTAATTGCTTGATAAGTCCACTCGACAAATACGTTGTTGTACATAATCTCCGCTCTTTGCGAGTTTTTCTCAAGCTCGAAAAGATATTTCAACCCCAGTCGTTTGGCGAGTGCCCTAATTTAGAGGGAATCTTTTAATGGGCAAGGGGGGATGGGGAGGCAAGTCCAAGAGTCCCCCATCTCCTCTCCCCGCTTCCTCCCGGTCTATCGCTATGGCTTGCTGGAGAGGGGGTTAAAATGGCCTCGGACCTGTTCTCTACCCTGGAGGGTTGAACCGCCCTTGCCCTGCTTTAAAGCCCCCCCTTGGAAGGTCCTTCCCCCTTGAGCAAACCCTCTTCCCTGACCTTGAGGAGGTGTTCCCGCCGGCCTCAGACCGGTCGGTTGATCGGCGCCTAAAACCTCCACCCCGACTCCTGCTCCTCGGGGGTCCTTGAAACCCTTGCCTCCTCGGCTCTTCCCTTCTTCTCACGTCCCACTACTTCCTCCCGACACATTCGCCTCGCCATCCCCTAACTTGGCCAGCTTCGACACGAACACTCAGTTCATAGTCTCGCACTTGATCTCCCGCTCTGCTCCTTTGTCAATCAGCTCCTCGAAAAACAAAGATAGATTCCTGCAATGAAGCTCGGTTAAAAGAAGAAAGGGGATGACAACAACAAAAATGGCTGCATGTGTAGAAGATCCTAATGTGTTAGGACAACAGATGACGTGGATAATGCCACGTATGATTTCTCGTGATTTTCTGAATGGTTAGGGAGGAAGAATTTTTCATAACTATTTAATATTTTTCTTTACTGTATTTTGCTGTCATACGATAATTATGAGAAAATATAGCACATAAGATGTGCAGTTCATAACATCAAACAACAATAAAAGCCACCTCTTGGTCACCAGCAATTGGTTTTAGTGGCACAAAGATCAAACAAAAAAATTAAATATTTTATTATTTTATATCATCGCACTTTATACTCCTTTAGCTAGGTTAGGTAGGCATGCATAATTAAAATATTTGTTTACAAAATAAAAATTCTTATTTTATTTTAAAATATTGGTATTTATATAATAAATACATATAGAGTATATCACATATGTATAATAAAATTTTTATATTAATATAATATATCTATATATATTATATTTGTATTTATATAATATAATATATATATAGATTATATTATATATATAATAATTGATTTTAATATATATATATAGATTATATTATATATATAATAATTAAAAAAATCGATTTTTTTAAAACGACCGCCGCTCCACGCCGCACGACTCCCCCCCCCCCCCCCCCCCCCCCCCCCCCCCCGCGCGCCGGCAGAGACACCACCGGCCGGATCGGAGCCCACCCGCAGGTTCGCCGGAGTCCAACGAACCTGTCAGGGGTAGTCCGGCGGCGCTCCCGGCAGGTTCGCCGGACTCCGGCGAACCTGCCGGTGGGCTCCGGTCAGGCTGGTGGCGTCTCTGTCGGCGGGGGGGGGGGGGGGGGGGAGGTAATCGTGGTTTTGGTGAAGTTGAACAGTGCAAGATCGGGGTGTTGTCGTGAGGAAGGGAGGGGGAATTCCGAAAATGGCTATTTGCAACTCATATCGTCTTGATCAAACGGCTAAGATCTATTGATTGGTTATATTTTGGCCTCAGAATGGGTCTGAATGTATTTGTTTATATAATATAGCTATATATAGGGGATCTCCCATGCTCCGCGCGACAGTACCCAGCCATGAAATAGCCCGACATGACGATGCTCCAGCCGCTCGCTAACCCCATGTAGACAACAAATAATTAAATCGAATGACAGACGAAGCGCAATGCACTGGGGTTTGCTAGCAGCGGGAGCGGCGCCGCATCGGGGCAATGTTGTAGACGGGGTACTATCGTGTGAGGCACAGAGGGAGTGCACTGTCACTCGTATAAACATACATTTTTTTATAAAGGTTTTAGTTCATACTGGATTTATCGATGTGTCGACTCACACTTCCAGCTGATATGACCAATGTTGGTTTGAGATGTTCAATTCTTGTGATATCGCCTTGATGCGAGAGGCATCAGTGTCGCTGACTGCACTCGCACATCGGCTTGAAGTCTAGCCGATCAACTAGAAGCAAGTCGACTCGTCTGGGCATAGTCTTGCCCCTTCTTCCTAATGGCTTGATGAGTCTACTCGACAAATACGTTGTTGTACACAATCTCTGCTCTTTGTGAATTTTCCTCAAGCTCGAAAAGATATTTCAACTCCAGGCATTTGGCGAGTGCCATAATTTAGAGGGAGTCTTTTAGTGGGCAAGGGGGGATGGGGAGGCAAGTCCAAGAGTCCCACATCTCCTCTCCCTGCTTCCTCCCGGTCGATCGTTATGGCTTGCTGGAGAGGGGGTTGAAATGGCCTCGGACCCGGTTCCACCCTGGAGGGTTGAACCGACCTTGCCCTGCTTTAAAGCCCCCCTTGGAATGTCCTTCCTCCTTGAGCAAACCCTCTTCCCTGACCTTGAGGAGGTGTTCCCACCGGCCTCAGACCGGTCCGTTGATCGGCGGCTAAAACCTCCACCCCGACTCCTGCCCCTCGGGGGTCCTTAAAACCCTTGCCTCCTCGGCTCTTCCCTTCTTCTCACGTCCTGCTACTACCTCCTGACACCTTCGCCTCGCCATCCCCTAACTTGGCCAGCTTCGACACGAACACTCGGTTCATAGTCTCGCACTTGATCTCCCGCTCTGCTCTGTCAATCAGCTCCTCGAAAAACAAAGAGAGATTCATGCAATAAAGCTAGGTTAAAAGAAGAAAGGGGATGACAGCAGCAAAAATGGCTGCACGTGTAGAAGATCCTAACGTGTTAGGACAACGGATGACGTGGATAATGCCACGTAGGATTTCTCGTGATTTTCTGGATGGTTAGGGAGGAAGAATTTTTCATAACTATTTAATATTTTTCTTTACTGTATTTTGCTGTCATACGATAATTATGAGAAAATATAGCACATAAGATGTGCAGTTCATAACATCAAACAACAATAAAAACCACCTCTTGGTCACCAGCAATTGATTTTAGTGGCACAAAGATCAAACAAATAAATTAAAGATTTTATTATTTTATATCATCGCACTTTATACTCCTTTAGCTGGGTTAGGTAGGCATACATAATTAAAATATTTGTTTAAAAAATAAAAATTCTTATTTTATTATAAAATATTTGTATTTATATAATAAATATATATAGATTATATCACATATGTATAATAAAAATTTTATATTAATATAATATATATCTATATATATTATATTTGTAATTATATAATATAATTTATATATAGATATATAGATTATATTATATATATAATAATAATAATAATCGATTTTTTTTAAACGACCGCCGCTCCACGCCACACGACTCCCTCCCCCCCCCCCCCCCCCCCCCCCCCCCCCCGCGCCGGCAGAGACACCACCGGCCTGATCGGAGCCCACCCGCAGGTTCGCCGGAGCCCGACAAACCTGTCAGGGGTAGTCCGGCGGCGCTCCGGCAGGGCCACCACCAACGGTGGCCCTGATCTGGGATTCACGGTCAGGGCCACCGTCAGCGATGGCCCTGCCGGAGCGCCGCCAGACTACTCCCGGCAGGTTCGCCGGACTCCGGCGAACCTGCCGGTGGGCTCCGGTCAGGCTGGTGGCGTCTCTGTCGGCGGGGGCGGAGGGAGTCGTGGTTTTGGTGAAGTTGAACAGTGCAAGGTAGGGGTGTTGTCGTGAGGAAGAGAGGGGGAATTCCGAAAGTGGCTATTTGCAGCCCATATCGTCTTGATCAAACGGCTAAGATCTATTGATTGGTTATGTTTGGCCTCAGAATGGGCCTGAATGTATTTGTTTATATAATATAGATATATATAGGGGATCTCCCGTGCTCCGCGCGACAGTACCCAGCCATGAAATTGCCCGACATGACGATGCTCCAGCCGCTCGCTAACCCCATGTAGACAACAAATAATTAAATCGAATGACAGACGAAGCACAATGCACTGGGGTTTGCTAGCGGCGAGAGCGGCGCCGCATCGGGGCAATGTTGTAGCCGGGGTACTATCGTGTGAGGCACAGAGTGTGTGCACTGTCACTCGTATAAACATACATTTTTTTGTAAAGGTTTTAGTTCATGCTGGATTTATCGATGTGTCGACTCACACTTCCAGGTGATATGACCAATGTTGGTTTGAGATGTTCAATTCTTGTGATATCGCCTTGATGCGAGAGGCATCAGTGTCGCTGACTGCACTCGCACATCGGCTTGAAGTCTAGCTGATCAACTAGAAGCAAGTCAACTCGCCTGGGCTTAGTCTTGCCCCTTCTTCCTAATGGCTTGATGAGTCCACTCGACAAATACGTTGTTGTACACAATCTCCCCTCTTTGCGAGTTTTCCTCAAGCTCGAAAAGATATTTCAACCCCAGGCATTTGTCGAGTGCCTTAATTTAGAGGGAATCTTTTAGTGGGCAAGAGGGGATGGGGAGGCAAGTCCAAGAGTCCCCCATCTCCTCTCCCCGCTTCCTCCCGGTCGATCGTTATGGCTTGCTGGAGAGGGGGTTGAAATGGCCTCGGACCCGGTTCCACCCTGGAGGGTTGAACCGCCCTTGCCCTGCTTTATAGCCCCCCTTGGAAGGTCCTTCCGCCTTGAGCAAACCCTCTTCCCTGACCTTGAGGAGGTGTTCCCACCGGCCTCAGACCGGTCGGTTGATTGGTGGCTAAAACCTCCACCCCGACTCCTGCCCCTCGGGGGTCCTTAAAACCCTTGCCTCCTCGGCTCTTCCCGTCTTCTCACCTCCTGTTACTTCCTCCCGACACCTTCGCCTCGCCATCCCCTAACTTGGCCAGCTTCGACACGAACGCTCGGTTCATAGTCTCGCACTTGATCTCCCGCTCTGCTCTGTCAATCCGCTCCTCGAAAAACAAAGAGAGATTCATGCAATAAAGCTAGGTTAAAAGAAGAAAGGAGATGACAACAGCAAAAATGGCTGCACGTGTAGAAGATCCTAACGTGTTAGGACAACGGAGGATGTGGATAATGCCATGTAGGATTTCTCGTGATTTTCTGGATGGTTAGGGAGGAAGAATTTTTCATAACTATTTAATATTTTTCTTTACTGTATTTTGCTGTCATACGATAATTATGAGAAAATATAGCACATAAGATGTGCAGTTCATAACATCAAACAACAATAAAAGTCGTATCTTGGTCATCAACAATTGATTTTAGTGGGACAAAAATCAAACAAATAAATTAAATATTTTATTATTTTATATCATTGCACTTTATACTACTTTAGCTGTGTTAGGTGGGCATGCATACTTAGCCCGGGCCTGGTTGCCCGGCCCGGGTCTGCCCGGGTCTTAGCCCAGTTAGGTCCGAGCCCGATTAGGCCTGGTCCGAACCCAGGTCGGGCCTAGGGGGCCTTATTAGACCTCCATATTGGTCACCAGCCCGACCTGCAACCTGGCCTGGGCGAGGCCCAGGCATAGGGCCATGCACCGAGCAGCCTGCAGCCTGGCCTGAGCAAGGCCCGACCTTAGGCCCACATTGGGCCTAACCCAATAAAAATGGCCAGCAACACATGTACGTGCTGCATTTATTAGCCGCATGACACCATGTCAGGCGGCTAATAAATTGATTCCCGCCTAGCTAAGCAGGCTAGGCCTAGCCTAGGCGGGAATCTATTAGGTAAGGTTAAGTACTACTGTACTTAACATATAATATATTAATATAAATTTAAAAAATATATAATAACTATATATCTTTAATAAAAAAAATATATATATATAACTATGGCCGTTTGGCCTTAACTTTAGTATAATTTTTTTTAATAATGTCAAACGGAATGTCAAACGGGATAGAAGTTTGACCTTAATTTTAATAAAAAATAATAATTTATAAAAAATCCAAACGGTCATTAGACCGTTTGATATTTCTCTATATAAGAGTGAGGAGATGAAATCAATTTTTTTGTTTTAATTTTCTTTCTCTCTCCTCATAATACCATTTGCCTGCATCGATGACCTCTCACAATGAGGCGATCGCTTCTCAAGGCATAAATCCATAGATCAAATCGTGGAGCACAAACATCGTGCGCAAGTATGAGAGCACTTCAACAAAGTTCGCGTCATTGATGAGTTGAAAGCTAAATGTATGTCGGCATTGTGCGAAATTACTCACAACAAAAGGCAACATAACACTGATGTGTCATTTGAAAGCTTGTTTGGACAAAAAAATGTCAGAATCGAGTCAGACACAATTATCTTCGGCTGGGCAAATTTGAACCTATGATCGAGCT
The DNA here is from genome assembly GCA_033032865.1 of Dactylorhiza incarnata. Taxonomy (NCBI): domain Eukaryota; kingdom Viridiplantae; phylum Streptophyta; class Magnoliopsida; order Asparagales; family Orchidaceae; genus Dactylorhiza; species Dactylorhiza incarnata. The sequence goes on along the minus strand of JAWHQI010000028.1, from coordinate 409,128 downwards.
AAACAACGAGAGTCGCCAATGAAGAATGTAATCATACGTGAATTATCCTTCAACCATTACGACAACGATGACGAAACATCATACATACGCAGCGAGCTTCAACCAAAATATCATCAAGTAGAACGACTCTTAGAGCTGATGCATACAAGGCTTATATTAAAATAAAAAAAGATTTAATAAAATATTTTAATAGTTTCGAAGGAAGAATTAGCTTAACGAGCGATATTTGGTCGTCCAGACAACATGTATGACTATCGTACATTTGCATAACTTGTCATTGGATTGATCATATTTCATGTGAGTTATCAAAACGTATAATTTTCTTTGAAAACATTGAACCACCATATACTAGAAATGCAATTTATCAAATTATAATGAAATGTGTTTGAGAATTTAAAATAAAAGATAAAATAATTCGTATTTCTTTTGATAATACGTCAAATAATACTGCGGCAGTTGAATTATTAAAAAGAGATTTAAAACATTTTCTAAATGACGCTTTTTTCATACCCGATGTGTTTGTCACGTATTTAATTTAGTCGTGCAAGATAGTTTAAATTTTATGAAAGAATATGTAAATAAAATTAGAGTGATGAATAGATTTATTTATGATTCTAATAAAATAAAATAAGATTTTAAAAAATTTGTTTATTCGCAAGGTCAAAAATATTTAAAACTCGAATTTGATATGCCCGTCCGTTAGAACTCAACGTATACAATGTTAAAAAAAGTCGTGCGACAAAAAACATTGCTTATGAAATTTTATTCGAGTATTATAATACATGACTTAATTGATGAAAATTGGAAAATTATTGAATCGTATTTAAATTTACTGAAATGTTTTTATAGAGCAACAATAGCTTTATTTGGTGTTTATTACCATACTAGTTGTGCTGTTATTGAACATTTTGTAATTATTACACAAATTTTTCATATGTACAAACAAAATTCTGCTTGACGTCCTGTAATTGAAGCATTGGAAACAAATTTTTTAAAATATTATCGCGAATTGCCTTCAATATTTACAGTTGCAGCTGCAGTAAATCCAACAATTAATGTAGGAGTTGATAACTTAATTGAATGTATTAACGATTGTTTATTCGTAGATTCAACTGACGATACAATACATATTTATCATTAACGCATTTTAATAATATTTTTACGCAATGTTATAATTATTACGATGAATTATATGGCTCAAGACCTCGCCAAGAAGTTACTCTAGCTCCATCATCCGATAATTATAAAAATACGCTTAATAATATTATATCACGGAAAAAAGCTCGAGCGACAAGTTCATTAAATGAATTAGGATTATATATATTAACAATATTTCGTGATTTTATGAGCACAAATGAAATAGATAATTTTATTATTTTAGAATGGTGGAAATCTATAACTCAAAGTTATCATATTATATCGATTATGACTCGTGATATACTAACAATCCAAGCTAGCACCGTGGCTTTGGAATCTGTTTTTCTTTGAGTGGCAGGATATTGAATGAGCAAATATTCCGTTTAACCGATGAATCACTATAAATTTTCATTTGCTAGGTACAAGGACTATCTCGATGCCATGAAACAAACACAAAATATTTCACAAGTTGAGACGAGCGTCTCAGAGTTTGAAGAAGACATGAGTGCGTTGAATATCGCCGACGAAAAGTAGATTTCATTTGGATATGCTTCAATTTGTAATTTTTTGAATTTCATGTATATTTTTTATTTTATTATTATTTATCATATAATAAGTATTAAGTGATAATATTAGGGTAATATTATCCTATATAATTATAATATTATAGTTATATACTTATATAATATCTTATATTATTATTATATTATATAATTAATAAAATAAATTAAAACATAAAGTTAAAGCGTGCATAATTCTTAAGATGCTAGTTTTATATTAAAAAATTAAAATTATTTATGCTATTTTAGTCTTTTAATAGTTTAATATAAAACTAGCATTTTTGTTATTCTTAAATATAGGCCAAACAACTAATTTTAGATATGCTATTAAATTTTTTAATATAGTTCAGACGTGCATATTTAAAATGTTATTCTTTATAAAATATGTTTATTTAATTTAAAGTGTTATTGTTTTAATAAATATATTTTATAAATTTTTAAAAGATCTGGCATGAACCCGATCAAAGCCTGGTTTTCAGACCTTGATAGGCCTCCATTTTTAGTGGAGGCCCGGGCCCGACCTGGGCCCGACCTGGGCCCGATTAGCTCAGGGTTCGGCCTGGGCCCGACCGCAAAGAAGCCCGGACCTAGGGGGTCTGGGCCCGGCCTGGGCCCGACAGGCTTAATTTGCACGCCTAGGGCTAGGCCCAGCAAAAGGTATTATTATGCATAAGAATGCCCGAGTAATTCTCTTCAAAATTATCAAAATAAATTTATTTGTTTAATGAACGTGGACGTGTATATAATGTTAGGGCGCACCCTAACATATAATATATATCTATAGCTTTTTAAAATATAATATATGACCCATGCCAAGGTCCGCAACACTGCTCTCTGGTTTCCTCCGAGCCAAGCTGAGGCCCTTGCCAAAACCCCGTCGAGAAGCGATCTCGCACTCGTCCTCCTGGAGTTGCTTCACCTCAGTAGTCTTAATCTCGGCTCGAGCCTCCTCCGATATCCAGTGCACTCCTCCATAAAGGCAAGGGACTCCTTGTTCTCTATAACCGTGGCCACTTTAACCTCGTCAATATCCGACTATGAAGAGACAAGTATGGCCACCTTGTCCCTCAAATGTGACGCCTCGATCTCATGTCGAGTCATGATCGCAATGAGCCTCCCCAAGCAGGACAAACGCCTCCTATTTTGACACAATGGTTGTCTTGACCTCCTCCTGCAGCTTCTCAATTTCAGCTCTGACAGAAGCAAGATCGGACTCTGATCGCTCCAAACAAGAAACAGTCATCTCCCTCCTCTTAGCAGAGGTTAAGGAGTTCTTCATGCTGTTAAGCTTTCTCATGGAGGGTCAGGAACTATTCCTTCAAGTCCACGTAGTGATCATTCCATATATGGGGTGATGCTGCATAGCTCCCCAATCTGAATAAAGAAGAGCGCACGATTAGAGTCCAAACGAAGACAATTCAACTACAAAATAATTAAAACATCCCCTTACCTTCAACGCGGTGGCACACAGAGAGGTGGACGTTCTCTTCTTTCCCTTGGCAACTGCAAATGTCGGCGCCTGTCCATCCCGAGGAGACGACACAGCGTCAGGAACCTCAAGTATCTCCTCCACCCTGGAATCAGGAAGCGGTGCTTCCCCCTCCAAATCGCCAAGGCCTTTATCTTCTACTTGAATGTCATGCTCGGAAGGTGTGGAGGACGGACAGGCTCCCCCACGCTTCAAAGTTAACATCAGCTTCCTCTTCTGACCTCGCTCTAGAGGAACGACACAGATGCGCTCGACATCTGTGGAAAGTCCCGCCATAATCAGACTTTTCTCGTCAACAAACGCGTTAATGCGGTAAAGTGCTCGTGTCAGATCTTGCACGTCTTTGAAACCAAGCATGGGTGAAAAGTCATCCTTCCGGCCAAACACATGGAGGCAACGCTCTCCACACCTTAGGAAGCTCCCAAGGGTTCTTAATGAACCCATAAAGCGTACACCCCATGACAGTAGTCGATCTTATCCTCCAATGTGAGTCATCTCTTGTCGCTCCTCACTTTGATTCGGTCCCCCATGCCGAAGTAAACCTCACACCAATTTCAGAAAAGCTGGAGTGATAAGCGAGAGTCGTGCTTTCGAAAAAATTCGATGAGGCACATAACACTCGTCATGCCCACCTGAGAAAATTGCACAACTAGCACACCACATGTAACATCCCTCTAGGAACTAGACCCCTAGGATGGTTTTGTCATAACTAGGTCATGATGATAAAACCCTAGGAAGCACAAAGAGATCATAAGACCTTGACAAATAGGTGAAGACCACATTGGTCTGCAAATAGTGCATTCCAATTATCCAACCTAGGGTTTGACTTTATGACTTCACCTTGACCCTTGACCTCATCATAACATGCCTAATCCATTAAGGGGTCCCTTTGTAACACCCCAATTGTCCAATCGTAGAAAGAAGAGTGATCTAAGTTCAGAGCTAACGCCGGCGGTAGGTGCTAACGCAGGCGGTAGGGGTTGTCTAGACGAACCGCTGAGACGAGCTCTATGCTATCGAGACGCTAGCGCTGGCGATAACGGTTGTCTAGACGAACCGCTGAGACGAGCTCTATACCGTCGAGACGCTACCGCTGGCGCTGGCGCCGGAGGCGGCGCGCGCGCCAGCGCTGGAACTAGCGCAGGTGGTAGCTGAACCGACGGAATGCGGACGGGATCAGTTTTAGTAGAGTAAATCATGGCCAAGGGAGGCCAAGGGCCCTCCCAATTGATGGGGATTCATTTCTCTCATCAATTAGGAGAAGCTTAAGAGGTTTTCCAACTCACATGGGGGATGAATCTAGTGGTTTTTAGGGGTGACTAAAATTTCACCATTAATGGTGTTAATGGTGGAATCCCAAGCCTCGCCTCCCCCCTTCCCCGAATTGGCTCCTTAAAAAGCCTCAGGGGGTGAAGGGAATGAGTTTCCCCCACTTTCCAGAAGAAGTCGAGCCCACTAAATCCATATCGGCATGACACTGAAAGCTCCACGGCCAACAATGGCAGACCGGCGACCGGCACGGCTACAGGCCACCACTCAGGTCCTCCCCCACTCTCTCTCTCTCTCTCAGTGGATAAATCTTAGATCAAATTAGGGGGAAAATCGGGCTCAATTGAGCCCGATCCGGTGAGTAAAATCCAAAAAAAATCCATGGATCGACGAGAGGTTGTCATTCCCTTGAAGTGGAGTAAAACACACTTGGCGTTAGTAAGTATAACATTAATAGTGGTCAGGTCAAGGGTAGACACCAATAAGAATAAGTGCATTAGAAAGGGAGCTTTGGGGTTCAGCATATCATAGCTCCTAGTACCGCTGCGAGCCCCTCACAGGGTAGTCCTCGGGAAGTCCATGGTTAACCCAAAGCTGTAGGAGTAAAATTATTATGCCAGTTTAACTTAATAGTACACTCACCCACATTCCGTTGCTACGGGTGGTTAGTTGGATCGGTCTTACGAGCAGTAGACTCGATGGTTGTAGGTACAGACGGGTTAGTCCGACGAGCCGATGGCTCGGAAGGTTATTGCGATGGGCAGGTTAGCCCGGGGAGCCTATGGCTCGGAGATATATAATAATCATATTTGTATATGCATGAAGGTGGTGGGTATTTAGTATTGTACGACCGTTCGCACCGACGTCAATACTTGATTCGGCAAGTGTGGTTTTCACTTAGCCAAGGAAGTCTGGTGGACCAGCCAGCAAGAGTACGCAGGCGCTCCGCGGTTGTGTCCTTCGCGTTGAGGCGTACGAAAGGTCTAGGTTATGTAGTGCGAATATCAACCTAGAGGTGGGTGAGGCCCAACCCACCACCTCTATTTGCCACTACGGGAGGTATCCTGAGAGTTTTGCTAGCTCCAAAAAGGGGAAACTAAAGGTCTGTGCGCATAAAGTCGAGCGCGTGTGTGCACTTGTATGAACATATCATTAATCTGCATAACACAACATGTCATAACATAATCATTACATTTCAACCTCTACCCATATCGTATAAATTAGTATGAGACTTTTTATACGATAGGTCTTGTTAAACGACCCCTTGTCTATAGATTTGTATGAGCATTCTTATAAATCAAGGTTACCTTTCTTAATTACTTCAAATTACCTTATCTGTGGCCGCTAGCTGTAGCTTATACATTACTCAGTTATTAATTTTTATATGTTATTTACCTTGTTTTACTTACTGTTATATATATACACACACACCTGTGTAGTGGTAGATATTCATGTAGCTAGGTTATGTCATCTGCTGTGTTTCATATCCCTTGTTGTCCTCCGCTTCGTCCTTCCCGCACGGTGCCTAGGAGCCACTAGGGGGTGAGGTGAGAAAACGAGGCTTAGTCTTTTTGACTAACGGTCGGTGGACCATATCATTTTAGGGGATCGAGGAGATGCAGCACCACCAAATGCCGGTGCAGATGGAGGCGGGCCAATATAGCATAGGAGAACCAGTCTCAGAATCATTGAGTGATTATTAGTAGTTTTGCTTCCGCGAAAGATCTTATAGTGATGATATGATGTACTGGGCAGGAGCCCTTTCGATTACTACCTTTTTATTCAGTTATTATCTGTGGACATCTATCTTTATGATTTTATATATTATGTGATGTGGACTTGGACTTCTATTTGTTCACTTGTACTTTTCTTCTTCTGTGATCGTTATTGTCGGCAGGTTCAGCGTTTTGTGGTGGCGACCTTTCTGAGTGTTGGTGTCACTGCAAAGCGGCGGTTCTGGGCATAAGACCCGGTTTGTAGCAAAAAATGGGGTCTTACACCACAGAACTTGAATATCTCTGCCGCCTCCTCACAAGGGGAAACACGGAACCCCGCTTTGAGGCATTCCTCTGAGATTGTAGCATGTCCCGCAGGAGCAATCTAGGCACGCTCATCCAGGATTGAAATCTTCACCACCAGGCTGAGATTGTAGCATGGCACGCCGGTGTTTGGTTCATGTGATATCAAATTTTTGAATCTCAAATTTTTGGTTCATGTGAGGAATCCTTCTCAGTTATTAGATGAGGATTTTTTCGAGTTTTTAGACCTCATGCCGGCGATCTCCCTTTCTGCACACCACACAGTTGTTTTGCCAAACCACTTAAAACAACTTATCCGTTTGAAATAGCACTGCAAACGTTATTCTTCAAAACAGTTTTACAAATTCTGTCATCACTCTGCAAAACAATTGATTATTCCACCACTACAGCTGAGCCAAACAGAGCCTAGGGTCACTTTGGTGCAAATGTGGTTGTCATGAACGTAGTCTGCAAACATCCGACCTCGCGTCTGGATCTAAGTCAGACTTAGGTTCAAAATAAAGTTTTTCTACAGTGACGGTCATAATACTTGTTATGCCAAATATGCATATAATGTCCGAACTTTGCAGACAAGAAAAAACACCATGTTAAAATAGATCCTGACTTTTTCTCTCCATTTTGAAATGTACTTTTTTTTTTATTTGTACCGTATATTAAAAAATTTATTTAATTTATCATTAAATCAAACAAAATTAATCAGAATGAAATTTTTGTAGAAGATTATCAGAAATATTTATTCATAAAAGTTTACACTTTTAATCATCAGAACAGAGTATAAATATGTACTCTCAAACCATCAATAGGATTACTTATAATCTTTAATATTTTAATGCATTTAAGGGTCTCTTCGGCGCAACTTTTTTTTGGTGCTGCTATTAGCACCGCAATTTAAGGGTCTCGTAATTTTTCACGCATTTTTGGAAATACACGTACATGCATTTTTAGGAAAATTATCCAACACGAAAGTTGTAGATTTCGACGAGATCTACAACTTTCGTGTTGAACACTTTCCTAAAAAATGCATGTACAAGACGTACTTTGGAAATACGCCCACGTTTAGCGCCTTTTGAAAATACGCCCAGGTTTAGCTTTAGGTCTTATTAGCAAACCTTACTCCCCACCGAAAGAAACCACGATCCCTCTATTTTCGCAATTTTAGGTTTCGCTCCCCTTCGGAAGCGGCGATCTCGGCCGACCGCTCGACAGACGAAACCCTCCAATCGGTTCTCGGCATTTCCTGCAGGTACGCTTCTTTTTTCTTGTTTTAGTTCCATATCATAGATCTCATTTTCTTGTTTTTTGTTTTAGTTCATGTCATAGTTCCTACAAAACCCGCATGCATGTAGATTTATAAAACCTGCATGCATGTATTAACGAGTACATTGGCATACCGAAAACGGCTTGCAGATTGGATTTTGTAAAATCCGCATACATGTGGATTTCTGTATGTGTTAATTTTATAAATTTTGCAAATTTCAGAAAAAAAAAAGATCTTGTGATTAGTAGTATACTTCCACTTGTGTCTTTTAGAAATCACTATGCTTGCAAATTTCAGAAATCAGTAAGTTGATCACATTTTCGTCTTTGTAGAATTGCATAATGATTGGTGAGGAGGAATGCACAAAATCTACTGGGTTAAGTTTTATTTATTATTTTACTTGCAAATTTCAAAAATCATGTTATAACTTTGTTTTTTTTTTCATGCAGAATGTGGTAGAGAAGTAGAAGATTTTTGAATCAACACGGTGGAAAAGCTGTGGTTATTTTAGAAGTTTTGTAAAATTTTGGTGCAAAAATGTATTAACAGATCAATTTTAATGAGACTTGTTTTGGGTAGAATTACATAGATATATATTTTTTTAATTTTTTTGCATGATTTGCTAATAACAAAAATGTTTGTTGATAGTCGTTGACAAAAAGGAAGATTTGCTTATAGCCAAATGTGATTTGCCTATAACAATGCCCTTATTTTATAATGTTCCAATTTTACCCTTTGTAATAACTCTACATTGAAATGGGTGAGTTGCACTTTTACCCTTTGTAATGAATCTAGAATCATTGTTAGAAGATAAAATTTAAAAATCATAAAATAATTTGATTGATTTTATCATTTTTCATTAAACCCTAATTAAACCTATACACACGAGTAACAGAGACGGGACTTTCCCCCTAGCCCTAACTGCAATCGTGACAAGACTGTGCCCCTATGAGAGCGCATTTTTTAATATTAAATACTTATAAAAATTGAAAATTTTGTAATAGAGAGATAAATTGAAAAGCTGAATGTTAAACAAATTTAGAAATGTTATAACAGAAAGGGATAAAAATGAAAAGTTGAATGTTGCACCAAAGAGTATTTTTTTATTTTAATATAATATAGATGCACACAATTATTATTTCCAATTTTACCCTCCAAGACCCACAATTTCTATTTTTTTGTATTATGCATGAAACTTTTTTTTCAAGATCGACGAACAGACAATGTACCGTCACGCTGGGGCAAGGGGAAACCCCGTGCACGACTGCTTGTGTGTGTAATCATGGTTTTGCCTAACCTAAGTTAGAAGATTACGCAATATAATATTGATCATGTTTAGTAACCAAAGATATTTGTCATCCAAATGATCATATATATGATCAATATGTATGTATATACATACATACATACATACATACATACATAGATACATACATACATACAAAGCTGATGGTAGGTCAATTCCTGGAACTGCTTTGCTTTGTGATTTTTCTACTCATGTTGGTGAAGATCAGCAAAAGTGCACTTAGGGTTCTTCGCAGATACAATTTTGCCCCAATCAGCCAATATCATTCCGAAAGATTGCTTCTTTTGGGCCAAGAGAAGGTGAAGAAAAACAGGAAGAGACAAATAAATTATCTACCAAGTACACCATGCAAGAAAATGTTTCACTTCATAGTTATTATGATAATATAATGTGAAATCATGATATGTTGATAAGACAAAAACTGAGCAGCCATTTACTAGAAATCATGAGGGGACTGGATTTTGAGAAGAGTCGTGGGAAGAACCTGCGGTTGGGGGAGGCGGCGTGTAGATCTTAGCCTGGCGAAGGATCTCGGCCACAACCCAATTCTTGCGTTTACTAAGGGGTCTGGAGGGATCTAATCTAACCTGTCAGAAGACAATAAAGAAATTAAGTAATCATTCCTGTCATAACATAGCAAATGCAAAGTCAATAAAACTTAAATAAAACAAACAAGGAAAAAAAAAGACAAATTTAAGTATTGATTCTATGAGGCTAAATCAAGATGGTTAATAAATTTAGAGCAATGTTACGTGCACACCATTGATATGTGCACACCAGAAAATTTTATTTGCAGCCCAAATTTATATGTACACACCAAATCGAAAATTATGAAACATATAACATATTATTCTTCATGGAAATAGAGATCGCTTTTTTATTTGCTTTGTTACCATATAAAGTTTTGAATTAAATTAAATTAAATACTTACTGCTCATCAATGGGATACTGATGAAACAAATTTATGTTTGACACTTCAAAAGTTCTATAAACACGGCTGCAAACCTTACTGTTCTATAGCGCATACAAATGCTGAAGATAGCAAAGGAGAAACATTGCTTCTGCTATTATATAAAAAGATACAATTGATACTCATTTCATATGGAATTGAATCAAGTTTTTCTTTCCTTTTACACATCCTTCGGTTTTCCAACGGCTAAGACTGGATAAAGGCTTTTAGTTGCTTCCATCTGTTGAGAGTCATAATCCAAGAGGATGACCTCGTATTTCTCTCATAATCTAAAGCTGATTTCTGCAATCTTCTATTCTGTACAAGACAATGTACGATCTCCACATTTGATAGTTGCACACTATCAAGAATTGAAATTATAAGATTGAACACAAAATAGGGATACAGATGTCGAGACAAGCTCGACCCGAACACTTGAGGGCTGGTCCTCCCTAAGAGTTTCTCTCACCTAGGAGAGTCTAACACTCACAAGATCTCAAAGATAAAACATAAAGAGACACTACCACTCCTATATATATGGTGTAGGACATACAAAGTACGATAATGCCCTTGGGCTACATATGCAGAGAGAGAAACGTGTCTAAGAGGTCGTATCTGTATCAACGTTTCCCTCATTGCAAAGGACGAAGTTGGGCTTCACAGATAGGAATCTGAATCGCACGGGTGGGGGAGGAGGGAGGAGGCAGGGTCTTCTTCGCTCTCCGTCCCCAGCGCCATAAATGGAGTGAAAGACTGGTCAACCTACGGCGATGAAAACTAAGCAAACAGAGCACATCAATGTCGGCGAGCCCTGACCCAGCATCTGTTCTCTTCTGAGCACTGGTGCTGTGGATGGTTTTGGGATGAAGTATAGAAGTCACAAATGGGTGGTGGCGGGGCGAAGTTAGATAGAGATGGAGAAGAGGTTTTTTCTCCTCTGTGCTGGAAATGGGTCGAGTGCACATAAAATTCAGTTTTATTATGTGTTTGGACATTTTTTTTAAGTGTGCACAAGCCAAACATGGTCTGCACGTAACATTGCTCTAAATTTAATCAGTTAATGAAGAAAAATGTATATATTCAAACACTAGGAAATGAATGAGAGAGTCGTGGAAGTTGAGGGCGGGAACAATGTATATATTCAAAAACTAGGAAATGAATGAGAGAGTGGTGGAAGTTGAGGGCGGAATGAAGGCTCTGCTTGTTTGGGTGTTTTTACTCTATCTCCGGTGGGGGGAAAATGTCAACCGAGGTGGCCATGTGTTTGGTAAACCTCCATTTTGATCGCAGTAGCAATGGGAAAGGTAAAAATCTCTATTATTAGCTCTCATTCTCATCACTCAATCAAACAAACAAAGCCTAAGAAAAATGTAGGTAAGGTTTCAATAAATGTGGGCTCGAACGTTATTGTCCTAAAACGACATTTAAGTCAAAATACCATCATAGTCATGCAGGCGGCCGTGAATGCCCAGACCTCAGAAAATGGAATTTGGGCCAAAAAATGTCATGAAGGTTCAAAAGGCAGGTAAAGTGCCACCACAATTGTATTTGCTATTATAGTGTCACACTGCCTAGGCTCAAAAGCAATATCTATTCCAAATGAAACCTAAATCTCTTGAATGGTCGACTTTCTTTGAAGGGGAGAGGATCTTAATGGCTTCCTTCCAATTTCAACATATAAATTTTATAGTGCCCTCCACTTAAAAAGATTTTCAGGTTATAAGAGTGAGAACCTAATTTAATTTCATGCCTTCTGTAACGCCCCTGATTTTCGTTAATTATTTTGCGTAGCCGCTGTGACGTAATTTTGGCGTAAGGGCGTCACGTCAGCTCGTCAGGTTTACTTTTGGGCAATAGCTTAGTTAAAGTATGTAATTTAGATTGAGCGTGCAAAATTTCGCGACGTTTCGAGTTAAAGGGAATATTTTGGATAGTTATCAAGATTTTAGCTTCGGGAAGCTTTATCCCGAGTTTGACTCGTCGGAATTGAATTCTGACTTCGCCGTTGGATTCGTAGCGTCATTTTTCTGTTAGGGTGCGAGTTTTGTGTAAATCCGAGGTGATCTAGTCGCCCTCGCAGTTTAAGTAAAATGGAGTATTATTTAATTAATTAAATATGGAAATTAGGGTTTATATAAATACCTAAAATCCCTAGCCCTATTCATCTTCTTCCCCCTTTCGGCCGACCAAGAGTTCTATCGGGCGAGAGAGTGAGAATGGCGTGTCGTGGAGCTTCCAGCCGGCGATTCGAAGGCTGTAGTAGTCGGAACCGTGTTTGGAGAGTGGATTCGGAAAGCTCTCGGCGAGATCTTCGTTCTAGTGGTGAGCTTTTCCCGTTTCTTGGATTTTTTTGGAGTTTGAGGTAGTGGCCTAACTCCTCCTTTTGATCTGAAAAGTTTCAGGATTTCGTGCTCGAGTGTTTCCATAGCTGTAGGAGCAAGGAAATTCGAGTTTTTGGCAAGGTTAAGGCAAGTGGCTATTTTCCTCCTTCCTTCTTGTTTGTTGAAGCACTCTTCTTTTCCTTGGTTATGAGTTATTGCTGTGTTTTTAGCTTGTACCTTGAGCGCATGTTTGATAGTTAATATCCATAAACCCCCTTGATCTTCCCCCAAAAAATATATGGAGTTTTCCCTGGACAACCTACGGTTGCCCTGAATTCTTTTTCCTGCTGCCTTGAATTTCTCGAGAAATCAATGTTCCTGTCTTGGATTTCTCGAGAAATCAAGTTTTCCTACTTTGGGATTTCTCGAGAAATTGCATCTCCTGTCTTGGATTTCTCGAGAAATCAAGGTTTCCTACCTTGGGATTTCTCGAGAAATTGCATCTCCTGCCCTTGGGATTTCTCGAGAACTGCAATTCCTGCCTTTGGGATTTCTCGAGAATTCTATTCTCTGCCTTGGATCTCTCAAGAACTCTTTGACCTTAGCCCTCGACTTCTCGAGAAACGTTTGATCTTAGCTTTTGATCTCTCGAGAACCTTTTGTTCTTAGTCATTGATTTCTCGAGAACTATAGGTTCTTAGCTTTTGATTCCTCGAGAAATGCCTCTTTGTTTCTTAGTGTTTGAGCTATGCCTCCAATTTCTCCTCCTTTTCGAAATCTTGTGTCTTCTAAAGTGTGCAGGTAGTTGCAGATATCTGTACTGTGCCCTTGATCATGAACACCTTCTGCCTAAGTTCTTACATCTGTAGTGATTACCCAGTCTCTGAGTCTTCTCTTATGAATCGTCTTATGCAGTGTTTACCTCGTCTTTGACCCTAACTTCTAGGGTATCCTGGTGATTATTTCTCGGGCTGCGTTCTGTGCCTTAATAAAAGTTAATTAATATGAATTGTTGCCTTTAGGCTTGCACGGCGTCCATTTCAAAGTACATGAACAACAGGTTTGGCCTGTGGGCCTGTGAGCCGTGTTTGGGGGCAGTAAGGACTTTGTTAAGCCTTGCACGGTGGCCATTGTAGGGGTGGTCAGCAGGCTCGTCCTGAGGCCCCGTGGGCCGTGTTTAGGTGGTAGGGGATAGAGAAACCCCCACCCGTTTTAGGCTTTGGGTGGCAGAGGATAAAGGACCGCCACCCGCTTAACTTGAGCTGATCAGTCTCTTTAAATAGCTTTTACAAGATAATTGAACCATGCTTGTTCCTCTTTATGATATTTGGTGCACTCGGTGCTTTGCTTAGTTCCTTGCTTTGGAGTTCTCTTTTTTTCTGTAAGTTTGGCTTGGGTTGGTACCTCTTATGCCTTATTTACTTTACTTCTTGTTTCTCTGCCACTTGTAAATCCCTTGCTGAGGCGTTCTTTGTTTTATTGAATGCCACAGGTTCTGAGCCATAGCGGCTAGTGGTATAGCCCGGAGTCTTCGGGAGTTTTAGTTGTTGTTTTACCCCGCTGTTGCGAGGTAGTTGTTGTTAGTTTTTTTTTTCTTGTGTTCAGACATGCTAGTTGGAGCCAATGGGTCAGTGTCAGGTTGCTGACGCCCGTTGTGCCTCTTTTTGATACTTTATAGTTTACTTGTCAGCTAATGCCACTGCTTTTAGATCTGAGGTATCTTGCTCTCTGGGAATGATTTATGTCTAGGTGCATCATAGTTATAAAATGATTTTTCTTCCATCCTCATCGCATTCTTTTAAATGAAATCCTTAGTTTTAAAGTCACCTAAAGGTATTTTCTATACTTACACTGCGCCTAGATATGTACATATCATTTACTCTATGTCCTGTCATCACATGCATGTAGGACCTTAAGTGAACAAGATCAAGTATTTTTCCGCTGCAAATTTCATATATTTACTCGGTGGACTAGTTGATCCACGAACTGAGAGACACAGTTCTTACTCCAAACCCTAATAAATGATTTCAAATGACGAATTATCATGTAATCATGTTTGATTTAAATAAGTAATAGGTTCCCGCCTGAGCGTCTGCAGTTGTCTCCTGCATGACGTGACATCATGACGCGTATTTTCTCTTACTCTGATATTCCTAAATTCGGAGAAAATGCGGGTTGTGACAGTTGGTATCAGAGCTAGGTTTGTTCGACAAGTTGGTCGAGCGACTAATTCTGATATAGTATAGTTGTTTGGTTTCATTGCATACACACACCGATGTGTCATCAGTACGTCTTGGCTGAAGCATGAACACTACACTCATAGCATGATAAGAAGTATACGGGGCATATTATGTAGTATGAGATGCATAATATGTGTTTGTATATGGATCCACCATATGTGGCAACATGTGACGGTTATGTAGTATGAGATGCATAACCATCATCACATGGATGCCAATTAGCACGTTTTTCCTTTTCGTTACATGCAATATTATGTAGTATGAGATGCATAATATTTCATGTGTACGCCGCTCATAACATGTATTAAGGTATTTATTAAAATGCATAGCACAACATACATTACATAGCATTGCATAAGCACACGTGCGAAGCTAAAGACTTATATGATGACACACGTACACCCATGATTTCAAAACGAACACAAGAAAATTCATGCATTCATGACCCTTGCACACGAGTCAAGAGGGATGATGTAGTATCATCCCCAAATTTAGCATAGCATCATGAAAATCCCAGAGCAAAGTGGTAGCAATAACAAGTATCTGTACATGTATGTTCTGAACCAAGCAGAGTAGTCTTAGTGTAAGGTTAAGTTTTGATTGTAGGTTTATGCGTTTAAGCAGAAATGGTGCGTAAGCGAGTCGCGACTAGATCGACTCCTCAGTCAGAGGGCGAGTTGTCCGGAGCGCAGAGTGAAGCCTTGATCGAGAGTCTGCGCCAGAGCAATGAGGCTCTGACGAGGCAGGTGGTTGCGATGCAATCGCAAGTTGAGGCGTTGATGTCTGCCGGTGCTAGGTAGCAATCCGTAGTGCAGGCCCCTGTAGTAGGACCGACAATACCTACTCCTCCTACTCCCTTGGTACCCCCAGTAGCGATACCTCCGGAAATGAATTTCATTTCGCATTTTCAAAGGTTGGTCCTCCATCGTATGATGGACGAGCCGACTTCGTGGCCTTAGACGATTGGCTGATAGCCATTGAAGAGATGTTCTCATATTCAGGAATCACCGTGGATTAGAGGGTGATGGTCGCTGCGTACCAGTTAAAGGGTCTCGCAAAGAGTTGGTGGTTGAGGGAGAAGGAAGACCTTTCCGAAGGATGTTCGTGGGAAACCTTCAAAGGAATGTTGTTAAAGAAGTTCCTACCGTCGGTGGAACAAGACCAATTAATGAATGATTTCCTGCATCTGAAGCAGAGGCAGCTCTCGGTGAGTGAGTATGAAATAGAGTTTTGCAAGTTGAGCAGGTTTGCTCCGGCCTTGGTAGCCTTGGAAGAAGGAAGAGTAAAGAGATTTCTGGGTGGTCTCCACAGTGACATCCAGCAGCTGGCCAGTGCGTACAGGTCGGAGAAGTACGCCGAAGTAGTAGAGGAAGCGCTGAAGGTTGAGGCAATTGATAATGCCAAGAATCGAGGATCGGTAATGAAGAAGGGAAAGAGAAAGGCCGGAGAAGAAGGGAATTCTGGTGCACCTGGCTCAGTCTTGAAGAAAGGAGATGGTGAGGTCTGCAGTTTCTGTGGCCGCTCTGGCCATCCGTTTGAAAAGTGTTTCAAGAGGAAAGGAGTTCAAAAGCAGCAGCGAGTGCTGGCAATTCAGGGTGCTCCGAAGGGAGAGGTGCTCTGCCCGTTGTGCAAGCAGAAGGGGCATGATGCGGCCCAGTGTTGGACCAAGGAGAAAGTCTGCTTCCAGTGCGGACAGAAAGGGCACATGAAGTTTCAATGCCCGCGAGTTCAACCCCCGTTGCAGCCAGTTCCGCTTCGAGCCTTGCCGCCGCAGCAGCATCAGGATAAAGGAAGAGGAAAGTTGAACGTATTAACCCAGGAGCAAGCACAGTCTTCAACCCAAGTGATCGCAGGTTAGACCTTAAGGCCAGCTGTTAAGTCTTGATTCCTTTTAGTTTTGCTGTATTAGACTAGTTTCTTTTTCGCGCTTATAGGGAGATTTAAGGTAAAGAATCGTAGGGCGCGTGTTCTTTTCGATTCGGGTGCTACCCATTCGTTCGTGGCAAGGGCTTTCGTCGAGTGTTACCATTTGACCCCTGAGCAGAGCAACGATTCGTTCCTCGTTAAGTTCCCTTCTGGCGATTTGGTATCCTCGAACCAGTGCGTCCGAAGTTGCCCCGTTCTCTTAGGAGATTTCTTGGTTGTTGTTGATCTCAAGGTGTTGGACCTAGAAGACTTCGACGTGATTTTTGGTATGGACTGGTTGTCCAGTTATGATGCGGTCATCTGATGCAGGGAAAAGCGTCTGGACTTCGTGATGGACAACGGTCATCCCATGAGCGTTTTTGGATCTCCGTGCCAGAGTTCCCCGATAATTTCTGCGGTATGTACTCGGAAGCTGTTAAATTCTGGTTGTTTGGCTTACCTGGTTGCTATTTTAGGGACCGTTAGTGGTTCGCCGTGTATCGAGGATGTTCTGATGGTGCGAGAGTTTCCTGATGTCTTCCCTATTAATCTTCCTGGTCTCCCGCTTGTTAGAGACGTTGAGTTCGTTATTGATCTTGAGCCGGGTACTCGTCCTATCGCGAAGGCACCGTACCGTATGGCCTCGCGTGAGTTAGAAGAGTTGCGAACTCAGTTAGATGAGCTGTTGCAATGTGGATTCATTAGGCCAAGTTCTTCGCCCTGGGGTGCTCCAATTTGTTTGTGAAAAAGAAGGATGGTTCTATGAGGTTGTGCATAGATTATAGGGAGTTAAACAAAGTGACCATCAAGAACAGGTATCTGTTGCCGAGGATAGATGATCTGTTTGATCAGTTGCGTGGTAGTTCGGTGTTTTCGAAGATTGACCTTCGATCAGGCTACCATCAGTTGAGGATCCGTGAGTCGGACGTTCCCCGGACTGTCTTTCGTTCCCGTTATGGTCATTTTGAGTTTCTAGTTATGTCTTTTGGTTTGACGAATGCACCCTCTGCGTTTATGGACTTGATGAACCGTGTGTTCAGAGATTTTCTGGATCATTTTATAGTGGTATTCATTGATGATGTGTTGGTATATTCCAGAAGTGCTGAGGAGCATGCTACGCATTTGCGCTTAGTATTGTCTACTCTTAAAGAGCACAAGTTGTATGCGAAGCTGAGTAAGTGAGAGTTCTGGCTTCCTCAGGTGTACTTTCTGGGTCATGTAGTGAACAAGGACAGAATTACTGTAGACCCAGCTAAGATTTCTGCTGTGTTAGATTGGAAGACGCCTTCAACGCCTAAGGAGATAAGGAGTTTCTTAGGGTTGGCAGGGTACTACAAGAGATTTGTTTAAGGATTCTCGGTGCTGTCGGCACCTTTAACTAGGCTTACCCAGAAGAATACCGCTTTTATCTGGAGACATCTGTTATATGGAGTGTCATGCAAGATTTTCACGGATCATAAGAGTCTGAAGTATGTCTTCACCCAGAAGAAGTTGAATTTGCGCCAGCGCAGGTGGTTGGAGTATGTTGCGGATTATGAAGTTGACATCCTTTATCATCCGGGTAAGGCTAATGTGGGGCCGATGCCCTGAGTAAAAAGACCGCGCATGTCTTCAACCTTTCTGTGCAGTCCTTAGTGGAGGAGTTTATGCTGATGGATATCTCAGTCGGTAGTAGTGCCGCGCCTTCGAGTTTAGAAGCTGGAGAGCCTTCTTGGATTACCATTACAAGACTGCGTCAGAAGGAAGATCCTGACTTGCAGCATCTTCGGAGTAGGACTGAGAAAGGGGAACTACCAGACTTTTCAATCGATGATATCAATACTTTGAAGTACCGAGGTAGGTATTGTATTCCCGCGTTGGAAGATATTCGGGCAAAGATCTGTAGTGAGGCGCATGACTCTAGTGTTTCCTATCATCCTGGTTCCACAAAAATGTATAAGGATCTGAAGCAGATTGTATGGTGGTCAGGTATGAAGAATGGTATAGCTAAGTATGTTTCTGAATGTTTAACTTGTCAGCGTGTGAAGACAGATCTTAAGAGGTCTGGAGGTAAGTTGAACCCGTTGGATATTCCAAGCTGGAAGTGGGAGAGTTTTTCAATGGACTTCATTACCGGTTTACCGAGATCCCCCAGAGGTCATGATTCAGTATGGGTCATAGTTGACAGATTGGCAAAGTGTGCTCACTTTGTGCCTTTTTAAGATCGGCTACTCTATGGAGAAAATAACAAAACTTTATTTGAATGAAGTCATCAGATTGCATGGTGTGCCCGTGAGCATTGTGTCGGATCGGGATTCCAGATATATGTCTCGCTTCTGGAGGAGTTTGCAGGGAGCTTTGGGTACTGACCTTAGATACTCTACAGCTTACCACCCTCAGATCAATGGTCAGACGGAGAGAGTGAATCAAATTTTGGAAGATATGATAAAGTGTTATATTCTAGATCATGGAGGAGCATGGGGCAAGCGTCTTGGTTTGATGGAGTTCGCATATAATAACAGTTATCAGGAAAGCCTACAGATGGCCCCTTTTGAGGCTCTGTATGGGAGGCGTTGCCGAACTCCGTTGTGTTGGGCCGAGATTGGTGAGAGTCCGTGGTTAGGCCCAGAAGCTCTGGAAGAGATGAGCGTTGCCGTGACTCATATCCGCGAGAAGCTTCGCGTTGCTCAGGAGCGTGTGTTGCGGAAGAAGACGATCCCGATGGTTAAAGTTCTTTGGAAGAATCAGGGCACCGAGAGCGCAACTTGGGAGCTGGAGACTGGAGTCTGCCATGAGAAAGACCTATCCTAGCCTCTTCTCTTAGAGTCCAGGTAAATTTCGGTCAGTTAATCTTTGAGTTTGTTTCTGTATCTCTCGTGATCGTTGGATTTCAAGTTTCGGGACGAAACTTCTTTTTAGGGGGAGTGACTGTAACGCCCCTGATTTTCGTTAATTATTTTGCGTAGCCGCTGTGACGTAATTTTGGCGTAAGGGCGTTACGTCAGCTCGTCAGGTTTAGTTTTGGGCCTTAGCTTAGTTAAAGTATGTAATTTAGATCGAGCGTGCAAAATTTCACGACGTTTCGAGTTAAAGGGAATATTTTGGGTAGTTATCAAGATTTTAGCTTCGGGAAGCTTTATCCCGAGTTTGGCTCGTCGGAATTGAATTCTGACTTCGTCGTTGGATTCGTAGCGCCGTTTTTCTATTAGGGGGCGAGTTTTGTGGAAATCCGAGGTGATCTAGTCGCCCTCGCAGTTTAAGTAAAATGGAGTATTATTTAATTAATTAAATATGGAAATTAGGGTTTATATAAATACCTAAAATCCCTAGCCCTATTCATCTTCTTCCCCTTTCGGCCGACCAAGAGTTCTATCGGGCGAGAGAACGAGAGAGGCGTGTCGTGGAGCTTCCAGCCGGCGATTCGAAGGCTGTAGTTGTCGGAACCGTGTTTGGAGAGTGGATTCGGAAAGCTCTCGACGAGATCTTCGTCCTAGTGGTGAGCTTTTCCCGTTTCTTGGATTTTTTTGGAGTTTGAGGTAGTGGCCTAACTCCTCCTTTTGATCTGAAAAGTTTCAGAATTTCGTGCTCGAGTGTTTCCATAGCTGTAGGAGCAAGGAAATTCGAGTTTTTGGCAAGGTTAAGGCAAGTGGCTATTTTCCTCCTTCCTTCTTGTTTGTTGAAGCACTCTTCTTTTCCTTGGTTATGAGTTATTGCTGTGTTTTTAGCTTGTACCTTGAGCGCATGTTTGATAGTTAATATCCCTAAACCCCCCCTTGATCTTCCCCCAAAAAATATCTGGAGTTTTCCCTGGACAACCTACGATTGCCCTGAATTCTTTTTCATGTTGCCTTGGATTTCTCGAAAAATCAATGTTCCTATCTTGGATTTCTCGAGAAATCAAGGTTTCCTACTTTGGGATTTCTCGAGAAATTGCATCTCCTGTCTTGGATTTCTCGAGAAATCAAGGTTTCCTACCTTGGGATTTCTCGAGAAATTGCATCTCCTGCCCTTGGGATTTCTCGAGAACTACAATTCCTGCCTTTGAGATTTCTCGAGAATTCTATTCTCTGCCTTTGATCTCTCGAGAACTCTTTGACCTTAGCCCTCGACTTCTCGAGAAACATTTGATCTTAGCTCTTGATCTCTCGAGAACCTTTTATTCTTAGTCATTGATTTCTCGAGAACTATAAGTTCTTAGCTTTTGATTCCTCGAGAAATGCCCCTTTGTTTCTTAGTGTTTGAGTTATGCCTCCAATTTCTCCTCCTCCTCGAAATCTTGTGTCTTCTAAAGGGTGCAGGTAGTTGCAGATATCTGTACTGTGCCCTTGATCATGAGCACCTTCTGCCTAAATTCTTACATCTGTTGTGATTACCCAGTCTCTGAGTCTTCTCTTATGAATCGTCTTATGCAGTGTTTACCTCGTCTTTGACCCTAACTCCTAGGGTATCCTGGTGATTATTTCTCAGGCTGCGTTCCGTGCCTTAATAAAAGTTAATTAATACGAACTGTTGCCTTTAGCCTTGCACGGCGGCCATTTCAAAGGACATGAACAACAGGCTTGGCCTGTGGTCCTGTGGGCCGTGTTTGGGGGCAGTAAGGACTTTGTTAAGCCTTGCACGGTGGCCATTGTAGGGGTGGTCAGCAGGCTCGTCCTGAGGCCCCGTGGGCCGTGTTTGGGTGGTAGGGGATAGAGAAACTCCCACCCATTTTAGGCTTTGGGTGGCAGAGGATAAAGGACCGCCACCCGCTTAACTTGAGTTGATCAGTCTCTTTAAATAGCTTTTACAAGATAATTGAACCATGTTTGTTCCTCTTTATGATATTTTGTGCACTCGGTGCTTTGCTTAGTTCCTTGCTTTGGAGTTCTCTTTTTTTTCTGAAGTTTGGTCTGGGTTGGTACCCCTTGTGCCTTATTTACTTTACTTCTTGTTTCTCTGCCACTTGTAAATCCCTTGCTGAGGCGTTCTTTGTTTTATTGAATGTCTCAGGTTCTGAGTCATAGCGGCTAGTGGTATAGCCCGGAGTCTTCGGGAGTTTTAGTTGCTGTTTTACACCGCTGCTGCGAGGTAGTTGTTGTTAGTTTTTTTTCTTGTGTTCAGACATGCTAGTTGGAGCCAATGGGTCAGTGTCAGGTTGCTGACGCCCGTTGTGCCTCTTTTTGATACTTTATAGTTTACTTGTCAGCTAATGCCACTGCTTTTAGATCTGAGGTATCTTGCTCTCTGGGAATGATTTATGTCTAGGTGCATCATATTTATAAAAGGATTCTTCTTCCATCTTCATCGCATTCTTTTAACAGAAATCCTTAGTCTTAAAGTCACCTAAAGGTATTTTCTATACTTATACTACGTCTAGATATGGACATATCATTTACTCTATGTCCTGTCATCACGTGCATGTAGGACCTTAAGTGAACAAGATCAAGTATTTTTCTGCTGCAAATTTCATATATTTACTCGGTGGACTAGTTGATCCACGAACTGAGAGACACAGTTCTTACTCCAAACCCTAATAAATGATTTCAAATGACGAATTATCATGTAATCATGTTTGATTTAAATAAGTAATAGGTTCCCGCCTGAGCGTCTGCAGTTGTCTCCTGCATGACGTGGCATCATGACGTGTATTTTCTCTTACTCTGATATTCCTAAATTCGGAGAAAATGCGGGTTGTGACACCTTCTCCTTGGTGCTGCAAATCATGGGCTGCTGAGTATGCAGTTTTGAAGTGATTAGAGATAATTAATGAAGTTTGCATAATAAAACTTTATTTGGTGATGCTAATGTATTTTAATCCCGGAAAATCTGGATATTGAGATAATCCCCAGGAAAATCTTAAAAATATATTAAAAAAATGTGCCAAAAATAACTTTGGAATCATAGAATTCTTGATAATCAACCAAGCAGAGCTCGTAATTCAGCGGGAATGTTATGATAGCCCATCATTTAAAAGAAATTATGTATTACAAGTAAGAAAAGGAAGTTGAGAAGATGAGCTCTCACACTAAATCAGTTCACAGAAATAAAGTAATTCCAGTAAAGATGGAGGAAAATGATTAAAATGTAAATCCAATTTAATTCATATTTTCATATTGAGTTTCTAGTACTTTACTGAATTTATCAAAAAAGCATGAGCAAAGAAAAATCCCCCTAAAATCATATTAAAAATAGGAAATTAAATTATAATTATTCCCCAAGTCAAACAAGTAGGTAAAAACTAATTTCGCTTGAACTTTATTACCATTATCATTTACATTTTCTTTTCAATTTCTCTCTTTCAATTCCTTAGAACCAGACAATGCATATAAAAATGAGATGAGCAAAATAGAGTAATGGTAGGCTTGGAACAAACGACAACAAAAATCAAAGATTTTAAAGAAGTAATATATAAGTTCACAAGTGCAATTGATTACCTGGTCGCCGGGTTTGCACTCATTGTGCTCATCGTGCGCCATGAACTTGCTAGTCCGCTTCATGTAGCGATTGTAAAGCTTGTGGCGGAAGAGTCGATCGACCGCAACCACCACAGATTTCTGCATCTTGTTTGAGACCACCATCCCAACCACCGACTTCATCTCCTCTGATTCAGCCCGAGCGAGCAAGAAGGGACTTTATTACGCAGGAGTATGCCAAACTGAGGAGAGACGGCGAAATGTGTTTGGGGAATCGACGAAGTTGAGAGGAAGTGGAAGCTGCAATCTTGAAGGAGAAAGAACAAACAGATGTACAATTAATGTTTGTTTATATATAAATCCCTACAGAAGCAGAGCGATTTGATCATAATTGAGCAAATTTGAGTTGTTGCCAATCATATTTCTATCCGAATATTGACAGGCTTGATATCAGACAGAGCTATTTTTTCTCCGATTGATATTGGACCAAGATCGCGTAGGTTTGATCTCAATCCGACACAGCTGGTACTCAATTTATGTTGGTTAAAATTAAAGTTTTTTAAGAGACCTAAATGATCCAAGAAACATTCAGAGGGACCAAGGGCAACTTGAAACAATCAAAGATGCAAAAAAAAAGAGTTGCATGCATATTTATATCAAGAACTAAAGCAAACAGTAAAGAGAATAAAAAATCATTACAAGTTGAAATTATCAAAGCTCACATGAAATCATGCGAAGGATCAACCTAGAGATTGCTGTGAAAGAGGTCAAGGTTGTCCTAAGCTGAAAGAGTTGTCCTCTTCTTCTACTCAACCTAGAGATTGCTACTAGGTCAGTGTCCTAAGCTGAAAGAGTTGTCCGAGGGTAGATAGAGTTGTCCTCTTCTTCTACTCAACCTAGAGATTGCTAATATAGACTAGTGTTAAATAAATATTTGCCGGAGGGTGATTCGATCAAAATTGGGTTGTTCCTAGTCTGCTGCAAATCAAATTTATATCAAGAACTATGGTTGTTACGATGATTCATCCGCCAACGCACATCAGTTCGCAGGAGTCAAGGGAGCGCATATGGAAATCACCCTAATTAATTTGTGTAATTAATTGGTATTAATTAATTAATTAATCTTAATTAATTTTACGTTATGGTTATGTAAGCCCCTCTCCCTATATAAGGAGGTGGTATGAGAGTGTTTCTTTTATCTTGGGATCATTAGGGTTTTGGGCTCTCATTCTTGAGAGAGGGATCTTTGGAGGACCCAGCCTCCTTGATCTTGGCCGGAGTTCGTTCCGGATTGTATTCGTGTTCGTGTTTAATGCAATCATGTCTCGCTCTATTCGATGTGGTATCAATGGTCCGACCTGCTTCCCTCGTCCGCTCGTTCCAAGCCGTCGGGGATCAAGCCATGGTGAACACCCGCCTCACCGCCATCTCCATCTGTGCCAAGCTCGATCGGCAAACAGAGATGCTCGTCAACATTCTCTCCATGGTGCAGCACCTCCACGATAAGCTCGATCGACTCGAGGAACACGCTCGGATTCCTCCAGCACCGATTCCGGTAGCCGCAGACGACACCCGCACCACCAGCGCAATAGTCTCCCCGATCCCAGCAGTAGTAGCAGAAGCCCGCACCTCCAGCGCCGTTTCCGCACCGCTTCCAACAGCAACCACACCTCCAGCACTACTTCCGGCTGCAGAAGCAGAGGGTCGCACCTCCAACGTCGTTGAGGCACCCTCGTGAGTTGTCGACCGCCCAATCCAGCCCGCGGCGAGTCCGGCAGCCATAGCAACAGCCACACCTCCAACGCCGTTTCCGGCTACAGACGCAGAAGCCCGCGCCCCCCTCCCACACGCACCTCCAGCGCCGACGCACCTCCCTCCTGCGTACGCCGACACCCGTCAAAACCAGTCACGCCCTCTCCTTCCCGCGATCGCAGACCACGCGAGAGCCGCCGCCCCACCCCCTCGCGGCCTACGCTTGGCACGCCTCCAGACCGTCACCCTCCTGTTCCCCTATCGAGCCCCCCGCCTTCCTGTGTCAGCCTTTAAGGCCCTATGATACACCCCACTCAAGTCTCCCCTTCCCCATACCGCCAACTACCCCCCCTCTAACGGACAATATTTCCTTTCTTTTATTTCCCTTTTCCCCATCACGTGGACTCCTCTCCCGTCTTCTATCCGCACCTCACTTCACCCACTTTTTCGAGGACAAAAATAGTCCGTCGTCGTTCCTTTCGACGATACCCGCTGCTGACATTTTGAAGGACCCCGAAATTTTTTTTAGCCTTGACCTTAGGGACAAAGTCAATTTTCAAGCGCGGTCTATTGTTACGATGATGCATCCACCAACGCACACCAGCTCGCAAGAGTCAAGGGAGCGCATATGGAAACCACCCTAATTAATTTGTGTAATTAATTGGTATTAATTAATCTTAATTAATTAATCTTAATTAATTAATCTTGATTAATTAATATTAATTAAATCTTATTTTATGTTATGGTTATGTGAGCCCCCCTCCCTATATAAGGAGGTGGTATGGGAGTGTTTCTTTTATCTTGGGATCCTTAGGGTTTTGAGCTCTCATTCTTGAGAGAGGGATCTTTGGAGGACCCAACCTCCTTGATCTTGGCCGGAGTTCGCTCCGGATTGTATCCGTGTTCATGTTTAATGCAATCATGTCTCGCTCTTTATTCGATGTGGTATCAACGGTAAACAGTAAAGATAATAAAAAATCAGTACAAGTTGAAAATTGGGTTGTTCCTAGTCTACTGCAAATCAAATTTATATTAAGAACTACGGTAAACAGTAAAGATAATAAAAAATCAGTACAAATTGAAAATATAGACTAGTGTTGTAAATACTTGCAGGAGGGTGATTCAATCAAAAATGGGCTGTTCTTAGTTCGATTTCTATCCGAATATAAATACGCTTGAAATCGGATAGAGCTAATATCAAGGTTGCAGATGTCGGATGTCGAGGACACGTCAGTTTTAATATGTCGGGAGATATATCGAAGATATTTCATATAACGAGTTTCAATATTTAAATATATACATATAATCCATTTTTTTAACTTACATACGTTGATTTATTAACAATTTAATATTTATTGATATTCTAAATCTATCAAATTAGTATAAGCATTTTATATTGCATAAGTAATAATGGTATAACACGAGAAAGAAAACCAGAAGAAGCAAGAAACCCAAAAGTCGTAGCAACAATCGAAGATAAGGAATCTCCAATCCAAATTCCAAAGGTCAAATAGAATCAATGTCGACAACGTACGTAGGTGTGGAAGACAGAGGAAGCAGAAAGTGGGTCGAGAGTTAAGTCACCAAACAGTCAAGACAACGAAATAATTTCGTTTTGTTGTCTATTAAACCATATACGCTAAATAAAATTAATTTAAAAAAAATCTATTGACATACCATCGGAATATATCGGCCGATATACCAGCTCATATATCGGTCTATAGCTGATATATCAGTCGATATATTCCAAAAAGATGTTTTGCAAAAAAAATGTCTAAAACTGTTGTCTTGTCTATGGAACTTTTATGCGGGCCTACATGTCGGGCATGTCGGTAGATATCCATAGCACTAGCTAATATTAATCGGATTGAATTTGGATCGAGAACTATTTAAGCTCTCAATCTTAGCAAGCTAAAAATCAATTCAAGCTAGCTTGAAATTCCAGTTTTTAAGAACTCTAAATGACCTGAGAAACATTCAAAGGAATCGAGGGCAACATGAAAAGAATCAAAGATGCAAAAAAAAGAGTTTCATACATCATATTTGTATCAAGAACAAAAAAGTAAACAACAAAAATAAAAGGAAATATGTACGAGTTGAAAATATAGACTAGTGTGTTTATATAAATACATGTAGAAGGTGGGTGATTTTATCAAAATTAAGTAAAATTTTGTTGTTCCTAGTCCGATTTCTATCCTAACATAATTAGGATTGAAATCAGATAGAGCTAATTTCACTCATATTAGATTAGATCTAGATCTACCTAGGTTTGATCTCAATCCGAGCGAACTGAAAAATCAATTCAAGTTGACATAAGGTCCAAGTTTTTAAGGGCCCTAAATGATCCGAGAAGGATTCAGAGGGGCAAAGGGTAACTTAAAAAGAATCATAGATGCAAAAAAGAGTTGCATACAATCGTAGTTGCAAAAAAGAGTTGCATACAATCATAGATGCAAACAACAGTTGCATACATCATATCTAAATCAAGAAATAAAGCAAACAGTAAAAATACTAGGAAAACAGTACAAGTTAAAAATATAGCCTAGTGTTTGTCAATATATAATTATCAGTAAAATGTAGGAGGATGGTTTGGTCATAATGGAGCAAAATTGGTTTGTTAGCAGTGTGATTTCTATCCAAGTTTAGATACGCTTGAAATCAGTTAGAGCTAATTTTATTCGGATTGAAATTAGAACGAGATCAACCTAGGTTTGATCTCAATCAATTTGATCAGACATGAAATTCAAGTTTTTTAAGAGCCACACATGATCTGAGAAACATTCAAATGGACCGAGTGCAACATGAGAAGAATCGAAGATGAGGGTTTTGATCGAAACAACGTCACAACCATGGCTTTACCTTAAATCCCAAGCCACTTCCGGTCGATTAGATACATTTAAAGAAGGACATTGAAACTAGTAAAGTTCTTCAGCTATATCTAATCGATCGAAGCTTGCTTGGGATTTAAGGGTAAAGCTAGGGTTTCGGCATCGTCATTTCGAACGAAACCCCTCTTTGTTATCACCACTTCTCTACTTAGCGCTACTGCCTCTAGGATTTCTAATACATTTCGTTATCTCTTTTCTTCAACACCGAAGCTTCTTTTTTCTCGGAGCAAAGAATCGGTGTAATAATCTTCTTCTTTTAGTCTCAATCGCAAGCTCTTTGTTACGGAACTACACGACGACGAGCCCCCGTTTCGAGTATACACTCGTCGAACGCGAGTGGTGGCGGGCCCAACCGAATCCGCGGGAGAGAATACCGGATCCGCGGAGAATAATTGACAATTAATGGGTCTCCTTATTTGCCAGCAGAATTATTTATTGCTTTATTTGTTTGAGCCTTTTCTAGCAATCTTGTATTTCCTGTTTTAAAGTTATTTCCTATTTAAGTTATTTCCTTTTTTTTGTAACCACTCCTCATCACTATAAGAGGAGGCGCAAAACATGTATTATGCATTCCTGTTTTAGTATTTGATTTCCCCTGATTCTCTTCTCTCTCTCTCTCTCTCTCTCTCTCTCTCTCTCTCTCTCTCTCTCTCTCTCTCTCTCTCTCTCTCTCTTTCTCCCGGTTTCTATTTCCTCTCCCATAACCTGCACCGCCGCACCCCTGGATCCGCATTAAGTGGTCCGACCTGCCCTTTCCGCTCGCCAACGGCCGCCGGAGAACCAGCCGCCGTCCCAACCCACGCCGTCCAGGCCCTCCGGAGTCAGGCGACCGCACCTCGCCGGCTCCAGGCGGCAGCCCGCATATTTCCGTATCCGCTCCGCACAGTTACTCCACGCCTCACCGTCTTCAATTCCGCTCGGAACCACGGCTCCTAACACCCGCTCAACAGTGGAGAGCCAGCAGGAGGACAGGGCCGCCGAAGCCCTACGTCGCGTTGAAGCCCAGGAGGCCCTCGTCGCCTCCACGCACGCCTCCATCCTCGCCCTTCACGCCAAGTTGGACGCACTCCAAACTCCCGCCGCCTCCTCCACCAGCGGAACCGCCGGCTCGGCTCCCGGCGCGTCCATTCTCGGGGCGGCACCTTTTCCGCAAAACGGGGACACCACAACCCCGCCGCCACCGGAGCATCCGACCCTCGCCTTGGACCTCCCCACCTTCGTCGGTGTGGATCTGATGGGGTGGATCGCCAAGGAGGAGCAGTATTTCGACCTCCACCACACACCGGAACGTGACAAAGTCTCTACTGCCGTCGTTGGACTCGATGGCTCCGCCCTACATTGGGCCCGATGGCTTCGCCAAACCAACCCGGCCATTTCATGGTCAGAACTCAAGCAGGAGATGATAGGCCGCTATGACACCCGTTACTCGGGTTCCGCTATCGAACGGTTGTGTGGGGTATGCCAACTCAGGGCGCTGGATGACTATATTGACGAATTCGTGGCCCTCGTCACCCATTTTCCAGGCTTACCTCCAGATCATTACCTTGGTTTCTTCATGCAGGGCCTCCAGCCCCGCGCCCGCTCTCGGCTCCGCACAGATCACCCCCGAACGGTGTCCGAGGCTCTTGATATAGCCTGTCTAGTGGAGGCGGATTTGGCTCCTCGACCTCCGGCTCCCTTGGGCAAGCCTCCGCCGGGGGGCCGACCGAGGCAACCCGCCACACCTGAGCCACAGGTTCCTCGGGCCCCCACAGCCGCTCGGCCAACACGGCCGGCCGCCCCACAGCGGTTCTCCAACCGCGAATTTGATGAGCTCCGACGCAAAGGATTGTGCTTACGCTGCCGCCAACCCTACTCCCCGACCCACGTCTGCGCGGTCAAAGAGTTTCGTGCCATCATCAGCGACAGTGAACCAGAGATCACCCTGGCCGATTTCGAGGACCTCGAACTCGCAGATGAAGACACCGCCGAGGGCGCGACAGACGCAACTTTTCACCAGTTAGAGCTTCCTTGTTTCTCCGTAAGCAGCATCTCCGGGCCGCAAACCATGAAGTTGGCAGGCAAACTTGGCGACCGCCACATCGTTGTTATGGTCGACAGCGGGGCAAGCCATAATTTCCTCTCCACTCACCTGGCACACCAGCTCCGCCTTGCGATGGAACCTGCTCCAGAATTCACGGTCAGCCTGGGCGATGGACGCCGACGCGCAGTCCGGGGTTGCTGCCCTTCCGTGCCATTCTCAGTGGGCCCCTACTCAGTGACAGCGGACTTTTACATTTTCGGATTGGGCGGAATAGACGCCATCCTGGGCGTGGCCTGGCTCTGCACGCTAGGAGACGTGCGAGTCAACTGGCGTACTATGACGATGCGGTTCCTCCAGGACGGACAAGAGTGTTGCTTGATGGGGGACGCTGCCTTACTCCGCTCCCCCGTATCCGCCCGCACGATCCAGAGGACGACGGATGTGGATTTTTCCGCGTGGCTCTGGTCCATCTCGGACATCGCTCCGCCGACCCAGGCTTCCCCTCCGGACCTGCAGGACCTTCTCTCCGAGTTCTCAAACCTCTTCGCGGCACCGACATGCTTGCCACCAGCCCGGCCACACGACCATGCCATTCCTCTTCAGCCAGGCGTGTCGGCAGTTTCGGTCCGACCGTATCGCTAAGGGCACATACAGAAGGACGAGATCGAGAGGCTCGTCCACGACATGCTGATAGGAGGCCTCATTCGCCCCAGTGCGAGCCCTTTTTCCAGCCACGTCCTTTTGGTCAAAAAGAAGGACGGCAGCTGACGTTTCTGTGTGGATTACCGGGAACTCAACAAAGCCACAGTTCCAAACAAGTACCTGATTCCGGTGATTCAGGAGCTTTCGGATGAGCTCCACGACGCCACCATCTATACCAAGCTGGACCTTCGTGCCGGCTACCACCTGATTCGCGTTCGACCGGACGACGTCGCCAAAACGGCTTTCCGGACCCATGATGGCCACTACGAGTTCCTGGTTATGCCTTTTGGCTTGACCAACGCACCGGCGACATTCCAGGCTACCATGAACGACATTTTTCGTCCGGTACTTCGTCAGCACGTACTTGTTTTCTTTGATGACATCTTGGTCTACAGTTCTTCTTGGCAGGACCACCTTCAGCACGTCCGACAGACGTTGGCAACTCTCCGACACCACCATCTCAAGCTCCACCCGACGAAATGCTCCTTAGGGGTTCCAGAAGTGAGTTACGTGAGGCATACCATCTCCGCAGCAGGCGTCGCGATGGATAACGACAAGATCGAGGCGGTCCTCCAGTGGCCAACATCGACATCTCTCCGCGATGTGCGGGGGTTTCTGAAGCTGACCGGTTACTACCGACGTTTCATCGAGGGGTACGACACGATTGCCCGGCCCCTCACCCAGCTCCTAAAAAAGTCGGCCGAGGGCCCATTCGAATGGTCGGCGGCGGCCTCCGCCGCCTTCATTGCTCTCCAGCAGGCCCTGGTTCGCGCCCCGGTGTTAGCTATGTCGGACTTCTCCCAGCCCTTCCTCGTGGAGTGCGACGCGTCGGGCGTCGGTATCGGAGTCGTTCTCATGCAAGTCGGCCGCCCAGTGGCCTATTACAGCCGCGCGTTCTCTGATGCCATCCGCACCCGATCTGCATACGAGAACGAGCTCATGGGCCTCGTCCTGGCAGTACAGCACTGGCGACCGTACCTCCTAGGCCGGCGGTTCGTAGTCCGTACCGACCACCATAGCCTTTGTTACCTCCTGCAGCAAAAGATCGCTACGCCCGCCCAACAAGTGTGGGTGGCCAAGCTTCTAGGCTACGACTTCAGCATCGAGTTTCGACCAGGGAAGGCCAATCGCGCGGCCGACGCTCTCTCGCGACACCCCATACTGGCCGCCATCTCTCGCCCTATCTGGGAGGACGCAGACACCATCCAACGGGAAGTGGAAGCAGACACGACGCTCAACAAGATTCGGACGGCCCTCATTGCAGATACCACCGCCCACCCACCGTTCTCTCTGGTTGACGGCCGCCTCTTCTTCAAAGGCCGCCTCGTCCTCGCTCCGTCCTCCCCGAGCATTCCCCTATTATTGGCCGAGTTCCATGCGTCTCCTTCTGGAGGTCATGCTGGGGCGTACCGGACGTACCGCCGGTTGGCGGCCTCTATCTATCGGCCTCACATGTTCCGACAGGTCAAAGCTTTCGTAGCCGCCTGCCTCATCTGCCAGAAGGCCAAGTACGAAGCAGTCTTTCTGGGGGGTTACTGCAGCCGCTTTCGATCCCTAACCGCGTGTGGGACGACATCGCCATGGACTTCATCACTCGGCTACCCCGCTCTCAGGGATTCGACTGCATCCTGGTCGTGGTCGACCGGCTCTCGAAGTATGCGCATTTCATTCCAATCCGGCATCCATACACGGCGGCCACTGCCGCCGACAGCTTCAATCAAGGGGTCGTACGTCTCCACGGGTTTCCCCGATCGATTGTCAGCGACCGAGATCCGCTCTTTTTGAGCACTTTCTGGACTACACTTTTTCGACTGCATGGTACCCGACTCCGTATGAGCACCACGTACCACCCCCAGACCGAAGGCCAATCAGAGGTGCTCAACCGATGCTTGGAGACATACCTTTGTTGTTTCGTGGGAGAACAGCCGCGGAGCTGGGCCAAGTGGCTCGGGTGGGCAGAATACTCGTACAACACCAGCCACCACCAGGCTGCCGACACCACCCCGTTTGAGGCAGTTTACGGTCGTCCTCCCCCATCCATCGTCCACCACCTTCTAGGGGAATGCCAGGTGGAGAGCCTAGCTTCAGCTCTCCGCGACAGGGACACTATTTTGGACCACTTGAAGCATCACCTACAAAGGGCTCAGCAGAAGATGGCCTCCTTCGCCAACAGGAAAAGGCGAGATCTCTCATTCGAAGTCGGAGACAAGGTCCTCATCAAACTCCACCCGTACCGCCATCTTTCGGTGGCCCGACGACCATGCCCTAAGCTGGCCACGCGATTCTTCGGCCCCTTTGAGATCCTCGCTCGCATCGGTGCGGTCACTTACCGCCTCCGCCTTCCACCCGGGAGCCGCATCCATCCGGTCTTCCATGTTTCGCAGCTCCGGCGCGCGGTGTGCGAACATGCCACCGCGGATCATCTTCCGACCGATCTCGACCTTTCCGGGGAGGCACCCCACTACCCCGACTCGATCCTCGATCGCCGATACCGCACCCCGGGGGACCACACGACAGAGGAGGTCCTTGTGGCTTGGGTCGGACGCCCTGACTCGGAGGCGACGTGGCTCCCCAGGGATGACTTCCGCCGCGAGTTCCCCGACTACTGCCTTGAGGACAAGGCACATTTTCCAGACGGCGGCATTGTTAGACACGACGACGAGCCCCCGTTTCGAGTATACACGCGTCGAACGCGAGTGGTGGCGGGCCCAACCGAATCCGTGGGAGAGAATACCGGATCCGCGGAGAATAATTGACAATTAATGGGTCTCCT
The DNA here is from genome assembly GCA_033032865.1 of Dactylorhiza incarnata. NCBI lineage: Eukaryota > Viridiplantae > Streptophyta > Magnoliopsida > Asparagales > Orchidaceae > Dactylorhiza > Dactylorhiza incarnata. The sequence continues at coordinate 376,146 of JAWHQI010000028.1, read as the reverse complement.
TATTTGCCAGCAGAATTATTTATTGCTTTATTTGTTTGAGCCTTTTCTAGCAATCTTGTATTTCCTGTTTTAAAGTTATTTCCTATTTAAGTTATTTTCCTTTTTTGTAACCGCTCCTCATCACTATAAGAGGAGACGTAAAACATGTATTATGCATCCCGGTTTTAGTAATTGATTTCCCCTGATTCTCTTCTCTCTCTCTCTCTCTCTCTCTCTCTCTCTCTCTCTCTCTCTCTCTCTCTCTCTCTCTCTCTCTCTTTCTCCCGATTTCTATTTCCTCTCCCGTAACCTGCACCGCCGCACCCCTGGATCCGCATTACTCTTCTATTCTCAATATGTTTTTTTGGCTTTACTATTTTCTTTGCTCTTGAGCTACTTTTCTTTTGAATTTGCACATTGTAACAAGTTTTTAATCTTAATTTTCGAGCAAAACAATGATTGAATGAATTGAGAGCGATTTCGTAACAACCCTTTCTCTATCAGTGACTCAGTAACTCCCATTCTCGGAGAAAAAGATGCTCAATCCAATTTCAAGCTGAACTTCAATAACAACCCCATGTGATATTTTCTTTATATTTGACTAACTTAAGCTAACACCCTCATTGTATTCAACTTGTATTGTTTTCCTGTTATCTTTATTGTTTACTTTTGTTCTTGCATATATGCACATATAAATGTGTGATGTATTCAACTCTTGTTTGCATCTTTATTCTTTTTATGTTGCCCTCGGTCCCTCTGAACGTTTGTTCGATCATTAGGGCTCTTAAAAACTTAAATTTATTGTCATCTCGAATTAATTGAGACCAAACCTAGGTAGATCTTCAAATTTCAATCCGAGTAAAATTAGATAAATTTGATTTCAAGCTTATTTGTATTGGCCTCTGTTCCTTTGAATGTTTCTAAGATCATTTAGGGCTCTTAAGAACCATAAATTTCAAGTCAGTTCGAATTGATTAAGAACAAACCTAGGTAGATCTCTGTCAAATTTCAAGCTAAGTAAAACTAAATAGATATGATTCATGATCATCTATATTCAGATAGAAATAGGACTGGGAACAACCATGTTTTGCTCAAATTTGACCAAATCACACTCCACCTACATGTTTTTCAACTTGCATCAATTTCCTATTACCCTTAGTGTTTACTTTAGTTCTTGCATAGTTGCATATATGAATATATAGCTATGATGTATGAAACTCTTCTTTGCATCTTTGATTCTTTTCATGTTGCCCTCAGTCCCCTCTGTGATGCCGGCGGCGAGGTACGAATAATTAATAAGTTATGTTATGTACGAAATGTACGAAATGTACGAATACTAATTATTGTACACCAAGGGTGCAATGATAAATCGCGTGTCGCAAGTTATTTGGAGGCTTAAATAATGTATATACATTATAGAAAGAAATAAAAAGGGCTGCCAATAGTAAAAAATAGCTAAAACCGGCTATATTGGGTCAAAGAGCCGTGACTCACGCTACTTAAAAGCGTGCGTGTCATCTGGGGGCCAGCCGGTTGTCGCATAAGGAGGTAAAGCAAAAGCCGAAGCCTTATTTCCTTTCCCAGTTTCTGCGAGACCGAGCCCAGGCGCACGGGAGCCGATCGACGCTGCTAGCTCCAGATTCCTCAAATCTTCTCCGATTTCTTCGATTTCTCCTTCGTTAGAGAGGTAATCCCTTCCTCTTCACTCCTCTAAGTTCTTATGTGAACCTTTTGCTTCGTTTGAGTGGGGCAGAAATTTAGGGTTTTAGATTTGTGAAGTTTTTTTAGTTCCTTTGCATCTCAAAAGTTTTTGAAATGGATTATTATGTGTATTTTGACATTAATCCATGATTTCAAGTATTCCTATGTGAAACCCTAATTCTTCTTATGCGATTTCAGAAGTATTAAGTATTCCTAATATTTGAAAAATGCTCCTACTATGTTCTATCCCTCATTTGGGGCAAAATCCCCTTGTCTCACTTTTAGGGCAGCCACCTAATGTTGGGTATTGGACACCAAATCTCTAAATAGGGTTATGTTATGGATTATTATGCATTTCCCTTGCTGAAATAGTGCCAATTAAGTAGGTATGAAATTCGGACAGCAAACCCTAATTTAATTAGCCTTCCAATTACCTTGTAGGGAAGGGGATTAGTGATATATAAAGCTGAGTTACCTTAAGGCAGCCATGTTATGACTAGTGTATACGAGTCATGTGAACTTGAAGGCCAATTAGTAACCATGATCTTTATGCATTTAAGATAACACCATTTTAGTGCATTAGGCCTAGCTAATTATGTACATGTTACTTTTAGGATATGGACACCCAAGGTGGAAGGAAGGGAAGTGATCAGCGCAAGGATAAAGGGAAAGAGAAAGTCGGGGTGAGTTCTTATTTTATGTATTGTGTTTATTTGCTTACTTTTATTTGACTTGTATTCTATTCTTCGGATAGAAACCTCAAAATAAGATATAAGTAAGTCGCAAATAAAACAATTAAAAGGAAATCCCCAAATAAGTTGAAGAATGATAATTCCGCAAAGTAAGATAAGCAAGGTATAAGATCACTTAATCCTCCAAGAAAGAATAAGATTAAAAAAAATATCAACTTAATGGGCTATATTAAGAGTTAACCCAATCCGGGAGATGGGGAGAATGTTCTTCCGATATGATGATTTGTGCGAGTCAAGGGCACGAAGAGCAATATGAACGTGCGAGTTAAGGACACGTGTTAAATATTGCAATATGTACGTGTGAGTCAAGGACACGTAAGAAATTAATTTACGCTTATTATGGCCCATAATTAAAAAGTCAGGTAAGATCATTTAATTATGATATAAGATACACAAGTTAAGGATATGAACGAACGAGCATAAGAGGATTAATTAAGTTCAAGTCTAAAGACAAGAAAGGCTACACAAGAAAGGCTACACAAGAAAGATTCTATTACTTAAAATAAGGTAAGAATTCACATAGTCCTTTGACTAATAAAATAAATAAATAAACTAAACAGGTCAAGGAAGAGGCGGTCCCAGCCACCACTAGTCAGCGTCGACCGTGTACTCCTCGTCAGGAGAAGAGGTACCGACTTTGGGTGGAAGTCTCCACAGTAGTCTTTGAAGCGTTGGATGAGCATAGGGCGAGGTGCCAGGATCCAGACTGTCCGCACGAGGAGTTTCAGTTTTTTTTCAAGTAGTGTTGTGCAGTTGTTATGAGTTGTAGTCTTTTTGCATCAGTTATGTAGATATGTATAGTTTATGGTAAGCCCCTTTTTGTTGTATGTATAGGGCTACCAAGATGCTAGTGGACTTTTGTAATCAAACCAGTTGTGAAATGAAATGAAATCTTTTGTCATGCATATTTCTTTTGTATTCGATTACAGCATACTTTACTCTGAAATGTTTTTACCTTGCAACTCTGATGAAAATTATGTTATGGGTATGCAAATTGTAGCGGTAGCCAATAAGGGGGCCGTTACAATTAATTGGTATCAGAGGAGGTTGAACCTTCAACGTAATTGAGTACTTAAGGAACCGTAAGCTGACAAGTAGACTTCAGTAGAACAATTTAACGTCTCTTTCAAACCATGAATTTAAATTCCTTATTTCAGGAACCTTCCCGAACTTATTTAAGTAGGAGAGAAAGAGAAGAATTAGAAAGAGCACAAGCGAATACAGAGGAAAGTTATAGTTCTGGAAGGTCAAATCCTCCTTTAGTGGAAGTTATGCAAGCGTTGGCAGAGGCCATTAGGATGGGCAATACTGCACCAGCACCAACCCATGAAGCAGTTGATAGGTATCTAAAACAATTCTTAGATATGAGGCCCCCAATCTTTCGAGGTGGCTTATCACCGATGGAGACAGAGGACTGGATCAAGAAAATTGAATTAATTTTTAAAGCTATGCGGTGCCCAAAGGATCGAAAAATTGATTTGGTTACCTTCCTCTTGGAGGGAGAGGCCAATAGGTGGTGGGCTAGTTTATCTCAAGGCCACTTTACTGGACGTGCGAATGCCGATATTCCGTGGAGTGACTTTCTGAAGGAATTTATCGATTGGTTTGTGCCACCATCTGAGAAGCGAATTCTTCAGGAGAGGTTCCTTCGTTTATTTCAGGGAAATCGATCAGTAGTACAGTATGAAATGGAATTCACTCAGCTGGCTTATTATGCGAGTGAGATGGTACCGAATGAACGAGAACGTTGTTTCCGTTTCCAGTTGGGCTTACGGGAAGATGTTCGGGTACACTTGATTTCCCAGAGAATTAAAATTTATAATGAGTTGGTAGAGACGGCAAAATTAATCGAAAGAGATGTGGAAAGCTCGCAGAGAAAGGTTGATGTTCCGCAAAAGAGATTTTCAGAAGAACAGAGTAAGGCTTTCTCGGGAAAAAGTGGAGGCTCCAAATGGAAGAAGCACAAAAGGGGTCCTCCGTTGCCAGCCCCAGCAGCAAGTGGTACTGCTAGCTTTAGTAATCCCACATGTGTGAAATGTGGGAAAGCTTATCCAGGAGAATGTCTGAAGGGATCCGGTGTTTGTTTTAAATGCCATCGTCCTGGACATCTGAAACATGAATGCCCATTATGGAAATCAGAAGCCGGGAAGAATCCAAAAGGAGGACCAGGTCAATCATCTACCTTGCATCATCTTGATACCCCGAGAGATACAGGAAAAGGTATCGAATCAGTTGCATCTGGATCCGTAATAGAGCCACGAGAGGAAAGGCAGGTTCAGCCAAGAGTCTTCAATCTTAACCAACAAGAAGCAAAATCACATGATAATGTGATAACAGGTATGGTTTATGCTCATAATCATCTTTTGAAAGCACTATTCGACACAGGAGCTAGCCACTCCTTTTTAGCTGCATCGGCAGTGAAGCGTTTAAATGTACAACCATATCAAGTGAAGGAAGAATTGAAAGTCATGATGCCTAATAATACTGAAATGTATACTCAACTCCGATGTAAAGTCTGGTTGGTGCTGAGTGATAAAACAATAGAAGCAGATTTTGCAGTCCTACCGTTATCCGAATTTGATATAATTTTGGGGATGGATTGGTTAACAAAATATGATGCCATTGTTAACTGTAAAAAGAAGGAAATCACGCTCAGATTAATCGACCGGACGCATTGTGTTTTTAAAGGGATGAATGAAGTTGCGAAAGTTTTGATCTCCTCAATGAAAGCAATAAAGAAAATACGAAAGGGTTGTGAGGCAATGTTGGTTATGATAAAAGGGAATAATACGACAACTTGTGAACCGAAGACAGTCCCAGTGGTATGTGAATTTCTTGAAGTGTTTCCAGAAGAACTGCCCGGAGTACCTCCTATACGGGAAATTGAATTTACTGTTAATCTGATTGAAGGAGCTGCACCGGTAGCGAAGGCTCCGTATCGTATGGCCCCTAAGGAATTGGCGGAGTTAAAAATTCAACTGCAAGAGCTATTAGATAAAAAATTTATTCAACCAAGTACATCACCATGGGGAGCCCCTGTGCTGTTCGTGAAAAAGAAGGATGGTTCATTACGATTATGTGTGGATTATCGTGAATTGAACAAGCTTACAATTAGAAATAAATATCCACTACCTCGTATTGATGATTTATTCGATCAATTAGTACATGCAAAGGTCTTTTCTAAAATTGACCTCAGATCTGGTTACCACCAATTGAGAATCAAAGAAGAGGATGTTTATAAAACAGCTTTTACTACAAGATACGGGCATTTTGAATTCGTAGTAATGCCCTTTGGTTTGACGAATGCCCCAGCCGTATTTATGGATTTGATGAATCGAGTATTTAATACCTTTTTGGATAAATTTGTTATCGTATTTATCGATGACATACTTATCTACTCAAAGGATAAGCAGGAGCATGCAGAACACTTAGCAATAGTGTTGCAGACTTTGAAACATCATGCTTTGTTTGCAAAGTTTTCAAAATGCAAATTTTGGTTGAACGAAGTCTCTTTCTTGGGACATGTGATTACGGAACATGGATTGTCAGTGGACCCGACAAAGGTAGAGGCAATTCTAAATTGGCCAAAACCAACGAGTGTAACAGAAATTCGAAGTTTTCTTGGATTGGCGGGTTACTACGGGAAGTTTGTCAAAGATTTTTCGAAAATTGCACTACCGCTTACGAAATTAACTCGAAAGAATGTTCCTTTCTGTTGGACTGAAGAGTGTCAGAGTGCGTTTACTGAGTTAAAAGAAAGGCTGACAACAGCACCAGTGTTAGTGATGTCGTATGGTATCGAAGGATTTCAAATCTTTAGTGACGCGTCTCTGAAAGGTCTTGGCTGTGTCTTAATGCAGAATGGGAAAGTAATAGCTTACGCTTCAAGACAATTAAAGGAAGCGGAACGCAATTATCCAACTCATGATTTAGAATTAGCTGCAGTTGTTTTTGCGTTAAAAATTTGGCGACATTGCCTGTATGGAGCTCAATGTGAAATTTTTACAGATCATACAACAACAACAACAACAACAACAGAACCCATATAGTCCCCAATCATTGGGGGTATGGGCGGGGGAAGATTGGAAACAGACCTAACCTTTGGCCCTATGCACAAAGTGGCTTCTCTCAAAGGAGAAAGACCGAACCTTTGACAATAAATGCACAAAGTGGCTGCTCACAGATTACCACTGAAATAGTGGCCCCCTATACTGTCACGTTTGCTGCGGAATCATGCCCTCAAATCAAAGCCAAAGACATCAGAGAGGGCAGACCAAAGAATCCATTTTGATTTATGTGCACATAACCATGCTTCCTTCATTCAGCATCCAGAGCATTGGCCTTGCACAATAAGAGCTTAAAATACAGATCATAAGAGCTTAAAATACATTTTCTCCCAGAAAGAAATAAACTTGCGACAACGAAGATGGTTAGAATTGATAAAAGACTATGATGTGGACATCAAATACCATCCAGATAAAGCTAATGTAGTCGCGGATGCCCTAAGCAGAAAAAGTATCGCATCAATGACAGTACAATTGACTGAACAGAAACCCTTACTTCAGGAACTGCAAAAGTTAGAAATTCTTACGTTTATCACAGCGTCTCAGACTCAAGGCCAACTTTATCAAATGATAGCTGAACATCCAATTAAAGACAGAGTTAGAAAGGTGATGAATCAGGACCCTATATTTGTAAAATTTCTTGAAAAGGTAACAAGTGGTCAATCGACAGCATTTGTGGAGGAAGATGGATTGTTATTTATGAATGGAAGGTTATGTATCCCTAATGTCAATACGCTGCGAGAGGAGATTCTTTATGAAGCACATAATACCATGTATTCAATCCATCCAGGACGAACAAAAATATACCACGATTTGAAGCAAGACTTTTGGTGGCCAGGAATGAAAACTGATGTGATAAAGTATATTGCCAAATGTCACGCTTGTCAGCTTGTAAAGGCAGAACATCAAAAGCCTAGCGGGTACTTACAATCCTTACCTAACCCTGAATGGAAGTGGGACGATATAACTATGGATTTTGTTATGCGTTTACCGAGAAGTAAATCTGGAAATAATGGTATATGGGTGATTGTTGACCGACTAACCAAAGTTGCACATTTTATTCCTATGCAGAAAGGTGGACCAGTTGAAAGGTTAGTCGACCAATATATTAATGTTATTGTAAAATTTCATGGAATTCCTAGATCGATAATCTCAGACAGAGATGGGCGATTTACATCAGATACGTGGAAATTGGTTCAGAAAAGATTAGGAACCAGGTTGTTATATAGTACTGCTTTTCACCCTCAAACCGATGGTCAATCAGAGCGAACCATTCAATTGTTAGAGGACCTCTTAAGGATGGTCGTTTTAGACCTCAAGGGTTCGTGGGAGAAATATTATCTTTGGTGGAATTTTCGTATAATAACAGTTATCAGTCCAGTATACAAATGGCACCGTTCGAAGCTTTGTATGGGCGGAGGTGTCGCACTCCTCTGAGCTGGGCTGAAGATGGTGAAAAGAAATTATTTGAAAAGAAAAAGGTAAAGAAAATGGATGATAAAATAGCAATCGCCCGAGAAAGATTGAAGATAGCCCAAGATCGACAACAAAAGTATTACAACGCCAGACACAGAAGAGTGGAGTTCAATGTGGGAGACATGGTATGTCTTAAGATAAAGCCCTTTAAAGGTACTTCACGAATTCGGAAAATCGGCAAGCTTAGTCCAAGATATGTAGGACCATTTGCAATCACTGAAAGGATTGGAGAAGTAGCATATCGCTTGGCATTATCTGGCTCTCTGCAGAAGCTTCATGACGTATTTCACGTTTCTGCCTTACGTAAATATATAGCTGATCCAGACAAAATTGTTCCTTCTGAACAAATTCAAGTTGAATTTGACCTATCAAGTCCAACCGAGCCCTACAAGATTATAGATTGGCAGAATAAGCAGCTCCGAAATAGAGAAGTTCGATTTGTGAAAGTCTGGTGGAAAGGGCACAATTTACACGAAGCAACATGGGAAAAAGAAGATGTTATGAGAGATCTCTTCCCTCAACTCTTTGATGTAGTTTCAGATTGAAGATTTCCGCGGACGAAAATCCAATAAGGAGGGGAGAATTGTTATGCCGGCGGCGAGGTACGAATAATTAATAAGTTATGTTATGTACGAAATGTACGAATACTAATTATTGTACACCAAGGGTGCAATGATAAATCGCGTGTCGCAACTTATTTGGAGGCTTAAATAATGTATATACATTATAGAAAGGAATAAAAAGGGCTGCCAATAGTAAAAAATAGCTAAAACCGGCTATATTGGGTCAAAGAGCCGTGACTCACGCTACTTGAAAGCGTGCGTGTCATCTGGGGGCCAGCCGGTTGTCGCAAAAGGAGGTAAATCAAAAGCCGAAGCCTTATTTCCTTTCCCAGTTTCTGCGAGACCGAGCCCAGGCACACGGGAGCCGATCGACGCCGCTAGCTCCAGATTCCTCAAATCTTCTCCGATTTCTTCGATTTCTCCTTCGTTAGAGAGGTAATCCCTTCCTCTTCACTCCTCTAAGTTCTTATGTGAACCTTTTGCTTCGTTTGAGTGGGGCAGAAATTTAGGGTTTTAGATTTGTGAAGTTTTTTTAGTTCCTTTGCATCTCAAAAGTTTCTGAAATGGATTATTATGTGTATTTTGACATTAATCCATGATTTCAAGTATTCCTATGTGAAACCCTAATTCTTCTTATGCGATTTCAGAAGTATTAAGTATTCCTAATGTTTGAAAAATGCTCCTACTATGTTCTATCCCTCATTTGGGGCAAAATCCCCTTGTCTCACTTTTAGGGCAGCCACCTAATGTTGGGTATTGGACATCAAATCTCTAAATAGGGTTATGTTATGGATTATTATGCATTTCCCTTGCTGAAATAGTGACAATTAAGTAGGTATGAAGTTCGGACAGCAAACCCTAATTTAATTAGCCTTCCAATTACCTTGTAGGGAAGGGGATTAGTGATATATAAAGCTGAGTTACCTTAAGGCAGCCATGTTATGACTAGTGTATACGAGTCATGTGAACTTGAAGGCCAATTAGTACCCATGATCTTTATGCATTTAAGATAACACCATTTTAGTGCATTAGGCCTAGCTAATTATGTACATGTTACTTTTAGGATATGGACTCCCAAGATGGAAGGAAGGGAAGTGATCAGCGCAAGGATAAAGGGAAAGAGAAAGTCGGGGTGAGTTCTTATTTTATGTATTGTGTTTATTTGCTTACTTTTATTTGACTTGTATTCTATTCTTCGGATAGAAACCTCAAAATAAGATATAAGTAAGTCGCAAATAAAACAATTAAAAGGAAATCCCCAAATAAGTTGAAGAATGATAATTCCGCAAAGTAAGATAAGCAAGGTATAAGATCACTTAATCCTCCAAGAAAGAATAAGATTAAAAAAAAAAATCATATCAACTTAATGGGCTATATTAAGAGTTAACCCAATCCGGGAGATGGGGAGAATGTTCTTCCGATATGATGATTTGTGCGAGTCAAGGGCACGAAGAGCAGTATGAACGTGCGAGTTAAGGGCACGTGTTAAATATTGCAATATGTACGTGTGAGTCAAGGACACGTAAGAAATTAATTTACGCTTATTATGGCCCATAATTAAAAAGTCAGGTAAGATCATTTAATTATGATATAAGATACACAAGTTAAGGATATGAACGAACGAGCATAAGAGGATTAATTAAGTTCAAGTCTAAAGACAAGAAAGGCTACACAAGAAAGATTCTATTACTTAAAATAAGATAAGAATTCACATAGTCCTTTGACTAATAAAATAAATAAATAAACTAAACAGGTCAAGAAAGAGGCGGTCCCAGCCACCACTAGTCAGCGTCGACCGTGTACTCCTCGTCAGGAGAAGAGGTACCGACTTTGGGTGGAAGTCTCCACAATAGTCTTTGAAGCGTTGGATGAGCATAGGGCGAGGTGCCAGGATCCAGACTGTCCGCACGAGGAGTTTCAGTTTTTCTTCAAGTAGTGTTGTGCAGTTGTTATGAGTTGTAGTCTTTTTGCATCAGTTATGTAGATATATATAGTTTATGGTAAGCCCCTTTTTGTTGTATGTATAGGACTACCAAGATGCTAGTGGACTTTTGTAATCAAACCAGTTGTGAAATGAAATGAAATCTTTTGTCATGCATATTTCTTTTGTACTCGATTACAGCATACTTTACTCTGAAATGTTTTTACCTTGCAACTCTGATGAAAATTATGTTATGGGTATGCAAATTGTAGCGGTAGCCAATAAGGGGGCCGTTACACCCTCAGTCCCTCGGAATAATTCTCAGATTATTTGGGGATCTTAAAAAACTTAAATTTCATGATTGAGATCAAACCTAGGTATATCTCGTTCCAATTTCAATCTGAATAAAATTAGCACTATTTGATTTCAAGCTTATCTACATTCAGATAGAAATAAGACCGTAAGCAACCCAATTTTGCTCAATTTGACCGAATCACCACACAATAGTCTATATTTTTAACTTGTAATATTTTTAACTTGTAATGTTGTTCAATTTGTGACTTAGATGATTTAGTAAGAGAAATCTCACAAAGAGAGAAGATTTTTATAGGTGCAGACTTAAATTGACATATAGGGAAGGAAAATATAGATTATACAACCGTTTATGGAAGATTTGGGTATGAAGAAAGAAATGAAGGAAGGACCATTTTAGACTTTGTCATAACACATGAGCTAATTGTGACAAATACGCTCTTCATGAAGAAAGAGAAACATTTAATTACGTTTAAAAACGCAAATAAGTCACAAATTGATTACTTTATGACTCGCAAAAATGGATAAAATGATTTGTAAAGATTGCAAAGTCATACAAGGAGAAGGTTTAACAACACAAGACAGGCTAGTGGTGTTGGACGTGCAAATTAAATATAATAAATTCAAGAGAATGACAAAAGTGTTGCCAAAAATTCGGTGGTGAAGCTTGAAAACGGAAAAACAGGTTGCTTTTAAGACAACAATTATGGAACAACTAATTGATGACTCTTATGTTGATCCTAGTGTCTCATGGGAAGTTATGTCTTCACATTTAAGGATATATGAAAATAACGTACTTTAAGAGTCAAAAGGTCGTGCGCCCCTAAATAAAGAATCTTGGTGGTGGAAAGAGTAAGTGCAAGACAGTGAGGGAAAAAAGGGTCAGCTATAAAACACTTTATGCTTGCAGGAATGATGAAAACTTGACAAGATATAAAGTCGCCAGGAAAGAAGCTAAACATGCAGTAAATAAAGCAAGAAGTCGAGTTTATGAAGAATTTTATAAGCGACTGAATACCAAAGATGGAGAGCGTGACATATAAAATTGCTCGAGCTAAAGAGAGAGACAATGGATTTAAGCCAAGTTAAATGCATAAAAGATGAAACAGATTTGGTTTTGACGGATGATGTGGCTATTAAAGAGCGATAGAAAAGATATTTTTATCAACTCTACAATGAAACAAAAGACAATGAACTGAACTTGAAAGAATTAAGTAAATTGGAGGAGCATAGGAACATAACGTTTTATCATAAAATTCAAGCATCGGAGGTAAATGATGTTTTAAAGAAGATGAAACATGAAAAGGTGGTTGGGTCAGACAATATACCAATCGAAGTATAGAAATGCCTAGGGTAAGAAGAAATTATGTGGCTTACATGTTTCTTCAATAAGATATTGAGTATATGAACATAACGTTTTATCGTAAAATTCAAGCATCGAAGGTAAATGATGTTTTAAAGAAGATGAAAAATGGAAAGGCGGTTGGGTCAGACGATATACTAATCGAAATATGAAAATGCCTAGGGAAAGAAGAAATTTTGTGGCTTACATGTTTCTTCAAAAAGATACTGAAGACAAAAATGATGTCAGACAAATGGAGAGAAAGTATCTTGGTACCTTTGTATATGGACAAAGGAGATATACAAAATTGTGTCAATTACAGAGGAATTAAATTAATGAGTCATACAATAAAACCATGAGAACGAGTAATAGAAAGAAGAGTAAAACGAGAGACAAGTATCGACCTTAAATTAATGAGTCATTCCATGGTCGACCGCCCTGACATAAATTCAAATTGATTCTCCAAGTAAATTTGGTCATTCCATGGTCGACCGCCCTGGAATGACTCATTAATTTAAGAGTCATCAATCCTGCTTAAATTAACGAGTCATTCTGAGTAAAATTAGCTCTATCTAATTTCAATCCTGCTTATATTCAAATAGAAAACGGATTGGGAACAACCAAATTTTGCTCAATTTTGATAAAATTACCCACCTTTTACGGGGGAGGGGTAGACCAAAAAAGACTTAAGAATGAAACTATAAGGAAAAACATGATGTACTAAGGCATTAGTAAGAATATGACTAAACATAGGGAACAATGGCGACAAAGGATCCATATAGCCGACCCCACTACGGTGGGATAAAGGCTTGAGTGTTATTGTTGATAAAATTACCCACCTTTTACAGGTATTTATATACAAACAAACACTAGCGTGTATTTTCGTACTAATTTCCTATTATCAATGTTGTTTACTTTTGTTATTGATATAAATATAATGTATGAAACTCTTTTTGGCATTTTTGATTCTTTTCATGTTGCCCTTGATTCCTCTATATGCTTCTCGGATCATTTAGGGCTCTTAAAAACTTGAATATCAAGCTAGCTCGAATTGATTTCCAGCTTGCTAGGATTGAGCGTGGACCTAGGTAGATCTCGATCGAACTTCAATTTGAGAAAAATTAGCTCTACTTGCTAAGATCGAGAGCAGACCTGCGCAGAATACACATCGCGTAGTTAAAAAATTTCAACACAGCGACGAACAATGGTGGTGTTCAAGTCTTTTGTAAATTTACCACCTTTGGACAAATAGATCCCTAAATTGTGTGGGAATGAAATCACATAAGTCGGGTTGAACATGTCACTTTAGTGGCAATAATTCAATCAACCTAAGAGACTATGAATATACTTTATATTACCCTCAACTTAAATGTCGCGATCTTTGATTAATGACAGAAAGGGCACCGAAGTGTCTAAATATCACGAGCGCTCGAGGACTTTAAAATTAATGCATTTTGCAAGTCCATGACACATTGTTAACTCAAATTAATTAATATGTATAATTTGTGTGCTCGCTTGTGATCAATTGAATTTAAATACACTTCTTAAATTAATGAAATTAATTAAATAGTTCAAATTTGCTTTGTAATTAAATGTCAAAAAAAAAAATAATGTGCATACCAACTAACTGCAAATAACGTGGGTGATGTTAACAATATTAAGTAATTCTTAGATGTTGAGTGTAATCAAACATAGAATCAATTGATACATAACTGATTAAGTGGAACACACAGTAAGATGGGTATGAATGGAAACTAGCACGGTGTAAAATAAAGTGCGGAAAAACAAAATGCATACAAGGCTTTGATTCATTTTCATGCTTCGGAATCGCCACCGTTCTTAGCAAAGCACCTGTATTTTTCCGAATGAAATATGTTGCTTTTGATAACTCAGAGGCATTCAATGGTGTATTTCTCAATCCGATTATTAATTGTGAAACCATCTTAAAAGAGAGTTAGCACAATAATAAGATTGATATATGCATGAATAAGCCTAAGAGAAAAGATAGAAATATTGTTCTCCAAGACAATATCTCGTATTTGAGACAAGTTAGAAGAGTATTCCACTAAACTTGAGAACTTCTTGTGGATTAGATTTTGATGGTTGTTATGAATTGATCTCTCTTCTTCTCATCGAGATCTTATCATTGGTATCAGATCGTGCAATCTGAGCTGCGATCATGCCGATGGCAGAAGCGACGAGATCTAAAGACCAGCAAGCAGAATTTGAAGTGCTAAAGCAAAATCACGATACCATTGCCCGATCCTTGCAAACCTTGACGGATCAACACAGCAGAACGCTGGATGAAGTGCGAGATATGTTCGCAAGTCTTAGATCTGAGAAGTCGGTGGAGCTAGGAGGCATGGCCTCTGCTTTTGATGGACGCGCTTCAGGCCACACTTCAGCTCAAGCTCCTTATCACCCAACGATGAGATTCTCGCGCATAGAATTTCCATGTTTCTATGGAGAAGCGGTCACTGAATGGATCTACCATTGTGATCAGTAATTTGAAATTTATAATACGCCAGATGCTTTGAAGGTAAGAATCGCGTCTGTTCATATGGAGGGGAAAGCACTATTCTGGCATTAGGTGTATATGAAGGCACGCCTTACCCAACAATGGCCGAGCTGGGAAGAATATGGACAAGTTGTGCATAATCGCTTTGGATCGGTGCTGTTCGACGATCTTATGAGCGAATTGAAGAACCTGAAGCAGCGCTCCACAATCCAGAATTATCTGGATGACTTTGATGTTAGCCTACACCGAGTGCTCATTCCAGAGGAATACGCCATTAGTTTGTGCCTTGCCGGTCTTTAAGATGAGATTGAGTTTGCGGTTAGAATGTTCCAAACCAAAACATTGCGGGACGTGTCATTTGGCAAGAATTCAGGAACAAAAATTGCTTATCAATCAAAGGAAGGCTCATCCGGGGACTTATAATAACACACTCAGAGGTGATAAGGTACCCAAACCAGTTAAATCGTTTAATTCGACCGCCAATTTACCCAATCCAGATAGCACTTCTAATCGATCTAAACTGGGAAGGAGATTGACATCCACCGAAATGGATGACAAAAGGAGCAGGGGGCTTGGAGAGAAAGCAATCATATGCTCTAGAGTTGGTCAATGAGCTGGATGAAGAAGAGCAAAGCCAAGTGGAGGTTGATGCTGAACCAGTGGAGGTGGATGACCAAAATGCTGAACAAACGACACCGCAAGTATCGGTTCATGCTTTAACTAGTATTACTCACTTTCACACAATGAGGCACAACCTCCTTTCAAGGGCAACCTATCAGTATTTTGATTGACTCGGGTAGCACTCATAACTTTCTTGATGAGAATGCGGCCAACAGACTGAATTACAAGTTAACTCCAATCCCTACATTCAATGTAGCCATTGCTAACAGCAAGAGCATCTCCAGCGCTTCCATGGTAGCTATTTCCGGTGGAGGATGCAGTGTGTTGTGTTTTGATAGGGGAAAGCAACGAAATATGGAGAAATCTAGAGGAGACTAAGGGAGAAGAGGAAGAAACTGGGGTTAGGGTACCCAGTTTTAATGAGTGGGGGCTGAACCGGATGGTTCAGCCCCGTTGGCTTGCTCTTGCTTCTTCAGTCGCCGAGAATAAGTCTGTCCCGCGAACCGTAATGCATGTGGGGACATAACATTTCCCTCCCCATCAAAAATCAATGTGTCCTCAAGTTGGAAATCCGGAAACCGCTCGCGGAACTCGAGCAAGTCCACCCAAGAATTATGCACCTCCGGCATATACTTCCATTTGACAAGCACTTCTGGCCGATATTCTGTGCCCCGTTTCTTCCATTTTGTTAACACAATGGCTTCCGGAGACGGCCGTAACTCGCCACTGCTGGTGGCCTCTGGAAGAGTAGAGCTAGCCTGTACCGTAGTACCCACCTTTCGTTTCAGCACCGAGACATGGAAGGTCGGGTGAATGCGAGAGCCTTCTGGTAGATCCAAAGTGTAGGCGACTGGACCCACGCGTCAGATAATGCGGAAAGGTCTGTAGTACCGTGGTGCTAACTTTTGATTGGACCGGCGAGAGACTGACAGCTGTCGATACGGTTGGAGTTTGAGGAAAACCTCGTCGCCCACCGCAAATTCCCGCTCAGTGCAGTGTTTGTCCGCCTGGACCTTCATGCGCTCCTGGGCCGTCTGTAAGTTCTCCCGAAGGAGGGTGAGGGTGCGATCCCGGTCCTGTAGGGTCCGATCCACTGCCGGAAGGGCGGTGCTGGCCGGCTCATAAGAACGCAGCGTGGGAGGGGGTCTGCCATAGACCACCTCAAACGGTGTAAGTTTGTTGGCTGTGTGGAAGGAGGTGTTGTAGCAGTACTCCGCCCAATGCAACCAACGTGTCCAAGTGCGCGGCTCATCCATCACGAAGCACCGTAAGTAAGTCTCCACCCCCCCTGTTGAGGACCTCCGTCTGCCCGTCAGTCTAGGGGTAATTTGCTGTGCTCATGCGCAGCGTGGTACCCTGTAGCCGAAAGAGCTCCTGCCAGAAATTGCTTACAAAAACCGGGTCTCTGTATGATATGATGGAGCGGGGAACCCCGTGGAGGCGCACTATCTTGCGGGCAAACAAGTCAGCAACGCTCTCTCCCGAGTATGGATGGCTCAAGGCTAGGAAATGCCCGTACTTGGAGAGCTTGTCGACGACAACTAGGATGATTGTCTTGCCCTGAGATTTAGGCAACCCATCGATGAAGTCTATGGAAACGGTGTCCCAAATCTGGTGGGGTATCTCCAACGGCGTCAGTAATCCTGCGGGTGATGTAGTCTCATACTTCTACCTCTGGCATATCTCGCATTCCCGCACAAACTGTTGGACATCCTTCTGCATGCCCCTCCAAAACACATTGGCCCGAATGCGCTGCAGCGTACGAACAATACCGGCGTGGCCGCCGGTTGGAGACACGTGGAACTCCTGCATCATGGTCGTGCGCCAGGCCGACGTGGCCGGAATGACCACCCGGCCCTGATAATAAAGCCTCCCGTCCAACAACTGGTAGCCGGCCTCCGTAGTGTCACCCTGCTGTAGTGCCTCGACAATGGGGCGGAGCTCAGGGTCCTGGTACACCTCAGCCTGAATCTCGTCCAACGAGTCAATCACCGGACCCGATACGTGAGCTAGGGCGCTCTCTGGAATGCGTGAAAGGGCGTCGGCCACGACATTTTCTTTCCCTTGCTTGTACACGATCTCGTAATCATAACCCAACAATTTGGTTAACCACTTCTGCTGCAGCGGGGATGCCAACCGCTGCTCGAGGAAATGCTTCAAACTCTGGTGGTCTGTACAGATCAGAAAGCGCCGCCACATGGCAACTGCATGGAGTATGGCCAGCATCTCCTTTTCGTATGTCGAAAGCCCAAGAGTCCTGGGGGCCAGGGCCTTGCTGAAGTAGGCCAAGGGCCGGCCCTCCTGTGTCAGAACGGCCCCGATCCCGACGCCTGAAGCATCAGTCTCCACTACGAACTCTTTGGAGAAATCCGGTAATGTCAACACCGGAGTGGTGGTCATGGCCTCTTTCAAGGCCTGGAATGCAGCTTCTGCGTCGGCGTGCCACTGGAAAGCATCTTTCTGCAACAGCTGAGTGAGAGGTCGAGAGATTTTACCGTAATCTTTCACGAAATGACGGTAGTATCCTGCAGCCCGAGGAAGTCCCGCAAGGTCCGAATCGTCGTGGGTTGCAACCACGTCACCATGCAAGCGATCTTCTTAGGGTCGGCTCGGACCCCCTTGGCCGACACCAGGTGCCCCAAGTACTCGATCTCCGCCTGCCCGAAAGAGCATTTGGAACGCTTGGCATACAACTGGTGTTCCCTCAGTATGGTAAGCACATCTCGTACATGCCCCAGATGGTCACCCCAATTCCTGCTATAGATCAGTATATCATCAAAGAAAACTAAAACATACCGGCGCAAAAGAGGGCGGAATATCTCGTTCATCACTGCGTGGAAGGTGGAAGGAGCATTCGCCAGCCCAAATGGCATTACCAAGAACTCGTAATGCTCGTCATGAATCCGAAAAGCCGTCTTATGTACGTCCTCTGCCTTCATTCTGATCTGATGGTAACCGGACCGTAGGTCCAGTTTGGTGAACAAGCTCGCCCCATGTAGCTCGTCTAGCAGCTCCTCGATCATCGGAATGAGAAACTTGTCCTTGATTGTGGAGCTATTAAGCCCCCTGTAATCCACACAGAACCTCCACGAGCCATCCTTCTTTTTGACCAATATAATCGGTGAAGAGAACGCACTGGTGCTGGGCCGTATGAGACCGGTGGCCAGCATCTCGCGGACGCTGCGTTCTATTTCTGCCTTCTGAATGTGTGGGTAACAGTAGGGTCGGATGTTGGTAGGGTCCGCCCCCGACTTCAACTGGATCTGGTGATCACGAAACCTCGAGGGGGGAAGCGTGTGTGACTCCCGGAAAACATCCTCGAACTGCGCCAGCAGGGCCTGTATCTCCTCCGGTTCCCCGCCGGTGTCAAGCCCCATGGCCGTGACCTCGACCACCATGGCCAACGCGCCCCCCTGCTCCTCCAGCCTCTGCAAGCTCCTGAGAGCGATCTCCTTAAGCGGAGGAGTTTGTATGCCATGTAAGCAATGATCCTTGCCGTGCTGGTTAAACTCCATCGTCAGCCGATCCCAGTCCGTAGTCACACGTCTCAACTGTCGGAGCCACTGTACCCCCAAGACCATGTCCGACCCTCTGATCGGTAAGAGGTATACGTCTGTGTGACATATGTATCCTTGCATCCGCAACTCTGCCCCTTTCAGGACCCCTTCACATCGCAATTTACTTCCGTCAGCCACCATGACCTGAAAGGCCGCCTCTCGGTCCACTGTGAATCCCGTCTTCAGTGTCACCGCTGGGTTGATGAAGTCGTGGGTGCTCCCACTGTCGATCAGAATAGTTACCTTCTCCTGCCCAATCCTCCCGGTGATCCGTAAGGTCAATGGTGTTGTACACCCTTCCATCGCCTGTAGGGAAACCCCAAACTCGGCCAAATCCAACTCGTCCTCCACCCCTCCCCCTGGAAGGTCCGCCTCCTCATCCTCATCTCGCAGCATGAAAACTTATATCTTCTGGCACTGATGCCCTGGGGTGAATTTCTCATCACATTTGAAACACAGCCCTTTGTCCTTCCTGGCCTGGAGTTCCGGCCAGGTTAGTCTCGTCACGGTGGGTCGGCCGCCGGCCAGAGGCTCCCTCTTGGGTAACTCTGTGGTCGTAGGTGTGCGCACCGTGGTGCGGGACTTCTGCCGATTGAACCTTTCCTCCTGTATCCTGGCCAGGCTGATGGCATGGCTCAGACTTCGTGGCATGTACGCGTGGACCTCGTCCCTCAGTTGGTCCTTCAGCCCAGATACGAAACAGCTGAGCATTGTCTTCTCCTCCCAATTGACCCTGTTGGCCAATCGTTCAAACTCTGTCCTGTATTCCGTGACTGTCCCTTTCTGCCGCAGCTTCTGCAACATTGCCTCTACATCCTCGTACTCCAGTGGTCCAAAGCGAGCCGAGAAGGCCTCCACAAATTCCTCCCAGGGTGCATAGGTGCGCCTCTTAAGAAACCACTTCGTCCACTGGTAAGCGCCGTCCTCCAGGTGGAACGATGCTAATAGCACCCATTGCCCCTCCGGGATCTCCTGGTATTTGAAGAAAAGTTCCGCCTTCTGTACCCACTCCAGTGCATCCCCTCCCCTGAACTTCGGAAAGTTCATGCGGGGCAGTTTGGGCTGCAGATAAGGTCGTTGATCTACTGGACCCCGTTGTTCCCCCGGAATAGGGGATGGTCCCTGAGCCACGGCTGGTCCAGGCCGGCCATGTTCCAAACCGACACCTCCAAGTTGTCCCCCGCCACCTTGATTGATCATAGGGGGCCTTGCTTGCCATGGTGGTCTGTGTCCGTATCCCGTAGGAGGGCCAAAAGCGCGAGGAGGTAGAAGAACTCCTGCCATGCCTCCTAACGGAACGACATTCGCTCTGGTGGGTCGGAACCCGCTCATTTCCTGCGTTGACAGCCGCCAATTGCCGTCGGAAGGCTGTCCGCCCCCGTTCCAGGCCTGCGACCAGGATCCCGGCCCGATCGGCCCCCCCCAGGAGGCTCGGTCGGTCTCCACGAGCCCGCACGGCTCCAGTCGTCGTCCCCCCTACTCCTGTATCCTCCTGTAGGCGCTCCGTAGATGACCGGACCAGCGTTGGAAGGCTGCCCGAGAGTACCCGGCGGTCTGGCAAGCGGCAGCTCAGGAAATCCGGAGCCCGTTCCGCCCGATCCAGGGCTCAGGTAGGTACCGCCGGCTGCTGGCTGCGAAGAGTCGCCCATTCCGCTGCCGAGGGTGTGCGTCGGTGGTTGATTTGACGCCTCGGCGTCGGATCCGTCTCCCGCCACGGATTTTCCTTTCATATTTTGCACCAAGAGGGCTTTGAGTTCCTCCATACGTGCATCCAAGCGTTCTTCCATATTTTTGTGGGAAACCTTCACCTGTTCTTCGATAGCCCCGCTTTGGCGCCTTTTAATGAGTGGTTCAGCCCCGCTTTGGCGCCTTTTAATGAGTGGGGGCTGAACCGGATGGTTCAGCCCCGTTGGCTTGCACTTGCTTCTTCAGTCGCCAAGAATAAGTCTGTCCCGCGAACCGTAATGCATGTGGGGACATAACATGTTTGTGTCCGATTTATTAATCCTACTATTGGGCGGATGTGAAGTGGTGTTGGGAATACAATGGCTGGTTACATTAGGGGTGGTTCAATAGGACTTCAACAATTTGAAGATGCAGTTCCACAGTCAGGGAAAGAAAATCTCTCTTAGAGAATCTAAGAACATTGTCGGGACCTGGATGAAACAGAAGCACATGCAGAAATCGTTGTTAAAGAATGGGCAAATCAATATAATGGCAATGTGTAATATTCAGGGAGGAGACCATCAGGAAGACAATGAAGTTGAGTTAGCTCATGTGGGAAATTGCAATTTGATGGAAAATTGTTTATCCGACCAGGAACAAACACAACTGCAGGAGGTGTAAGAAGAATATAGAGATTTGTTTGTTGAACTAAAGGGGTTGCTGCCGATTAGAGAGCATGAACACCCCATCAATCTCAAGGAGGAGAATGCTAGCATCAACTTGAGACCTTATTGATACCCCCTCAAGAAGAATGAAATCGAGAGATTGATAAAGGAAATGTTGAGCATGGGTGTCATCAGGCTCAGCTCCAGTCATTGCGCCTCCCTGGTGGTTTTAGTGAAGAAGAATGATGGTACTTGGCATCTCTGCATTGATTACAGGCAGCTCAACTGTTATACCATCAAAGACAAATTCTCTATTCCGGTAACAGAAAACTCATCGATGAACTCTGTGGAGTTTTTTTTCTTCTCAAAACTGGACCTTCGGGCGGGATATCACCAGGTTAGAATGGCGGAAGAAGATGTCCATAAGACGGACTTCAGGAATCAGGACTCATCAAGGACATTAAGAGTTTGTAGTAATTCCCTTCGGCTTAACAAACACAACATCATCGTTCCAAAGTTTGATGAACAGGTTGTTTCAGGATCAACTCAGGCGATTCATCCTAGTGTTCTTCGATGACATACTGATTTTCAATAAATCCTGGGCAGAACACCTCGAACACTTGCAATTCACCTTTAACATCCTGAGAGTTCATCAGTTCTTCCTTAAGCAGAATAAGTGTAATTTTGGACTTCGGAAAATCCAATACCTAGGACATGTTATCTCTCGGTTTGGAGTGGCGATAGACCCGCAGAAAATTAAGGATATGATGGATTGGCCTAAGACCAACTCCTTGCAACAACTGAGAGGGGTTTTAGGATTAACAGGGTACTATCGAAGGTTTATACAAGGGTATGGAGTGTTGGCCGCCAGACCCCTCACTGAACTCATTAGGCAAAGAAGCTTTCAGTGGTCACATGAAGCTGATTCAACATTTCAAACATTGAAGGAGGCAGACTCTCAGCTAGGGGTGAAACTGGTGCGGTTTGAGCCCAAACCGCAACCGCACCAAAGGGGGTTGGTTTTGGACCGAACAAAACCGTACCGCACCAAAACTGTGCGGTGCAGTTTGACATTGGTACGGTTTGGAGTCGGTTTTTGCGGTGGGGTTTTGGTTTTTATACAGGAAAAGAGGATACCCCTTTTTTGGACTTCTATTAGATTATTTGCATTTTTTCCAATGCAGGGTTTCTCTAGTTTGGCTAAGAAACAGTATATTTCCAATATTGTTGACATGGAAGAAGACATTTTGCCTTTACCGAAATCACAAACCTGTGTCTACCAGTTGGAGTTCCCCCCGTGCCGTTCCATATTCACCATGCATCAGATGCTGCAATCGATCACTAAAGATCCTATTATCTAATATAATTTAGTTTCCTCCAGAGAAGTAAAGACTATGATGGTCATTTTGTTATGCTTACACTTCTCCTGCTCTACTTTTATGCTTGCCTTAAAGGTTCAAATATACGTTAAATTGCAACGTAACTTTGATATTATCTAATTGTCATAACAAATAACAAAGTTTGTACAGCAAAATGGCTTAAAGCCTTTACTGAACTTTCAGAGACTAGTGATAATCAAATTAGGAAATACGGGAAATAGCAGATCAACTATCCGTCGTCCGTGCAGGCAAACGGGAGATGCTCACCACTCAGGAAAATAGGCGTTCGTCGGCCTCGCCGCTCAGGAAGTGAAGAGGCGCTCGCGTCGGCCAACGGGCTAGGGCTACGACAAACCGCAAAATGGGAACTGCCGAACTGGGAATGGGAAGGCCGCTGGCGTGCAACGTGAGAAAAATGCCAGAGGTTTTAAATGTCGGCCGACATGTCCTGTTTGATAAGAAAACGACTTGCATAATCAAAATATATAGGTTATGGCGTTTTCGAAAATGTCGGCCGACTTTTTGTATAAAACCCGACATTTCGGCCGACACGCAATAATCATTATAGCCCGACATTTTGAAATGTCGCCTAAATTGAATTAAATTAAAGTGAATCGCTGTTTAGCGCTGTCCATCGCTGTTTAGGGTTTTTCTATACTTCTTCTAAGTTCTGATGAAATGTTATTTCAGAAGTTATAGTTGTGTGAAAATAACATTTTGAGCTGGTGTTATATCCTTTTAGATTTCGTTTCTTATTTCTACTTTGCAGCTCAATGTTTAGCCATAAAGAAGGCTCCTTTTCAGGTTTCCATAATAAAGTTTTACTTAACTAGAGTAAAATGCTCAGTATAGATGAGGATTATGGTGATAAATTTGGGTGGTCGATAGAAATATAAATATTTTTTAGAAATCCGACATATTGAAATGTCCCCGACATGTCTCCGACATCCGACATCCGACATCTAAAAACCCAATCCGACATGTCTCCGACATCCGACATTTAAAACCTCCGGAATACGGGTTCGATTTCAAGGTTCACACATAAATAGTCAAATAAAAATAAAATTAACCTCTATTGGAAGTCTCAAGTGTTAAGTATTTAACGTTTTATTACTTAAAACATTAACAATACGTCTATACAGAAATCTTAAAATTATACTATACAAAAAGAGAAATCTCAATATACTTTAAGATATAGAAATAAATTTAAAATTATATTATACTTATAATCATTGCGGTGGGGTGCGGTTTATTCAGTTTTGTCAAGACAAAAACCGAACCGCACCGCAAACCGTGTGGTTTTCCAATAACCAAAATCGCACAACAACCAAACCGTTCGGTGTGGTTTGAAATTGGTGCGGTGCGGTGTTGCGGTTTTTTGCGGTTTCGGTTTTTAATTTTCAGGCCTACTCTCAACCGTCTGTCCTACGCTTATCAAATTTTGAAAACATGTTTGTAGTGGAAATTGATGCATCTGAAGCCGGGGTGGGGGCGGTGTTAATGCAGGAGGGACATTGTTATGGATGTCACGGGCCCACACTGGGTGATTACGTACAAACGCCGCAACTCGGCGCACACCGCTTAGGATTTATCCTCGATGTCCGCTTGTATCTTTTATTTCAGCCTTTTGTATTTTTATGTTGTGTGAACTTTGGGTTCGGTTGGAACTCCAGCCCATATGGGTGGGAGCATGCTTGCATGGGGAATTATGAAATCAATTAACAACTTTCTCTCTCTACTTCACGGACCGAACCCTAATACGCGCCTTCCGCTCACGGCTCACGCTACGCTCCTAGACGCAGCCGCTGCCTCCTTCCGCTCGATCCTGCCATCGACGCCTCCGATCGGCATCCTCCTCTCCGCCTCCTCCGTCGCTCCTCCGGCGAGATAGGTTCGAGGGGATATCGCAAGAGCCATGCCGATCCTCTACGGGATTTCCCCCTCCTTCCTCCACGAACTAGGGCTCAGACGAAGGCCCTTAACACCTTGGTATCAGAGGTCTCCTCCTACGCCGCTGCTCCACTACCCTCCACGCCAACAGCCACCGCCATTTCCGCCTCCAACGCCGATTTTCAGCCCCGACCAGCACCTTCCGCGCCCGAATCCGGCCTTCTGCCGCGCCGACTGAGCTCGCTGGTCCTTTTGGGGGCTTCGGCAGCCGGTCTTCCGCTGCTATCAGGCAACACGGGCATTTTGCCCACTCCCCCTTCCTCTTCTTCCCCCGCTCGGATCTTCCCCATGGACGACGACAATCCTGGCGGCCTCACTTTGGCCCAGATCTTGGAGTTTTTTTCAGCACATGATGGTGGCAAACAATAAGGCCCTCATTGAGGCCCTTCGACCGGAAGGCTCCCCGCTAGCCCCGCGTGCCGCCTCGGGCTCATCGCAAACGGTTAATGAATTTCCTCCACCGAGAAATGACGGAGGGAGTTTTCCCCGTTTTGTGAAAATGGATTTTCGCTTTTTGACGGTCGGGAGGACCCCTCGCGTGGCTCACACGCTGCGAACAGTTCTTTGAAACCCAACGTACTCCGGAAGAGGATTGGATTGGTGTTGCTTCCTTCCATCTCATGGGTTCCGCACAGCTCTGGTTCTCGCAGCTCCGTTTTGAGCACCCTCACCTGATGTGGGAGGACTTTAAGCGCAGTACGCCCTCCGATTCGGCCCTCCACTTCGCGGGAATCCTTTTGGTGACTTCATTTCCCACCGACAGACTGGCTCCATTGATGACCAACTTCGACTGGACGTCGAGCTACAGTCTCCTCGGGACCTCTCCACAACCATGTGCTTATCCCGCATTTTTTAGAAACGCTTGCTGATGGACCGTCCGTATTTGGGTCGTTGATCTGGCGACGGGCCCTCCAGAGGTTTTAGCCCTTCTACTTCACCGATTAGTACGGGAGTCGGCAATGGAAAAGAAGGGGATCGACCGTCCACCATTCGGCGGCTTTCCACTCAGGAGATGGCAGACCGCCGGGCCAAGGGCCTCTGTTTCAATTGTGACGAGTCTTTCACTCGGGGACATCGGTGCAAGCGTCTTTTTTGGCTTGAGGTGGAGGACCCCTCTGACGAGGACATAGGGGACGAGGACCCGGGCGATCTCGAGCTTTCTATTCATGCTATGACGGGACCCCAGTCAGGGGATACGATTCAGATACAGATTTCGGTGGTGGGCCAGCCACTAATCGCTCTCATGGACTCGGGCAGTACACAGTTTTCTTAGTGACCTCACCGCTCAGCATCTTCACCAGCCGGTGACATCCCGTCCGAACCTACGAGTTTCAGTTGCCAACGACATGGCCATGACGTGCACAGGAGTCTGCCGTGCGGTGCCTATTGTAGTGGAGGGATACCATTCCCACGTGGACTTCTATGTGATCGCCCTACGGGGTTTCGAGGCAGTGTTGGGAGTCTGTTAACTCTGCACCTTGGGGCCACTTTTGTGGGATTTTGATACACTGACGATGACATGGGGCCGTCGCCCCCACCAGACGGTGTGGCAGGGCCGTCCGACGACCACCGACCGACAGGTTTTTCTCGCTTGTGCCGATCAGACAGAGCCCTCTGACCTCGAGGCCCACTTACAGGAGTACAACGACACTACCACCGCCCCGACGGGACTTCCTCCTTTGCGGCGCCAGGATCACTGCATTTGTCCCTACCCGAGACGGCTCCCGTAGTTGTTCGCCCCTACCGCTATTCGTTCCGCCAGTAGGACGAGATTGAGCGAAAGTGCGCAGCTATGCTGCAGCAGGGCATCATCCGCCACAACGTATCCCCCTTCTCATCTCCAGTCTTGTTGGTCAACAAGAAGGACGACACATGACGCTTCTGCGTCGATTACCACGAGCTGAATGCGCGGACAGTGAAGCACAAGTTCCCTATTCTGGTCGTGGAGGAGCTACTGGACGAGTTGCACGACGCCCGCTTCTTCTCCAAGCTGGACCTTTGCTCCGGGTACCATCAGGTGTGCATGGCCCCCGAGGATGTGGAGAAGACCGCCTTTCGCACCCACCATGGCCACTTCGAGTTCCTCGTGATTAATGGCGAATCCAGAAAATTATAAATGGGGGTGCACAAAAAATTTCTAAACACAAATGCTAGTGGGGTGAGTGTGAGGGTAGTGGGTCACTTGTTCGAAATTAATTTTGGGGGTGCACATAGCTGAACTTGGTCTGCGAATAGCCAAATTTGGACTGCGAATAGCGAACTTTGGTCCGCGAATAGCCAATATTTGTCCCAAAACAAACTAGTTACGTGACGTGAGAACGCTTCCATTTTATCGGAGCTGTTTCTCCCTCATCTGGCCACCGTTTTTGACATATAAGCAGTCAAAATTCATTGCCTCGACGAGAGGAATCCAAAACCACTAACAATTTCGAAAAATGATGGGGGTGCCAGTGTCCCTCGGGCCCCCCTCTAGATCCGCCCCTGCTCGTGATGCCCTTCGGGCTCACCAACGCCCCATCCACCTTCCAGGCCCTCATGAATGTGGTATTTCACGACCTTTTACGTCGTTGTGTGCTTGTTTTCTTTGACGACATTTTGGTCTACAGTGCGACATGGGAGTCCCATCTGGGCCACCTCCGAAGAGTTTTTCAGTTAGTCCGGACTCACAGATTGTTTTTGAAGCGCGCCAAGTGTTCATTTGGGACGGGCCGGGTCTCCTACTTGGGTCATGTGGTTGACAGTACCGGGTTGTCCGCTGACCCCCTCAAGATTCAGAGCGTGACGGATTGGCCCCTTCCCCGGTCCCAGCGGGAACTCCGAGGTTTTCTTGGCTTAGCGGGCTACTGTCAGCGATTTATCGAGTGGTACAACATCATTGCAGCACCACTGTTTTCCATCTTGAAGAGACAGTACTTTGCATGGGGGCGACACGACTTTTCGCGCCCTTCAGCAAGCCCACGTCTCAACTCCAGTACTGCGCCGACCGGACTTCGACCAGGAGTTCCAGGTGGAGTGTGATGCCTCCAGCCATGAGTGCGGTGCTGTGCTCCAACAAGAGCGTCACCCAATCGCATATTTCAGCCGTCGGACCGCCCCTCACCATCAGAAGCTTCAAGCTTACGAGCAGGAGCTGATTAGAATGGCCAAGGCCGTCCAACATTGGCGGTCGTACTTGTGGGGGCGACCCTTTCTGATTCGCACCGATCATTTCAGTCTTAAGTACCTCTTGGAGCAGCGCCTCACCACGGCCCCACAACAGCGTTGGATCAGCAAACTTTTGGGTTTTGACTTTTGTGTGGAGTACAAGGCGGGGGGGGGCCTTAAACCGAGCAGCCGACGCTCTCTCCCGCCGCGATCACGAAGAAGGGTCCTTATTGGCCATCTCTTACCAGACTTCGCCACTTCACCACTGTCTGCGAACAGAGATTCAGGACACTCTGATTCTTCGGGAGCTCCTTCTCCGCATTGAAGAGGGTAGTTTGCCCTCGCATTGGACAGTTCGGGGCGGGCTCATCCTACACAAGGATCGGCTATCTTTCAGACACTTCCTCCTTGATCCCGGAGATTCTGGCAGGGATCCACGGCGCCACACATGAAGGGGTTCATAAAACCCTTCAGCGGATCCGGGTGGAGTTCTTTTGGAAGGGCCTCAAAAAGCGGGTCCAGGACTGCTTCAAACTCTCCCCATCCCGATACAGAAATGGGCAGATATTTCTATGGATTTCATTGAGGGCTTACCGACTTCGAAGGGTCATTCCATCATCTTCGTGATCGTCGATCGCTTGTCCAAGTGTGCACACTTCATGGCGATGAATCGCCTTATTGTAGGGGATGTGGTGGCGCACATCTTCTTCGACCAGGCGTTCCAATTACATGGCATTCCAGAGAGTATAGTGTCCGACAGGGACAAGGTTTTCACCTCCCTCTTTTGGCAGGAGTTATTCGCCTTATGAGGCACGAAGTTGGCACTTTCATCGGTGTACCACCCGCAGTCTGACGGGCGGACGGAAGTGGTTAACCGGACACTTGAGATGTACTTGCATTGTATTACGGAGGACGGCCCCAAGGATTGGGCACGATAGCTTCCTTGGGTGGAGTACTGCAACAACACTTCCTACTATTCAGCTCTGCAAACCACTACCTTCCGGCTAGTCTATGGTTGTGATCCACCTCACCTACTCACTTACAACAGCGCGTCCGCCCGCTCACCTGCTGTCGATACTGAGTTGTCCACTAGGGATCAGATCCTCGCCTTAGCCCGTGAGAGACTTCTTCAGGCTCAGGCCCGCATGGAGAACGCCTACCCTTGGGGATACCGCGAGCTGTTCTTCGCACCGGGGGATTGGGTGTGGCTTAAACGTCATCCTTATCGTCAGACGACCATAGCTCCAAGTTCATACAGCAAGCTGGGGCCCAAGTTCTATGGGTCGTTCCCGGTCTCAGAGCGTATCGACGAGGTAGCATATCATCTCCAACTCCCGACCGATGCCCAGATCCACGATGTGTTCCACGTTTCACAACCCAAGCCGTTCGTGGGAGTACCACCTTCAGAGCCTCTGGTCCAACTGCCTCCACAGCTCCAGGACAAGCTTGGGGACAAGCTTGATGACGACGCGGGCGGAGATGTTACAGATGTCACGGACCCACGCTGGGTTATTACGTACAAGCGCTGCAACTCGGTGCACACCGCTTAGGATTTATCCTCGATGTCCGCTTGTATCTTTTATTTAAGCATTTTGTATTTTTATGTTGTGTGAACTTTGGGTTCGGTTGGGTCTCCAGCCCATATGGGTGGGAGCATGCTTGCTTGGGGAATTATGAAATCAATTAACAACTTTCTCTCTCTCTCTCTAATTCTCTCTCTCTCTACTTCACGGACCGAACCCTAATATGCGCCTTCCGCTCACGCTACGCTCCCAGACGCAGCCGCTACCTCCTTCCGCTCGATCCCGCCGTCGACGCCTCCGATCGGCAGCCTCCTTCTCTCCGCCTCCTCCGTCGCTCCTCCTCCGGCGAGATAGGCTCGAGGGGATATCGCAAGAGCCACGCCGATCCTCTATGGGATTTCCCCCTCCTTCCTCCACGAACTAGGGCTCAGACGAAGGCCCTTTAACAGACATCCAGTCACATTCTTCAGCAAATCCTTAGGGAAGATGAATGCGATTTATCAACTTATGAGAAGGAATTTTTGTCCATTGTGATGGTGTTTCAGAAGTGGAGGCACTATCTGATAGGATGTTATTTCATCATTAAAATTGATCATCAAAGCTTGAATTTTTTGTTGGAGCAGAAACTGGTAACTCCAAACCAACAAAAATACATCACCAAATTACTGGGCTTCGATTATGAGATCCAGTACAGGAAGGAAAGGGAGAACCTGTGTGCATATGCATTCACGCAAGAATGAAAGGGAGACCATTGAATTGAAAGCAATGGTAATGGTGAATTCAACTGTGTTGCAGCAAATCAAAGGGTCGTGGGCTCTGGATTTACATCTTGAAGCGTTGATTACGTAGAAAGAAAAGGATCCACTCTACAAGCCTAAATACCAGTGGGCACACGGAATCCTGAAACGCAAAGGTAAACTGGTGGTGGGAAATGTTCTATTAGTTGAATTGACCTTGCTTCAGCTATACAACGACGGGGCGGTAAGGGGGCACTCCGGAATCACTGCAACTTACCATAGGCTGAAGAAACTCTTCTTCTGGAAGAACATGAAGCCGGATGTGTATTCCTATATCCAGAAGTGTGCTGTCTGTCAGCAATGCAAAGCTCGTACACAAAATCCATGGAGATGTTATAACCCCTTGCCAATTCCAGATAGAATTTGGCGGGACATATCCTTAAATTTTATTGAAGGTCTCCCAAAAGTCCAAGACAAGTCCACCATATTGGTCGTGGTTGATAGATTGAGTAAACAAGCGCATTTCATGGCGATTACCCACACCTATACAACGGAGATTGTAGCCCAAACTTTTTTGGATTCGGTGATTTGTCTTCATGGCCTGCCAGGATGCCAAAGTGCAATCAAAATGACCCCATTTGAGGTGGTCTACGGGGAGGAACCAACTCTCCTTTGCCCTTACATTTCAGGTACTGCTTTTCTGAAGGAGGTGGACCGCTCCTAGGTGGAGCGGGATCGGGTGATCAATCAATTGAAGTTCAATCTAGCACAAGCACAAAACAGGATGAAGGTTTTATCTGACAGGACGAGGCGTGAACGAGTACTTGAGGTGGGGAACTGGGTATACATTCATCGTCAACCCTATAAACAAATCAACATTCGTAGTCATGATTTTCACAAGCTGTCCCCAAAGTTTTTTGAACCATTCCAAGTGGTGGAGAGAATTGGTCTGGTGGTGTATCGACTAAATCTTCCTGCATCCGCAAAAATTCATCACACATTTCACATTTTACAACTTTGAGAGAATAAAGGTGAGCCTCCACAACAGCAACTGCAGCTACCATCGACCGCCAATGTGGACGGCAACCTCATGATTGAACCAATGGCCATCCTGGAACAACGCAATATTTCCAAAAATGGTCGTGTTGTCACTCAGTTGCTGGTGCAGTGGACCAATAGTTCGCCGGAGACAGCAACTTGAGAGGATCTATGGTCCATTCGACGGCGTTTCCCCGACTTCACACCTTGAGATCAAGGCTAAGCTGATTGTGTGTGTGTGTGTGTGTGTGTGTGTGTGGGGGGGGGGGGGGGGGGGGGGGGGGGGGGGGGGGGGGGGGGGGCATTGATGCATTCACAATGCATTTGAATTGGAAGGCTGAAATAACAAATAAATCTTTTTGGCGGGAAGCTGTTTTGGGTGGTTTATTTTGTATTTGATGGTTTTATACGTTGAACCACTTCAGCTGAACCATTTTTACAGCTGATGTTTAGTATGCTTCAGTCTTATTGTTTTCTCTGGTTCTTTTTTTGCATTACTGTCGTGAGCTTCTGTTGTATCCATCGGGAAGAATACCTCTTCCTGTTATTGATCATCTGTTCAGAGGTAGTTTACAACTCTTAGGATCAATCAACATCACTGAAGAATAAAAATAATTCTCTATTGTTGCTGAATTTCATTTCCTGAATCTTGTCGATTAGATTTCGATGGTTGTTATGAATTGATCTCTCTTCTTCTCATTGAGAGGGATGCTTGGAAATGGTGAGTTTAGACTACCATAATCACACGCACTACAAGAGGGATGCTTGGAAATGGTGACTTTAAACTACCATAATCACACACACTATAAGACAAACATTAATGTTAGGGTTAGAAGCCTAGTAAAACCATATATGTATACCCATGGAGGATGCTTGAGGATCGGAAATGGCTAACCTTGGAGGATGCTTGAGTATCCCTTCTGCGAGGGAGGCTTCCTGCGTCAGGACGGCCGGCGCCAGGGATCCTTTCTGCGAGGAAAGCGACCAGCGTCAGGGCGGCGTTAAGGGGGATCGGAGTGCAGGATCTGTTCTGCAAAGAAGGGGTCGGCGTCGAGGGAGGCGGCAGGCGCGCGGCAGGCGGCAGGCGGCAGGCGGCAGGCGGCAGGCGTCGAATGCGCCGCCGGCTTGGGGGCGGGATTTCGTCTGGGTAACACCGTAGCAGGCGACAAGGAGGACTGGCTGTGCGGTTTAGGTTAGATTCGGGAGGTAGTTTTAGCGGAGCGTTGTTAGCCCTAGGCCAGTTTTGATTCTATGTATGTCAATATGCCATAGTTTAAAAACTAAAGTTGCATTTAAAAATGCACAGTATATTTTTGAGTATTTTTTTTAGAGAGACGATGAATATAGTTTTAAATATTTTTTATCATAAATATATACACACAATAAAATTACTAAGTAGTATGCAATCAACACTACCAAAACAGAATAAAGTAAATGCAGGAAATGTAAATGCAGAAAACAATAAATAGTGACAGCACAGAAAATTCAATCCAGAAGACTCAGTGGTTCTCCAAAATATGGGTAGTCCACTCTTGTATCTCCCTGGTAGGATTGCACTAACTGTACCTGAGTCTTTTGATAAGAAGACTCTCAGAACCACTGAGTTTTTTGATAAGGAAACTCTTAGAACCACTGAGTCTTTTGATAAGGAGACTCTTAGAACCACTGAATCCTTTGAAAGAGTGATTAATAAAACTCTTTTACAGTTGGTGAATAAAGAAGAAGAAAGAGAGAAAGAATAGAATTCTGTTTTCAGAATTCTTCAGAAGCTATTTCTTTGAACTGCTGCTTCTGTTTATCACAGGATTTGTATATGATGAACTTTTGTCTATGATTGTGATGATTGCAAGAGTTATTGAGATTCTCTAGGCACTTCTTGTAAACTTATTGTTGTGTGATGAAGAAGAAGAAGAAGCTATGATGTTTTCCTGTGCAGAGAGATAACTTCTTTTCTGTCTTAGAGTTGAAGGAGGAAGAAAAGAAATCCCTATTCGACAGATAGAAAAATATGTAATCAACACTTCTATTTATCTTCTCCTCTCAGCATACTTATGTTAACGTATTTTAAATAATATGTTTGCATGTCCGAACTGTCACGATAAGTCTCAACGGGTTGTGTGTCGACCTAGGGCTCCGCCCCTAAGCTGAAGATACTATAAATACGCATTCCAAACTCGATGTTGTATTGTAGAATATCTTGAGCACTCCAAACCCTAACATTCTCAAGAGATAGAGTCCCTAAGAATTTTTGTGAAAATTTTGTCACCTACCACTTAGAGGATGATCCATTTTCCTACCAGGAAGCAATGCGATCTAGAGATTCATTAATGTGAGCAGAAGCCATAGATGATGAAATGGACTCGCTGCTACGAAATAACACCTGGCATCTAGTGGACCTCCCTAAAGGAGCCAAAGTCCTTGGATGCAAGTGGGTGCTGAAGAAGAAATTACACAGTGATGGGTCTATATCGAGATATAAAGCACGTCTAGTCGCTAAAGGCTATTAGCAACAAAGGGGAATTGACTACTTTGACGTCTATTCACCTGTGTGTCACCTATCCACTATTAGGATTCTTCTTGTCTTGGCCTCCATCGAGAATTTTACAGTTCATCAGATGGATGTGAAAATAGCCTTCTTAAATAGAGAGCTTGATGAAGAGATCTACATGACACAACCTGAAGAGTATGTCCATCCAAATTTAAAAGACAAAGTGTGCAAATTAGACAAATTCATCTATGGGCTTAAACAAGCGCCTAAGATGTGGCACATGAAGTTTGATCAAGTGGTAAAGAGTTTTGGCTTTCAGTCTAGTCTTTCAGAAAAATGTCTTTACCACCGCTCTATGTCAAATCAAACTGTCATCATATGTCTATATGTGGATGACATGTTGATTCTGGGGTCAGATCTTATTGCAGTAAAGGATATCAAATCCACACTCGCAAAAGAATTTGATACGAAGGACCTCGGTCCAGTCGATACCCTGTTAGGTATGAAGGTTAGAGTTGATAAGGGTAGAGTTACTCTTAGTCAGGCTCATTATATTGAGCAACTTCTTTCAACCTGGGGATATAAAAATTGTAGGCCTGTAGAGACACCCTTCGATCCTAATGTCAAATTGAGTCCAGATTTTGGGACTAACATTGATCAAGTAAAATATTCCAAAATAATTGGTAGTCTCATGTATGCCACAAGTTGTACTCGACCAGACATTGCCTTCTCTGTTAGCATGCTGAGTCGCTTTACTAGTAGTCCGAGCAAAGAGCATTGGGATGCTCTCGACAGGCTGATGAGATACCTGTCAGGTATTAAAAATCACGCCTTGTGCTACACTGGTTACCCACATACTGTGGATGGATATTCTGATGCCTCGTGGTGTTCAAAAGTCAGTAACAGCAAATCTACCAGTGGATACATATTCACTCTGGGTGGAATTGTTATCACTTGGAAATCCAAAAGACAGACCTGTATAGCATTGTCTTCTATGGAAGCCGAGTTGTTTGTCTTAGCTTCGACTGGTGAAGAGGCAGGCTGGATCAGGAATCTGATACTAGATATTCCCTTGTCAAGGTTACAATTCAACTCATTGAGCTTGTACTGCGATAACCAAGCAGCAACCCCAGTCGTTAAGAATGCTCTCTATAATACTAAGAGGAGACATATATGACTGAGACACGCTCTGCTAAACTATCTGAAAGAACAAGGAATTATCTCATTGGTCGATGTGTGATCAAAAGATAATCTAGCTGATCCACTAACGAAAGGAATGCCCAAAGACCGGTTAATCAAAACAGTGGGGGAAATGAGACTATAGGCTATTTAGATCACCTTAGTCTACATCGTTGTTTTGATTTTTCCTGATTTCCTTTGTCAAAGCAAGCATATTGTGCTCCGTTGATGTTTTGGTTGTTGAGTACAAATCTGATGAGTGATTTCATTCCAAATTTGATGTTAATAACTCTATCTGGATTCGTCTTCTCTTACCTTGGAAGAGAGTGTTATTCCAATTTTGATAACATAATCTGACTCGGTTTGACTCTTTTTCTGTTAATGGGCTTCATTCCAAACTTGATGATTTCCACTTAACTTCAGAAGAACAGTAACCCTGACATTTCATACTGGAACACAGATATCGATGCAGTGTCCAGAAGTCTATATATTGTCTCGTTGGAAACCGATAATAAATTCTGAGCTTGAACCTATAATACTCTTAGCACTCCTTCAAGCTTAATTACAAAGTACTACGTTCTTTTTGTAGAACTAGATACATGTACATTTTCAAAGTATGAATTCATTTCTAATGACATTCTATGTTGAAATTTACAGGAGTTGTTGATGGAGGAGCACTGGCAGGGTGGGATTCTGAGCAGGATGATTTGTTGGACGTCTGAGGCCGACGACAGTTAGAGTGTTATTTGCTTTCTCTGTTTTATCTCTACTTATAACACTGTTTAGCTCTTTTTTGATACACTTGTTATTTAGAATAATATTGCTTTTTTGTTGATTCTAGTCACTATGTTTGTTGGACTTGTGTTATGATCATACTTTAGACGTTTCTGTGGTGCAGCTGAGATTTACTGTTTATCTTTATGCATGCATACAATTTTTTTTGAGTCTGATAAGTCTTTGTAGGTGTTGGACACGGTTGTGTATTTTCACGACTTGGTTGAACTTACACAAACCACCCTAATCGTCGTCGGGTTTACCACGGACATAGGAAGAGATTGTTAACGTATTTTAAATAATATGTCCGCATGTCCGAACCGACACGATAAGCCTTAACGGGTTGCGTGTCGACCTAGGGCTCCGCCCCTAAGCTGGAGATACTATAAATATGCATTCCAAACTCAATGTTGTATTATAGAATATCTTGAGCACCCCAAACCCTAACAACTTATTCTCCATGATTGGAATTTGAATTTCTTTCTTCTTTTGGGCTGTCCTGAAAAGGAATTCCTATTAGACAGTTGATTTCTCTTTCTTCTTTTGTTCTCGACCCGTCCATCAGATTTGAATACATTCAAAGAATGTTTTTGATGTATCCTGGAATACTCCATTTCATTCTTGGCAATAAACGAGCCGTTAGAGACCTGTCTTCAACATTGTGGACCTTCTGAAAAGTTATTAAAAGGACAGCTGAAAAAGCTTCTATTTCAGACTTTATTTGATGCTGCGTCAACTTCATCATTCTTCATATCGACACACCTCTGAGTTCTTATAGGAGTAGCTTCCAATTCCTTCTTAGCTCTGTCTGAACTCAGATGTCGACGTTGCGTCGATTAGTTATCGACGTAATCGTCGAGTTGAAGACTTGGACTTGAACTATATCTTCTGCGTCGAATTGAAGTCGAAGTTGCGTCGACTTCTAAGATGGCTTCGAAAGGCTCTTCCTTCTGCGTCGAGTTCCTTTCGACGTTGCGTTGACTTGACTTATACTTCGACAGGCTGATTGAGTTGCTTTGACTTTCAGTCAAAGTTACGTCGGCATCTAGTCGAAGTTGCGTCGACTTCTATTCGATGCAAGTTTTAACTTAACTGAATTTGTGTTTATCTTGACCTGGTCTTGAAACTCTAAGGTGAGTGTGACATCCTAGGACATATAATGACCAATATACCCTTTCTATACAATGTGGGTAATACAACTTAACTGATGAAATCACTTTAAGTAATTTATTAAATAAATCACAAAGGTTTTTTCCAACAACAATGCTCTTTTGAACTTGTAGGCCATGACGCTAGACCTAGACGCTCAGCCATCTCCCACGACCCGTGCAGCTGCCCGACGAGATCGAACTTCCTCTTTGATCTTGTTGCAGATAGCTCGGGGCCTCCGGTAGATCGGGTAATTTGATCGCCTTAGTCCACTAGCGCCCAAACGTGCAAACAGATAAATGGGTTTCCTGAGAAGACTGAGTCCAAGAGCTGATGACGTGGAAAACCCGCAATCAGAGTGAAAAACCATGCGGCCGGAGCTGTGTCGGACTAACTTTCACTATGCTTTGAGTTCTTTTACAGATTTGTACTTAAGAGAGCAAGGGAGACAGGTCGCGCCTCGTTACAAAGATGGAGGTGAGAGAGGGAGTCTGTTGTCTTGCTCCAATGCGGGCTTGCCCCCCCCCCCCCCCCCGAGTCCGAGCTTCGTTCGTACCACTGCGAGCCTCCGGCTCCCTGATTGGTCTGCCAAAAGCGAGCTCCAAGTGGTATGCGGATAGTAGGCTCCAAGTCTCCCAGTGGTCTGCGGATAGCATGCTCCAAGTCTCCCAGTTGTCTGCGGATAGCAGACTCCAAGTCTCCCAGCGGTCTGCAGATAGCAGGCTCCAAGTCTCCAATCGGCTTGCGGATAGCGAATCCCAAGCCTCCAAGCGGTCTGCGAGTAGTGTTCTCCAAGTCTCCAATCTCTAAACGGACGCGGACGGAAGGAGGAGACGGCGCGCGACCGCCGACCAAGACGGCGGTCGGGACGGAGGGCGGTCGGGCCGGCCTAGGGCGGCCGCGACCAAGGGAGGCCTCGCCCAAGGCCGGCGTGGCCTTGGGCGGCGGCCCCCTTGGCGGCCGCGGCCAAGGGCTGCCTCGCCCAAGGCCGGGGCGGCCTTGGACGGCTGGCCGCGGCCTAGGGTGGCCGCGCCCAAGGTGGTCGCGTCCTTGGGCGGCCGCGCCCATGGTCGGCGCCGACGCGGCCTTGGGCGGTCGCGCCGGCCCTTGGGCGGCCGCGCCCAAGGCCGACGCGGCCTTGGGCGGTGGTGCCCCGGGCGGTCGCGGCACCTAGGGTGGTCGGTGTCGAGCGACCAGCCCTTGTGCGGCCGGCCGTGAGCGTGTGGGGCAGCGCGGGGATTGCGACTTGTGCGTGTGATCCGGTGCGCCGATTGTGCGTGTGGGGCGGACTTTCCTTGCGGGGAGGATTCGCCGAATATGGGGTTTCCTTGCGGAGGAGGATTACTTGAATATTGGGTTTCCTTGCGGGGAGGATTCCGTGAATATTGAGTTTCCTTGGTTGCTAATCCTTCCATAAGTGTGGATCTCCAATTTAATGGGGTTGACCCCATCATTTGCCCCCCAAAGCTTTCGGTGTCGAGCATCAGAATAAGAGGGTCTCGAGAGCTTTCATCTTTTTCCCTCGAGATGGCGGACGGTGCTGAAGGAGATCGAGGCGGCGCGTTGGGGGCCGACAAGGTACGTGAACAGATTGAGAGTGCGAGAAAGGGGGGCGCATGGGACACACGGGCGGAGTACGCGTCGGAGGGCATGGCGTATGTGCCAGAGGGCGTGCGCGCGTGCTCGCCCTGGGATGCACGCGCATGGCGCGCATGAGCATGATGCTCGCGCGCGGCGGGCACACGTTGTCCGGGCATGGCGGGTGCGTGCTACCCACGCGCATTATACGTGTGCGGTGCGCGAGCGCGCTGTCTGCGTACACTGCTCTCATGTGTGTCGTGCGCGCGCGCTGTGAGCGTGCTAGGCATGCGTGGTTGGGGCAATCGCACGGGCCCTGTGCGTCTTTGTACCTGCGGACGCTTTGTCTAACCATCTTGTTTTGGTTCTTCTTGTGAAGGCTCTGAGGCGTGTGGTGAAGGGCAAGCTGATGAGGATGCGGTCAACCCTCACGAAGGAACAAGTTGCCTCCTGGAGGGTGCGATATAATATTTCCACAGCGATTTAGATCAGGACGCCCAATGACCGCCAGCGGGTGCAAAGTCCTCCGATTGGATGAACGACCTTGTGCGAGTCATCGTTGAGAGCTGACATTCGCTTTCCTCCGTGTAATGAGATTAAGGCCATCCTGAAGCATTGCAGCGTTCCGGTGTCTCAATTTGTTCCCCTGGCGATGACGCGCTTGATGGTGGGGCTGATAGCATTCTTCCGCGAGCGCGGTTCAGTTTTCTCCTTGGATCTGTTCAAAGACTGGTGCGAGGTACGCACGGATGGTGGCGACCGTGTCGAGGTTTATAGCAACAAGTCTTTGTTGCATTTTGAGAATCGGGCTGACAGACGGCACGGGAACACGGTCTATAAGTTCGTCCGTAACCGCTGGGGATGGCCTAAGCTCTGGGGTTCCCTTTCAGAGGGCTGCGGGCGAGTGAAAGACCGGGAGAGTGAGTTCTCTCATATCCTTGGATTTTCGCGTCCTCAAGACTTGGCGGTTCAACTGTACAGTATCTCCTTGTTCGTGGACGAGAAGCGCATGTTGTTATGCGGACTATACTTTGATCCAGGGCGTGATGCTATCGTTCCTTTGAGGCGTGACCGGAAGAGGAAGCTGGTTTTTTCTGACGGCGACGAGTCTCCCCCCCCCCCCCCCCTGCACCTTTCGGTGGGTAGGCTTGGAAGGCCCGGACGATTCTCTCATGGTTCACGAGTTGACGGGGTCCCGTGCCTGAACCCTGATGTTGAGGTGATTGGCTCCTTTGCCCCCAGATCCCAGAAGAGGGGGCGGCTGGCGTGCCTTCGTCGAATGGGAAAAGGGTTTCTTCGTCTCTTGTGGCCATGAACCGTGCGGTAAGTGAGCTCCTTTTTTCTTTGGGTGCTTTGCTTGATTGTGGGCCTTGCTTACCTCCTATTTTGTTGCAGGTTGGAGTTCAGGCCCGGATTGCGCTCTACTGGAATGATTGTTATTTCGGCTTGAAGGACCAATACAACTCCCTGCAGGAAAAGATGAAGGCGTCTAGTGCTTCCCTGGCGGCGTTGGCAAAGAAGAGGGAGTGAGATCAAGCCCGTCTTCGAGAGCTGGACCTGATGGTGGTGGAGGGCAAGATGGCGCTGACGTGCCTCCGGGAGGAGCTCCAGTCCCAGAAGTCTTTGACCAAGAAGGCGCTTGGGGACGTGACCCGATTGGAGTCCGAGGTTGAGGGACTTTCTTCCAAGGAGCATCTCTCCGAGCTGAAGGTGACTGGAGTGGCTGAGTACAAGGGTTCTTTAGCCTTTCAGGTGGATCACGGCTAGCTGTCTGAGGAGATTCGTGAGCAGGTATGGGCGAGGGAGGTTGAGCCGGAGCTTGCTAAGATCTGGGATGTGGATTTTCTCCTTGGGGTATCTAAGATGCTCCAAATGGTCGTTCGCGAGCGGGAATGTGATACCTTCGGCCTCGGTATTGATGACCTCTCTGCGGATGAGCTGGCGGAGTCCGATGAGGAGTAGACTTGTTGTGCCTGGTATCTTTGTACCTTTTCCTTCATTCGTTTGATTTGCTTTGTATGAGGCTTGTTATCTCGTGATAGTGCTCCTTGTTTGTTGTCCTTTATGGATTCTGCTCTTTTTTCGCGCTTTTGTGGTCGTCGGTGCCCCGTTTTTCTTGCCGCGTTCGTGCTTGGGCAGTATGATTTTGCTCCGCCGGTTGGTGAGGCTCAGTTGGGCTCGTGTTTAGCCCCTGTGCGAATGGTGAACCCTTTGAACCCGTCGGCAGAGGTTATGCCCGCCATCTGGGAGGGTGTTTTGTTTAGGGACGAGATCCAGGCAAGGCCCAGGCGTCCTGGGGGACGTTGCTCAATGCTCGGATGAGACCCGGGCGTACCGGGGGTGTCGTTGAATGTCTGGGCATGACCTGGGTAAACCGAGGGATGTCGCTGAATGTCTGGGCGAGACCCGGGTAAAGTAGGGGATGCCGCTGTATGTCTAGGCGAGACCCGGGTAAACTGGGGGATGCCACTGAATGTTTGGGCGAGACCCGGGCAAGCCAGGGGATGCCGCTGAATGTCTGGGTGAGACCCGGGTAAACCGAGGAATGCCGCAGATGGTGCGACCCAGGATTACTAGGGGTTGTCGTTGATTTTGTGTTGGTGAAGAGCGAATCTTCGAACCGAGGCAACCGTGAGGGGGGAAGGCCCTGACGGTGCTGCGACTTACTGTGTGGAAGGGCTGACCTTCGATCTCTGACAGCGAGAGGTCATGAAGGACGAGACCCGGATAGCTCCGTGCTCGATCGCCTGGACTTGGGGGCAACCTTTTCCCGCCAGGGAGAGACTGAGGGTGCTATCCTGGGGGATGTCGCTGAATGTCTAGGCGGGACCCGGTTAAACTGGGGGATGCTGCTGATGGCGCGACCCAGGATTACTGGGGGATGCCGTTGAATATCTGGGCGAGACCCGGGTAAACTGGGGGATGCCGTTGAATGGCTGGGCAAGACCCAGGTAAATTAGGGGATGCCGCTGATGGCGCGACCCAGGATTACTGGGGGATGTCGTTGAATGGCTGGGTAAGACCCAGGTAAACTGGGGGATGCCCTGATGGCGGGACCCAGGATTACTGGGGGATGCCATTTAATTTGTGTGGGTGAAGAGCGAATCTTCGAACCGAGGCTACCGTGAGGGGGGAAGGCGCTGACGGTGGTGCAACTTGCTGTGCGGAGAAGGGATTGTTGGAGCCTATGTTCCGCATCTCTTAGTTTGAGAATAACAAATACCGTGTTGTATTTGATCTTGTATTTTGTGTGTTTAAAGTGTCCAGGTTGTACAGGTTGAATGAGGAGACAAGTCCTCGTTCATGGTCGGGCATGATCCAAGAGTGTGTACACTTTAGAAAAAGCAAAATGATGAGTTTTGTGTACTGATATTAAAATGACCATAACTTTCATTCCAGGAAGAGTTACAGAATGATCCACCCCATTTCAGAGATGAGAACGACTCCATCTACGGTCTAGAGAAGTTTCGGATGGCGAAAATGAAGAGGAGCTATCGGATTCCGACAGCGAAAATGATGTCAGCATGACGATGAGCATGTTCCGCACGATTTGCAAGAAGAACAGTTATATCCACTATCGGAATTCCGACATCGATGTCATCGACGACAGCCCACGTTTCAACCGCAACCGTCACGATGCGCAAAAACTTTGTTCGCATGGGACACGTGGCAGCTGGAGGAGATAACGTCGGTGGACGACATCTAGATGTAGTCGGCGATATCGACAAATTATATATTGACTCGTTTTTCGTGGAGGAGAAGTTACACACTAATCTGGAGTACCTATACCCGAGTGCATTCCGTCCAGAGAGCTCCAGAACTCCGAGAACTCCCATTTTGGCAAGAACGTTCAAGAGCGAAGAAGAGACGGTCCGTGCGCAGTATCTCAGGCAATCTTTGCAAGGATTCGACGCCGTCTTCAGAGCTTCATATTTAGGGAGTTTCATATCTAAATTTCTATTTTGTATTTTATCTTATCATTTTGTAATCGGAGGAGGAAATCGCCGCCGTGTGCGTGGCATCTAAGTCCGTGTGTGGCTTAGGGGAAATCTCCGCCTTGCGCGTGGCGTCTAGGTCCTCGTGTGGCTTAGGAGGAAATCGTCGCCTTGTGCGTGGCGTCTAGGTCCTTGTGTGGCTTAGGAGTAAATCGTCGCCTTGTGTGCAGCATCTAGATCATGGAGAGATCTAGGGGGAGGCTAGTAGTATGATCTAGGAAGAGATACGCTATAGCCGGCTGTCCTTGGTTGAAGGACCGGTAAATTAAAAAGAAATTTATTTTTATCATAGCCTTGATCTTAAGCTTTATTAAGATCAATAGTTCTTTGTATTCATCACTTGTGAAAATAAAATTTGATTTCCAATTTACTCATGATTTTCTAAGTGATTATTTTGGTTGTGTAAAAATCTACTTGTTTATCATTGCAAAATTATCTTACTATTTTTGAAAAATATCAAAGTAAATATTAGCCCTTATTCACCCCCCCCCCCTCTAAGGGTGTCGCAAGATCCAATACTTGGTATCAGAGGAAGGTTATTCCAATACGGCTTCACAACCGGGAATAATGGCGCTTCATGATCTCGCATCTTCTAGAGGGGATAATTTTTATGAAAATAAAAAAATCATTATGTCCACCATTATTTATGAGTGAAAATTATAATGGGTGGAAAACACTTATGGAAAAATTTCTTAAGACTTTGGATATTGAAGTTTGGAATATTACAATTAAAATGCCCCCAATTATTCTAAATAAAAATGAAATGTTTTTAAATGCCAAATCTATGAATAGTCTATATTGTGCTCTAGATCAAAACATTTTCAAACTTATTTATACGCTTCCTACTGGTTTTGAAGTTTGGAAATTTCTTGAGAATACTTATAGTCTTCCTTCCACAGATGATGAACAAGAGGAATTCCTTATGGATCGAAGAGAAGAAATCGACGAGGACTCATGCTTGGAGGAAGATATATCTAAGAGAGAAACAATATTGAACTCAATTGATGGCAAAACATCAAGCAAAAGAGAAGACGGAAACTATAGCAAGGTAAGAAAATCTAAATCTTCTCTTTTTGTAACAAGTTCTATTTCTACATTTCGTGTGCTTAAATTTGCTAAACGTAAAATTTCAAAGTTGAAACATGCTAATTCCAAATTACGTTTAGAAAACAAAACTTTAAAAGCAAACACTAAAGTAGAATCTTATATTGATATTTCAAATTCTCATTCATGCTCTTTAATTAAAAATGCTAAACCTTGTTTTGATTATAATACTTTTAAAAAAGAACTTAAGGTTTTTGAAAAAGGTCTTTTAACTTCAAAAGAGCATAATGAAAATTTGATAAAAGAAAATGATAATTTAAAAGATAAACTAGAATCATTAAAAATGTTTATTCAAAATTTTTCATATAATAAAAAAATCTCTTATTTCTAGTTTATCAAATTATAAAAAGTCTAAAAGCTTAACTTCATATTATAAGTGTATGGCTATAAGAAAAAGTGAAATGAAATTCATCAAAATAAGAACCAATCATTTAAAACATATTGTAACCCACTCTTTCAACATTCAATTCTTAAGAAAGACCATCACTCTTATAAACTCTCAAAGAATCCATATAATAAAATTCATTATGATTATCAACATTAATGTATTTTGAAAAAAAAATTGAATAAACATAAATCCCAAATAAATTATTTTTCAAACAATTATCATTACAAAAAGATGTCAAATAATCGTAATATGAATTTAAAAGATAAACAACCAAAGTATGAATGGAGACCCAAAATTAAAAATGAAACACTAACTCCACTTGTAAAGGTCCATTCATCATTATCTCCTCAAAAGCCAACACGATGTATTTGAGTACCCAAAGGAACCATCACACTTGGTCCCCTTTGAATACCTAAATCTCTCATTCACTAGGAATCATTGTATTGCATGAAGTAGAAATAAATTAAAAATGAAATGTCATTACTCTACTTCATGATATGCTTAATTGCGTTTTCTTTTGTTTATTTTTTATTTTTGAGCCAACACACTATGATCACTTTATATATCATGAGATATGACTTTCATTTAAGCCTAATGTTTAACAAATCAAATTGAATTAAATTGAACATAAAGTCATAATTTTTTTTAAGTGATCTATCTTTTCTTTTTCTATGTTTAATCCTTGTTAAATCCAATGCCTATAAATGTCTTATATTACCATTATAAATTGAATGCTAAATTTATTAAATTATATTATAAAGACTAATTAAATTACTTTCAAAATTGAATTTAAATGGACTTTGAGGGGTCTTAGACTAAAATATTAAATGCATAACATATTGCATAATTGTCTATTTTCTTTGTTGCATATGATAGCCCCAATAATGAAAAATCATAATTAAAAAATTACAAAAATGATGAATATG
Organism: Dactylorhiza incarnata; assembly: GCA_033032865.1. Taxonomy (NCBI): domain Eukaryota; kingdom Viridiplantae; phylum Streptophyta; class Magnoliopsida; order Asparagales; family Orchidaceae; genus Dactylorhiza; species Dactylorhiza incarnata. The sequence goes on along the minus strand of JAWHQI010000028.1, from coordinate 331,658 downwards.
ATTTCACACACTCCACCTTGATCAATTAATATCCTATGCTAAAATTCACTATTATCATATATCATAATTCATGATTGTTAAAACCAGAGAACTGGTCTCGACGTTCGAAAGGGAGATGCAGCTAACCCTTACTTGACCTGAGCTAGACCCTTGACCAGTCACTAAGAACCGAAGAACCTTACCCTTGAAGAACACCAAAGTCCACAGACGGACCCCTTAAGCTGCAGCGTGGAGGTCCCACCACATACCCGGAAGCTCACAAGGAATTTCCCCTCCCAAGCCAATGCTGAGCCTGGGCACCTTGGAGGGCACTAAGGATCACTTCACCATCCACCTTCAATGACAGGGGGAGGGGAGGGGTAGTGCTTGCTCACAACACACACACGAGGGAGGGGGGTACCAACATCCCTTCCCAAGGTGCCCATGGGGGTCTATTTATAGACTTCCCAAAATTGGGCTGCTGATAGCCAAAATTCTGTTATCCGCAGCTCAACCACAAATCTGGATGATCGAAGCGAGAGGGGGGGGGGGGAGCGGAGGATGAGACGTCCACTCCCCCCCTTACCGGGGGTCGGATGGGTGGACCAAGATCCACCACCTGAGCGGGGCGAGTGGACCCTATGGTCCACTCAACCTGAGCTGGGCGAGTGGACCATAGGGCCACTCACCCAGCTTCCCGGGCGAGTGGACCACAGGTCCACTCGCCTGCATGCTTGGGGGCGAGTGGACCTTGAGTCCACTCGCTCCCCGCCTTGGGCGAGTGGACCCAAGGTCCACTCGCCCCCCACTCGGGCGAGTGGACCGATGGTCCACTCGCTCGGGGCCTTGGGCGAGTGGACCCAAGGTCCGCTCGCCCAAGAAGGCTTGCCCCCCGGACCTTCTCTTTTCGATCTTGACGGCCTCCATCGGTTCAGTCCGCTGCATCGCGGTCATATTTTCTATCACGACCTCATCCGCGTCTGGTCACACCGACTCGGAAAATATGAGGGTTGTACACAATCCCGCTCTTTTCGAGCTTGCCTTAAGCTCGGAAAGAAAGTCCAACCCACCTATTTGACGAGTAGGTGGGACCTTAGAGGAATCCACGAAGGGCCCTGCCAACGGGATACTCCTACCGAGTTTATCAGCTGAACTTGACTTGAGGCAGAAGGTGAACCTTTCTCCACTCACCAACCCTCCTATGAGCCGAGCTCAACTGGAGGTGGAGAAAGCTCAACACCTTAGGTCAAATTGAACTTGACCTGAGGTGGAAAAAAACTCAACACCTCTAGTTGAGTCGAGCTCGACCTGAGGTAGAAGGCAAACATTTCTCCACTTAACAACCCTCCTATGAGCCGAGCTCAACTGGAGGTGGAGAAAGCTCAGCACCTTAGGTCAAAAAGAACTTGACCTGAGGTGGAGAAAAACTCAACACCTCTAGTCGAGCTGAGCTCGACCTGAGGTGGAAGGCAAACCTTTATCCACTTAACAACCCTCCTATGAGCCGAGCTGAACTGGAGGTGGAGAAAGCTCAACACCTTAGGTCGAAAAAAACTTGACATGAGGTGGAGAAAAACTCAACACCTCTAGTCGAGCCGAGCTCGTCCTGAGGTGGAAGGCAAACCTTTCTCCACTCAATAACCCTCCTATGAGCCGAGCTCAACTGGAGGTGGATAAAGCTCAACACCTTAGGTCGAATTGAACTTGACCTGAGGTGGAGAAAAACTCAACACCTCTAGTCGAGTCGAGCTCGTCTTGAGGTGGAAGGCAAACCTTTCTCCACTCAACAACCCTACTATGAGCCGAGCTCAACTGGAGGTGGAGAAAACTCAACACCTTAGGTCGAATTGAACTTGACCTGAGGTGGAGAAAAACTCAACACCTCTAGTCGAGCCGAGCTCGACCTGAGGTGGAAGGCAAACCTTTCTCCACTCAACACCCCTCCTATGAGCTGAGCTCAACTGGAGGTGGAGAAAGCTCAACACCTTAGGTCGAATTGAACTTGACATGAGGTGGAGAAAAACTCAACACCTCTAGTCGAGCCGAGCTTGTCCTGAGGTGGAAGGCAAACCTTTCTCCACTCAACAACCCTCCTATGAGCCGAGCTCAACTGGAGGTGGAGAAAGCTCAACACCTTAGGTCGAATTGAACTTGACCTGAGGTGGAGAAAAACTCAACAACTCTAGTCGAGCCGAGCTCGACCTGAGGTGGAAGGCAAACCTTTCTCCACTCAGCAACCCTCCTATGAGCCGAGCTCAACTGGAGGTGGAGAAAACTCAACACCTTAGGTCGAAAAGAACCTGACCTGAGGTGGAGAAAAACTCAACACCTCTAGTCGAGCCGAGCTCGTCCTGAGGTGGAAGGCAAACCTTTCTCCACTCAACAATCCTCCTATGAGACGAGCTCAACTGGAGGTGGAGAAAGCTCAACACCTTAGGTCGAATTGAACTTGACCTGAGGTGGAGAAAAACTCAACACCTCCAGTCGAGCCGAGCTCGACCTGAGGTGGAAGACAAACCTTTCTCCACTCAACAACCCTCCTATGAGCCGAGCTCAACTGGAGGTGGAGAAAGCTCAACACCTTAGGTCGAATTAAACTTGACCTGACACTACAAGAAAATAGACTTTTGGCCAGGGCAAATTGCCCTGGCAAAAAGTCCAAAACCGTGGCTAAAGAGCTTTTGCCACGGTCTAGCCACGGGAAAAATTCGTTGCTAAAGGTCACGTGGAGAAAGATTTTTAGCCACAGATTGGCCGTGGCAAATAGTATTTGCCACGAAAAATACTTCCGTTGCTAATACCTTGACCTTTTGCCACGTTTTTAGGCCCTGACAAAAACTTCTTCATAACATTAAAATGAACTATTTGCCACGGCATTTGGGCGTGGCAAATAACCTGACTATTAGCCACGGTTTAAAACCCTGGCTAATAGTAATTTCAATATTTTAAAAAAAACTATTTGTCACGGTTTAAAACCGTGGCAAATATTAAATTATAATTTAAAAAAAAACTATAGCATAAAATAAGAATTCACAGCATATAAATACCATATGAATACGTGAGTAAATGTTTGCTATAACTGTACTTATAACATGTAGTTTGCTATAACTGTATAGATAACATGTAGTTTGCTATAACTGTACAGATACCAAATTTTTTAAAAAAATCCACCAGCACATATAGTTTGCTATAACGGTACAGATATCACGTCCATTGATGGAAGGATGCAATCAATTTCCTGATGCACACATACATATAAGAATAAGGCCACAAAAAACTGAATTACATGTTAGAGCATTAAATCTTTACCAAATTTTTTTTAAAAAAATCCACCGGCTCATATAGTTTGCTATAACTGTACAGATAACATGTCCATTGATGGAAGGATGCAAACAATTCCCTGATACACGCATACTCAACCTATGTTTATTAGACAAATTTCAAGGCATCCAAAGTGAAAGAAATCCCCAAATAAACAATACAACATGATATTAAGCCCAAACTGATATGCATCCAAAGTGAAAGAAATCCCCAAATAAACCATACTACATAAAATTAAACTCAACCGAAAATCCTAATCAAATTAGGTCCACCAATAAGATGGAGTCTTCACCATTCCTTCAGCTGAAGCATGAGCCTGTATAGAGTTTATGCATAAAAATAAATGAGCTGAGCTCAACATGATTACAACATTCACATAAGATAAAAAAAAGTTATGCACTTTATGCTCACAGTAGATAGTGAAATGTGTGAGAACACGGGGTTAAAGAACCAATAACAAGTGTTTTAAGAAAGGCTAAGAACACGTAATTTGTTGAGCAAAGTAATAGTGGGTGAATATTGCGCGACTTTTTTTCTCCAAATATACTAGAAAAGGACAATCAACAAGACTAATTTTATCTTGGTTGGAACGCCGAGAACAGGAAATGAACCCTATGGAGGACAAGTCCATGTGATCGATCGCACCATAGTTGATGACCCACTAGATTGATTGTGAGAATGTAAAGAAGGTGCTGAGAGTACGTGAGTAAATGTTTTGGATGCGCCAAACATAATGATGCTTGCTAGAAGCAAAGGTTGGACAAAAGGTTTCCAATTATCAATCAACACATGGGTTTATTGTAAATCCAAATGAGCTGAGCTAAATGGGACTAATCAAATAAACTAACATTTACCTGAAGCCAGAAAAACGTCCTTTTAACCCACAACTTTTACTACTAAAATTTCTACATTTACTTTGAAATCTTCTGCCGGTTGCTCCAACAGTGGAAATCAAGGCTAACAAGATGTACAAATCTGAGGAGGAATACAATAATTTAGCCACTATTGATCAACTTCAACACTTGATAAGGCTACTAAAGAAAACAAGTAGCAGCACATATAACAGAGAGGAGCTAACACAATTACAGTTATGGATCTATTGTAATATGTTGGAACAACCCTATTACTGATTTGGGCTAGGATCACTATGTTTTAACTAAGGATCAAGTTGACCCCATTGTATAGTTTAAGGGTCAAGTTTTTAGACTGATAGATTAGCTAGAACTTAAGGAAAAAAGTTAAGTTCTCAGCGTTCGACAAATGGCTAGTGGCGCTCGACAGATGGCTGCCAATGCTCGACAGTTTTCCAGCCAGTGTTCGACAAATGTCGAGTGGCGTTCGACGAATGTCTAGCATCGTTCGACGAATTTGTCTCAACAGACTGAAGTATTATGGCCAGTTCCAGCGCTCGACATTCTCTGAGCAACGTTCGACAAATGGCGAGTAGCGTTCGACGAATTCCAGCCAGAGCTCGACAAATTCTGTATTAAAGCTCAGTTCGACAAATACAAGTCCAGATTATTTATATCAGTTATTTGTCAATACTCTGATCACAAATCGAGGACTCCAACGGATATATTCAATACATTTGGACGTATTCAAGGCAGGCAAGTAAGGATATTATATTATTCAAATATATTCCTTATTTCCTTTGTTCCAAGACAAAGATAGCCGTTGACATTTAATGCTAAGGAGTTTTTCACGGCTAAGGAATTAAAGGACCTGACAACAGTCGTTTTATCTTTGTTGTTATTCCAAGAAAGATTTAAAAGACAGATTATTCTATTCCAAAAATAGAATATATCAAAGACAGACATTATTGTCTTATCTCTCTCGACAGAATTCAAATTAGCATTCTTGCAGAATACAGAAAGATAACAATAAGGATAGAGAAGGAAGAAAGAAGAAGTTTTCAGTCTACTATTCTCAGTCTTCTTCTTTTTCCTCAAGCAGCACTCATCTTCTCAGAGAACATCATCTTCAAGATCCATCTCTCAGATATTCTGCTGTAAGTTCAAGTCTTCTACAAGAGCAACAAGGAATCTGAAGAACCTGTTCTTCCAGATCTATCTGCTACAGAAGATTTGAGTCCTCAAGAGAAAGCTTCTCCAACATCTGTCAAATACTTCAATCAGACAGGGGGAGCTTTACAACAAGTCCACTAGAGTCTTCTCTCAGCATCTTGACAGAGAAGAACACTATAACCCTTTTCTCACCTCTCTTGTACAGGGTTAATACTCCCTTCAAAAGTGTACCTCCTTAGTGGCAAGACGCCTGATCAAAAAATCATGTTGGTTTTGAGCACCTGATCAAAAGCTCTGTGGTATGTGGACACCTGATCAAAATCACCTTGGTGTTAGGGCACCTGATCAACCCTCCTAGTGGACTCCTACCAAAGGGTGGTAGAAGAGTGGACTACCCAGATTTATTGGGGAACCACTATAAATTCCTTATGTCTTCTGGTTGTGTTTATTTCTTTGTGCTGTGTGCTTTTATTTATTCAATTATTCTGTTTATATATTTCTCACTCTGCTTACACATATATATATATATATATATATATATAACACTATTTTAATTCCGCTATAAAAACTAAGGAAAAGTTTTTAATACTCTATTCACCTCCCCCCTCTAGAGTAACTTAAGATCTAACGTCCACTTTCATAATATCATATGCAGTAAAAAATGAAAAGTGGCAGCACATAATCTCAGATCCAAGTAAAAATCATAGGCATGGAAGAATCATAGTAGCAAATATTTCATAGGGATAACAGAAAATAACATAGATCTAAAACAAAACTCTGATCTGCATACAGAAATAACTGGAATCCCAAGAAAGAGGGCTACATGAGAACCTGAGGAAGATGACTGTAGGGAACGGGGGGTTTTTGCCGGAGAGAGGAGTAATCGTCGGCGTAGATCGGGGGACAGGAACCTTTCGCCATGCTGCGTTGTTGCACTGGGCCTGAGAAGATCTTGAGCTATGCCAGAGATCGGAGTAATCATCTGCGTAGATCGAGGGAGAGACGCCTTTTTCGTCGAGCTGCACAGTTGTACTAAGGTTGCGTCGAGCTAGGTGAGAGAAGAAGCACATCATCGGGAGAGCGCTGCTGCTAGGGCTTTTGCAGAGGAGAGAGAAGCGAGAGCTAGAGAGAGCAGCGAGAGTGAGAGAGCAGTAAGAGCGAGGGCTTTCGTTCTTGCCTTTTAGTTTTCAGAGGAGAGATGGGGTATGGTTTGGGTAGAGGAGAGAGCGCAAATGAAAAACACGAATAGGGACGACATGTTTTGCGGATAATTTAGAGCATAGAGCGCGAATGAAAAAGATGGGAGCGCCAAATCAAAAATTACCGTAGCTAAAAGGGGGTTATTTGCTACAAAAAAAAATCGTGGCAAATATTATAATTTATTGCCACGATTATGATTTTTCATGGCTAATACATAAGTATTAGCCATGCATAAGTATTAGCCATGACTTTTACAACCATGGCTAAAATCTAACTATTAGCTATGAGTTTTTTAAGCGTGGCTAATACTGGTGTATTAGCCACGACCCTGACAAAAAAGTGTAGCTAATACTCATTTTTCTAGTAGTGTGAGGTGGAGAAAAACTCAATACCTCTTGTCGAGCCGAGCTCGACCTGAGGTGGAAGGCAAACTTTTCTCCACTCAACAACCCTCCTATGAGCCGAGCTCAACTGGAGGTGGAGAAAGCTCAACACCATAGGTTGAATTGAACTTGACCTGAGGTGGAAAAATATCAACGTCTTCCCACACCAACTGGGGGCAGAGAACCAGTCCACGTTCTAGGTGCTTACCTTCACCTGGAGGCAGAGGAACTCGACCATCTTATCAAAGCAACTGAGGGTAGAGAACCAGTCCATGTCCTAGGTGCTTACCTTCACCTGGAGGCAGAGGAACTCGACCATATTATCAAAGCAACTGTGGGCAGAGAACCAGTCCACGTCCTAGGTGCTTAGCTTACCTGGAGGCAAAGGAATTCAACACCTTTCCAAACCAATTGGGGGAGGAGTACCCATCCAAGTCCTAGGGGCTTAGCTTGCCTGGAGGCAGAGGAACCCAACACCTTCCCAAACCAATTGGGGGAGGGCCCGTCCACGTCCTAGGGGCCTAGTTTACCTGGAGGCGGAGTAACTCAACACTTTTCAAATCAATTGGGGGTGGAATACCCATCCACGTCCTAGGGGCCTAGCCTACCTAGAGGCGGAGGAGCTCATCATCTCTCCAAGCCACTTAGTCAAGTAGCGAGTCGACCCGATGAGTCTCCCATCTGCCGGCATGACTGAGCCCGGAGAATGGTCTCTAGTCGGGGATCTTACCAACTGGGGGCGGAGTACCCATATGCATCCTAGGTGCTTACCTTCACCTGGAGGCAAAGGAACTCAACACCTTCCCAAGCCACTTAGTCATGTAGCAAGTCAACCAGATGAGTCTCCCATCTACCGGCATGACTGAGCCCAGAGAATGGTCTCTAGTCGGAGATCTTACAAACTGGGGGCGGATTACCCATCCGCGTCCTAGGTGCTTACCTTCACCTGGAGGCAGAGGAACTCAACACCTTCCAAAGCCACTTAGTCAAGTAGCGAGTCGACCCGATGAGTCTCCCATCTGCCGGCATGACTGAGCCTGGAGAATGGTCTCTAGTCGGGATCTTACCAACTGGGGGCGGAGTACCCATCCGCGTCCTAGGTGCTTACCTTCACCTGGAGGCAGAGGAACTCAACACCTTCCCAAGCCACTTAGTCAAGTAGCGAGTCGACCTGATGAGTCTCCCATCTGCCGGCATGACTGAGCCCGGAGAATGGTCTCTAGTCGGGGATCTTACCAACTGGGGGCGGAGTACCCATCCGCGTCCTAAGTGCTTACCTTCACCTGGAGGCAGAGGAACTCAACACCTTCCCAAGCCACTTAGTTAAGTAACGAGTAGACCCGATGAGTCTCCCATCTGCCGGCATGACCGAGCCCGGAGAATGGTCTCTAGTCGGGGATCTTACCTATAGGTGTTACCCGAAAGAAAAAGAAACTATCTTCATTCATAGTCAAGGCGATACAAGTTCATTACACCGCGCCTCCTCGCGCTTACATGGCCACATTATCCCCGGACTTCTCCTCCAACACCTCTCCCATCTCTTCTGCCTTCTTCATCCACTCGACGGTGTTGACAACGGTGACGTAGCACTGGCGCGCCTCCCTTGGATCTCCCCTGACCCGGACCTGGACTCCTCCAGTGCTGTATTTCAAACACTGGTGGTATGAGGATGACACACACTGGTACGCGCTGATGAGGGGATGCCCGAAGATGGCATTGTAGCTATTCGGCGCATCCACGATGACGTACCGGCAGTTTTTGGATGTACCCCCCCAAAGTGACGAGGAATTCGACTCCTCCTTCAACTTCCTTCCTTTCTCCGGAGAACCCGAAGAGTGGACCGTCTGATGCTAACACCCGTTTCGACTCGACCTTCATCTTGTCAAAATCCTTCTTGAACATCACATTTACCGAGCTCTCGTTGTCGACCAGGATTTGGGAGACCGTGAAGTTTTCGATGGCGGACTTGATGACGAGTGCGTCGTAGAAGGGATCCTCGTGGGACGGCATATCTTGGGCCGAGAAGGTAATCTTCTCGCCAGGGGTGGGGATCGGGAGGTTGAAGCGATGCTCCGACGATATATGGTATGGAGGCTACCCTTTTGGGTGGCCTCTATACCCACTCCTCCGTGAATCACCCTGATCCCACCCAGGGCCCCCAGGTCGGTTCTTTCTTCGAACGGTTCCTCTTCTTCTCTCTTCTTCCCTTCTCCTCTTAGCTTGGACCCTCCAGGCAGAGATGCTTTACCCCTGCTGGGGCTTTCCCTCCTTCTCATCTCGAGGAACTCAGGGCAGGCTGTGGTCGCATGACCTTCCTGCTGATGGAAGTCACAATATAACAGCGCCAGCTCGCCTGTCCCGTTCCCTAGGCGGGGCCCTCTTCTTTCCTCCCTTCTTTCATCCGATCACCATAGCCTGCAGGGGCAGGGCTTGCAGCGGCCTTGCATCGGGCTGCCAGCCCGCCGGATTGAACCATCCCTGTCTTCCGTGATAGCCTCCTCCTCCATGGAAGTGGCATCTTCCTTGGCCATGAGAGGGCCCCCCAGGCGGCCTCCAGGCTGGTCGGGTGGCTGGCAGTTGAGACCTCCAGCCTTGCTCCGACCCAGCGGGGGGTCCCTGGTGTCCCTGACTCCTCACTTCCTCTCTCCTTCTTCCTCCCTGCTCCTTTCTCTCCTCCTCCGCGCCCTTGGCCAGTCTTGCAATGAACTCTTGATTTGTGGCCTCACACTCGATCTCCCGGACAGCACGCTCCATCAGCTCTTCGAAAGACACCGGGGGGTCCCGAGTCAAACTCATCCTGAACAGCCCCTGCTGCAACCTGAGGGTGAAGGCCAGTTGCAGGGTGTGTCCGGGCACCTCAATGACTAGGAGCACTTCTTCCTGGAACCTATCCACGTAACTTCCCAATGTCTCTCCTGATCTTTGCCGAATTAAGAACAATGCTTCTGCCCCTTTCCTCCTCTTCTTTGAAGTAGAGAACCTTAGCAAGAAACTCTGACACAGGTCCTCGAAGTCGTAGATGGTCCCCACCGGGAGCTGGTGGAACCAATCCCTCGCCTTCCCCCTGAACGTAGCGACGAAGAGTCTTCACTTGAAGGCATCCGACATCTGCCTGATCGAGGCCATGTCTTCGAACCACTGGAGGTGCTGAATTGGGTCGTCCTTCTCCGCATAATAAGACATGGCAGGCTCACTGAACCCATCGGGAATGGGAGACGAGATGATCAGCTCGCAGAAGGGACTTCCCCAACCTCCCTGATGAGTCAAAAGCGTTCTCTCCACTTCCCCACTTGGGTAACCGGTCCCGGGAGAGCTGTTGAAAAGCACTCTTGCCTGGAGACCCGAGCCCTCCCCTGTGACTGGCTCCTTCCCTTGCCGATGCGCTTGTTCCGCCTCCATTGGAGAGGGCGAGGCGAGCGCGGGTGCGGGTGGTGTTGAGCACTCGCCGTGAGGGGGCCGGAGTGCGACCCGCAAGAACTCCAGGATCGTCTTCCTAAACTCGTCAAAATCACCCTTTTTCACATACTCGCCGGCAGGGGGCGAGTCCCCCAGCTCATCGCTTCCAGCCATGAGACTTACTCAGGGCTTTCCGAACTAGCTGCTTCCACGCTCACCGCACTAGAATGTTGAAACCAGAGAACTGGCCTCGATGTTCGAAAGGGAGATGCAGCTAACCCTTACTTGACCCGAGCTAGACCCTTGACCAGTCACTAAGAACCGAAGAACCTTACCCTTGAAGAACACTTAAGTCCACGAATGGACCCCTTAAGCTGCAGCATGGAAGTCCCACCACACACCCGGAAGCTCACAAGGAACTTCCCCTCCCAAACCAATGCTAAGCCTGGGCACCTTGGAGGGCACTAAGGATCACCTCACCGTCCACCTTCAATGACAGGGGTAGGGGAGGGGTAGTGCTTGCTCACAACACACACGCGAGGGAGGGGGGCACCAACATCCCTTCCCAAGGTGCCCATGGGGGTCTATTTATAGACTTCCCAAAATTGGGCAGCGGATAGCCAAAATTCTGCTATCCGCAGCTCAACCACGAACCTGGATGATGGAAACGAGAGGGGGCGAGCGGAGAATGAGATGTCTACCCCCCCTTATCGGGGGTCGGAGGGGTGGACCCTATGGTCCACTCAACCTGAGCTGGGCGAGTGGACCATAGGGCCACTCGCCCAGCTGCCCGGGCGAGTGGACCCATGTTCCACCCGCCCCGGGCGAGTGGACCACAGGTCCACTCGCCTGCATGCTTAGGGGCGAGTGGACCTTGAGTCCATTCGCTCCCCGCCTTGGGCGAGTGGACCCAAGGTCCACTCGCCCCCCCCCCCCCCCCCCCCCCCCCCACCCCCACTCGGGCGAGTGGACCAATGGTCCACCTACCCCAGGCCTTGGGCGTGTGGACCCAAGGTCCGCTCTCCCAAGAAGGCTTGCCCCCCCGGACCTTCTCTTTTTGATCTTGACGGCCTCCATCGGTTCGGTCCGCTGCATCACGATCATATTTTCTATCACGACCTCATCCGCGTCGGGTCACACCGACTCGGAAAATATAAGGGTTGTACAATGATCTATCAAGAATTATCATAAATCAACTATTTCTATCAACCTTAGGATTTATGAAATATATGATGGTGATTGGTATTATAGTTTCATATCTTGTTTAGTATGTGTTATGTGCATCTCTATTGTTTGCATGAATCTCATCATATTTAGACCTTAAAATGAACTTGACATTAACAAGATGAAATCAAATAGAATTGCCTCTTCATTCTAGGTCTATAAATTTTCAAAACTCTATAATTGATTACATGCAAACCAATTATATATATTTAACATATTTTGCATAACATCCAAATTCATTATCCTAGCTACACCTCTTGGTATATGCTCAATTTAGTGTCTATGCTAGGATTATCAATATAGTGACATACTAAAGGTAGAGAAATTTGAACTTTAAAATTAATGAGTACAATGTGGTTTCAAAATCCATTATATGTTCTAAAACTAAAACAAACTCATGTTTTATGAATCAATCCTTAGACTAAAATGCTTAGTATATCCATAATCATTAACCCATGACTTGTGTCTCACAATAGCGAGGGCGTAGGATTGTGTGCATTAGAGACCTAACCTCTAAGTCATGTCTTGTCCTTAACCGGGGAGGGTTCCAGTAGGGCCTTGCGAGGCACTGTGGGGGAAAGAGTGCTAGGTTGAGTGTCGTCTTTTGTATGCATATGGGATTAACACCCCAACCTACGGCATGTGTGCAGCTCCTCATGCCCATCCGTCACTTAGTACAGGGCTAAAGTGTAGTCATGTAGTTAAGGTATCTTGATCTTAGATATACTTATATTATATTCATTGCATGAACATTATCTCACTCTTTATACTTAAATCATGCATATTTGTTTTTGTTCTAACATTGCATTTTGTGTTTGCATATTTTATTATTTTGAGCTTTAATGATTTTACAAAACACAAGTATTTGAAAAATCACCAAAAATATGTTAAAAGAGCCTTCAAATCTAATCAATATACTCTGAAACTTCAACTGATAATACAAATGAATTGTGAAAAATGTTTTTCAAAACATCAAAATTTGTAGTTATGTCTCGGCGTTAAGAAGCTAACGCTTGGCGTTAGCTCCTTTGCTCCATTTTTTTGAATAATTTCTGGTATTGTTTTAATGTTATGTGTGTTTTTATTTCTCTGTTTGTAAAGAGTTTTTTATCTTTTTATTTCCGTTAAAACAATTTTATTTCTTTTCAAAATAAAATATGTATTTTCTCATGCATTATTTTGGGATTATTTCTCTGGCATAGAATATCATCTACTGATAGAGCTAAAAAGACTTCTATGTTTTCTTGGAAATATTTAAATTTGAATATTTAAAAACAAATACAAAATAACAAAATAATTTCAAAGAATAAAAATATGTTTTTCTCTTTATGTGTGACTATTATTTTGTACTTATATAAAAATTAAAAAATATTTAAAAATTGATTGTTATTAATTGTCATTGTCAAGGATGATTAATTATATTAATTAAAGATTAAATACAATGTTTAATTTAACTTTCAAGTTTCTTAAAAATCATTGTTTTGTATTTGTCATGCCTTGAAAATTATCTTGTTATGTGCAATGAAATTGATTGTAGACAAACATGCGTAGAAACACTTAGCATGTCTCTAAGTATGAGTAATGTATTATGTTTGATAATGATTCATTCACTCACTTATTTTTGATAACTTACATGTGTTTACAATCTTATTCTTGCATAATTGTATAATGTAATAACGTAAGTAATTAAAATGCTTAAATAAATTACCTACACAACATTGAATTGGTTATTACAATTCTTTGCCTTTCATGCACTTAATCTTAAGAGAAATATGGTTGAAAATGCTATGTTTGCAAAACAAGTGAATTCGGAAGTCCTTAGTCACTAAACTAAAAAACAAATAATAAATGACAAGAAAAACTCCAGCAAGCACTACTCACACTCCTAATAAGTCTTAATGAGCATTGTGAGGTCGAGCACATTGGCTAAGAATTGTAAAGTGTCTTGTAGCAAACAATTTATACACCACTTCTCTTAGTACACCAGGATCACAAAAAATGAAAATAAAGCTAAACAGTATAAACGTGATCCGCAAGCACTACTTTGCACCCTGATAAGTCTTAATAAGCATTGTGTGTGCAGAGTACCTTGGTAGTTGTACTCTTTATTCATGTGCATTGAAATATTGTGGAAGTAATAGTATTTGTGTATTTTAATGTTGTGTTAATTCATTATATATGTCATGTGTTTTTGATTGATTCACTTGTATACTTTATCAAAACACTATTTTGTACACATTATTATCTTTCATAAAACTTCTACTCATGAGAATTGGATCCTAATGCTCATCTACATTATTCTCTACAAACTTAAGTAAATGCACTAGATAACAAAGCATGACCGTTACAATGTTTATGTTTACTTAAAATGCAGACTTTATTACATTGTAGTTTATGTATCTTTTCTTGATAGTATAAAATCATGCTTGCAATTTTATCTTAATTGAATAGCATCTCTTGAATCTATAACTCAAACATCAACTTTTCAAATTTAAAACTCATTATCCTTTATATGATTTTATCTTCTAAAATGATGTTTATCTTTATGAGTACTTATTATATTCTTCTGCTAAGTTTACCATTTATGCTCATTCATGTCTATTATTCTTAACACCGTGGTATTCTTTTCAACAAGTGGTATCTTAAAATAGAATGCTTACTTTATCATGCCAGCTATGTTGCTTACTACTATATGTTCCATCATGCTTACATTTTTCTTAACAAGTAGTATTTAATAAGCTTTTGATTGCAACCTATTTTTCTTCTCGACATAGAACATATTACTCCTTATTGCACACTCTCACCTAAACCTTCTTTTGATACTACCAAAAGGGGAGAATAAATTACATAAATCTAATCTTTAGGGAGAGTACATTATAATGATTTCAAACTCAAAGAAAGTATTTATGTAGGAGGAGTAATCATATAGGAGGTGCATACACTATCATGTGCTCGATCATGACAATCCTTCAATAAGTGGTCCCTCATCAATCTTAGTAAATATACACTCGTCCCTACCTACTTTTGCTAATAACAAAGGGGGAGAAGAAATTGAGAAATCTAGTCAAATAGATATTTAGGGAGAGTAAATTTTAAGAGAACACTTATGTAGGGGGGACTTCATATAGAAAGAGTATGCATTATCGCTTTCAAATCTATCACGTTTTTAACCTGTTATTCATGCATATCTTATTACCGCACTTATTTATAAACACAAATTGTCTTAAACTCACTCATTTCTCATATAGGTATTTGTTATTATCAAAAGGGGGAGATTCCGCATCTCTTGGTTTGAGAATAACAAATACCGTGTTGTATTTGATCTTGTATTTTGTGTGTTTATAGTATCCATATTGTACAGGTTGAATGAGGAGACAAGTCCTCGTTCATGGTCGGGCATGATCCAAAAGTGTGTACACTTTAGAAAAAGCAAAAGGATGAGTTTTGTGTGCTGATCTTAAAATAACCATAACTTTCAATCCAGAAAGACTTACGGAACGGTCCACCCCATTTCGGAGATGAGAACGACTCCATCTACAGTCTGGAGAAGTTTCGCACGACAAAAATGAAGAGGAGCTATCAGATTCCGACATCTAGATGTCGGAATCCGACAGCGAAAATGATGTCAGCATGACGACGGGCATGTTCCGCACGATTTGCACGAAGAACAGTTATATCGATGTCGGAATTCCGACATCGATGTCGTCGACGACAGCCCACATTTCAACCGCAACCGTCACGACGCGCAAAAACTTCGTTCGCATGGGACACGTGGCAGCTGGAGGAGATAACGTCGGTGGATGACATCTAGATGTAGTCGACGATATCGATAAATTATATATTGACTCATTTTTCATGGAGGAGAAGTTACACACTAATCTGGAGTACCTATACCCGAGTGCATTCCGTCCAGAGAGCTCCAGAACTCCGAGAACTCCAATTTTGGCAAGAACGTTCAAGAGCGAAGAAGAGACGGTCTGTGCGCAGTATCTCAAGCAATCTTTGCAAGGATTCGACGCCGTCTTCAGAACATCATATTTAGGGAGTTTCATATCTGAATTTCTATTTTGTATTTTATCTTATCATTTTGTAATCGGAGGAGGAAATCGCCGCCTTGTGCGTGGCATCTAAGTCCGTGTGTGGCTTAGGGGAAATCTCCGCCTTGCGCGTGGAGTCTAGGTCCTTGTGTGGCTTAGGAGGAAATCGTCGCCTTGTGCGTGGTGTCTAGGTCCTTATGTAGCTTAGGAGTAAATCGACGTCTTGTGTGCAGCATCTAGATCATGGATAAATCTAGGGGGAGGCTAGTAGTAAGATCTAGGAAGAGATACGCTATAGTCGGCCGGTCCTTGGTTGAAGGACCGGTAAATTAAAAAGAAGTTTATTTTTATCATAGCCTTGATCTTAAGCTTTATTAAGATCAATAGTTCTTTGTATTCATCACTTGTGAAAATAAAATTTGATTTCCAATTTCCTTATGATTTTCTAAGTGATTATTTTGGTTGTGTAAAAATCAACTTGTTTATCATTGCAAAATTATCTTAATATTTTTGAAAAATATCAAAGTAAATATTAGCCCTTATACACCCCCCCCCCCTCTAAGGGCGCCGCAAGATCCAACAGGGATGACCTTCAATCCCTGACAGCGAGAGGTCGTGAAGGATGAGAACTGGATAGCTCCGTGCTCGATCGCCTGGACTTGGGGGCAACCTTTGCCCACCAGAGAGAGACTGAGGGTGCTATCCTGGGGGATGTCGCTGAATATCTGGGCGCGACCCGAGTAAACCGGGGGATGCCGCTTCATGTCTGGGCGAGACCCGGATAAACCGGGTGTTGAAACCAGAGAACTGGTCTCGACGTTCGCAAGGGGGATGCATCTAACCCTTACTTGACCCGAGCTAGACCCTTGACCAGTCACCAAGAACTGAAGAACCTGACCCTTAAAGAGCATCTAAGTCCAAAAACGGACCCCTTAAGCTGCAGCGTGGAGGTCCCACCACATACCCGGAAGCTCACATGGAACTTCCCCTCCCAAACCAATGCTGAGCCTGGGCACCTTGGAGGGCACTAATGATCACCTCACCATCCACCTTCAATGATAGGGGGATGGGAGGGGTAGTGCTTGCTCACACGACCACGCGAGGGAGGGGGTAGGAACCAACCAACCCTTCCCAAGGTGCCCATGGGGGTCTATTTATAGACTTCCCAAGAACTGGTCTGCGGATAGCCAAAAATCCACTATCCGCAGCCCGCCAATTGACCTGATTCGACCTAAACCAAGGCCACCCCGCCTGCGCGAGTGGACGCCGATACACTCGTGAGCTTGGCCGCGAGTGGAGGATACTCCACTCGACCAAGGGGACAGGCGAGTGGGGGGATCCCCTACTCGCCCCAGGGGCGTGCGAGTGGGGGGATCCCCCACTTGCCCCTTGGACGGGAGAGTGGGGCGGCCCCCCCCACTCGCCAACAACAAGGGGCGAGTGGGGGGAGCTTCCCCCACTCGCCACCAACAAGGGGCGAGTGGGGGGAGCTTCCCCCACTCGCCAACTTCAAGGGGCGAGTGGGGGGAGCTTCCCCCACTCGCCAACTTCAAGGGGCGGGTGGGGGCAACCTCCCCCACCCGCCAGCTACAAGGGGGCGGGTGGGGGGAGCCTCCCCCACTCGCCAACCACAAGGGGAAAATGGGGGGAACCTCCCCCACTTGCTCCACTACTTCCTTCCTCGGGTCATTCCTTAGCCTTGCCCGGTTTTAGTCGCTTCCGAGAGGCCGACCTGCTTGTCTCGGTCACCTACTCACGTCGGGTCACACCGGCTCGGAAAATATGAGGGTTGTACACAATCCCCGCACTTTTCGAGCTTGCCTAAAGCTCGGAAAGAAAGTCCAACCCACCTATTTGACGAGCAGGTGGGACCCGAGGGGAGACCAAGAAGGGACCTGCCAACGGGATACCCCTGCCGAGCTTTTCCGCTGAAGCTACCTTGAGGCGAAGGGCAAACCCTTCTCCACTAAACACCCCTCCTGTGAGCCGAGCTCAACTGGAGGTGAAGAAAGCTGAACACCTTGGGCCGGACTAAACTCGACCGAAGATGGAGGGAGACTGAACACCTCTAGTCGAGCCGAACTCGATCTGAGATGGGGAGCAGACCTTTCTCCACGAAACACCCCTCCTGTGAGCCGAGCTCAATTGGAGGTGAAGAAAGCTCAACACCTTGGGTCGGACTAAACTCGACCGAAGAGGGAGGGAGACTCAACACCTCTAGTTGAGCCGAACTTGATCTGAGATGGGGAACGGACCTTTCTCCACGAAACACCTCTCCTGTGAGCCAAGCTCAACTGAAGGTGAAGAAAGCTCAACACCTTGGGTCGGACTAAACTCGACCGAAGAGGGAGGGAGACTCAACACCTCTATTCGAGCCGAACTCGACCTGAGATGGAGGAAACTCAACATCTCTAATCGAGCCAAACTCGACCTGAGATGGAGGAAACTCAACATCTCTTGTTGAGACGAACTCGACCTGAGATGGAGGAAACTCAACATCTCTAGTCGAGCCGAACTCGACCAGAGATGGAGGGAACTGAACATCCCCAGTCGAGTCGAACTCAACCTGAGATGGAGGGACCTCAACATCTCTAGTCGAGCCGAACTCGACCTGAGATGGAGGGAACTCAACATCCCCAGTCGAGTCAAACTCAACCTGAGATGGAGGGACCTCAACATCTCTAGTCGAGCCGAACTCGACCTGAGATGGAGGGAACTCAATATCCCCAGTCGAGTCGAACTCAACCTGAGATGGAGGGACCTAACCATCTCTAGTCGAGCCGAACTCGACCTGAGATGGAGGGAACTCAACATCTCTAGTCGAGCCGAACTCGACCTAAGATGGAGGGAACTCAACATCCCCAGTCGAGTCGAACTCAACCTGAGATGGAGGGACCTCAACATCTCTAGTCGAGCCGAACTCGACCTGAGATGGAGGGAACTCAACATCCCCACTCGAGTCGAACTCAACCTGAGATGGAGGGACCTCAACATCTCTAGTCGAGCCGAACTCGACCTGAGATGGAGGGAACTCAACATCCCCAGTCGAGTCGAACTCAACCTGAGATGGAGGGACCTCAACATCTCTAGTCGAGCCAAACTCGACCTGATATGGAGGGAACTCAACATCTCTAGTCGAGCCGAACTCGACCTGAGATGGAGGGAACTCAACATCCCCAGTCGAGTCGAACTCAACCTGAGATGGAGGGACCTCAACATCTCTAGTCGAGCCGAACTCGACCTGAGATGGAGGGAACTCAACATCCCCAGTCGAGTCGAACTCAACCTGAGATGGAGGGACCTCAACATCTCTAGTCGAGCCGAACTCGACCTGAGATGGAGGGAACTCAACATCCCCAGTCGAGTCGAACTCAACCTGAGATGGAGGGACCTCAACATCTCTAGTCGAGCCAAACTCGACCTGAGATGGAGGGAACTCAACATCCCCAGTCGAGTCGAACTCAACCTGAGATGGAGGGACCTCAACATCATCTCTAGTCGAGCCGAACTCGACCTGAGATGGAGGGAACTCAACATCTCTAGTCGAGCCGAACTCGACCTGAGATGGAGGGAACTCAACATCCCCAGTCGAGTCGAACTCAACCTGAGATGGAGGGACCTCAACATCTCTAGTCGAGCCGAACTCGACCTGAGATGGAGGGAACTCAACATCCCCAGTCGAGTCGAACTCAACCTGAGATGGAGGGACCTCAACATCTCTAGTCAAGCCGAACTCGACCTGAGATGGAGGGACCTCAACATCTCTAGTCGAGCCGAACTCGACCTGAGATGGAGGGAACTCAACATCTCTAGTCGAGCCGAACTCGACCTGAGATGGAGGGAACTCAACATCCCCAGTCGAGTCGAACTCAACCTGAGATGGAGGGACCTCAACATCTCTAGTCGAGCCGAACTCGACCTGAGATGGAGGGAACTCAACATCCCCAGTCGAGTCGAACTCAACCTGAGATGAAGGGACCTCAACATCTCTAGTCGAGCCGAACTCGACCTGAGATGGAGGGAACTCAACATCCCCAGTCGAGTCGAACTCAGCCTGAGATGGAGGGACCTCAACATCTCTCGGCGAGTCGAACTCGACCTGAGATGAAGGAAACTCAACATCCCCAGTCGAGTCGAACTCAACCTGAGATGGAGGGACCTCAACATCTCTAGTCGAGCCGAACTCGACCTGAGATGGAGGGAACTCAACATCCCTAGTCGAGTCGAACTCAACCTGAGATGGAGGGACCTCAACATCTCTCGGCGAGTCGAACTCGACATGAGATGGAGGGAACTCAACATCTCTAGTCGAGCCGAACTCGACCTGAGATGGTGGGAACTCAACATCCCCAGTCGAGTCAACCTCAACCTGAGATAGAGGGACCTCAACATCTCTAGTCGAGCCGAACTCGACCTGAGATGGAGGGAACTCAACATTCCCAGTCGAGTCGAACTCAACCTGAGATGGAGGGACCTCAACATCTCTAGTCGAGCCGAACTCGACCTGAGATGGAGGGAACTCAACATCCCTAGTCAAGTCGAACTCAACCTGAGATGGAGGGACCTCAACATCTCTCGGCGAGTCGAACTCGACCTGAGATGGAGGGAACTCCACATCTTCCCAAACCACCTGGGGCGGAGAACTAGTCCACGTCCTAGGTGCTTACCTCACCTGGAGGCGGAGGAACTTAACCAAGTTACCAAACCAATTGCCCTTTCTGAAGTATTACCTGCAGCGAGTCGACCCGATGAGCCTTCCATCCGCCGGCATGACTGAGCCCGGAGAGTGGTCTCTAGTCGGGGATCTTACCGGCTGGGGGCGGAGCACCCATCCGCTTCCTAGGCGCTTTGCTTACCTGGAGACAGAGGAACTCAGCGCCCTTCCAAATCAGCTGGAGGCGGGAGTACCCATCCGCGTCCTAGGTGCTTTGCTTACATGGAGACAGGGGAACTCAGTGCTCTCCCAATCTAATGAGAGGCGGAAGTATCCACCCATGTCCTAGGGGCTCGGCTTGCCTGGAGACAGAGGAACTCAGCGCCCTTCCAAATCAGCTGGAGGCGGGATTACCCATCCGCGTCCTAGGTTATTTGCTTACCTGGAAACATGGGAACTCAGTGCTCTCCCAATCTAATGAGAGGCGGAAGTATCCACCCGCGTCCTAGGGGCTCGGCTTGCCTGGAGACAGAGGAACTCAGCGCCCTTCCAAATCAGCTGGAGGCGGGAGTACCCATCCGCGTCCTAGGTGCTTTTCTTACCTAGAGACAGGGGAACTCAGCGCTCTCCCAATCTAATGAGAGGCGGAAGTTTCCACCCGCGTCCTAGGGCTCAGCTTGCCTGGAGACAGAGGAACTCAGCGCCCTTCCAAATCAGCTGGAGGCGGGAGTACCCATCCGCGTCCTAGGTGCTTTGCTTACCTGGAGACAGGGGAACTCTGCGCTCTCCCAATCTAATGAGAGGCGGAAGTATCCACCCGAGTCCTAGGGGCTCGACTTGCCTGGAGACAGAGGAACTCAGCGCCCTTCCAAAAGATTTACCTAAGGTTCTATCTTTACCTACTTTTCATTCAACATGGGGAGGTTACATATCTATTACAACGCGCCTTCTCGCGCCTACTCGGCCACATGCACCTCGGCCATCTCTTTTATTACCTCCTCCATTTTCTCTGTCTTCTTATTCCTTCTCTTTCTCCTGGTCCCTCCTGTTTCTCTGGCCCATCTGGAGGTGGATGACTTGTTCCTGAAATTGATCCACGTAGTTTCCCTGCGTCTCCCCCTGCTTCCGTCGAATCAAGAACAAGGACTCAACTGTAAGATCCCCCTCCCGGAACACAAAACACGGTCGAGGGGAGTCTTATGCCCAGAACAGCCGCCTTGCGGTAGTATCAACACACGGGCTAACTTGTACCACAAGACGCCTATCCTGCCGGCCAAACCAACCGAACAGCGCCAACCCATCAATAATAGAAAGCATTAAAGTCATAGGTTCATAATAAGTAATAAAGTCCAGAACAGTACAGAGAAAAGCAGAAAGCTACACAAGCTCCTGCAAATCATCAGAGTAACCAGCTAAAAACCCCAAGGGCTACATCTCAAAACACTCACCCGCCTCTGTCACTGACGGCAGCTAAGGTACCATAAACCCCAGCCCTGCACACCTGACCTGGCTGGCCTCCGGTGTTGAACGCTGCTATACCACTGAATGTGCTCCTAAAAATAGGGACGTAGCAATCGTTAGTCATAAAGACTAAGTGGCTTCCCATCCGCTCACCCGACGACTCCAAGGCACCGGGCGGAAGGAAAGGAAGAAAAGCTGCAATATAACAGTAATATACAAAGCAGGTGACGGGGAAAGTAAACTAGTGTATACACAAATTCTAAGCTACACAAGTGTAAAAGGGGCTAATCTAATCATGTATAAGCAGGAGTATAATAAAGGTGTACATCAGTAAATAAACAGTAAGTAAAGCAGGTAAAGCAAGGCAGTAAGAACAATAGCGACAAGTAATCAATCTCGTACCCTAACTTATATGAATGCTCATACAAACTTATAAGTTAGGATTTCCAGGAATTATAACTCATCATATAAAAGAGCCCATACTAATTTATATGATGAGAATCTGCAAGTGCGTATGCTATGCTTATGCTATGAATGATTATGCAATGAACTCACACACACGAATCAATGCGCATAGACCTTTGTAGTTCCCTCTGTTTGAAAGGAAGCCAACCTCTCGGGTACCAACCGCTGTGACACACGGTGGTAGCGGACCGGGCTGTCCACTCCTAGGCGGGTATACACTCTACCAGGCCTAGACCGCACGTACGCCTCGACGCTAAACAACCGTGGAGCTCTGCGTACTCTTTGCTGGAGTCCACCAGACTGTGAGCCAAGTGAGAGGTGTCTTCGGGGAACTGTCGTCCCGACACGCAGCCAAGCTGGCCCCTTAGACCCCTACACACCCGCTAAGTCAACGTACCGCGGTCGGAGTGACGACCTGCCTAGTACCGAAGACCTGCCACATTTCTGAGAAAGTTACTGGGATAATCATCCCCTCGAGGTTCCCGCTCGTCTACCCGAGCACCACAATCCTGCCACTCCAGCAACTGGGAGGAGATACATAAATCCAATCTTACCCTACTATGGCTACTCTTGCCTACTATAAATGTTATTGCAATTTAGGGTTAATCTTGGACATCCCGAGAGTTACCCTGAAAGGGGCTCGCTACGGTACTAGGAACTACAATTGGATGACACCCCAAAGTTCCCTTTCTCAAGACACTTGGTACTATTGGTATCTACCCTTAAGATTACCCTCTTATCATCTCACTTGAATTAAACCTCAGTGCTTTATGACCCTCTAAGGGGAAAGACAATCTTTCGTCAATCCCGAGCACAACCTTGCCCATAGCTCATCAAGCACTCTCTCGCCACCTAAGCTCCTTTTTGGTGACCTCGACCTTTTCATCCAAATAAGGTACACCAACTACCTCCCATTCCCACCTAATGGTCTACAAGTTATCTCCATTCTACCATTTTACTATTCGCAGACCAAATGAGTTATATGAACCACATAAGGGGAGGTACTACAAATATTCATCCAGTTGACTCAAGATTATTACCAGAAGACTATCATGATATTATAAGACTAAGCTCGGCTTTTACTCAAGGGTTGTTTCTCATCCAATCCTGTTAGATTCAAGCTCCTCCACTACTAGGAGGGTATGAACACTACCAGTTCTAGGCCTCTGTACGCCTCGATGCTAAGAACACACAGCGGAGACCCTGCGTACTGCTCGACGCTAAGAACACACGGCGGAGCCTTCAAGGACACAGAAGGGGACTTGGGTAGGTGAGCACCAAAAGTTCAACCCAACCGGTCTAGAATCTAACTGCCGGCTTTTGTCGGTGTCACGACTAGCAAGCCCGTAGACCCGCCATAAGTAATCCTCCAACCAGGTTCCATACACCACCAGGTGTAAGCCATGCAACCCATGTGCTCCCCATGCACAAACCGTGCTCATAAGCACCCAAGGACTCCCAAGCGGAGTCTTATTACATTTCACTTCTTGCACGCTTAGCCGATGTTACCCATCCCGAGTTGTCACAACTCTCGTGCGGTGGTGTGCATATATTATGACAATCATTTTATATGACCCTGTAGGACTACTTGCGGGAATGACGTCATATTCCCCCTTTTTACAAATTATGTGCAAGGCCCAACATAACTTCTCATCCCACCCTCATACTCAATTCACAAGTATTACGAAAAACTCAAACTATTAACCTCGTTGAGGGTTCAGCACCATTATTCATGCATCATGATAACTTATAACCGAATATTTGATCAAAAGCTTATATCAGCCCGACTCCTATGAGATCCCCCGTGTTATCTCATAATCATTACCTTGAATATTTCCCCAATTTCAAGCCTTGTCTATATTTACCAATGTTATTTGCAACACAACAAATTTATAGGAAGAGTCTAACAATATTACCGTATGTATATATCCAACATTCATAATTCTGATCGGGGGTGGTCTCAATACCATTAGGCACATGTCCACCAAATTTTACGAACATCCGATAAGTAATTTGAGAGAAATCCAAACAACATTATAAATTTTACGTGTGTATCGCTGTTTACCGAAACTGGATTTCTGGGAGTTACGCTCCACCACCAATAACGTGCCACCCCATTCTGGAAAGGTATTTCCAAGGGCTACAACTTTCGTGTTGGGCCCGAGGTCCGGATTCAAGTCAGTCACACCTAGAAATGGGTTTGAACCCGGCTGTGCACCACAGGACAGAATCTGTCCATCTACTTTATAATTTCAGACACGGCCTATTTCGACCAGACTTTGAGGGAGCTACCGGGCTCCTCGCAAATCGTACAACCAGTCGTTGGAAAGGTATCTCCGACGGCTACAACTTCCATCATAAGCTCAGGGACCAGCTCCGACTGTATCAAGCCCAAACAGCGACTCGAACACAACCGGTCTAGTTTGACAGATTTCTTTATAATATAATAGTAATCTTAATAAAACTCATTACTTCCAACAGCTTTATAGAACTCTACAGTTCACCAAAAATTATGTGCAACCATTCATTAGAAAGGTGTTACCAAGGGCTACAACTTTCTAGTTGAGTCCAAAGCCTGGGTCTCGCTGGAACATGTCCAAAACTGGACTTGAACTCAGCAGCGCGCAGAAAACAGATTTCTGCATTGGTCTGCAAATATAATTTCTGCACGTATCTTAAAGTGAATCTAATGACATTTGTTCATCTTCTTCCTCCAGCAAAGGGGTAAAATGAACAGCGCTATTTTCTCAAATACTCCATCAAAAGACCACCAATCTTCACGAGATCAAGTCTTCTCTCTTCGTATTGAAGAGAGGGGTTGATTGAAGCAAATCTCACGGCGATCGTCGCCCTAGAACGGAAGTTCTAGCGTGGTCTTCTCCTATGGAAACACCATAACTCACAAGGTTGAGTCCTCTTGGCCCAACATCTCTCATATATGATCTAAAGATCTAGCACCAAGGGAGAGGGGAGGAAGCTCACCGAGTGTCCATGCATGCTACCCAATAGCCACGAATGCGGCATTTATCCGTCGTTCCCGACACCGGATCTCATCGATCGTCGCCGAAGTGGTGTCGTCCTCTTTGAGTGGGTTGTTTTTGCTCTCTATTTTTGGAGAGGTGGAATCGCCTGGCTGTTTGGTGATCGTCGAAGGGAGATGTCACCGGAAGGGAGATGTCACCGGATCTAGAAGATGAAGAACTCGAGTTCGCTGGATCTGACTTCATTATCGCTTCGCAAATTAATGTTCTTCGGAGCACTCATATTGATGAATAAGTAGCGGACTTTGAGATCCATAAGTCGATTGACTTCATATTGGTAGTCCTATTTCTCAGATGAAGGTTCAGATAATCCACTTCAATAGCAACAACTAGCTGCCAAAAAATCTTGAAAACAAAACTACTAAGAATCTCAAGTAGAAGCTGGAGGTCAAGGCCGAATCTCAAGTAGAAGCTGGAAGGAGTAGCTGCAGGCAGCCCGAGCTTGGTCAGATCTAGACTGGAGGAGGTTGGACCTCGCATGGGCGGCCGGATCTTGAAATGGAGCTCGGCAAGATTGGCGGCCATGGCGTTTGCCGGATCTGAGTGTAGATGAGCAGGCGGCGGTTCGGAGCTTGGCTTCGTCGGAGGGGGTAGAGAGAGTAAGGCTCT
Organism: Dactylorhiza incarnata; assembly: GCA_033032865.1. Lineage (NCBI taxonomy): Eukaryota > Viridiplantae > Streptophyta > Magnoliopsida > Asparagales > Orchidaceae > Dactylorhiza > Dactylorhiza incarnata. The sequence continues at coordinate 305,864 of JAWHQI010000028.1, read as the reverse complement.
CGGTGGTTTGTCGGAGGTGGGTTCTGTCCGAGGAGATGTCCGGAGTTGGGGCTGATGTAGAGGGCTGCTCGGTTCGTTTGGAGGGGAGAGCTCGCCGGAGGCCGGAGCTTGGTCGGAGCGAAGGAGATGAAGCGAAGAAGAGGGCGGCTGACTTCACGGGCTGGAGAGGAGGGAAGCGCCGTCAGAGAGAGAGGGAGCAGGGAAGGGATCGGGGGGTTCTCCTTTTCTAACCTAACATTACGCATGTATATATATAACTATATAAAAAATAATAATAATCAGATATATTATTAACGTTAATATATGATAATAATAATAGTAGGTTATTATTATCATTATTGACTAAAACACTCGCACAATGCCGTAGAGGACGCGTAATTTGTCCCGGACTGGCTCGTTATGACCGTCTTGCCGATACGCACCCACCGGAACGATCCAATGTCGATTCCGAGTTCGTTTGCCCAATTTATACTCTCCGGAGCGTTCGGGGCCTAATTTTGCGTTACATCAAAAACTCTCCGAACGACGTCGAAATCGCAAATGGATAAATTCGTTGAACTCGTACTATTGTTACGAGTCTAACAAGACCGACTCGGGTCAATTGCGGACAGTTTTGTTGAACTCGTATAGGCTTCACGAGTCTAACAAAACTGACTGGGGTGAATACCGAGATCGTCTGTTGCATATCGCCTTTTGGATAAATATGCTATTCGCAGACCGCATTAATAAATTCTCCGATTCTCATCAGAATCGAGCGCGGGCAGTTTTTTGAACTCGTATAGGCTTCACGAGTCTAACAAAACTGACTGGGGTGAATACCGAGACCGTCTGCTGCATATCGCCTTTTGGACAAATATGTTATTCGCAGACCGTGTCATTTGAGCTAACGTACGCAATATAATTCCTTCAAGGCGGCATGTTTCCTTCGAGTTTTATTGCTAAAATTATACTCTCCAGACAGCTCGGATCCCGATACAGCAAACATCGAGACAAGGAATAGAAATGATATTCGCCGCGTTCGTCGAGTGCACTCCTCCGGCTCAGGTGCAAGCCGGGCCCCCAATACACCACGAGCTCGAGTCAACTCGCTCGACTCAAAAACGCGCACAAGGGGTCTAGCTCGAATCGGGATGTTACAAATCCAATAAACGAAGAAATAATTTCGTCCCCGAAATATTAGGTTGAGGTTATGAGGATTTTCTGGATGAGAGTAAAATATACTCATCATATTCATTCATGGGCACTTCAGCCATAATAATTTCAAGCTTATATATGCATTCTCACTTGTTGCGATTTATACATAGAAACTAGATGGCTTGCGCACTCTTGCCTTGTGAAGTCATACGAACTAATAATGACACACACTATTTCAAAAAAAAAATCACTACATTGGTCTAACTGATTATGTTGTGATTTAATCTCAAGCACACAACATACAAGGGAGCATTTAGCAAGGACTTGGTATGAACGACATCAAGCATGCTACTCGTTTATAAAACCACGATGCAACCGGCTACCACTACCAACATCTATATCGCTATACAAGTTATATGAACCATCAAGACTGTCGAGCCACCAGCTCGTTTACACCTTGCAGGACTGGATCTCAAAACACTATACCTCTATAGCAGGTGTCATCAACAGTTGTCTTGCATCAATATCATGCCTGTCTGCCATGAGTCTCCAACACAAATTCTCGGTAATTGTATTTGATTTACAATATCATTACATATGTACGCAAACCAGTGTATAGACACCACTATTGTGAATTTGTTAACTTAACAACCACGTTGCAAAACCTTGGCGCTAAGAGTGCTACGATTTAAACCAATTATCCTAAATATGTCACTTTTAAACACACCTCTTTGATCAACAATCAAATACAACTCCAACTCAACAAATTTCAAGGAGTCCCCCAAAATTTGTCGCGCGGTCATCGGACCGACCATTGATCACTGAGAGGCACTACAACACTATCAAGAGGATTCAAGATTTCACTTACTACACCCATAAGGTTCTAATGATGGAACCCATGCTATTAAAACCCAAGGACTACCACCAAGTCCTTATATCATCCAAACACTTGTCAGGATCCGACTAGTGCATAGCCGCACTCAAGGACTGTCAACTCAAGTCCTTACCATCACATCAGGATATCATCACATCCTTCACATAGTATTGACATCCATCTAAAACCATGCTAAATTTTACTTAACGACACCCACAAAGGTCCTAATTGGCACTCAGCAGGGTGTATTCATATCCTCAATTACCCAGCTATGTGATTTATCCAGGAGTTCATGTATGAAAACCCGACAACCTCGGTGTATATCCCAAAAGGTTTTAGATCACCATTTCTCCTTGGTCTGCTTCTCCGCATAACCTTCGATCAGAGCAAAGACATAACCGTCCTTTAGGTACTCACATATGTCATTCTGGTAGGGGACTCAACGTAATCCAAAACTTGGTGTTTAACCATCCACCTTGCTTAAAATGACTCATTCATCGAGGAGTACCTAATTCTAATATCGTCGACTTGAAGCGACTTAGATGAGAAAACCTCATTATAGCAAGGCTAAGTGAAACGGTCTACAAAGATTTTTAACTCCCAGTGAAACCATAGTTGGTCCATTAGCTAGGCCAATAAACGAAGAAACAGGGTTAGCCCTCATACACCTGAGTTATGTTTCTTCGACCACCAGTTGGGTACATTCACCCCCTGTAAGCACACTGGCTCTATGGGCATGCAGTCCTCGATTAGGAGTTTTACCCTATAAGCACTTGCCACAAGGCACTTGAATAACAGTTCCTGGGACCTATTAGAGTGTTCTAGGCCCTCAAAGCTACCATTTTCACAACCTTTTTAGGGGTCGACATGTTCCCGACTACAAAATGGTCACTTTCTAGGCTCGCAGTCTAAATGGATGTAAACTACAGCGAGGAGCAACGCATTGTGGGTACGAACATCAAACTTAGAGGTCTCTTACTGCCTCAATAGTAGATAAGAAGCACTACTTCTAACCGCGATACTAGTCACGAGTTGCTCTCACTAAAAAGGGGGGTCTTAACATTTATCATGTGATTTCACTATATCTACTGCTGATAATTAAATTTTATTTCCCAAAATCATGAATCTTTCAAAAGGCGGTCATGATATTTTCGATTTATGTGTTCTGACTCTCCATATCATCATATTTATAGTAAAAAGATTCATACATATAGTATACGTCTTCCAAATTTAGCAAGTGACTGGCTAACTTTTAAATTTTGGGAGGCAATGATATTTCCAATGTCACGTTATGACAAAATATTCATGTGTTTAATCATCAAGAATTTCCACCATTTATCTTTTGGTTCATAAAACAATCAAGTTCGCATTCACCTCATTTCACTTGCCATGATGATATCCTATCTCAATCCACAAATCCCCAACATGATGTTATTGCCTCAAGAATTTAAGCTTGGACAAATTTATATTTTCAATGATTCCCAAAAATCAACAATTATTCGACTTGTGATGTTTAACAATTTGTCTTAGTGATAATACGAACCATCGTTGCGGGTTTAGAGGAAGGTATATCTATCGTTTCCTTCTAAGAGCACAAGGACCCGAGTCAGGTATTACTTTGGTCCAACCTAGATAATAGTTAGACTTGCACCGAATTCAGAATTTGTGCCGAATTTCTTTTGGGATCCAGATAGTTCCATTTAAAGGGCCTCTTATCGTGAACTTAAACCTTGTCTCATTGTAGGGTTATGATACCTAGCCTCTAAAAATCTACCTTGCCAAGGCAATAATATTACACATAATCCTTACTTGTTCGAATATAACGTATACACTCCAAAGTTGCCCACAATCGCCGCTAGAGATTGCTAATGACATTTTTATTCCATGATAAGCATTTGAGATTTTTTAAAATCACTCAACAAGTCATACTATCCTTGTCATCTTCATAAATCAAACGTAGTCGAATCAATGAAGCCACATTCATTTTTGGCCTTTTACTAGTCGATTTGGATCTATTAATTTTTCCTAACATTCCTTTAACATACAAGTCATTGCAAATTTCTTAACTTCCTGGGATGGTTGATCATTAAACCACTCGTACATATACAAACTTCATTATATCATCATGAGGGTACATAATTTCATCAAGTACCAAGCTATAATGTCATCTAAAGTTAAGTATAGGTCGTTACAGATATTTACCAAAACGGCTAACTTACTACTTTCCTCGTTACTTATCCACATAATCTTAGAACACTATAAAGGAAATGATCATCTTCAAAAATGCTTTTCCTCTCTTATTCCGCTAATAAAATTCCTATCAACCCAAACATGGCCTTAGCAGTCTGCTTTGCTTAAGGTGAATTAACTCTCAGGGGTCAAAACTTCCAATGTCAAAAATTACAAAGATTCTAACTCCTCAAGGGATCCAAGACGGTACATAACTAGCCCAATAAACGAAGAGATAAGTCCCCGTATTTCTTCGACTGAGTTTCTTCTACCACCAATATAACACATTCGTCCCAAAATGAGTCTTCTCTGGATCCGAATTCTTGTCATATCTCCTCCATATGAAACCTTCTACATAAATAGAAGTGAGAGGTATCGACAAACGTTATAAAAGGCATGCTTGGTTGTCTCTTACTAAGCTGATAATGGACTACTGGCACCAATCTCATTGAGATTACCCTAAAATGTTTGGGTAAGATGATAATATTACTCCATACCTGGGATAGAAATCTCAGGGTGCGAATCTTTAGCATTTACACTCACATTAAACTCTTCCCTTAGTCACTCAAGGTCACTTATTGCTTGGCTCAATCATCCCCAAGATCCGTATAAGGCTAGGATACGTCATGACCTATCCTGCTATGTCGACCAAAATGGTATCATATGCCAAACCAACTCTGACTGTTGGAATAGGAAAACAAAATACTGTCTCGGAATGAGCCAGCATCTATACGTAAGGGTACGAGTTTGGCTTGGGTTGGCACTTTCTATAGGAAAAAGCGGACATACTTATTGTGAATTACACATGGGCACACCACCGCTTCCGCTGCATCAGTTTGTCCTTAAACTGATTTAGCTAACAGGGTGTCCTAGTGGTTTAATGGACTTCTTTATCTCAGGATCGTTGCAAGCTGATACCATTTGTAAGATCCCCCTCCTGGAACACAAAACACGGTCGAGGGGAGTCTTATGACCAGAACAGCCGCCTTGCGGTAGCATCAGCACATGGGCTAACCTGTACCACAAGACGCCTATCCTGCCGGCCAAACCTGTTGAAATTTGTTGAAGTGGAGTGGAAAGGAGTCCGGCCGGTATGAAGGCTGGAGACCGCAGAGACCGCGCGATCTGCGTTGGTGCTCTGGCGGTTTGGTTCTGGCGATCTGGTGTGATCGGCCAGCTTGCTTCTTGGGTTTGGTCACTGGTTCTGGCGACCTGTTGCGGGTTGTTTCCGGTCTTGTTCTAGTCAGTATGTTCCTGGCTAACTGCTGTGACCGGGCGGCTTGGTTGTGTTGTTCTAGCGACTTGGTTCAAGTCGGCCAGTTGCTTCTCTGTGTTGGCGATCTCAGGAAGGGTGATCGCTGTGTTCGCACGGCTTGTGCGCGGCTTGCTGCTGTCTTCGGTCTTGGACTGAATTTTGTTCAAGTGCTGTGTTCGCGCGGTCTATCTTTTGAGACCGTTCGCGATCTGATGGGTGGTGACTGTATCCCGGTTTGTGCGGTGACGACATCCGTCCACCCGCCTATAAATAGGGGTGCATGGCCCATCATTCCTAACAAGAACTGTAAGAACCAGAGCCCGGATTGTCTCTTGCGGTCTCAAGTTCGAGTTCGCGCGACTTGGATGCGAGTTAACCTTTGTTGTGTTCGCAGGTTTGCGGTCAGCAGGGTGCGGTCTCCTTCCTTGGTGATTTCCGGTGGCTTGAATAAACAGTTCGTCTGCGGTCTGTCAGCGAACTGGGTTATTGTGTTCTTGTGCTGTTTGCAGCGGACTCAGTGATCAGGCGACCTTCAGCGGTTAGGCGGTCTGAGTTGCGGTCTGGCAACAGCTTCAGTTCTTTGTTCCAATAAGCTTCAGTTCGTGCGGTCTGGGATTGCGGTCTGGCAGTGCAGTTTGTCTGCTTCTGTTCGCGCGGTCTCAAGGTGTCTCTGCGGTCTGACTGTGCAAGCGGTCTGGGAGTACAGCAGAACAAGCCGGGCGACCTGAGCCTTTGTTGCAGTCCAAGCGGTCTCTTTCTGGCAGACCGCTGGTTTCTGTTTTTTGGTGTGTTTGTTCTTCTCATCTCCGTGATTCTTATGAATCATGTCTCGTCATGTATGCCTCGCATTGTAAAGCAGTTCTATTTCAATAAAGATTTCTTGTGTTGCTGTTTTGGCATTGTGGTTGTTTGGCTATAACTCTTGTTGATACAACTCCTGCTTACTCCTAAACGGTTCAATCAAAAATTTTAACATGGTATCAAAGCTAGGTTGCTGGAGTGGATAAGCAGTGATCAACTAGAGTTGCCATCGTCTTTGCGAAGAAGAGACCACATTGGTTGCCATGGAAGGCGGATTCGCAAGAGGTCTTGGTATTGAACTCCTCACATCGACTAACTTTAAAAAGTGGAAGTCATGTATGGAGAGTTACTTGCTTGGCGAGGATCTATGGGAGGTAGTTGGCGGAGAAGACACACAAGAGGTGTTTCTAGTAGGAGATAATATGGCAGAGGTGAGACTTTGGAGGAGGTTGAATGCTAAGGCAGAGTTCACTCTCAAAAGGGCTATCTCACCGGAGCTGTTTGATCATATTATCGGATGTAAGTCTGCTGCTGAGATTTGGACATCCTTGGATGGATTGTTCAATAAGAAGAATGTAGCGAGGCTACAATTTCTTGAAAATGAGTTGGCGAGAGCCTCTCAAGGCGATCTTTCTATTTCTACCTTCTTCCTTAAGATGAAGAACCTCACGGCAGAGATTTCTGCTTTAGACCCTGATGAGCCAATCTCTGAGGCAAAGCTGAAGAGGCATATCATCCGCGGATTGCGGAAGGAGTATCTTGCTTTTGTAACTTCAGTTCAGGGTTGGGCAAATCAGCCGTCACTATTGGAGCTGGAGAACCTTCTTGCTTCGCAAGAAAGTTTAGCAAGACAGATGGCGGGGGTTTCTATTTCCGGGGGAGAGAGTGATGTGATGTTCTCTGGGAAGAGGAAAAAGAAGTGGGAAAAGAAGAAGCCGGGTCATGATGGACCCTCTACTTCAGGTCAGCAAGATAGGGGCTATGCTCCTAAATCTGATGGGAAGAAGAAAGGAGAGGGACCGAGGTGCTTTAGATTCAACAAGACCGGGCATTTTAAGAAAGATTGCCGGGTGAATCTTCAGCCAGGACATGCAGTGGAGAAGGAGATGCCAAAGTCTGATGAAGTTGGATGGGGAGGAGCCTTTGTGTCTAATATAACGGCGATGCCCGTTAAGGCCTTGGCTTCCATCAACTATGAAGAGGACTGGATTGTTGATTCAGGGTGTGGACATCATCTCACCGGGGATGGATCAAAGTTCTCTTCTTTGGTACCTTACTCAGGTAACAATGCTATCATAACGGCTGATAATTCTATTCATCCAGTAGAGCACGAAGGAGTCGTCTCTCTGAGCAGTGATAAGGGTCCACTCACGTTGAGGAGTGTTTATCACGTGCCTGGTATGAAGAAGAATCTCTTCTCTGTGACCAATGCGGTCGATGCCGGTTATCACGTTCTGTTTGGCCCAACAGAAGTGAAGTTTCTCAAAACTCAACCGGAAATAAAGGGAGAAGTTATTCATGTCGGCAAGCGGGTGAAGGACTTGTTCGTTTTATCGACAAGTACCTATGTTGATAAGATGAGGACAAATGATAGTGCTGCCATCTGGCATGAAAGGTTGGGGCATGTAGGCATGGACAAATTGAAGGCTATGGCGGTAAGGGGCCTTGTCAATGGCTTGCCTAGCTTGTCCTCCTATGGAGACGGTCATGTCTGCGAAGGATGTCAGTTTGGTAAGTCTCATCGACTTCCATTCGACAAATCGCAAACAAGGTGCAAAGCACCGTTGGAATGCATCCACGGTGATTTGATGGGACCAACTGACACCCCAAGCCTTGGAGGCAATAGATATATGTTGGTGTTGATTGACGATTACACCAGATATGTCTGGGTGTTTTTCTTGAAAGAAAAGTCAGAAGCCTTTGCAAGGTTTGTGGAGTTCAAGGAGCTGGTGGAAGGTCGTTTAGGCCTGCGGGTGAAAAAATTGAGAACTGACAATGGTGGGGAGTTCACTTCTGGTGAGTTCTCAAGTTTTTGCAGGAAACACGGCGTTCGGAGAGAGCTCACTTGTGCCCATACTCCACAGTAGAATGGCGTTGCCGAAAGGAAGATCCGTCATCTGACGGAAACTTGCTAATGCTGGCTTCATGCCAAGAATATCCCAAAGTCCTTCTGGGCGGAGGGAATGTCTTGTGCAGCTTATGTCATCAACAGATTGCCTTTAAGTCCTATCAACATGAAGACCCCTCACGAACTAATGTTCAAGGAGAAGCCGAGTGTTGCTCACCTTCGGGTGTTCGGGTCAACCTGCTATGTGCATATTCCTGATGCTCTTCGAACAAAGCTAGATGCGAAAGCAAGGAAGCTAGTCTTTGTTGGGTATGATGAGCGGAAGAAGGGATGGAGATGCATGGATCCTGAGACACGGAGGTCAATTGTTTCTCGGGATGTGGTGTTCGATGAAGTGACTTCCTACAAGGGGAGTTCAGGAGTTGAACTACCAGAGAGTAGGATTGATGAAGGAGGAAAAGCTGCGGGAAGTCTTCAAGTGGAGCTGCCTGTTTCACCAGAAGCTCCAGTTGTGTCAAGCTCTGAGATGGGGGCTTCAGGTTCTGGTAGCAGGGGGAGCGATGCTCCAAGTTCATCTGGAAAAGAAGCTTGCACAGAAGAAGTGGCTGAGGAGGTGGTTAGTCAGGTGCAACCTCTTAGGAGGTCGAAGAGGACTATTCAACCACCAGATCGATACACAGGAGGAAATATGGTGAACTTCGTTTCATGTTTCTTTGCTGGTCCCTTAGATGAAAGGGAGTCGTCGAGCTTTGAAAAGGCCAGAGGTGTGAAGGAGTGGGACATTGCTATGCAAGAAGAGATGACAGCTCTCGAGAAGAATGAGACCTGGTCTCTTGTGCCTAAGCCCAAGGGCACTACTCCTGTCACTTGTAAGTGGGTCTTCAAGCTGAAGAAGAAAGCTGACGGTAGTATCGAGCGTTACAAGGCTCGTCTTGTAGCTCGCGGGTTCTCACAGCAGTACGGAGAAGATTATGATGAAACGTTTAGTCCAGTGGCAAAGATGACTTCGATTCGATTTGTTATTGCCTTGGCGGCTTCGAGTGGTTGGGAGATTTGGCAACTCGACGTGAAGAATGCCTTCTTATACGGCGAGATTGACAAAGATATCTTCATGACTCAACCGCAAGGTTTCATCTCGAAGGAGTATCCGGACTATGTTTGTAAATTGAAGAAGGCCCTGTACGGGTTGAAGCAAGCGCCTCGGGCGTGGTACGGGAAGATTGCAGAATATCTCTTATTCTGCGGATTCGTTGCTTCAGACTCTGATTCAAGCTTGTTCATCAAGAAGGAGGGGGTGCTTCGGGTGATTGTGCTGCTGTACGTGGATGACATGATTGTCACCGGGAATTCGAAGGAAGCTGTTGCAAGACTCAGGGCTGAGCTTGCTATCAGATTCGAGATGAAGGATCTGGGGGAGCTTCACCATTTCCTTGGACTCGAGGTCCAGAGGCGGGAGAGCGGAGTGCTCATTTCTCAGGAAGGATATGCGGAGCGAATCGTGAAACGATTTGGCATGGAGGAAGGAAAGAGCAGCTCTATACCTTTGGAGCAACATCATAAGCTTCGAAAGGATGAGGGGAGAGTCTTATCTGATCCGTTGGTGTTCCGAGCTCTGGTTGGGAGCTTGATCTACTTGACGATCACAAGACCGGATATTGCTTATGCAGTTGGCAAGGTGAGTCGGTACATGGCGGAACCACGGAAACCTCATCTTCTAGCGGCCAAAGGCATCTTGAAGTATGTGAAGTCGACCTCTGATTTGGATCTCCTATATAGGAGAGGGTCAAGCTTGGAGTTGCATGGTTTCATGGATGCTGATTATGGGGGAGACGTGGATGATCGGAGATCAACGTCTGGTTTTGTCTTTATGACAGGTCCCACAGCTATTTCTTGGTGCAGCAAGAAGCAAGACTCGGTGTCTGTATCTACCACAGAAGCGGAGTACAAGGCTTCGGCCTTAGCAGCTCAGGAAGCTATTTGGCTCAGGAGGTTGGTAGAGGATGTTTATCAGGAGGTTCGAGGTCCCACTATGCTACGCGGAGACAATGAGAGTGCTCTCAAGCTGGTTAACAATCCAGTCTGTCACGCGAGGACCAAACATATAGAGATTGAGCACCATTTCATTCGTGAAAAGGTGTTGGGAGGATCTCTTATGGTCGAGCATGTTCGGAGTGCGGACAATGTCGCAGACATCTTCACAAAGCCGCTGGCGAAGGGACCATTTACTCGGTTAAGGGAGTTGCTCGGGCTAGTTTCCACTTCCCACTTCAAGGGGGAGTGTTGAAATTTGTTGAAGTGGAGTGGAAAGGAGTCCGGCCGGTCTGAAGGCTGGAGACCGCAGAGACCGCGCGATCTGCGCTGGTGCTCTGGCGGTTTGGTTCTGGCGATCTGGTGTCATCGGCCAGCTTGCTTCTTGGGTTTGGTCACTGGTTCTGGCGACCTGTTGCGGGTTGTTTCCGGTCTTGTTCTAGTCGGTCTGTTCCTGGCTAACTGCTGTGACCGGGCGGCTTGGTTGTGTTGTTCTAGCGACTTGGTTCAAGTCGGCCAGTTGCTTCTCTGTGTTGGCGATCTCAGGAAGGGTGATTGCTGTGTTCGCACGGCTTGTGCGCGACTTGCTGTTGTCTTCGTTCTTGGACTGAATTTTGTTCAAGTGCTGTGTTCGCGCGGTCTATCTTTTGAGACCGTTCGCGATCTGATGGGTGGTGACTGTATCCCGGTTTGTGCGGTGACGATATCCGTCCACCCGCCTATAAATAGGGGTGCATGGCCCGTCATTCCTAACAAGAACTGTAAGAACCAGAGCCCGGATTGTCTCTTGCGGTCTCAAGTTTGAGTTCGCGCGACTTGGATGCGAGTTAACCTTTGTTGTGTTCGCAGGTTTGCGGTCAGCAGGGTGCGGTCTCCTTCCTTGGTGATTTCCGGTGGCTTGAATAAACAGTTCGTCTGCGGTCTGTCAGCGAACTGGGTTATTGTGTTCTTGTGCTGTTTGCAGCGGACTCAGTGATCAGGCAACCTTCAACGGTTAGGCGGTCTGAGTTGCGGTCTGGCAACAGCTTCAGTTCTTTGTTCCAATAAGCTTCAGTTCGTGCGGTCTGGGATTGCGGTTTGGCAGTGCAGTTTGTCTGCTTCTGTTCGCGCGGTCTCAAGGTGTCTCTGCGGTCTGACTGTGCAAGCGGTCTGGGAGTACAGCAGAACAAGCCGGGCGACCTGAGCCTTTGTTGCAGTCCGAGCGGTCTCTTTCTGGCAGACCGCTGGTTTCTGTTTTTTGGTGTGTTTGTTCTTCTCATCTCCGTGATTCTTATGAATCATGTCTCGCCATGTATGCCTCGCATTGTAAAGCAGTTCTATTTCAATAAAGATTTCTTGTGTTGCTGTTTTGGCATTGTGGTTGTTTGGCTATAACTCTTGTTGATACAACTCCTGCTTACTCCTAAACGGTTCAATCAAAATTTTTAACAAAACCAACCGAACAGCGCCAACCCATCAATAATAGAAAGCATTAAAGTCATAGGTTCACAATAAGTAATAAAGTCCAGAACAGTACAGAGAAAAGCAGAAAGCTACACAAGCTCCTGCAAATCATTAGAGTAACCAGCTAAAAGCCCCAAGGGCTACATCTCAAAACACTCACCCGCCTCTGTCACTGACGGCAGCTAAGGTACCATAAACCCCAGCCCTGCACACCTGACCTGGCTGGCCTCCGGTGTTGAACGCTGCTATACCACTGAATGTGCTCCTAAAAAGAGGGACGCAGCAACCGTTAGTCATAAAGACTAAGTGGCTTCCCATCCGCTCCCCCAGCGACTCCAAGGCACCGGGCGGAAGGAAAGGAAGAAAAGCTGCAATATAACAGTAATATACAAAGCAGGTGACGGGGAAAGTAAACTAGTGTATACACAAATTCTAAGCTACACAAGTGTAAAAGGGGCTAATCTAATCATGTATAAGCAGGAGTATAATAAAGGTGTACAACAGTAAATAAACAGTAAGTAAAGCAGGTAAAGCAAGGCAGTAAGAACAGTAGCGACAAGTAATCAATCTCGTACCCTAACTTATATGAATGCCCATACAAACTTATAAGTTAGGATTTCCAGGAATTATAACTCATCATATAAAAGAGCCCATACTAATTTATATGATGAGGATCTGCAAGTGTGTATGCTATGCTTATGCTATGAATGATTATGCAATGAACTCACACACACGACTCTATGCGCATAGACCTTTGTAGTTCCCTCCGTTTGAAAGGAAGCCAACCTCTCGGGTACCAACCGTTGTGACACACGGTGGTAGCGGACCGGGCTGTCCACTCCTAGGCGGGTATACACTCTACCAGGCCTAGACCGCAGGTACGCCTCGATGCTTAACAACCGCGGAGCTCTGCGTACTCTTTGCTGGAGTCCACCAGACTGTGAGCCAAGTGAGAGGTGTCTTCGGGGAACTGTCGTCCCGACACGCAGCCAAGCTGGCCCCTTAGACCCCTACACACCCGCTAAGTCAACGTACCGCGGTCGGAGTGACGACCTGCCTAGTACCGAAGACCTGCCATATTTCTGAGAAAGTTACCGGGATAATCATCCCCTCGAGGTTCCCGCTCGTCTACCCGAGCACCACAATCCTGCCACTCCCGCAACTGGGAGGAGATACATAAATCCAATCTTACCCTACTATGGCTACTCTTGCCTACTATAAATGTTATTGCAATTTAGGGTTATTCTTGGACTTCCCGAGGGTTACCCTGTAAGGGGCTCGCTACGGTACTAGGAACTACAATTGGATGACACCCCAAAGTTCCTTTTCTCAAGACACTTAGTACTATTGGTATTTACCCTTAAGATTACCCTCTTATCATCTCACTTGAATTAAACCTCAGTGCTTTATGACCCTCTAAGGGGAAAGACGATCTTTCGACAATCCCGAGCACAGCCTTACCCATAGCTCACCAAGCACTCTCTCGCCACATAAGCTCCTTTTTGGTGACCTCGACCTTTTCATCCAAATCAGGTACACCAACTACCTCCCATTCCCACCTAATGGTCTACAAGTTATCTCCATTCTACCGTTTTACTATTCGCAGACCAAATGAGTTATATGAACCACATAAGGGGAGGTACTACAAATATTCATCCAGTTGACTCAAGATTATTACCAGAAGACTATCATGATATTATAAGACTAAGCTCGGCTTTTACTCACGGGTTGTTTCTCATCCAACCATGTTAGATTCAAGCTCCTCCACTACTAGGAGGGTATGAACACTACCAGTTCTAGGCCTCTGTACGCCTCGACGCTAAGAACACACAGCGGAGACCCTGCGTACTGCTCGACGCTAAGAACACACGGCGGAGCCTTCAAGGACACAGAAGGGGACTTGGGTAGGTGAGCACCAAAAGTCCAACCCAACCGGTCTAGAATCTAACTGCCGGCTTCTGTCGGTGTCACGACTAGCAAGCCTGTAGACCCGCCATAAGTAATCCTCCAACCAGGTTCCATACACCACCAGGTGTAAGCCATGCAACCCATGTGCTCCCCATGCACAACTCGTGCTCAAAAGCACCCAAGGACTCCCAAGCGGAGTCTTATTACATTTCACTTCTTGCACGCTTAACAGATGTTACACATCCCGAGTTGTCACAACTCTCGTGCGGTGGTGTGCATATATTATGACAATCATTCTATACGACCCTGTAGGACTACTTGCGGGAATGACGTCATATTCCCCCTTTTTACAAATTATGTGCAAGACCCAACATAACTTCTCATCTCACCCTCATACTCAATTCACAAGTATTACGAAAAACTCAAACTATTAACCTCGTTGAGGGTTCAGCATCATTATTCATGCATCATGATAACTTATAACCGAATATTTGATCAAGGGTTTATATCAGCCCGACTCCTATGAGATCCCCCGTGTTATCTCATAATCTTTACCTTGAATATTTCCCCAATTTCAAGCCTTGTCTATATTTACCAATGTTATTTGCAACACAACAAATTTATAGGAAGAGTCTAACAATATTACCGTATGTATATATCCAACATTCATAATTCTGATCGGGGGTGGTCTCAATACCATTAGGCACATGTCCACCAAATTTTACGAACATCCGATAAGTAATTTGAGAGAAATCCAAACGACATTATAAATTTTACGTGTGTATCGCTGTTTACCGAAACTGGATTTCTGGGAGTTACGCTCCACCACCAATAACGTGCCACCCCATTCTGGAAAGGTATTTCCAAGGGCTACAACTTTCGTGTTGGGCCCGAGGTCCGGATTCAAGTCAGTCACACCTAGAAATGGGTTTAAACCCAGCTGTGCACCACAGGACAGAATCTGTCCATCTACTTTATAATTTCAGACACGGCCTATTTCGACCAGACTTTGAGGGAGCTACCGGGCTCCTCGCAAATCGTACAACCAGTCGTTGGAAAGGTATCTCCGACGGCTACAACTTCCATCATAAGCTCAGGGACCAGCTTCGACTGTATCAAGCCCAAACAGCGACTCGAACACAACCGGTCTAGTTTGACAGATTTCTTTATAATATAATAGTAATCTTAATAAAACTCATTACTTCCAACAGCTTTATAGAACTCTACAGTTCACCAAAAATTATGTGCAACCATTCATTAGAAAGGTGTTACCAAGGGCTACAACTTTCTAGTTGAGTCCAAAGCCTGGGTCTCGCTGGAACATGTCCAAAACTGGACTTGAACTCAGCAGCGCGCAGAAAACAGATTTCTGCATCGGTCTGCAAATATAATTTCTGCACGTATCTTAAAGTGAATCTAATGACATTTTTTCATCTTCTTCCTCCAGCAAGGGGGTAAAATGAACAGCGCTATTTCCTCAAATACTCCCTCAAAAGACCACCAATCTTCACGAGATCAAGTCCTCTCTCTTCGTATTGAAGAGAGGGGTTGATTGAAGCAAATCTCACGGCGAACGTCGCCCTAGAACGGAAGTTCTAGCGTGGTTTTCTCCTATGGAAACACCATAACTCACAAGGTTGGGTCCTCTTGGCCCAACATCTCTCCTATATGATCTAAAGATCTAGCACCAAGGGAGAGGGGAGGAAGCTCACCGAGTGTCCATGCATGCTACCCAATAGCCGCGAATGCGGCATTTATCCGTCGTTCCCGACACCGGATCTCATCGATCGTCGCCGAAGTAGTGTCGTCCTCTTTGAGTGGGTTGTTTTGACCTCGAAGAGCAAGGTTTGCTCTCTATTTTTGGAGAGGTGGAACCGCCTGGCTGTTTGGTGATCGTCGAAGGGAGATGTCACCGGAAGGGAGATGTCACCGGATCTAGAAGATGAAGAACTCGAGTTCGCTGGATCCGACTTCATTATCGCTTCGCAAATTAATGTTCTTCGGAGCACTCATATTGATGAATAAGTTGTGGACTTTGAGATCCATAAGTCGATTGACTTCATATTGGTAGTCCTATTTCTCAGATGAAGGTTCAGATAATCCACTTCAATAGCAACAGCTAGCTGCCAAAAAATCTTGAAAACAAAACTACTAAGAATCTCAAGTAGAAGCTGGAGGTCAAGGCCGAATCTCAAGTAGAAGCTGGAGGGAGTAGCTGGAGGCAGCCCGAGCTTGGTCAGATCTAGACTGGAGGAGGTTGGACCTCGCATGGGCGGCGGATCTTGAAATGGAGCTCGGCAAGATTGGCGGCCGAGACGTTTGCCAGATCTGAGTGTAGATGAGCAGGCGGCGGTACGGAGCTTGGCTTCGTCGGAGGAGGTAGAGAGAGTAAGGCTCTCGGTGGTTTGTCGGAGGTGGGTTCTGTCCGAGGAGATGTTCGGAGTTGGGGCTGATGTAGAGGGCTGCTCGGTTCGTTTGGAGGGGAGAGCTCGTCGGAGGCCGGAGCTTGGTCTGAGCGAAGGAGATGAAGCGAAGAAGAGGGGCGGCTGACTTCACGGCCTGGAGAGGAGGGAAGCGCCGTCAGAGAGAGAGGGAGCAGGGAAGGGATCGGGGGGTTCTCCTTTTCTAACCTAACATTACGCATGTATATATATAACTATATAAATAATAATAATAATCAGATATATTATTAACGTTAATATATGATAATAATAATAGTAGGTTATTATTATCATTATTGACTAAAACACTCGCACAATGTCGTAGAGGATGCGTAATTTGTCCCGGACTGGCTCGTTATGACCGTCTTGCCGATACGCACCCACCGGAACGATCCAATGTCGATTCCGAGTTCGTTTGCCCAAGTTATACTCTCCGGAGCGTTCGGGGCCTAATTTTGCGTTACATCAAAAACTCTCTGAACGACGTCGAAATCGCAAATGGATAAATTCGTTGAACTCGTACTATTGTTACGAGTCTAACAAGACCGACTGGGGTCAATTGCGAGATTGTTTGGTCAATTTCACCATTTTGGATAAATATGCTATTCGCATACCACATTAAAAAATTCGCCGATTCTTATCAGAATCGAGCGCGGACAGTTTTGTTGAACTCGTATAGGCTTCACGAGTCTAACAAAACTGACTGGGGTGAATACCGAGACCGTCTGCTGCATATCGCCTTTTGGATAAATATGCTATTCGCAGACCGCATTAATAAATTCGCCGATTCTCATCAGAATCGAGCGCGGACAGTTTTGTTGAACTCGTATAGGCTTCACGAGTCTAACAAAACTGACTGGGGTGAATACCGAGACCGTCTGCTGCATATCGCCTTTTGGACAAATATGTTATTCGCAGACCGTGTCATTTGAGCTAACGTACGCACTATAATTCCTTCAAGGCGACATGTTTCCTTCGAGTTTTATTGCTCAAATTATACTCTCCGGACAGCTCGGATCCCGATACAGCAAACATCGAGACAAGGAATAGAAATGGTATTCGCCGCGTTCGTCGAGTGCACTCCTCCGGCTCAGGTGCAAGCCGGGCCCCCAATACACCACGAGCTCGAGTCAACTCGCTCGACTCAAAAATGCGCACAAGGGGTCTAGCTCGAATCGGGATGTTACATCAACCACCTTCCTGGCGAGTCGAAGGTGTTATCCCTGCCTCCTCACTCGGGGCAGCTGGCCCCAGGAGAGCTGTTGAAGAGCGCTTGCGCCTGAAGGCTCGAGCCTTCCTCCGAGGCTGGCCCTTTCCCTTGCCGACATGCTTGCTCTATCTCCATCAAAGACGGCGAGGAGAGCACAGGTGTTTGCGATGCCGAGCACTCGCCCTGAGGGGGAGTGCGACCCGCAAGACTTCCTGGATTGACTTCCTGAACTCCTCAAAGTCACCTTCCTTCATGCACTTGCCGACGGGGGTGAGTCCCCCAGATCATCGCTTCCAGCCATGAGACTTGCCCAGAGCTTTCCGAACTAGCTGCTTCCACGCTCACCGCACCATAATGTTGAAACCAGAGAACTGGTCTCGACGTTCGCAAGGGGGATGCAACTAACCCTTACTTGACCCGAGCTAGACCCTTGACCAGTCACCAAGAACTGAAGAACCTGACCCTTAAAGAGCATCTAAGTCCACAAACGGACCCCATAAGCTACAGCATGGAGGTCCCACCACATACCCGAAAGCTCACATGGAACTTCCCCTCCCAAACCAATGTTGAGCCTGGGCACCTTGGAGGGCACTAAGGATCACCTCACCATCCACCTTCAATGATAGGGGGAGGGGAGGGGTAGTGCTTGCTCACACGACCATGCGAGGGAGGGGGTAGGAACCAACCAACCCTTCCCAAGGTGCCCATGGGGGTCTATTTATAGACTTCCCAAGAACTGGTCTGCGGATAGCCAAAAATCCACTATCCGCAGCCCGCCAATCGACCTGATTCGACCTAAACCAAGGCCACCCCGCCTGCGCGAGTGGACGCCGATCCACTCGCGAGCTTGGCCGCGAGTGGAGGATACTCCACTCGCCCAAGGGGACAGGCGAGTGGGGGATCCCCCACTCGCCCCTTGGATGGGCGAGTGGGGCGGCCCCCCATTCGCCCAAGGGACAGGCGAGTGGGCGCCCCCCCCCCCACTCGCCAGCAACAAGGGGCGAGTGGGGGGAGCTTCCCCCACTCGCCATCAACAATGGGCGAGTGGGGGGAGCTTCCCCCACTCGCCAGCAATAAGGGGCGAGTGGGGGGAGCTTCCCCCACTCGCCACCAACAAGGGGCGAGTTGGGGGAGCTTCCCCCACTCGCCAACTTCAAGGGGCGAGTGGGGGGAGCTTCCCCCACTCGCCAACTTCAAGGGGCGGGTGGGGGCAGCCTCCCCCACCCGCCAACTACAAGGGGGCGAGTGGGGGGAGCCTCCCCCACTCGCCAACCACAAGGGGAAAATGGGGGGAACCTCCCCCACTTGCTCCACTACTTCCTTCCTCGGGTCATTCCTTAGCCTTGCCCGATTTTAGTCGCTTCCGAGAGGCCGACCTGCTTGTCTCGGTCACCTACTCACGTCAGGTCACACCGGCTCAGAAAATATGAGGGTTGTACACCGGGGGATGACTTTGCGTGTTTGGGCGAGACCTGGGTAAACAGGGAGATGTCGTTGCATGTCCGTGGATCCCATGTTGTAGTTTGTGACGGCAGGAGTCCGTCCTTGCTCTCTTCATGGCCGTTTCGGTCTGCTTGACTCCGCTTTTCCTGTTTGCAAGGGTGCTCCTATCTGGTGGCTGATCTGTTGCAGGTAGCATGCCCTGGCTACCCCTTGGTTCCCTCTGACAACTCCGACTCCGATAGGCGTGGTGAACTTCATGGCGAGATGAGGGATTGACAGAATTGCTATGAATGCGATCTGGATGGGGCGTCTGAAGATCGCGTTGTATGGTGACTCAGTATCCACTGCCAAAAACTGCACCTGGTGGGTGGCCTGTCTCGAGAATTCTCCAAGGGTGACTGGGAGTGTGATCGTGCCCTCGACTGCAACTGGCCCTCCGTCGAAGCCATAGATCGGGCCGGCCGCGGACCAGAGATTCTCCTTCGGAATGTACATGCCCAGGAGGGCTGGCATGAATAGTACGTTTACCAAGCTTCCGTTGTCGACCAATATCTGCTTGACGCGGAAGCCGGGGTCTCCAATCTCTGCAGTCACCACAAGTGGTTCTTAGTGCGGTAACAACAATCCTTCCAAATCCTCGTCCCCGAAGCTGGTCTTCAGCTTGGCTGGTGCTTCCTGCGCTATTTCACTTTGCGCAATCAAGTTCACGGTGGCGAATGGCATCCCCGTTATGGTTTCGACCGTTCCTACGACTGGCCTGCTTCCTGGTGCTTCGAGAGCCTAGTCCCCTCTGTGCTCGTCCGGGCGATGCCTCTCCTGGTCCTGTATGAACCTTTCAAGTGCTCCCGGTGGATGAGTCGCTTGATTTCATCCTTCAGCTTTAGGCACTCGTCGGTGGCCTGGGCGTTGCCCCTGTGGAATTCGCAGTACTTCGTTCTGTCTCCCTTCCCGGTAGGGATTTCCCGGGGTCTTCGCAGCTCTGGATCATCCCGGATGGCGTAAAACATGTTGGCGCGCGAGGTGTTGAGCGGTGAGTACTAATCATCCCACTGGCAGTGCCGGTCCCTGGGGGCATCTCCTACCGCGGGTGCGTTGCTAGGGGGTGGGGCATCCTCACGCTGCTCTGGTGTGTTGGATTGCGACGAAAGAGCGTCGTTCGGCTCCCCGCGAGCCGATCTCCGGGTCGTTCGAGTGCCTTTCCCTGCCATGTCCTGATTGGCTTCTACTTCTTCTGCTGATTACCGGGAACTCCTTTCCCACAGACGGCACCAATCTATTGCAGATCGCTCGGGGCCTCTGGTAGATCGGTCAATTTGACCGCCTTAGCCCGCTAGTGCCTGAACGTGCAAACAAGTAAATGGGTCTCCTGAGAAGACCGAGTCCAAGAGCTGATGACGTGGAAAACCCGCATACGGGGTGAAAAACCACGAGGCCAGAGTTGTGTCGGCCTAACTTTCACCATGCTTTGAGTTCTTTTACAGATTTGTATTTGAGAGAGCGAGGGTGACAGGCCGTGCCTCGTTACAAAGATGGATGTGAGAGAGGGAGTCTGTTGCCTTGCTCCAATGCAGGCTTGCCCCCCCCCCCCCCCCCCCCCCCCCCCCCCCCCCCCCCCCCCCCCCCCCCCCCCCCCCCCCCCCCCCCCCGAGTCTGAGCTTCGTCTGTACCACTGCGGGCCTTCGACTCCCTAATTGGTCTGCCAATAGCGAGCTCCAAGTGGTCTGCTGATAGTAGGTTCCAAGTCTCCCAGCGGTCTGCGGATAACAGGCTCCAAGTCTCCCAGCGGTCTGCGGATAGCAGACTCCAAGTCTCTCAGCGGTTTGTGGATGGCAGGCTCCAAGTCTCCAATCGACTTGCGGATAGCGAATCCCAAGCCTCCAAGCGGTCTGCGAGTAGTGTTCTCCATGTCTCCAATCTCTAGAGAGAGAGGGAGAGGAATTGGGAGAGAGAGACAAAAATGAGAGATTCTTCCTCTACCCAAAATGTGTCCAAATGAGAGAATAAGGGGGACTATTTATAGGCTTTTGAGGGGGCGGTCCGATAATTATACCCATTAATTATCGAACCAGCCAATAGGATTGCTCAGATCCTATCACGCGGATCGCCAAATTCCTAGAAATGACGTCCCTACCCCCAAACCCTAAATGGACGCGGCCGGAAGGAGGAGACGGCGCACGACCGCCGGCCAAGACGGCGGTCGAGACGGAGGGCGGCCGACACGGCCTAGGGCGGCGACGCCCTTGGCGGCCGTGGCCAAGGGCGGTCGTGGCCAAGGGAGGCCACACCCAAGGGAGGCCTCGCCCAAGGCCGGCGCGGCCTTGGGCGGCGGCCCCCTTGGCAGCCGCGGCCAAGGGATGCCTCGCCCAAGGCCGGCGCGGCCTTGGGCGGTGGCCCCCTTGGCGGCCGCGGCCTAGGGTGGCGGCGCCCAAGGTGGCCGCGGCCTTGGGCGGCGGCAACCTAGGGTGACCAGCCCCTTGGCCGGGGCGGCGGCGCCCGGGAGGCCGGCCTTTAGCGTGAGGGGATGCATGGGGATTGCGGCCCGCGCTTGCAATCTGGTGCGCCGATCGTACGTGCGGGGCGGACTTTCCTTGTGGGGAGGATTCGCCGAATATGGGGTTTCCTTGCGGGGAGGATTCCATGAATATCGAGTTTCCTTGGTTGATATCCTTCCATAAGTGGGGATCTTCTATTTAATGGGCTTGACCTCATCAGATCCCCTCTCCCTCCTCTGACAACTCCGACCGACAATACTTGTATTCCATGCAACATCATGGAAGGGCAATGATAAAAAACGATTTTGCAAAATGGACTAAGAAACTGAGGCGATCGTTTGAGAAATTTTACTAAGAAATGGATGTCTGAGTATCGTAGCATTTTAAATTTATTTATTTCACATTTTAAAATTTATGTGTATTTCACAGTTTTCACCTTTGCTTCCTCTAATTTGTATCTTAGGCGATCACCTCCTCCCTCCACAGCTAGTGCCAGTGGAGAAGACAAGGGTGATGTAGTTGGTGGAGAGTAGGGAGGCGAACGGTGGAATTGAGGTCGGGATTGCATTGCCGACACACGAAATGGAAAAGTCTGTAGATACCTTTGTGGCCGAGCTTGCCGAGGTCGCGTGAGAAATTTTCCGGCATTCGACGGCTGGAACTACTCCGTCCTAAATATTTATTTCACAATGGGCATAGTGTTTCGAAGCAAACATGTTAATTTTTGGAATGCTATATTTTACTTGATGATTTATTTAAGAAAATATGAATTTGGTTTTTGAATATGACATGTAGATGTGAAATTTGGCCTACATGAACAATTTTTTTGGCCTGCATACATCCACGGCCTGCATAAAGCCAAAAGAGGACTACATATAACATTGCTCTTTTAGTAAGGGTGCCTTAGTTTTATGGGTTTTAGGAGTGAGGAATTGGAATTGGTACATCCAATTTTAATTTTTGTGTTCGTTTAATATTTTTGAATGATGGAATTGGTTCAATCGGTTTTGGGAGGAAGAAATTAGGACAATTCTAATTTCTGTGTTCGTTTGGGGCTTTTCAGGACGGAATTTGCTTTCACCCAAAACCTAGGTTTTGGGACTTTAGAAATTAAACTATCCACAAAACTGGCCTAATTTGGTCAATTTTGCAGCTCGAGTGAATGAAGAAGATGAGCTATTCACGAAGAAAATGACTTGGAGATGAGCGATTTTTGCTTGCGAATGAAGAAGACGAGCGATTTCTGCTTGTGATCCCTTATTTCGCGATTTCCTCTCTGCTCTCCCCTGTTTCGTGATTTCCACTTGTGATCCTATGTGACAGAGCAAGTAGACCAGATAGGAGGAGATTGGGGAAGAAGATGGTTGGAGAAATATTCCTTTTAAACTGAGTAGGAGGGAGAGAAGAGAACCATAGTGTTTGTGTGTGAGAAGCCACCACGTCAACCAATCGAGACCAGTAGAAAGGGGAGGCGGAGGTGCGTTGACTGTCCGAGTAACTCTTTTTTTGCAACGAGGGCAGAGTCAAAACAAAAACCTATGAAGAAGATGAACAAGTGCGTCGACTATCCGAGGAACTACGAAAACTTTAGGAAGAAGATGAGGATGAGCTCTATCAACGAAAACAAAAAACTTTACCCCAAAAAATTTCATTTTTGAATTCTTTCTATCTGAAAATCATTCTTCGAACGAACACCAGAATTGAGTTTTGACTCAAACCAAAACCTATGAATTTTTGGTTTTGGACCAAAACCTATGAGTTTTTTGTTTTGGACCAAAACCTATGAGTTTTTGGCTTTGGACCAAAACCAATACCTTTCGATCAAAACCTGGAAAACGAACGTAGTCTAAAGGATTCTTAGAATAAAATCAGAAATTATTTGATGCCTTGATAATCAAAAGTGATGTGATTTCAATACATAAAATTTAAAATTGGATTTTTGACATTTGCACACTTCAAAATAGGGTCTTTGATACCCTGCACAATTATTCAGTTTTGCACTTTACATCTCTCATACCTATAATCTTTGGTACATTGCACCCTAGGTAAATTTTAGGGGGGTAATCTTGTCCGGAAATTAAGTTATGGGATGAAAAGGAGTTATGTTAATAACCCTTAGGCTTGGATTGGTGCATGTTCATATCAAAATTTAAAAGGATTTCATCAGCCTCAACTTGATGAATAAAATCTGGAACAGAGAGGCTCAATGAATATGAATTATAGGGACGATGTTGCTCTGTTAAATCTCCTCAAATTAACGGACTCCATGTCATAAGCTCTCATTTTCCCCTGAATCAGAGAAACAATAAATATAATCAAGAAAAAAAGACATGCATGGCATACACAAATCTATTTGGAACTAATCTAGTTCTCAAATTGACAATCATTACTAATTGTTAACCAGATACACTAAGAACGTTGTATTCCTTCAACAATATATAAATCTTTTTAACTTTCTTAATATGCCAACCAATATCAAGGCAAGATGTTTAGATGAGGAAAACAAATCACATCATATGAAGTTATGGAAATCAATACTCATTTGCACTCATGTAACTTTTTTATGGTTGCAACAGCCTGTCCTTTTCAGTACTCATGTTTGTAACATCCCCATTTTGAACTAGACCCCCCATGAGTGACATGTGTCACATTGGGTTGACTTGGACTAGGTAGTGGGCATAGGACCCTAATGTTACCATGAATGGGTCACTAATACCTGAATTGACTTGATTAGTCGACATTGAGTGAGTTAAGTCGAACCTAGGTCAATTAGGTCAACCTATCCCAATTATTCCCAATTGAACTCCAATTGATCAAATTGACCCCACCATAACTTAATGTTGGATCTACTGGCGCCTTTAGGGGGGTGAATAAGGGTTTTTAAGAATTTAATTCTATATAAAAATATTTTTGTTAATTAAAGAAGTTTCAGAATATTTTTTAGAAAACTTTATTTTAATATTTCAAAAAACATTATACTGAAGATTCCCTTTAAAAAAAGACGGAATTCAATTTTTTTCACTACCGCCTAGCGCTAGCTTACAGAGATTGAATTCTAAAAATTTATTCCACACAAAAAGAACCTTACAATATATTTTACGTTAAGACTTTGAGAAAATATTATTTAAAACATTTTATGGCGTGGAAATAAATTAAGATAATAAGACAAATAAAAATATGATTTTATTTCAAAAAATAATGTATTACAAAATTGTGATCTCCATGACGCCGCAAATCGAAAGCGATGAATAATACGATCTTTAGTTTTCTATACCGACCCTTTCCCGGAGGACCAGTTGGCTCTCTCCCTTCTTCCCTAGAAGGACTTTGAGCCCTCGCTAGGCCTACCCAGTCTAGACGCCCTTCACAGATGATTATACCACAGAATACTCCCCGGAATCTGACGACCTCCCCGGATGATTTCTCATGTCACGCGATATAATAAAACGAAATAAAAGAGAAGAAATACATAATAGAAATAGATCTAAAATATGTAATAGAAACTCCCTAAGAAGAACTTCTGAAGGTAAAGACGAAGGCGTTGTAGAATTCGACATTCTTGATCTGTTCGCCCTTCATGCATAATAGTCATTGTAGAACTTCCCCTTCGAGTTCTCCTTTTGATCTTCGTATTCGCCCAAGGGGGTCCTCTTGATGTCTGGAGACGAGTCTCTCACAAAAGGTTCGGAGTTGTGGCTTCGGTTGTTCAACAAAAGTTGCCATAGAGGGATCCAGTCTTTAAATAGGTTTAGTGAGCTACCCGAGGCGATAGGAGCCCTCGCGGTACCCTATAAGGTAACCAGAGGCACATAGATCGCGACAAATAAGGCATTTTCATTTTTGGCATTCTTCATTTTTAGTAACACTTATCACGTTGCGCTAAGCTACCATACTGCTCTAGGTTCTTTCCATTTTTGCTTCCTTTCTCCCGCCAGTCCTTACGTTTAAATCATATTGCCAGTTATCCCTCAGTATATGAACCTACCACCAGCAGTAGGTGCTACCACCCCGCGGTATCTCCCAGAGATGAGCTTCATTGTCCATCTTTTATCCTCGTTCAATGTATGCTTGTACATGTATGACCTGCACACTATAAACATACAAGAAACTAGATCAAATACATAATAATATTTGTTATTCTCAAACTAGGAGATGCAGAACGCATGTTCCAATAAACTCCCTCTTTTGATAATAATAAATACATGTATGAGAAATTAGTGAATTTAAGATTAAAATTGTGTTTATAGATATGTGCGGTAAAGATATGCATGAGTACCAGGTATTTAGCGTGATATTTTCAAATGTAATAATGTATACTCTTGCAATATGTATTCCCCCTACATAAGTGTTCCCATTATAATTTACTTCACCTAAATATCTATTCCACTAGATTTCTTAATTTATTCTTCCCCTTTTGTTATTAACAAAGGTGGGTAGGGAAGAGTGTATAGTTATGAGATTAATTAGGGACCGTTTATTGGAAGGATAGTCATGATCGAGCAAATGGTAGTCATGATCGAGCAAAGCGTAATGTATGCACCTCCTATATGATTACTCCCCTACATAGATGCTTCTTATGAACTTTCTATTGCACTCCTCCTAAATTAAGCAATTTATCCCCCCCCCCATTTTTGGTAGTATCAAAAAAGGTAGAGGTGTGTGTGTGCACTAAGAATTAATGTGTTCTATGTAGAGAAAAAAATAGGAGTAAAGCTTGTGAGATACTATTTATTGAGGAAATATAAGCTTGATCGAGCATAGAGTAGTAAATAAGTGAAAAAATATAGAGTAAGCATTTATTTTTTACAAATAATCATAATACAACTTGTTGAAAAATAAATAGTCAAGATTGAGCTCAAGTAGTAAACACAGCGATAAAATTTAGTAAGCTCTCTTAGAATAGTCATCTTTTTGAATATAATTAGCATATATAAATAACAAGTTTTAAGTCTAAATAGAAGATGTTTTCAAATTAAATCTAAGTGATGCTATTTCATTAAACAATGCAAGCAGGATTTTGAAATATCAAGAAGAGATATCAACTACATTGTACATTAATTTGCATTTCAAGTAAGACTAAATATTGTAGCGGTCATGCTTTGTTATCTAGTGCATTTACTAAAGTTTGTAGAGAATAATGTAGATTTGCATTAGGTTCAAATTCTCATGAGTGGAAATTTTATATAAGATAATGATGTGTACACCAATGTTTGATAAAGAATACAAGTGTATTAATCAAAATACATGACATATATAATGAAATAAATACAACATTAAAAACACAAATAATGTTACTTCCACAAAATTTCAATGCATATAAAAAATAAAAAGTACAACTAGCAAGGTGCTTCGCAGACACAATGCTCATTAAGACTTATCAGAGTACGAAGTAGTGCTTGGGGAAATTATTCTTTTAATTTCAATTTCATTTTTGTGATCCAGTGTACTAAGAGAAGTGATGAATAAATTATTTGCACAAGACACTTTACAATTATTTCCAAGGTGCTTAACCTCGCAATGCTTATTATGGATTAACAAGAGGGTGAGTAATGCTTGGCGGAGTATTCTTGTCATATATTTATTTGTTTTTTATTTTAGTGACCAAGGACTCCGAATTCACTTATTTGCAAACATTGAATTTTAATTTTTAAACCAAATTTCTCAATTTAAAAAAGTGCATGAAAAGACAGAATTACAAGAAACAATTCAATATTGTGTAGGTAAATTATTTATCAATTTTAATTATTATGTAATTACACTACACAACAATGCAAGACTAAGAATAAAATCGCATGTAGGTTATAAAAATAAGTGAGTGAATGAATCATTATTAAATATAAAACATCACTCATGCTTAGAGGCGTGCTAAATATTCCTACACATGTTTTCTACAATCAATTTAATTGCACATAATAAGATAATATTCAAGGCATGACATAAACATAATATTGTTATAAGAAACTTGAAAATTAAACTAAACATTGTATTTAATCTTTAATTGATATAATTAATCATCCTTGACATGCAATGAGAATTAAGCAGTTTTTATAATGTTTGGTATTCATAAAAATACAAAAAAAAGATAGCAAGAAAAACATATTTTTGTGTTTTTGAAATTATTTTGTAAATTTATATTTGATTTTTTAAAATATTTTCAAAATAAATAGATTTCTGAAAAACACAGAAGTATATTAAGAACACATTAGTAAACTGGTCTTCTGTGCCAGAGAAAAAAAGTACAAAAGGAATGAAATTAAGGTTTCAATACTACCGTCGGCGCTAGGTCCTACTGCACAGTGCTAGCAGATAGAGTTTTGTTATTTTGCTTAGAAAACATGTTTTTTGATAATTTTTGTTTTGATTCTTCTTGATTAATATTTTCTAAGATAGGGGACACCAACTACCACAAAGAATTTTGAAAAATAATGAAAAAGTCACGAATTTAAGATTTTTGGCCTAAGGTGTCAAAAAAGTTATTTTTCAAAACCATGAAGGCTCAAAAATATATAGTGTGAAAAACACAAGACAAGCATGTTCAAACACATATGTATGAATTAAATGTTCATAGTGTAAAATAATGTTCATGCAATAAATATGATATATGTATGTCCTAAGATTAAAACTACCGTGACTATATTTCTACACCCTAGCCCTGTACTAAGTGACAGATAGACATGAGGAGCTGCACACATGCCGTAGGTTGGGGTGTTAGTCCCATATGCACACAAGAGAGATCGCTCAACCTAACATTCTTTCCCTCTAGTGCCTCGCAAGGCTCCACTGGAACTCACCCCGGTTAAGGACAAGATATGTCTTAGAGGTTAGTTCATCTAATGCATACATACATATGCCCCCGCTATTGTGAGACACATAAAATAGGTTAATGATCATGAACATACTAAACATTTAGTCTATGCCAATTCATAAACAATGGCTTTTATGAATGAAGATTTTTGAAATTATTATTAAGATAGTTGATTTTGAAAGTCATTTATGAATTTTTCATTTATATATTCAAACATTTAGATATTATGGTTTTCATCTTTCAATACTCTTCTTTTAATTTAGCATGATATTATAAATGATATACCGAACATAGACACTAAATTTACATATATGAAGGGGTGATGCTAGTATGATTTGTTTGAATCCAATGCTATGCCATAAAGTTAAGTATGTGATAATGATGCATGTATTTAAAAATAGAGTTTCAATCTCATTTTTATAGACTAGAATGAAATGATTAAGTTTTTTGATTTGATTTGATAAGCATATGATTTTAGGGTCTAGAAAAGAATGAGCTACGTGCAATCAAGAGTGAAGCACATCACACACAATAAACCACACAAAAATAAAGAAGAACGTTACTCTTAGCCATTATATCATTTATAACCCTAAGTGTGATAGACATAATTGATTTTGGATTATAATGATAAATACTTGATAGACTATGAATTGTGATATTTGATTTTTCAAGATAGTTCAATATAGTCATTTGAAAATTTAACTATAGAAATATATTATCATTTATTTGCACAAACATGATTAGAGATTGAAAAAGTATGAGATTTCAAGCAATCATTGTCATGAGTTTAATAGTTCATTTTGGTGTGTATGAAGTTCATATTCATTCCTTTTAATTTATTATAGTGAAAGCTTGTAAGGTGAATATGACATATATTATTAACTATGAAGATGTTTTTGATTATTTTGGAAAGTTTTGTAAATTTTCTTTATGATTTAAAAAAAATAACCAAAATATATATGAGGTTTTCTGAAAGTAGAAAGGAGTGATAATTAAAGTAATAAAATAATTTTCAGAAAATATAATTTGGAGAAAATCAGGAATTTTCAGAAAATATAGCTACCGCCGGCAGTAAGTCTTAGCACCGGGCGGTAGCCGACGTGGATTCGATTTTTCATCTAAAAACATGGTTTTTGTGATTTTTCAATCCCGATTTCTCTTAAATATGATTTGTCGTGATATAGACTATCAAATGCAACAAAGAAATTAGGAAAATAATAAAAAAGTAGCTCATTTTAAATTTTAAACTAAGACCTATAATAAACCATTTAAAAAAATAAAAAAACAATAATTTTGCACATATCATATAATTCACATTAAAAAAAACGAAAGTATATTTTGAATAATATATTTAGATACTAGTTGTGGATAATAACTTTTAGTTCAAACAAAATTATTTGTAAGCATAGAATTTCAAAGCAAAGTGAATGTGCAAAAATTAAAATATTTGAAATAGTCAATATATGAGATTTTTGGCTTAAAAGAAATAAAGACAAAACACACACAATTGCATAAGAAATAAAAAAATAAAGAAAAAGTTATTTTATTTTTTGGGGATTTAACACATTGTGAAGTAGAATTTTGTTTGTTTTATTTTGGTTTATTTCTACTTCTCACATTTTATTAAATACTAATGAATAAGAGATTTATGTATCTAAAGGGGACCAATTGTGATGGTTCCTTTGGTAGCCAAATATAGCGGAATGACTTATTTTATGATGAGGATGAATGAGCGCTTAAAGGATTTAATGTGTCATTTTTAATTATGAGCCTCCATTCATACCTTGGTTGAATGTTATTTTCATATTTCAAATTTTTCATAGACATTCTTTTTATTTTGAGAATGGTAGTGATTTTTTCTAGGAAATTTGTGTGTATTTATTTTTATGTTGAGTGAAGATTGATCTTGCAAATTATGGTGATGATAGTATTTTGGAATTGTATTTACAAGCATTTTGTACTTTTCACTCCCATTGTTTGGCTTAGGCAAGGTATGGAAATTCATATTCAACTTACTTTTGGATTTTGCTTGATATTGTGGATTATATTTTGTGAGTTTTTGTTCATAATTTCTTTTAGCATGTTGATTTTTGTTTCTAATTCATTATTCTTAATCTTGAGATTATATCTAGTTTTATTGTATGCGAGTATGCTATTTTTAATAATTGTGATTATAGAATTAATATGAGTTTATAATCATTTCATAATTCTTCAAATGTTCATTCATCTCTTTAATTTTAATTTTATAATTTTTGCACATAACACAATCACTTTTCAAAAATGAATTTTCTAAAGACAATTTTCATTATGTTCTTTTGAAATAAGAAGCTCTTTTTCAAAAACCTTAAATTTTTTTTAAGTGAAATACAATCAATACAAGGTATCAATTTTAATTAAAGAGCCCAAGGGAGATTCAATTGTCACATCAATTTTTGGTTCTACATTATGTTTTGCTTTTAACCTTTTATTTTCTAAACGTAAGTTAAAGTTTCTATTTTTCAACTTAGTAATCTCCCGTTTAGCAATTTCAAGCATACGAAATGTAGAAATAGAAGTTACGGTAAAAAGAGAATTTGTTCTACTTACAAAGTTCTCGGATGATGCAAGATTTGAACATAACATTCCGTTGACATTTTCTTATGTGCATGATGTACTTACCATTAGCTATAGCTTTATATAAGGTTATTATGAAATGTGCGCGGGAATTTAAAATTAACAATAAAATACTTAGTTTTTCTCTTGATAACGCCTCCAATAATGGCGTCGCAATTGAATTATTAAAACGAGATTTAAAACCATTTCTCAACGGCACATTTTTTCATACTAGATGTGTTTGTCACGTCCTAAATTTAGTGGTACAAGATAGTTTAAAGGTAATGTCACAATATATTAATAAAATTCGCGACATGTTAAAAGCAATTTATTGTACTAAACAACGAGCTCAAGATTTTAGAAAATTTTGTAAAACACAAAATCAGAAATATTTGAAACCACAATTAGATATGCCTATTAGATGGAACTCAACCTATAAAATGTTAAAAAGAGCCATTCTACAAAAAGATCTTCTAATGAAATATTATAGTTTGCTTAATATTGAACACGGTTTAGGTGAAACTGATTGGAATATTATAGAACATTATATAGATTTACTAAAGTGTTTTTATAGGGCCACCGTTTCTTTATCTGGAGTGTATTATCCAATGAGCGCATTAGTAATTGAACATTTCGTACATATTACAGAAAGATTTAGTTATTATAGGCAACACCAAGGTTGGGCTCCTTTAATTAAAATAATGGAAGAATTTTTTTTAAAATATTATAAAGAAATATCGCCTATATTTTCGTGCGCCGCCGCTTTAAATTCGCTACTTAACGTAGAAGACGTAGAAAATTTGATCGACGAAATCAATACTAATCTAACCTTAAATATAAATTATGATGAAGATGACCCCGTTAGTACTACAAGTTTTACTACTTTTTTTACGCAAAGTTATAATTATTACAATAACTTATACGGGTCACAACCCCGCGAAGAAATAACGCAACCCAAAACGAAGGATAGTCTTAAAAATAAAATTTTAGATTTAGCTTCTAGGAAAAAAGCGCGCACATCTGGTAGTTTATATGAATTAGGATTATACACAAAAACTCAATTTAGCGATTTTATGAGTTCGGACGAGATCGAAAACTTCGATCTCTTAAATTGGTGGAAAGGTAAAGCTAATACCTATCCTATTTTGGCCTGTATGGCCAGTGATTTATTAACTGTCCAAGCTAGTACAGTAGCTTCGGAGTCCATTTTTTCTCTTAGTGGCAGGGTTTTGAACGAGCGGAGGAGCCGGCTTAACGAAGATTCACTGGAGATTTGCATATGCTACAAGGACTACGTGGACAGTTTAAAGAGGAAGCAACACATAACAGCATTGGAGGATAGCTCGGAGGAGATAGAAGACGAAATGAACGCGTTGAATCTACAAGATGATTAAATCGAGCACTCTAAATGTACTTTTTTATATATGTAAATTTTTTTTAATTAAATTTTATAAGAATCATAGCCTTCATAGGTTTGTATTTTTAATTTTGTATTTTGTACAATTGTACGACTTAAATTTTGTAATATTTTAAATTTTTTGTTCCAAATTTTCAATATTAATAAAATTTTTTGTTCCAAATTTTTCGTTCCAATTGTTAAATATTAATACAATCTAATTCTAACCTTAATTTTTTCAATCTTTTTAAATTTTTTGTTCAAAATTTCAAAATTTAATTATTTATAAAAATAAAAATTAAAACATTTAAATTTTAAATTTAAAAAGTAAAAAAATCGGGCCGGCCCGGATCGGGCCCGAGACCGGCCCGGTCCTGCCCGGCCCGGCCTGAAGGGCCGGAGCAGGCAGCACATAAGTGCTGCCTGCCCGGCCCGGGCCGGCCCGATTCCAGGGGGAGGACCGGGCCGGCTCGGCCCGATGTACGAAAAAGCCCGATCGGGCCTGGTCCAGGCCGGCCCGATCGGGCTTTATGTTCACGGTTACTTACCATGTTGCCATCCGAGCATGATATTGTGCACTTGCATTCCTCTTCATTTGATACGTCTTCCTCCAAACACAGGTCTTCATTTGTTTCTTCTCTTGGATCAATAAGAAGTTGCACAGGTTCATCATCTGTAGAGGTAAGATTATAAGTTTTATCAAGAAATTTCCAAATTTCATAAGCAGTTGGCAAAGTATAAATGAGTTTAAAAATATATTAATCAAGCCCACAAAAAAAACTATTCATAGCTTTAGCATTTAAAGAACATTCATTCCTATTTAAGACACTTGAAGGATTTGTAACAGTGATCCAAATTTTAATATCTAAAGATTTAAAAAAAAATTCACCCTTTATAATTTATACCCTTAAATAAAGGCGGTGCTAATGATTTTTCATTAGTATAAAATTTATCTCATCTGGTGGATGCGAGATCATGAAGCGTCATTATTCTCGGGTGTGGAATCATTTTGGAATAACCTGGCTTTGGCACCATTTGTTGGATCTACTGGCACCTTTAGAGAGGGGGTGAATAAGGGGTTTTAAGAATTTAATTCTATATAAAATATTCTTGTTAATTAAAGAAATTTCGTAATACTTTATAAAAAACTTTATTTTAATATTTCAGAAAATATTATACTGAAGATTCTTTTTAAAAAAAGTCAGAATTCAATCTTTTCACTATCGTCGGCGGTAAGTGCTACCGCCAGACGCTAGCTCACAGAGATTGAGGCTCTGTTTGGCTCCACATTTTACTAGCGGTGGACTGATATTTTTCCAAAAGCTGCGCCAAACACAATTTTAACAAGTGTGGTGGCAAAATAGATTTAGGAAAAAATCTTGAATTTTGCCTATTATCCCACCGTGGATCACCACCCACGTTTTGGAATAGATTTTCAATTTCGCCTTCCGCGATTTCCGCCCCCGTGCCCACGCATAGCGCTCCTGTTAGGTTTTGCAGTTTTCTCCTTCATCTCCAACAAAGCTTGTGGTCATCTCCTCCATAGGCGATGAAACAGACCACTTTCTCCTCCAATGCCAACGAAGCAGACGACCTTCTCCTCCATTGCCGATAAAGCATGCGGCGTTCTCCTCCATAGCCGACGAAGCAAGGCGACCTCCTCAATCACCAACGAAGCACACAGCCTTCCCCTCCCTCGTCAACGCAGTTCTCGACCTTCTCCTCCATCCTCGGCCTTCTCCTCCATCTCCAACGAAGCACGTTGGTATAGCTGTAGATCCATCTTCAAGTTTTTGATTCATGCATGTTTTTGTAAAAACTGAATCATCCATCTTCAATAATCGATTTGCCTTTGAAAAAACTATAGACCCATCTTCAAATTTTGATTTAGCTTTGAGTTAACTTTAGATCCATCTTCTTTGCTGGTTTGGGTTTGATAAATCTGTCGATTCCTTTGCTTATTTTTTAACAGTTAAGAATAAACCTCCTCAACTCTAAAATGCTTTCAATAATCTGAGTTGCATTCAACTGCTCTAGGACAATATCTGCAAGAATAGAAGTTGCCCAGACAGAACAAAGGTCACCTCCATATCCTGAATCATCAATCTAGAATAGCAGTTTTTTAACTATGTTTTAACTATCTATTCCTCTACAATGTTAACAATTTTTTTCAAATCTTGATTTAGCTATGTTATATGTTAATGTTAACTAGCTTTGAGTTATTTATTGTGCAACTAATGTTTATCGTGGAAGGCTTTTTTCCCTGTACAACTAATGTTTATCGTTTTTTCATTACCGTGCATAGATTAATGGGTAAACCTAAGGAAAGAGGAATTTCCGCCAACTGGGAATAATCTCATATCCTGCTTTATTGTGACTTGTGTATTCGGGAGATTGAGTTAGGATGGATGGAATAATTTGGTAATTAAATTCAAAGAGCGCACCAGGCTATTATATGATCGTGCTCAGCTGAAAAACAAATGAGACCAATTAAAACGAGACTGGAAATTATGGAGGGAACTGAAAAAAGGAGAGACCGGCTTGGGTTGGGACACGATTAAAAAAACAATTGATGCTTCTGATGAGTGCTGGTAAGAGAGAATAAAGGTTATCTTTCCTCTGTCTTTTTGTATGTCCACTTCAAAGCGATTCTCTATTTTTATAATAACAAATAAAACTGTTGTTAATGGAGATGATTTTGATGGCAAAAAATTTCGATATTCTGGAATTGTACCTGAGTTAGAAGAGAAACTTGATAGGAAGTTCGATCAAGTTGTTGCCTCAGGTGATAATGTGTGGATTCCTGCAACTGGGTTAATGCCACCAATATTTTTGGATGAGGAAGCTATGGTCGGGGATGAAGATAATGATGTTGATAGCCCGCCTAAAAATTGTGATGACATAGCCCCTGGTGGCACCAAGGATAGCCTACTTAAAAAATTAGGTAAACGAAAAAAGAAAGAGAAAGACACGAAGCAGGAAATACTATCACGCATAGATGATCTAGTGGAATCCTCACGATCAGTTCGTAGTAGAATCTCAGCCCCAATCCTTCCTCCTAGTGTTTTCCTCTTAGATGAAGCAATTGAAGAGATTGAAAAACAAGTGGAGATTTGTGATGATCCTTTGCTACTGTGTTTCTTTTGTCAACTGTGAATCGAGCAATGTTCTTAAAATTACCATCCCATAAAAGGAAAACTTGGTTGAAGAACCGGTACACTCAAAGCACTGGGAGTATTGTTTAGAGTTGGGATTTATTTTGGAACTATGTTTTGATGCACTAAATTTTGGAACAATGGCTTGAGTTGGGATTTATTTTGGTACTATGTAATGATGCACCTTTATTTGGAACAATGTTTCGATGCAATCTTATTTATAACTATATATGATGCACTTTTATTTATAACTATGTATGATGCATTTTTTGGATGTCGTCGAATTCATTTTCTAATATATTTGTTTTATGTATTAAGTTTGTTGATAATGGCTGAGCCAACAAATACACAGTTAACTGATGATGAGGACTATGAGTTGATGTTGACTCCTCAATTGAATAGACAACATCATTATGTGTGTCATGCCAATTTACTTGCTTCATTAGTTTGTGTGATTCACGAGTATGTTTCATTATATTGTGACAAGACAACGTGCATGACATCAAAACAAACAGGCCATAAATGGTTGTGTGAACTAATTTCTGGTCACCCAGTGCGATTTCATAACATGTTTCATATGTTCAAAGAGATATTTTTTGACTTATTGAATGTCTTGGAGTAATCTCATGGCTTGAAGGGCTCATAACGCACACCGACAAGGGAGGTGTTAGCAATTACTTTGTATATTTTGGCACACAACGAGCTGATTCGAGTAACAAGTGAGCGCTTCCAGCATTCAACTGAAACAATTAGTCGGTTCTTCACTATGGGTCTGAAAGCAATTACTCGCTTATCATTGGAGATTATTACTCCAGAAGACAAATTATTTAGAGCTATTCCATCTCATATTTTGCATGATGAACAATATATGCCATTTTTTCGTGACTGTATTGGAGCAATTGACGGTACACATGTGGATGCATGTATTACTGTGCACGAACAAGTGCCATATATTGGGCATCATGGTACACCAACTCAGAATGTAATGGTTATATATGATTTCAATATGTGGTTCACATATGTGGTGTCTGGATGGGAGGGCTCCGCTCATGATAGTCGCATATTTCACCGCTCATACAAGGATGCAAGGTGTAACTTTCCATATCCTCCTCAAGGTGCGACTTCATTATTTTCCTAATTTGCAAATTGATATGTAAAATATATATACGAATTGTCATTTATTTGCTTATTGTAGGAAAATATTATCTAGTGGATGCGGGCTATCCATTACAAAAAGGGTTACTGAAGTCATATCCTGAAATGAGATATCACTTGCCGAACTTTGTAAGGGGTGAAAGGCCTATTGAAGGGCAACGTGAAATGTTCAATAAAGCTCATTCTTCACTTTGAAGCGTTATTGAAAGAACATTTGGGGTGTGAAAAAAAAGATGGAGTATCCTTCGAGGGATGCCACCATACAAATTCTCAAAACAATGTGTAATTGTGGTCTCAACAATGACTCTACACAACTACATTCGATGACATCCTACACACGTTGATCTAGAGTTTGGTCCATGTGATGAAGATGAAACATTGGCTTACCAAGAGGCTTACGAGCATAGAACAGGGGAAAACCTAAGTAATGCAGATCCTATCATAGATCATGTTAACACTTAAGGGTCTGGTTCAACTGCTATGGTAGCATTACGAGATTTCATAGCCAATCAAATCCAAAACTCATAGTGGGTTGTGACATACGTCGATGTTGGAGGACAAATGTATTTGGTTATGCTATTTGGCTTTAATTTTGTATGTCAAACATTGCAATATTATTTTTAATATGGTTTTATCTGTGTTATGAAGAAAAAAATATCACAGATTTTCCCACCACTGTTTCTTCCAAACAGTTGAAACAGTTTTCTATTTCTGAACAACACTGAGAAATCTGCACTTCCAAACAGTTTCACAGATTTTCTCACCATTCTGCAAAAAAAAACTGATTTTCTCACAACTGCTTCACACCACTGATTCTCCCATCGCTACAGTTGAGCTAAACAGAGCCTGAATTTTAAGAGTTTATATATTCCGCACAAAATGAACCTTATAATATATTTTGCGTTAAGGCTTTGAGAAAATATTATTTAAAATATTTTATGACGTGGAAATAAAATCAAGATAATAAGATAAATATAAACATGATTTTATTTCACAAAATAATGCATTACAAAATTGTGAACTCCATGACGCCAGAGATCGAAAATGATGAATAATTTAATCTTGAGTTTTCTATACCAATCATTCCCCTAAGAACCGGTTGACTCTCTTCCTTTTTAGCCCTCGCTAGACCTCTCTGGTCTAGACGCCCTTCACAGGCGATTTGGAATCCTCCCCGAAATCCGACGTCCTCCGCAGAATCCTCCCCGAAATCTGACGTCCTCCCCGAACAATTTCTCACGTCATACGATACAAATAAAATGAAAGAAAATAGAAGAAATATAGAATAGAAATAGATCTAAATATGTAATAGAAACTCCATAAGAAGAACTTCTGAAGGCGAAGATGAAGGCGTTGTAGAAGTCGACGTTCTTGATCTGTTTGCCATTCGTGCATAGTAATCGTTGTAGCACTTCCCCTTCGAGTTCTCCTTTTGATCTTCTTGTTCGCCCAAGGGAGTCATCTTGATGTCTGAAGATGAGCCTCTCACAGAAGGTTCTGAGTTATGGCTTTGGTGGTTCAGCAAAAGCTACTCTAGAGTGATCCGGTCTTTAAATAGGTTCAGTGAGCTACCATTGGCGGCAGTGTTGTCGTTGTGTGACACCCTATAAGGTAACTGGAGGCACACAGATCGCGACAGATAAGGAATCTTCATTTTAGGCAACACCTACCTCGCCGCGCTAAGCTACCGCGCCGTACTGGGTTCTTTCCATTTTTGCCTCTTTGCTCCTGCTAGTCCTTGCGTTCAAATCATATTGCTAGTTGTCCCTCAGTATACAGACCTACCGCCAGCGGTAGGTACTATCGCCCTGCGGTAGCCCACAATGATGAGCTTTGTCGTCCGTCTTTTATCCTCGTTCAATGTATGCTTGCACCTGAATGACATGCACAATATAAACACACAAGAGATTAGATCAAATACATAATGATATTTGTTATTCTCAAACCAGGAGATGCGGAACACATGTTCCAACACTTAATAGACCCCATAAGAATTCAATAAGGGTCATAACCACCATGAATGGGCATGCAACATCATTAATTGACCTTGGTAAAGTTTAGGTGAACTTTACTCAATTTGCCCCAATTAGGCGCCAATTGATCAAATTGACCCTCCCGTGCCAATTGGTCACCATGGGGAGACATGATGCTCATAACCATAATGTGGGACAGGCCACATTATCATCCGTTTGACCGTGGTTAGCTCCAAAGTCAACCTTGGTCATATAAGCCTCAAATTGAATTCTTAAAAGCCCAAACCCAATTCTATTGGGCTCAAACCATTCGTAAAGCCCATTCCAAATATATGAGCCAAATTACATTAGTTGCCCCCTCTGAATTGGCTTTTAGCTCACACGCAAGGGAAAATGTCATTTTTGACATGAACCTACATGTGGAGCTTGGAGGAGGTACACATGGTTTTCACTAAAGTTGTTTTGTTGGAAGAAGGCGGTGCTGACTCAGTAGTGTTTGTAGGAATATGGCTATCTTTTATTATGGTAATTAAGCTTAAGATAGTTAGCCTATATTTAACTTGAAGTTATCATGTTTTAAAATTATATATTAGAGTTGTTGTGGGTCACTCGACGCTCTTCCAGACCGGGCTAATTGAACCGTCTTAGCCCGAGAGTGGGCCGAATGCGCAAACAGTCACAGAGAGAATAGACAAGTGGCAAGAGAACATTTTTAGCGTGGAAAACCCGGAAAGAGTGAAAAACCACGTGGTCGGATCGGTGCCAGCCAAATTTCACTAAGCGTTGGAATGTTACAAACGAAGTTACAAGTTCAGAGAGCGACAGGACGCTTCTCGTTACAATTGCAGTTGATGAAAATTCTCAGAGGGTGACATGTCACCTCTCAGAAAAACTAAGTGTCTTGGTGTTGCAGGAAGTCTTCAAAGTCCGAAGAAGATCTTCAAGTGACGAAGGAGATCTTCAAACCGCGAAGGAGATCTTCAAACCGCGAAGGAGATCTTCGAAGCGCGAGGGAGATCTTCGAAGGAAATCTTCAAGGAGCTCTCTCGGATGCCAAAAGTCAGATCCCCTCAAAAGAGAATTCAGGGTCCCTTTTATAGACTTGGTCGGGGGCGACTCGGTAATTTCGCCGTTGTAACTACCGTAACTACCTGACGGACCGATCTCGACCGTTGATCAAGAGCACACGGATCGCCATTTTCTGAATATGACAATTTCGCCCCCCGGACAGTTCGGGCAGATCGGGCAGTTTCCGATTGCAATGTGTGAATCCTACAATCTCAAGAAAGATAGTTGAGTTAGCAACTGCGCGCGCTATGAACTTTGCAATGTCCAAGTGCGCGCGGATCAAAGGCGTGCTACGGACTTAGCGGTGCTAAGTGCGCGTTGAGAGCGCCGTAACAGCATGATCGGAGTCGTGCGAGGACGACGCAAAGGGGCGGCGGGCGTGCCGAGGGAGATCGATCGGTAGGTCGCGCGTGTGCTAGAGCGCAGGCGCGCGGGCCGTGTGCGCGCAGGCATACTAGTGCGCTAGCGCGCAAGCCGCGCGCGCTAGCGTGCAGGGCGCGCGCTAGCGTGCAGGGCGCGCGCTAGCGCGCGGACGTGCATGCGCGTGCAGGCGCGCGCTAGCGCGTGCCAGCATGCGGGCCGCGTGCGTGCTGGCGTGCGGGCTAGCGTGCGGGCCGCGCGCGTGCTAGCGCACAGGCGCGCGGGCCGCGCGGGCTAGCGCGCAGGCCGCGCGCACACGCGCCGTTGCGCGGTACCGCCCGTGGTAGTGCGCATGTGGATGTGTGCGACCTTGACGCGGTCGTGTGCGCGGTCGCGCGCGTGCGTGTTTGGGCGTGGCGTTGCGCGCGACTGTGCGTGGTTGCGGTTGCGTGGTTGCGGCCGCGCGGTTGCAGTTGTGCGAGCAGATAGTGGGTTTGACCCACTTTCTTCCCTATGACCCCCTCATCTTAGTGGAGGAGTTGGGTTTTTGGCTAATCGCAACCCGGGTTTCTCTACATAATAGATGATAACCCATCAAGAGTCATTGAATTTTTCAGGTTTGACTGAACTCGATTGGGAAAATGTGATCATGGTTTCTGTCATTAAATAATGTAGAACTAAAAATATTATACTGCCTTCCTCCTATGCACGTTAACTGCGACAAATTAATTCCAAGATACAACATCTCCAAACTTCAAATTGCACAAGTCTACAGAGTCTTTTTAGAAGATTTGCTTCAATCTAGATGCTCATAATAGTTTAAATATAGGTATAATAAATTCAAACCAGAGCATAATCGATCGACGTTTGTAGTATTCCGCGACGATGTAGTCAAAATGAACGAGTGAATCAAATAGTTGTCGTCACCGGAAAATGGAAGCAGTGAGCAAAAATATTCAGGGAATCGTTGGTGGAGATCTCCCAGGAGAGTAGTTCTGCAGCAGTGAGCGGAAAACTGGGAGCGAAATCCATCAGTGGTTTCGACGAGCGAGAATATAGAGCAAAATTAGGAGAGAATCAATAATGCTTCCCGAATACGATTCTCGGAGTTAAATAAGGAGGATTTTCGATATGATTTTGAACCCATAAAAGTGCCGGACACGCCTTTTTATGACTACCGAAGAAAATGCGACACACCCTTTTAACCGGATTAATTTAATTTGTAATTAAAATTTTGAGTAATAAGAAGCATAAATAAAAATGCAGACGGTAACGACTAGACCATTTCGAAATGACATTCGTATATGCAGGCCGCAAACCCTAGCCCAAGTCCCAGCCCGACGAGGCGTGGATGCGCACGTGCATATGTGGTGTTGTCCATAGTCTCATTTGTCTCCTCTAGGCCGCAAGACATGCAACAAGAAGCCTAATATACACTAAAAGAGTAAATCTCAATATTGTGATGAGAGACTAATGAGGTTCCCCCTTTCCCAAACTCAATACTTATTCAAATAATATTCTAACAGTTTTCAGTTTTAGTCGACCCCTCAGAGCTTGAAGTATTAACTAAGTAGAATGTTAACAAATAAAAAAAATTATTATTTTAAAAATACATGAAAAATTCAGTTAGTTACATAGTCTTTAATTAAGGGAGTTGATATTAGCAGTCCAGAATTGGATATTCGCACTCCATTGCTATTCGTAGTCCATAAATTTTATTTGCAGTTCAAAATTATATTTGCACCTCACTCTCATCCCAAATAAGTGAAACATTTTGCTGAATTATTAAACACTAGAAGCCTAGAGAAACATCTTAAAGACTCTAAAACAATTTAAAAATCTAGCAGGAAAACAAGTTAAATGATATGCATAGAGGAATCAACTCTAAAACAAGTTAAATGACATGCAAACCTTCCTCTAACCAAAAAGCAAACTACTTTTTTAGGATTTTCGCTGCATAATTTCCTTCTTTTTTGAAGAAGATGAATCTAAGAGGGGGAGGACGACGCGACCGATAGAACTACAGCTTAGGTTCAGGCAACGAGAGGAGAAAGATGGAGAGGATGAGGTTATTTGATGGGGTGCAATTAGCGAGAATTGGACTGCGAATATAGTTATGATTTTTATAATTTTTGGGGGTGCAAATAGTGAGAATTCGACTCCGAATATCAACTCTCTTAATTAATTATATTTTCAATTTCCATGCGGTCAACACTGTAGCATTTAATGTTAGTTTTTGACTACTAACAATTATTGTTGCAAGAAATATCCTAAGTTCATTTTATATTATTTTCTATCTTTCTCAATTATTATTAATTTCAAATTAATCTGTGGGAAAAATAATAATCGAGTGAAAAAAGAGTAATTGAAAACATGTACCACACTAAAGTACTCGTATTTTTATTATTATTTAATGTTCATGGAAGCATCAATTATTTTCGTGTAAAAATTATTGCGGGTCGCTCGACGCTCTGGTAGACCGGTCGAACTGAACCACCTTAGCTCAAGAGCGAGCCGAACGCGCAAATAGTCAATAAGAGAGTTAACAATTAACGAGAAGACTTTTTATCGTGGAAAACCCAGAAAAGGTCAAAAACCACGCGATCGGAGCTGTGCCGACCAAATTCTGCTATCTTCTGGTTTGTTACAATTAGAATCTGAGAACTCGAGCGACAGGCCGCTGCTCGTTACAATGGTGGAGAACTTCGAGGGTGACAGACAACCTCTTGAGAGACTAAGTACTTTTCTTGGAATGGAAGTGAGATTCTCGAGTCGTCTTTCGTAACTTGAAAGAAGATCTTCGATGACATGAAGATCACCTTCTAAGGCTCGAAGAAGATCTTCGAGCGCCGAAGGAGAATTCCAAGGAAATCTTCGAAGGAGCTCTCTCGGGCGTAGAAGACAAGGTGTCTTGAAATGAAGGCTTTGGGCTTCTTTAATAGCGTTGGGTAGGGGTAGCCCGGTAATTTTGCCGTTGTAACCATCATAACCACCTGATAGGTGAATCACGTTTGTCGATTTAAAGCACACGGATCGCTACTTTTTGGATATTCTCGCCCTGTCCTTTGGGCGTTTTGGTCAATTCGGGTGCCTTCGTTGATTGCGTTGAGCGTAGTGAACATGACCTGAAATCTTGAAAAATAGGAAAGGTAAACTGCCGCGCACGTTGAGAACACGAAGGTGTTCTGAGCGCGCAACGAACACGGAAGCTTTCAGAGCGCACAACGAACACGGGAGCGCTTTTAGCGCGCAATGGAAGTGTTCTGAGCGCGCAACGAATACGCAAGCTCTTTTAGCCCGCAATGGAAGCGTTCTGAGCGCGCAACGAACACAGG
The DNA here is from genome assembly GCA_033032865.1 of Dactylorhiza incarnata. NCBI lineage: Eukaryota > Viridiplantae > Streptophyta > Magnoliopsida > Asparagales > Orchidaceae > Dactylorhiza > Dactylorhiza incarnata. The sequence continues at coordinate 262,699 of JAWHQI010000028.1, read as the reverse complement.
AGCGTGTGGAAACACTTCGCTCGCTTTGCGGACCGAAAGTCGAAAATATGTCTGAGTGTTGACGAAGGGGCATGCTTGCAAGAACATGCTTATTGAAGACCGCGTCCCCCAACACGAGGAGCCGCGTCCAGCCTCAAGAAAGGGGGAGTGTCGGGTGTAACATCCCCCAAACTGCTAGACCTCTAAGTTAGTTTTGTCATGACTAGGTCATGACAAAACCATAGGAAGAGCCAATTGACCTTGTGAGCTTAGGAAAGAAGAAGAAAACCACCTTGGTCTGCAAATAGCAATTTCCAGTTACCAAGCTTATGTTTGGACTTTAGGGCCTCAACTTGACCATTTGACCCCACCATAGTATCCCTAACCCTTTAGGGGTCCCCTTAGGGCACCAAGGGCCCATTGGGGTCAACCAAAGAGGCCAAATTGACCAAAGTCAACCTAAACCCCAAATTGGTCAAAGTAGCCTATTTAGAGCCAATTAACCTTCACCATGTCAAATTGATCACACATCTAGGCCTAGAATACCATAAGAGACCTAGTAGACCTAAAAGCCCCATCATGGGACCCCCATGGGTGCAAATTGACCAAAATGCCCTTTTTAAGGTCAAAATGGCAATTCTTCACAAAGTGCCCTAATTGACCATCACCATATTAAATTGACCCTACCCATAGTGTTATCATGTCATAGGGGACCCAGTGGACCAAAAAGACCCATGACTGGGTCAACCCTAGGGCTCAATTTGACCAAAGTCAATTTAGCCCGTTTTGGTCAAATCAGCTTAAATTGGGTCAACTAAGGCTCCTATGACCAAATTGACCCCACCAGTAGTTTCTAAACCTAATTTGGAACCCAATGGACCCAAAAGCCCCATCCTAGGGTCACCCAATTGGTCAATTTGACCAAAAGTCAAACTTGCCCAATTTAGGTCAAATCTCTTAAACTTAGCCCAATCCCTTTGGGCTAACTCAATTGGGTGATCAACCAGCCTAGTAGACTAGTATTAAACACAGATGGGAGTGGAAATTCGGCCATGGTGAGTACGAGAGAGAAAATTGGGGTTTTTCTCAATTTTGGGAAGAGAAAAAGAGGTCATTCATTGCCATTAAGGAGTTACACCCCTTGGCCTCCCTCATTAACACTCCCATTCATCTCCTCTGCCGATTTAGAGGAGTTCTCAGCCGTTTCTAGGAGGAATTAAGATAGGGGGGATGTATTGGGTCGGTTATGGGAGGAATATGAAGAGGCCATTAATGGCATTAAGGGGTTAAAGCCACCACCACCTTCAATCGACCCCCCTATCATCTTCAGAAGCCGGAGAGGAGAGAAACCCCCAAGATTTCAGAAGGTCTCGTGTTCTGTAGGCTTGAATCGGCATGGCACCACAACCACCCCGAGCTCCCATGGTGTACACGAGGACAACACGACGACAAGCTCCACAACAGGTCCATTTCCCTTCCCTGACCTCTGAGGAATAGATCCCAATCGCCGGCGGCTCGAATCATGGCCAATCGGCCGTGAATTGAGCCAGCCAAGCATCCCGTTGATCGGGTTTGTCTTCTACTTCCAGAACACGATTCCGGCCACCTCCGGCCGATCAAACACCGCTCATCGTCGGCCGCCACCTCAACGGAGGTGGTGGTGGCGTTGGTCGGCCGGGGCGGCGCTCAGGTGGCCGGGAAATCCAAGATCTAATCGGCCCAGGCGCGGCAGATCCTAGCCGTTGGTTTATCGGGGACGAAGGCTACGCACGGTAGGATTGCGCCAAGATTCGTGCGCCTCCCTTAGTTAATTCATGATTTCTGTGATCAAACATGCAGTAGTTAATTAATTCTTTTAAAAATACTTAGAGGCTTCTAGGGAAAAATTGTCCAACATCAAAGTTGGAGCCCCTGATGTCTAGTTTAATACAAAATTGAGTGCACTCGATTTGGAGCCCTGGTTAGGGCAGAGCACTCATTTTGGTGAGGTCTGTCCATAGGGCTAACCAGAGTTTGTTTTGGATGCCCACACCAATCCAGAACTCCAAATGACTTGAAATTTGGGGGGTAGGCTATTCTTATACATATGAAGGACATATCCAAAAAACAGAATTTGTGGAGAATGTTTTTCTATAGTTTTTGGAAAAATTTAATAATCCATGTATGATTCAATTAGGTGTCTTAAACACCTCAAAACCATTCCAAACTTGGATGTGTGGTCCTAGAGAGCATGTAGGGTCTCTGGTTAAAATCTCATAAATTTTGGAGTTGATTTGGTAGGGCAATTCACCAAGTCAACCTTAGGCTCCCTAGGTTAGGGGAAAAACTTTGGGTGAGTGCCCCCACTCTTCCACAAAGCCAATTGGCTTCATATTTGGGGTGCACATCACCCTCACCCATGCCAACCCTTGGTCCAAATTTGGTGGCCATTGGAGGTGGTTTACCCTAGTAATTTGCAAAGGGGCTAATTGCGATTTGCACCCCAATTAGGCACCCAAAAGAACCCCACTCCTCACCAAATGTTGGTAGGACCTTCGGTGTCCATTCACTGACCTCTTGCCAAAGTAGTGAGTAGTTTGGACTTGGACAAGGTAGGGAATTTTCCTTGGGCATTTGTTTGCTTAAGGGTTAATTTGGGGTAAAAGTGGACTTAGGCTAATTTTGGAGTGTGGAGGGGCTTCCTCCCACTGATTGAAGATGTGGCTTTGGACACTGACTTGAGGTGTATGGGACACCCCAAGGAGCCCATCTTGGGAGAGTTGGGGGTGTGCCCTTAAACCCTAGTGGTTAACCTTAGGGTGCTCTTTAGGGCTTGTGAAGGACATAGGAGTGTTTGTCCTTGGAGAGGTGTGTAATGGGCTCCTCTGAGTTCTTTGAGTGTTATAATACCCTCACAAGAAGTTTGGGTGGATTTTGGGAAGTATGGACCTTAATCCTAGGTTAAACCCTAAGGGGTGCAATTAGAGGTCAATGAAGGAAGAGGGGTCAAACCTTAATAGTTTGACCCAAAATTTTGGGGAGATGGTCATGGAGACCAGAGGGTCCTACTGTGAGAAATTGGCAGGGTTTGAAGTTGCCAACCCTAGGTAATAAATCCTTGGGTAGATTTGTAAATATTTAGGTTTTTGGGATTTAGGAAGGAATAATACTTAGTGATTAACCATATTCTGTCACCAACTTAGTTTTGATGTTATAAATCTCTGGAGATTCTATTAGAACCATTAGAAAACTTTTGGAGGTCCAAATTATAATTATTCATATTGTTGGCAAATTTTTGGGATGATTAATTTTAGGGTGTTAGTTTTCTTTAATTGCATGAAACTTTGCTGGATGACATTTCATACTATTATGAACCCACAGTATTGTTCTCATAATCTATGGATTAATATTTTTGGTACCTCTAGCTCAATTCAGAATTAATTACAAATATATCCTTTGTGGAAATTACAAATGTAACCTCTATGGAATATGGTCAAATTTTGTAGGGCTGAATATTTTAGTATGAATCACCTCTGTATAAATGTGCATGAGGTTTGGAGTTCATATGAGGGCACCTCTTTTGGAAATAATTGGAAATAAATGGGTTTTGGAATTTTTAAAAATAGTAAATCTTGCTGGAATTTCCTAAAATTTCATATCTACTGATTACTAGGTACCCTTGATTTATGTAAAAATAGTGGTAGGCATTGGATGTCAGAAAAGCATACTTGTAGTTCAAACCTTAGGAAGTTGTATTTTGGAAAAAAATGTTTTAAATATTAATAATGTTGGGAAAATTATGAAACTCTGGATTTGATCTTAAATAAGTAACATGGACCTCCAATAAAATTATTGGGTCATAGAGTTGATTATTTAGTGTACCTCCCTTCATGAGCATCAAAACGTTAAGGGTGGTCTGCGTTTAGCAATTTAGCAACTTTGGGGTTGAGGGCCAAATTGGAGGGCATTGATTGGAGATGTGTGGGCTGAATGGTGATCATATGACTGGGTAAGGGTCCCTGGAGTTAATTAGGGTTTGACGAGTCCTAGGGTGGTGGGGTGCCACCCTCGGGGTAGGTCGTCCTGGGATTGTCGTAAGATCGTCTTTTCCCCTTTAGTGTCTTAAAGCACTTAGGAGTAAAACCAAGTAGAGGTATTAAGAGGGTTTTCTTGAGGGTAGTCACCAATAATCCTAAGTGTTTTGGGAAGGGAGTCTTGGGGTGTCATCCCAGTATGACTCCTAACACCGTAGTGAGCCCCTCACAGGGTAACCCTCGGGAAACCCAAGACTAAACTCAATATATAGGAGTAAGTCATTGTACAAGGTTAGCTAATAGCACACTCACCCACACCCAGTGGTATGGGAGTCTAGTCAGTTTAGTCCGGTGAGCTTGTGATTCTGAGTTGCTTGTTGGTGACGGGCGGGTTAGCCCGGGGAGCTTGTGGCTCGGAGTTTGTTGGAAGGCATGTTGCATGTGCATAAGGTGGTGGGTCCTTTGTGTTGGTGATCGTTGCACCGACGTTGATACTTGGGCTCGGCAAGTGTGGTATTTACACTTAGCCATAAAAGTCTGGCGGTCCAGTCAGTAAGAGTACGCAGGCGCTCCGCGGGTTGCGTTGAGGCGTACGATAGGTCTAGATTAGGTAGTGCATATACCAACCTAGAGATGGGCGAGGCCCAACCCACCGCTTCCGTTTGCCACTACGGGAGTATCCTGGGAGTCTTGCTAGCTCCAAAAAGGGGGAACTAAAGGTCTATGCGCATAGAGTCGTAGTGAGTGAGTTGTACTTGTATGAACATAGCATAACTGCATACCTTGCATGACATAGCATTTCAACCCCTACCCCTATCGTATAAGTCGGTTATGGGACTTCTTATACGATAGGCCCTGCTAAACGACCCCTCGGTCTATAGGTTTGTATGTGCATTCCTATAAATCAATGGTTACTTTTATAATACTTACTTGCCACTATACCTACTGCTTACTGTTCATTATATACTTTTACCATGCTGCTTCTATTTCCTGCTTCGTTTATATATATACACCTATGTAGTTGTAGAATTCATCTTGTCATCTGCTTTTGTATTACCCCTTGAATGTCCTCCGCTTCCTCCTCCCCATACGGTGCCTAGGAGCCTTTGGGGGAGGGGTGGGGAATTGGCTGAGTCATGTTTGACTGACGGTCGGTGGACCTTATCATTTTAGGAGACCGCGGCGACGGGGCAGCACCAGAGGCCGGTGCAGATAGAGGCGGGGCAGTCTAGCACAGGAGCACTGATGACAGGATCTGTGAGTGTTAGTTTTAGTTGATTTGCTTCCGCGAGTGATCTTTGTAGTGAGGTTATTATGTGTCGGGCAGAAGCCCTTGTTATCTTATCTTTTTGTTTCAGTTATGTATGTGGACATCTCTTGATGGTTTAAATTATATGTGATGTGGATTTGGCCTTTTTAGTTATTTATGCTTTACTTTTCTTTGTGATTGAATTGGCCGGCAGGATCAGCGTTTTGTAGTGGCGACCATCCCGAGTGAGGGTGTCACCGCAAAACGGCGGTTCTGGGCCTAAGACCCGGTGGTTTTTGCAAAAAAAAAATGGGGTCTTACATCGGGTCTCCGAATCCGCCCCCGATGGGGCGTCGGACTTGCCGAGCCCAGCCTCTCCCCCGTAGGGAGTGCGACACTGGTCGCACCCCCATGAGGGGTCCGACCCTGGTTGCACCCCATAGGGGGTGGGTCTTGGGCCGCACCCCACTTGGCAGGGTGCGGCTTTCACTCAAGAGCGAGCCGAATGCGCAAACAGTCAATAATAGAGTTAACAATTAACGAGGAGACTTTTTATCGTGGAAAACCCGAAAAGTGTGAAATACCACTCGGTCCGAGCTGTGCCGACAAAATTCCGTTATCTTCTGGTTTTTTACAATTAGAATCTGAGAACTCGAGTGCGACAGGTCGCTGCTCATTACAATGGTGGCCGGAGAGAGAGAACCTCGAGGGTGACATGCCACCTCTTGAGAGACTAAGTGCTTTTCTAGAAATGGTAGTGAGATTCTCGAGTCGCCTTTCGTAGCTTGAAAGAAGATCTTTGATGGCACGAAGGAGACCTTCGAAGGATCGAAGGAGATATTCGAATGTTTGAAGAAGATCTTCGAAGTTCGAAGGAGATCTTCGAGCGTCGAAGGAGAATTCCAAAGAAATCTTCGAAGGAGCTCCCTCGGGCGTAGAAGACAAGGTGTCTTGAAATGAAGGCCATGGACTCATTTTATTGCCTTGGGCAGGGGTAGCCCGGTAATTTTATCATTATAACCACTGTCACAACCCGTATTTTCTCTATATAGTAATATATTATCAGAGTAAGAGAAAACACGCGTCATGATGCCACGCTGTGCAGGAGACTGTAGATGCTCAGGTAGTTCTATCTTTACACCTTTCCTTTAAAATAATAATTAATGTTTAAAGCTTACAAACACCGTGTCCCTCGGTTTGGTGGATCACCTAGTCCCCGATAAGAAAAGTATAAATATACGCAGCGGAAAAATACTTATTTCACCTTAAGTTGTCCTACATGAGCATGAGAGCTTAACCAACATTCTAATGATATGTATCCTCAAAATTTAGTATGAGTAAAAAGGTTTTTACGAGCTTCGAAATATAGTGATGACAGTTAAAAGAGATGTCATGAGTATGAGGAAATATGCAAACTTTTGCATATAGAATATCTACTTGCATTATAACATAAATCCTTCTCAGAGAGCATTTGCATTAAGACTGTAACATCCCCAATCCTACTAGACCCCATGATGATGTTAGGGCATAACATGAGGAGAGAAAGGTGAGTTGAGACAAGGGGAGACCCTAGGACTTTTTGAGTTAGGCTGAACTCACGCAGGGTCCCCTAGGGTACATAAGTCAACATGGGTCAAACTGCCCAAATTGCACTCACAAGTACAAGTTGAACTCACCACTGTGCCCCTAACCCTAAGGGAAACTCATTTTACCAAGAACCCCAACAATTGGTCACCCAAATAGGCTAAATTGACCCCAAAGTCAAACCTAGGTCAACATAGCCCTATTCAACACAATTGGACTCAATGGACCTCCAATACTTCAAATTGACCTTACCTGGGTTACCCAAACCACTAAGGGAGGTATTAGGTCAATAATCACTAAATAATCCCACTCAATTCCAAGGTGTTGACCAAAGTCAATTTTTAGTCAACATAGCCCAAATCAACCCAATCAAGGACCAATTGACCTTCAAATGGTCAAATTGACTTGACCCCTAACCTCTTAACCCCATTAGGAATCTAATGGACCCAAAGGCCCCATCAAGTGGTCAACAATTCCCTTCAATTTGCCAAAAGTCAACCATGGTCAACTTAAAGCCTTGAGGGAGGAATTGACAGACCAAATGAAATCCAAGTGAACCAAGGCCCCACCTCATGCCTAATCAGCATGGCACAAGCCTATTGGCACCCCACATTTAAATTTGGAGAGAAATGATGATCATGGGGGAAAATGCCATTTTTTCCCAAAAAGCTTAAAGGGAAAAATGATGTTGAAGTGAAGGAGCTTCCATGGCCCCCACCACCTCAGCCCAAGCCCCCCAGCCGAATTCCCCAACCCATGAACAGTCTTTTCAGGCTTGGGAGCCGCTCAAATAGTAGCATAGGGGAGGTACAAGCCATGGCCGAACAGCCCCCTTTCCATCCTCCCTATACAACCACTTTCCCCCTCATCTGGCCTTTCCATCACCTTCAGAAGGTCCTAAGGAGTCGAGCTAGCCTCCTGGAGCAGAGCTTTTGGTGGAGAATCGGCGGATTGGGCAAGCTCGTCGGAGATGGAAAATTCCATGGCCGCACGCCGGAGCACACGCCGTCGAGCCACAATCGAGGTCCGTTTCTCCCCCTCTCCCTTTGTGATAGCATCTAGAACCACTTAGGAGAGAAATCGGGCTCAAATGAGCCCGATCCCATGTGAGAAGGAGGAAGATTTTCCTAGCTTTTCTCCTAGCTCGGGATCGCCGGAGGAGCTATCTCCGACAGCCGTGACACCACCTGGCGGTAGCCACCACCTCAACGAAGGTGGTGGAGGTGGTGGCCGGCCGTGGTGGCCCTCAGGTGGCCGGGAAATGAAGGTGGAAGTCGGCCCAGCTGGGAGTAATGTTGGTCGTCGGCTGGAGGAAGGAGACGAAATCAAGGCCCTTGATTTCAGGTGATGGCTATATGCAGACCAGGATTTATACATTTTAATTAATCCGTCACACTTTATACAGAAGATTAAACTCAATATTTAGGCTACTTAGAGGCTGTTTTAGGCAAAAGTGCCAGAGAAAACTTTTGTAGCCCTTGCTCTCTAATTCCCATAGGGCTTTGAATCACCCCATTTGGTGACCTACAATCCCCTGTAGGTCTATTCTACTGAGACAGGTACAAGAGGATGTTCAGATCTTATTTTGTAGATCTAGACTTCATACCTACATGGATGAGTATAATATTTTATCCATAGTTGTAAATAGTATAGACTCATCCCCTGCCCAAAAATCAAAATTTTAGGGCAACATTTTTCTATGATTTTATTTTAAATATGGTTTTTCATATTAATGAAATACTTATGGTTAAATATATGTAAAGTGACCCAAATCTTGGGTGGTATGAGGGTTAAACCCTATTGAGTAACAAGTCCAAAATTTGGGACCATTTGGCTCACTTTAGATCATATTTTCTCATATTCATAGGAATGTGATTTATGGAGGGGTGGTGTGCACATAACACATTTGTGTATTTATGTATTTTCATCACTTATGGTTGGTAGTGGGCTCATGAAATTTTCGTAACACGCCTATCATAGAGGAGGGTACCATCCTTAGAAATATTAGGATTTTTGGAAAAAAAAACCTAAATATTTGGACAATAATGAATTTGTCACATAAATATATTAATCAAATAAAAGTGATCAAACAACCTAGGAAAAATCTGATTTTCCGTCAAATGATATTTTAGGATGTTATACACCTCTGTAAATTTTTTTGGAATTTTTGGAATTAATTTTATAAACATCACCTAAGACCTAGGGAAAATCCAATACTCTGGCATATGATAGTTTACCTTGAAATACAACTCTAGAAATTTTGGTAGAATTTTTAGAGGTCATTCACACTGATAATCACCAAAAATGCCCTTTGTCACACATATGTATTAATGGAATTTATATAACTAATATTATCTAGAAAATTTTGCAAATCTGGCTAGGCTGTATTTTGGTCATCATCAGTCTATGGTAATTTTTATAGAATTTTTGGAGCAATTATTTTAGTACTTATCGTGTAATGTGCCCAATTGATTTAAAAGTTTGAATATTTAAATAGTGGTCTTAAACCCTATTAAAATTAGGAAATCCATCCAGACATGATATTTAAACATAATATGTCACTGATAATTTATTGAGATCATTTTGACTTCAGAACATTGTACTTCATGTGTAAAGTGAGGTGTGCATGATCATTAAAGTATTTTTGTAAATGACCAAAATAATTGGGAAAATTATGAATTTTTGACCATATTGTAATTAGGTCATTATTAATCTATGATAAAAATCTTAAGTCATTTGGTCATGTTTTGGTGATGTTCACATTAAGGAGTTTAAATTAGCCCAATGTTGAATTGGTCTGCGTTTAGCAAAAACTTGGGGTAGTAGCTAGACTAGCCAAAACATGTGGGAATGGAATGAAATTTGGAACATAACATTAGGGCATATATATATACATACAGTTCATATGAGTTGCAGGCTAATTGGAGAAAATCTTCCCCATAAAGGATGGTGAACGGAAGTACGTCTCGATGAATAGTCGAAGTAACTTTGAGGGTGTTCTATCCATAATACTTATAGTGACATTTAGACAGCTAAGGTGACAATGAAGCATTCATGGTTAGATATGAGTGTTTAGGTGAACAACTAAGGATTTGCGCCACGCATTAGAAAAAGGTCGTCAGTTACCTAAAAGAAATCTAAATCATACTTAAGTAGTATAGAGCAACCATGAGGGTAACCTTAACAAGGGTAGTTACCAATAAGAATAAATATTCTGAGAAAGGAAGGTCTGGGATGTCACCCCAGAATACCATCTAGTACCGCTGCGAGCCCTTCACCGGGTAGACCTCGGGAAGTCCAGAATTCACCTTAAATTGATTTGGTCGCCTAGGTAACAACCAAGAGTAATTCCTAACTAAGTTAAATTGAGAAAAGTAAACCTCGTCCGATTAGGAGGAACGGAACGGTTCAAGATTGATTAGTCCTACGAGCTGGTGGCTCGGGAATTGTAACGAATCTTGCATGTGCATAACTAGTGGAAGGTCTTCGGTACGGGTCCATTTGTCACACCAATGGTGATACGTTGACCTTGGCGGGGTGTGGTGAGTTAGAGGGCCAGTAGGTTACTTTACTGCGGTCTAGCAGACAATCCCTAGTAACCCGCCCCCGACCATAAAAGTCTGGCGGGATGTCAGCAAGAGTACGCAAAAGCTCACGGAAGTGCACCTAGGACGTGTACTTCAGCGTACGTAAGGTCTAGGTCTGGTAGTGTGTATACCCACCTAGAAGTAGAGTGCCTGATCCACTGATTCCGTTGCCACGACGGAAGTACCTGAGAGGTTGGCTACCTCCGAAAAGCGGGAACTAAAGGTCTGTGCGCGCAGAGTCGTGTGAGTGAGTTGCATTGTATGAACATAGCATAGCATATCATAACATTCATAACATCATAATGGCATACACATTTGTAGACTCTTATCATATAAATTAGTATGGGCTCTTTTATATGATAAGTTATAATTCCGGAAATCTTAACTTATAAGTTTGTATGTGCATTCATATAAGTTAAGATACTCTAGATGATGGTGTGATAGGTTTACTTATTACTTCACCTGCTCTACATTTATTTATTTACTAATCATTACTTACCTACTACTGTTGTCGTACTTTTTGCATTTATTACATGTTATTGTTGATCTCACTACTCATTTACCCTTTATACTGTTAGTACTATCCATGTCACTTGTATTTCTTTTTACCCCTTGATGTCCTCCGCTTCGTCCTCCCGCACGGTACCTAGGAGTCATGGGGGGAGGCGGGGACAAAATGACTTAGTCTTTTTGACTAACGATCGGATGTGGCTGTAACACCAGGAGATCGAGGAGCAGGAGCCGCAGTACGTCAGGCAGGATGTGACGGCAGACCCTGAGGAGCAGATGTCGCGCATCACTACTACCACACGGCGACATGTTAGAGAGTATTTTGAGTTGCTTCCGCATAGTGTAGTGTGAGAGAGTGCTATGTTATAAGTATTTCCTTTTGGATATGTACCGAGCATAAGCCCTTGCACTCTTTTAGATTTGTGCTCATTGTGGACTATTAGCACTTTGCTTTCATATATATATATATATGTACTTTGTTGTGGACTTGTCATATTTATGATATTACTTCTTGCAAATTGGCCTGTGTTATGATCAAACTAGCCGGCAGGAGCGGCGTCGAGCGGTGATGACTAACCCGTGAGTTGGTGTCACCGCAAGACGGCGATCCTGGGCATAAGATCCAGGAACTCTCCAGTAAGGAGGAGGGGGATCTTACAAAGGCAAGGCAACGGTAGTGACATAAATAGCAAATCACAGTCCAACACATAAGAAAACCTACTATGGGCGCCAACAAACAGACATGAACCCATAACATCAATAAAGTCAACAGAGAGATCAACAACTACCTCTCAAAATGAGAGTGAAGAAAAACGAACAGCTACTGAAGGTCCGGAGGGACTGAACTAAAACAGCTTAAACTGCTACTGATTCAAACCTGAGGCATTCAAAAGAAAAGAATACATCTGCACAAGGGCACAAAAAGGCAACCAATCATAGAGTATAAAGAACTTAACAAACTCAAGTGGGTTACCATCCCAACAAGAATACAGTTGTAAATCAACAACAATCAAAGTAAAGAAAGATTAGCATCCAAACAGGGAAAAGACACACACAACGTGCAGTCAAGATTATATAATAACATCCAAGCATGAAGAAAAGTATCGGATTGACTCAAGAAGTGAATCATTAACCCATCCATAAAACGGTACTGAGGCGGTGGCTATCTTTCCAACACAAACCATCAGACCAAAATATCCAAGGAACAAAAGCACTATGGTGGTGGTTACGCCCACACACCAACAGTCTACACGTCCAAGGAAGAAACACAGGCACTGTGGTGGTGGTGGTTACGCCCACACAACCAACATTCCAAAAACATCCAACTGGGTGTTAGAATTCACAACATCTTAACTAAATTCGGCACCACAGGAAAACCCAAGAAAAACATCTAAGCACAAAGCCACAACAGATTTGTCAAAAGTACTTGACAAATCCTCGACGAATTAACCGAGATGACTCGACGAATCCTATGGATACTAGACGAATCCTATGGATACTCGACGAATTCGTCGAAACTATTCGACGAATTTCCTTAGACTAATTGACGAATTCAATTCAACTAGAAAACGAACTCAACCTGACGAATCCTTCCTATTCACTCGAAGAATTCGTTAAAATCACTCGACGAATCGCTAGAACACTCAACGAATTCGTCGCAATTATTCGATGAATCCATAGATCACTCGACGAATTTCACTAGATTTATTAAACGAATTCTACTAGGAATAAACTGAAGACTTCAGTGTATCATTTATCTACTAAATATATGATAAGGTGAGGGGAAAAGAGCATGGCAATGGGGAATTAGTCCGCCACTTGCCTCAAACCTCCTCGATACCGGCCTTTCGAGCACTCCACACCCAAAGATCGGCTGAAGGAAGAACTCCACAACAGATTTATGAAAGATTTGGACAGAAAATGGGCTTAGGGCCAAACACCCCAACACCAAAAATTCATGAAACTGGAAATACTCGCCGCGCACGCGAAGGTCTCGACAAGAGCTTTCCAAATCTACTCTCTGACGAAGATTTCGCACACCCGATCTCACGCAACGGCCGACGAAAGCTCCACGAAAATAGCGTCTTCCCTCTCTCTCTCTCTCACGCGGCTCTGGTTCGGTGGAAACGAAAAGAAGGAGGAAGTGACCTAATTTCCTAAGTTATTCCTTTTTATATGAAACTTTTTAAGTAAAAATTATTTATTTAATCAATCCATAAAGAGTTATAAATCTAAAATTTACGATGGACCAACTAACTCAGATTTTGACGAAATTTGCATCGAAGGTAAATACCGGTCCTACGAAACTAACGGCATAATCGAAATCAGAGTTCAACGACCCGATAACGAGTTACAATTTAATTTATGCAAATTTATGACACAAAATTTGACATATTCATTCAAATTAATTATTTTAAATTTCCTTCTCTCCCAAAACTCTTTACTAAGGCAAACACTGTTAACTACGAGCTAACGTAAAACCCTCACGTCATTATTACGCCAAAATTATTATTTAGTTAAATTATCGAAAATTCAGGGGCGTTACAACCACCATAACCACATGACGGGTGAATCACGTTTTCCGATTTGAAGCACATAGATCGCCACATTTCATAAATTCAGGTCCTGTCCCTTGGGCGTTTTGGTCAATTCGGCTGTCTTTGTTGATGGCGTTGAGCGAAGTGAACAATACCTGAAATCTAGAAAATTAGGAAAGGTTAACTGACGTGCGCGATGAGAACACGAAGGTGTTCTGAGTGCGCGATGAACACGAAAGTATTCTGAGCGCTCAACGAACACGAGAGCGCTCTAAGCGCCCAATAGAAGCGTTCTGAGCGCGCAACGAACACGGAAGCGTGTGGAAATGCTTCGCTCGCTTTGCGGACCGAAAGTCAGAAATGTGGTCGAGTGCTGACGGAGGGGCGTGCTTGCAAGAGCAGGAGCATGCCTATTGAATACCGCGCCCCCCAACAAGGGGAGCCACGCCCGGCCTCAAGAAAGGGGGAGTGTTGGGGCTCCGACTGCGCTCCCGAGGGGGCGTCGGACCTGCTGTGCTCCCTACGGGGGAGCGGGCTTTGCCGCTCCCCCATGGGGGGTGCGACACTGGCTGCACCCCCATACTATTGCGGCCACGGCCGCACCCTCATATTGTAGAGGGGTACGACCATGGTCGCACACCCCATGGGGGTGCCGCCCACGCCGCACCCTCTATGGGTGCGGTCAAGGCCGCACCCAGTGCCGCACCCCCATAGGGGGGTGCGGCTAGTGCCGCACCCCCTACGGGGGAGAGGCTAAGCCGCTCCCCCATAGGGGGCACGACGAGTCTGACGCCCCCTCGAGGGCTCAGTCGGAGCCCCGACACTCCCCCTTTTTCGAGGCCGAACGCGGCTCCCCGTGTTGGGGGACGCGGTCTTCAATAGACATGCTCCTGCTCTTGCAAGCACACCCCTCCGTCAGCACTCAGCCACATTTCTGACTTTCAGTCCGCAAAGTGAGCGAAGCGTTTCCACATGCTTTCGTGTTCGTTGCGCGCTCAAAACACTTCTATTGCGCGCTCAGAGCGCTCCCGTGTTTGTTGCGCGTTCAGAACGCTTCCATTGCGCGCTCAGAGCGCTCCCGTGTTCGTTGCGAGCTTAGAACGCTTTTGCGTTCATTGCGCTTAGAACATCTTCGTGTTACGCGCGCGACAATTAACCTTTCCTAATTTTCCAGATTTTAGGTCATGTTCACTACGCTCAACGCCATCAACGAAGATACCCGAATTGACCAAAACGCCCAAGGGACATGACGGGAATTTCCGAAAAGTGGTGATATGTGTGCTTCAAATCGGTCAACGTGATTCGCCCGTCAGGTGGTTATGGTGGTCACAACAGCAAAATTATCGGGCTACCCATGCCCAAGCTATTAAAGGAGCCCATGGTCTTCATTTCAAGACACCTCGTCTTCTACGCCTGAGAGAGCTCCTTCGAAGATTTCCTTGGAATTCTCCTTCGACGCTCAAAGATCTTGGCCTTCAAACTTCGAAGATCTTCTTCGAGCCTTCGAAGGTCTCCTTCGTGCCATCGAAGATATTCCTTCAAGCTACGAAAAACGACTCGAGAATCTCACTTCCATTCCTAGAAAAGTACATAGTCTCTCAAGATGTGGCTTGTCACTCTCGAGGTTCTCTCTCTCTCCACCATTGTAACGAGCAGTGGCTTGTCGCACTCGAGTTCTCAGATTCTAATTGTAACAAACTAAAAGATAACGGAATTTGGTCGGCATAGTTCCGACCGTGTGATTTTTCACCCTTTTCGAGTTTTCCATGATAAAAAGTCTCCTCATTAATTGTTAATTCTCTTATTAACTGTTTGCGTGTTCGGCTCGCTCTTGAGCTAAGGTGGTTCTGTTCGACCGGTCTACCAGAGCGTCGAGCGACCCGCAACAAAAATTATTCTCATTTTTTGCCATTAAAAACATATTTAATATATGGCATTGTTATATAAAGATCATGTTTGACAATATTCAAATTATTGTTATATACAAACCATATTAATTTAGAATCGGCTATACGTAGATAAAATTGTTATATGTAGACCAATGTAAATTTTTTTACAAAAATCAAACATTTTTATAAGCAATCAACTGCTATTATATTAGTAGAACGTGTACAACATATTATATTAGCAAACATTAAAAAAAAGATGTATTTCAAGACATATATAAAAGATCTAATTCCTCAAAACAATCTTGTCGTTCATCATCTCTGTCAAGTGAAATGAGTCTGCAATCAATAAATAAAATTTAAATATCGGATTGAACCAAACTTTTTATTACTTACAATATTAAATTTCAAAAAGTTAAAAAATAATTTATACTTTAGTAGCCTTCCGTCACCATCGTCCGAATATGGCTGGTCGCCGGCCTTGAAGAAGGTGCCTGGAGTGGACGCTGGAGATTTTCCAGGCGACATTTGGCCGTCGGCGATCTGGGCGTGAGCACGAAAGATGCATGAGATCGGGAGAGGTATCGCGAGAGCACGCGGTGAGCGGCTAGGGCTGAGATGAGATTTGTATTTTTTGGGGGAAAGAGAAATTTTAAATTTGTTTGTACATACTACAGAAAAAAAATAAAAAGAAAAAGAAAATTTTGATTTGGATATAGCCAAGCCAACCTTGATCTATATATAACAATGCACATAAAATATATAATATATGACATATATGATAATCTACGTAGTCGTGCACATAAAGCCTAGCAGGCCCAGTTTAGGTCTGGGTCTGCCAGGCCCAAGCTTAGGCATGACAATAGCCAGGCCCAGACCCAGGCTCAGCCCCCCTGTATAAATGGGGACTAGTTGGGCCTTTTCGGCCAGGCCTAGGCCAGGCCCAGGCAGGCCTAACTAGACCCATACCTACTCAAGGCTAAATTTTTCAAAAAAAAATGATTTTTTTATAAAAAATACTTAATATAAATATATAATTGTTGCGGGTCACTCAACGTTCTTCCAGACCGGGCGAATTGAACCGTCTTAGCACGAGAGTGGGCCGAGTGCGCAAACAGTCATAGAGAGAATAGACAGGTGACAAAAGAACGTTTTTAGCGTAGAAAACCCGGAAAGGGTAAAAAACCGCGTGGCCGGATCTGCGCCAGCCAAATTTCACTAAGTGTCCGAGCGTTACAAATAAAGTTGCGAGAACTGAGAGCGACAGACCGCTTCTCGTTACAATTGCAGTTGAAGAAAAGTCTCTGAGGGTGACAGGCCACCTCTCAGAAAAACTAAGTGTTTTACTATCGTAGGAGGTCTTCAAGATCCGAAGAAGATCTTCGAGTGATGAATGAGATCTTCGAATCACGAAGGAGATCTTCGAACTCTGAAGGATATCTTCTAACCACGAAGGAGATCTCTGAAGGAATTCTTCAAGGAGCTCTCTCAGATGCAAAATGTCAGATCCCTTCAAATGAGGGTTCATGGTCCCTTTTATAGACTTGGCCGGGGGCGACCCGGTAATTTCGCCGTTGTAACCACCAGTCGGGCCGATCTCGACCGTTGATCGAGAGCACACGGATCGCCACTTTCTGAATATGACGATTTCACCCCCCCGGTCAGTTCGGGCAGCTTCCTTGACAATTTCCGATTGCAATGTGTGAATCCTGCAATCTCAAGAAGGATAGTGGAGTTAGCAACTGCGCGCACTATGAACTTTGCAATGTTCAAGTGCATGCGGATCAAAAGCACGCTACGAACTTAGCGGTGCTAAGCGCGCGTCGAGCACCTAGCGGGAACGCTGTAAAAGCACGATTGGAGCCGCGCGAGGACGACACAAAGAGGCGGTGGGCATGTCGTGCGGCGAGGGAGATTGACCGGCATCGCGCATGCCATGCGCGGTCGCGTGTGGCTCCTCCGCACGCGGTAGCGCGCAGGTCGCGCATGCTAGCGCGCAGGCCACGCTCGTGCGCGCGGTTTCGCGGTACCGCGCGCGGTAGCGCGCATACGGTTGTGCGCGACCGCGACACGGTCGTGTGCGCGGTCGCGCCCGTTCGGTCGCACATGCGTGGTTGGGCGTGGCGCCGCGCGCGATTGCGCGCGGTTGTTTACGGACTTTTGGTTAAACTCACTTTCTCACTCATGACCTCTTATCTTAGTGGAGGAGTTGTGTTTTTGTTAAATCGCAGTCCGGATTTCTCTACATAATAGATGACAACCCATCAATTGCCCCCCAAATCCTCGGAGTTCTTTACTGTTGCTCAAAGAAGTGCGAGGGTTTTGTAGTCTTTCGGTGTGATCTGGGCGTTGCAGTGGAGCTGGAGGAGTCTCGTGCTGAAGTCCGTACGGAGAAGGCCCTTGTGAAGGGTTCGGCTCATTTGTTGGAGGATTTTTCATCTGGGGGCCGAGTTGGTGTCTTTGAAGACGGAGGTGGAGCGCCTTTCTTCGCCGAAGCGGGCTGCTGAGCTGAAGGCTGTTGGCTGGTTGTGTCGTTTGTACAACTGTTATTGCTTTCAGCTCTTACAATAGTGGAGTTTTTGCGGCGTTTGAACCAATGTTTTGCTCGGTAAACTATGTTCTTCTTTCATGGGGTTAGCGTTTAGAGGACGAGACCCAGATGGTGTTGGAACCTACTACGCGGGCGAATGACGAGCGATTCGAGCCGAGTAGTGGGAGGTTCGCGTTACCGACCTGAGGATGTCGTTGATAGTTGCGGTGAAGGGCAAACGCTTTGAACCGTTTACGAGCGCGAGGGGGCAGGTCCTGGCGACGCGGTTTAGAGGACGAGACTCAGATCGTGTTGGAACCTACTACGTGGGCGAATGGTGAGCGATTCGAGCCGAGTAGTGTGAGGTTTGCATTACCGACCTGGGGGTTGTCGTTGATAGTTGCGGTGAAGGGCAAACGCTTCGAACCGTTTGCGAGCGCGAGGAAGGCAGGCCCTGGTGACGCGGTTTAGAGGACGATACCCAGATGGTGTTGGAATCTACTACGTGGGCGAATGGCGAGCGATTTGAGCCGAGTAGTGAGAGGTTCACGTTGCCGACCTGGGGGATGTAGTTGATAGTTGCGGTGAAGGGCAAACACTTCAAACCGTTTGCGAGCGCGAGGGGTGCAGTCCCTGGCGACGCGGTTTAGAGGACGAGACCCAGATGGTGTTGGAACCTACTACGTGGGCGAATGGCGAGCGATTCGAGCCGAGTAGTGGGAGGTTCGCGTTACCGACCTGGGGGATGTCGTTGATAGGGGGCAGGCCCTAGCGACGCGGTTTAGAGGACGAGACCCGGATGGTGTTGGAACTTACTACGTGGGTGAATGGCGAGCAATTCGAGCCGAGTAGTGGGAGGTTCTCGTTACCGACCTGGGGGATGTCGTTGATAGTAGCGGTGAAGGGCAAACACTTCGAACCGTTTGCGAGCGCGATGGGGGTAGGCCCTGGCGACGCGGTTTAGAGGACGAGACCCAGATGGTGTTGGAACCTACTACGTGGGAGAATGGCGAGCGATTCGAGCGGAGTAGTGTGAGGTTCGGGTTAACGACCTGGGGGATGTCGTTGATAGTTGCGGTGAAGGGTAAACTCTTCGAACCGTTTGCGAGTGCGAGGGGGCGGCAGGCCC
The DNA here is from genome assembly GCA_033032865.1 of Dactylorhiza incarnata. NCBI lineage: Eukaryota > Viridiplantae > Streptophyta > Magnoliopsida > Asparagales > Orchidaceae > Dactylorhiza > Dactylorhiza incarnata. The sequence goes on along the minus strand of JAWHQI010000028.1, from coordinate 243,695 downwards.
TGGCGACGCAGTTTAGAGGAGTCGAACTCACCTGGAAGTGGAGACAACTCAACACCTTCCAGGGAACCGAGCTCAACTGGAAGTGGAGACAACTCAACACGTTCCAGGGATCCGAGCTCAACTGGAAGTGGATACAACTCAACACCATCCAGGAGCCGAGCTCAACTGGAAGTGGAGACAACTCAACACCTTCCAGGGAGCCGAGCTCAACTGGAAGTGGAGACAACTCAACACCTTCCAGGGAGCTGAGCTCAACTGGAAGTGAAGGCAACTCAACACCTTCTAGAGAGCCGAACTCAATTGGAAGTGAAGGCAACTCAACACCTTTCAAGGAGCCAGCTCAACCGGAAGTGGAGCCAACTCAACACCTTCCAAGGAGTCGAACTCAGCTGGAAGTGGAGGCGACTCAACACCTTCCAGGGAGCCGAGTTAAACTGGAAGTGGAGACAACTCAACACCTTCCAGAGAGTCAAGCCCAACTGGAAGTGGAGGTAACTCAACACCTTCCAGGGAGCCGAGCTCAACTGGAAGTGGAGACAACTCAACACCTTCCAGGGAGTCGACCTCAACTGGAAGTGGAGGCAACTCAACACCTTCCAGGGAGCCGAGCTCAACTGGAAGTGCAGACAACTCAACACCTTCCAGGGAGTAGAACTCAGCTGGAAGTGGAGGCAACTCAACACCTTCCAGGGAGCCGAGCTAACCTAGAAGTGTAGACAACTCAACTCTTTCCAGAGAGCCGAGCCCAACTGGAAGCGGAGGCAACTCAACACCTTCCAGGGAGTGGAGCTCAACTGGAAGTGGAGACAACTCAACACCTTCCAGGGAGTCGAACTCAGCTGGAAGTGGAGGCAACTCAACACCTTCCAGGGAGCCGAGCTCACCTTGAAGTGGTGACAACTCAACACCTTCCAGGGAGCCGAGCTCAACTGGAAGTGCAGACAACTCAACACCTTCCAGGGAGTAGAACTCAGCTGGAAGTGGAGGCAACTCAACACCTTCCAGGGAGCCGAGCTAACCTAGAAGTGTAGACAACTCAACTCTTTCCAGAGAGCCGAGCCCAACTGGAAGCGGAGGCAACTCAACACCTTCCAGGGAGCGGAGCTCAACTGGAAGTGGAGACAACTCAACACCTTTCACGGAGGCGAACTCAACTGGAAGTGGAGGCAACTCAACACCTTTCAGGGAGCCGAGCTCAACTGGAAGTGGAGTCAACTCAACACCTTCCAGGAGCCGAGCTCCACTAGAAGTGGAGACAACTCAACACCTTCCAGGGAGCCAAACTCAACTGGAAGTGGAGACAACTGAACACCTTCCAGGGAGTTGAACTCAACTGGAAGTGGAGACAACTCAACACCTTCCAGGGAGTCGAGCTCAACTGGAAGTGGAGACAACTCAACACTTTCCAGAGAGCCGAGCTCAACTGGAAGTGGAGACGACTCAACACCTTCCAGGAAGCCGAGCTCAACTAGAAGTGGAGACAACTCAACACCTTCTAGGGAGCCGAGCTCAACTGGAAGTGGACACAACTCAACACCTTCCAGGGAGCTGAGCTCAACTGGAAGTGAAGGCAACTCAACACCTTCCAGAGAGCCGAGCTCCACCGGAAGTGGAGCCAACTCAACACCTTCCAAGGAGTCGAACTCAGCTGGAAGTGGAGGCGACTCAACACCTTCCAGGGAGCCGAGTTAAACTGGAAGTGGAGACAACTCAACACCTTCCAGAGAGCCAAAGCCAACTGGAAGTGGAGGTAACTCAACACCTTCCAGGGAGCCGAGCTCAACTGGAAGTGGAGACAACTCAACACCTTCCAGGGAGTCGACCTCAACTGGAAGTGGAGGCAACTCAACACCTTCCAGGGAGCCGAGCTCAATTGGAAGTGCAGACAACTCAACACCTTCCAGGGAGTAGAACTCAGCTGGAAGTGGAGGCAACTCAACACCTTCCAGGGAGCCGAGCTAACCTAGAAGTGTAGACAACTCAACTCTTTCCAGAGAGCCGAGCCCAACTGGAAGCGGAGGCAACTCAACACCTTCCAGGGAGCGGAGCTCAACTGGAAGTGGAGACAACTCAACACCTTTCAGGGAGGCGAACTCAACTGGAAGTGGAGGCAACTCAACACCTTTCAGGGAGCCGAGCTCAACTGGAAGTGGAGTCAACTCAACACCTTCCAGGAGCCGAGCTCCACTAGAAGTGGAGACAACTCAACACCTTCCAGGGAGCCAAACTCAACTGGAAGTGGAGACAACTGAACACCTTCCATGGAGTTGAACTCAACTGGAAGTGGAGACAACTCAACACCTTCCAGGGAGTCGAGCTCAACTGGAAGTGGAGACAACTCAACACTTTCCAGAGAGCCGAGCTCAACTGGAAGTGGAGACAACTCAACACCTTCCAGGAAGCCGAGCTCAACTAGAAGTGGAGACAACTCAACACCTTCTAGGGAGCCGAGCTCAACTGGAAGTGGACACAACTCAACACCTTTCAGGGAGCTGAGCTCAACTGGAAGTGAAGGCAACTCAACACCTTCCATAGAGCCGAGCTCAACTGGAAGTGGAGGCAACTCAACACCTTCCAGGGAGCCGAGCTCAACTGGATGTGGAGACAACTCAACACCATCCAGCGAGTCGAACTCAGCTGGAAGTGGAGGCGACTCAACACCTTCCAGGGAGCCGAGTTCAAATGGAAGTGGAGACAACTCAACACCTTCCAGAGAGCCAAGCCCAACTGGAAGTGGAGGCAACTCAACACCTTCCAGGGAGCCGAGCTCAACTGGAAGTGGAGACAATTAAACACCTTCCAGGGAGTCGAACTCAACTGGAAGTGGAGGCAACTCAACATCTTCCAGGGAGCCGAGCTCAACTGTAAGTGGAGACAACTCAATACCTTCCAGGGAGTAGAACTCAGCTGGAAGTGGAGGCAACTGAACACCTTTTAGGGAGGCGAGCTCAACTAGAAGTGGATACAACTCAACTCCTTCCAGAGAGCCGAGCCCAACTGGAAGTGGAGGCAACTCAACACCTTCCAGGGAGTGGAGCTCAACTGGAAGTGGAGACAACTCAACACCTTCCAGGGAGTCGAACTCAACTAGAAGTGGAGGCAACTCAACACCTTCCAGGGAGCCGAGCTCAACTTGAATAGTGGAGTCAACTCAACACCTTCCAGGGAGCTGAGCTCAACTGGAAGTGGAGACAACTAAACACCTTTCAGGGAGTCGAATTCAACTGGAAGTGGAGACAACACAATACCTTCTAGGGAGCCGAGCTCAAATGGAAGTGGAGACAACTCAACACCTTCCAGGGAGTCGAACTCTGCTAGAAGTGGAGGCAACTTAACACCTTCTAGGGAGTCGAGCTCAACTGGAAGTGGAGACAACTCAACACCTTCCAGGGAGTCGAACTCAGCTGGAAGTGGAGGCAACTCAACACCTTCCAGGGAGCCGAGCTCACCTTGAAGTGGTGACAACTCAACACCTTTCAGAGAGCCGAGCCCAACTGGAAGTGGAGGCAACTCAACACCTTCCAGGGAGCCGAGCTCAACTGAAAGTGGAGACAACTCAAAACCTTCCAGGGAGTCGAACTCAACTGGAAGTGGAGGCAACTCAACACCTTCCAGGGAGCCGAGCTCAACTGGAAGTGGAGGCAACTCAACACCTTCCAGGGAGCCGAGCTCAACTGGAAGTGGAGACAACTCAACACCTTCCAGGGAGCTGAGCTCAACTGGAAGTGGAGACAACTCAACCCCTTCCAGAGAGTTGAACTCAACTGGAAGTGGAGGCAACTCATCACCTTCCAGGGAGCCGAGCTCAACTGGAAGTGGAAGCAACTGAACACCTTCCAGGGAGCCGAGCTCAACTGGAAGTGGAGCCAACTCAACACCTTCCAGGGAGCCGAGCTAACCTGGAAGTGGAGCCAAATCAACACCTTCTAGGGAGTCGAGCTCAACTGGAAGTGGAGACAACTCAACACCTTCCAGGGAGTCGACCTCAATTGGAAGTGGAGACAACTCAACACCTTCTAGGGAGCCGAGCTCAACTGGAAGTGGAGACAACTCAACACCTTCCATAGAGTCGAACTCAACTGGAAGTGGAGGCAACTCAACACCTTTCAGGGAGCCGAGCTCAACTGGAAGTGGAGACAACTCAACACCATCAAGAGAGTCGAACTCAACTGGAAGTGGAGCCAACTCAACACCTTCCAGAGAGGCGAACTCAACTGGAAGTGGAGGCAACTCAATGCCTTCCAGAGAGTCGAGCTCAACTGGAAGTGGAGACAACTCAACACCTTCCAGAGAGTCGAACTCAACTGGAAGTGGAGGCAACTCAACACCTTCTAGGGAGCCGAGCTCAACTGGAAGTGGAGACAACTCAACAACTTCCAGGGAGACGAACGCAGCTGGAAGTGGAGGCAACTCAACACCTTCCAGGGAGCCGAGCTCACCTGGAAGTGGAGAAAACTCAACACCTTCCAGAGAGCCGAGCCCAACTGGAAGTGGAGGCAACTCAACACCTTCCAGGGAGTGGAGCTCAACTGGAAGTGGAGACAACTCAACACCTTCCAGGGAGTCGACCTCAACTGGAAGTGGAGGCAACTCAACACCTTCTAGGGATCCGAGCTCAATTGGAAGTGGAGGCAACTCAACACCTTCCAGGGAGCCGAGCTCAACTAGAAGTGGAGACAACTCAACACCTTCCAGGGAGCCGAACTCAACTGGAATTGGAGATAACTCAACACCTTCCAGAGAGTTGAACTCAACTGAAAGTGGAGGCAACTCAATGCCTTCCAGAGAGCCGAGCTCAACTAGAAGTGGAGACAACTCAACACCTTCCAGAGAGTCGAACTCAACTGGAAGTGGAGGCAACTCAACACCTTCTAGGGAGCCGAGCTCAACTGGAAGTGGAGACAACTCAACACCTTCCAGGGAGTCGAACTCAGCTGGAAGTGGAGGCAACTCAACACCTTCAAGGGAGCCGAGCTGTTGGGACCATTGTCCACAATGTCTTAGATTTGGAGAAGTCCATTCCTAAGTCAAAGATATACCTCAGAATGTATTTGATATACTCTCTAGAATCATTGTGCAGGAGATCAGGTCAAGGAAAGTGCTCAAGGAATTCATCCAAGTTCACAAGCGTCGAGACACCACACATCGCTCGACGCCTGTGACCCAAAAGCGTCGACCCATGTCTGCTGCTCAAATAGACAAGGTCGCCGCTGAAGATCTGAGACCAAGTTTAGAAGCGTCGAGCCAAGGTATATCGCTTGACGCCGTGGAATGAGAAGTGTCGACCAAACTTCAGTTAGCTCAACGCCAACAAAAGTTGTCTAGATATGAAGGCACGGTTAAGAAGCGTCGAGCCCCTATACATTGCTCGACTCCTACAGATAAAAAGCGTCGAATGACTAATGATTGCTCAACGCCTAAGAAGGAGGAGTCGAGAGCTCCAGTCTAAGAACCATTATAAACCATTGAAGACTTAGCGTTGTGCTGACGTGGAGGAGCGTAACAGATGTTGCAGATGGTGGGCTATAAATAGAATACATGACCTATGGGTTCACCTGTCGATCATTCCTATCTTCGAAAGCCATTATCTTCTCCATCGTTTTGAGGGAAAGTCTGAGAAAGAATCTGAAGAAGTCGTCTCCTCTTTCAGAACTGTTCTAACTTGAAGAATTCTTTCAGCAATTTGGTGCTGATACATCTTTCTGAAAAGGGAAGATTAAGAATGAAGAATCTGTCTTTCTAAGAAGAAGAACAGTCATCACAGCCTGATAAATCAAGAAGACCAAATTGCTGCTGCTGATCTGTTGAAGATTTCTATCTGATCATTCAGGCAGATCAAGAAGACTCAACACTTTGAAGAATCTGAGTCTAAGTATTGTTATTATCTTTATTAATCTTTATTAATCCCTGTAGGGTCTGAGTTGTCAGATCTGAGTGTAGGATCTGTCAAGGATCTGAGTTGTAAGATCAGGTGTGATCTGAGTTGTAAGATTCAGGGGTGAATTGGAGCTGTAAGCCTATAATTATAAGGCCAAGGTAGGATCTGTGGAGATCTGAGTTGGTAGGATATGTTGAGATCTGAGTTGGTAAGATCTGCTGAGATCTGAGAGAGTAAGATCTGTTAAGATCTGAGTCTGTAAGATCTATTGTGACCTGAGCTGTAAGACCTGTTTGTGGTCTGAGATCTGGAGGAGATATTAACCCTATCTAGCACACTGCTAGAGGGGAGAAGGGGGAAAGTGGATTACCCAAGATAAGGGGAACCACTATAAAATTCTGTGTGTTTTTTTGTGTGTGTTCATTTTCTTGAAAGCTCTGATCATTCTTTTAGGTTATAATCAAGAACTGCAAATAGTTTTAAAAAAATAACCTATTTACCCCCTCCCCCCTCTAGGTGATTAGCTACCCTTAATTAAAGTCTTTCAAGTGATATAAGAGGGAGGTTGTTCAAGAAAAAGGTTTAACAGCCTGAACAAGATCTTCTAAGAGTATATCTGTTAAGTCGTGATGGCTAATAGTGAAGAAAACAAGGAATTCACATCTATGAAGCTACCAATCTGCAAAACAGAAAACTTTGGGATTTGGAAGGAAATGGTCAGATTATTCATGGAAGCCTCTGACCCTAGGATATACATAACTGTACTAGAGGGACCTTTTGTTCCTATGAAGGTTTCATTTACAGATGGAAGTATCAAGACTCCTAAAACTTATTCTGAGATGACCAAAGATGAAGTGATTCTGGCCTCCATGGATAAGAGAGCTCAGAACATCATTGTTAGTGCTATTGAGGATTCAACCTTCCAAAACTTAGTTCATTGCAAAACTGCCAAAGAAATGTGGGAATCTCTCATTGTCTATATGGAAGGGACTGAAGAAGTCAGAGATGACAGGAAGTCTCTTCTAAATCAGCAATATGAAGCCTTCAGACAAGACAAGAAAGATTCAATAGCAGTCTGCTATGAGAAATTCTTCAAAATTGTAAATGGTCTGAAAACCTATGGAAGAACTTTTATAGATTATGAGCTGAATGATAAATTCTTAAGATCACTGAACAAAGAATGAGATATCAAGATCTGTGCAATCAGGGAAATGGGAAATTTGAGAAATATTCAGCCACCGAATTTATATGGGAAACTTTTGTCTCATGAGCTTCACCTGAATACCAGAAAAGCTGAGGAAGGACACAACAGGGAAAATCCTATTGCTCTGAAGGCAGAAAGTTCCAAGAAAAGCAAAGAAAGAATGTCATTATCCCCCAAGATACCATCTGAATCAGAAGAATCAGAGACCAGTAATTCTGATTCTGAAATATCAGATGGTGAACTGGCACTCTTCACCAAACAGCTAAAAAGGATGCTCAGAAGAAAACAACACTGGAAAACTAGACCCTCTCAGTCATCCAGATCTAAGAAGCACTCCAATTCTTCAGAGGGTTTTAAACAAGACTCCAAGAAGGACAGGTATAACTCTAAACACAATAAATCTAATTCAGAAGAAATTGTGTGCTTTTGATGCAGGAAATCAGGACACATGATTGCTGATTGTCCTTCAAAGAGAAAGAACAACAAGAAGTCTGATGAAAGGAGGCACAAATCTGACATGAGAAGAGTCTAATAGCCAATAAAGGCAAAGTCACTATGAGTGACAGTGAATCTCAATCATCTGACTCAGATAGTGAAGAGGCACTTAGAGCTCTGGTGGCTGTCAATGAAAGTGAAGACACTCTGAATCATAGACCTATGATAAGAGCCCCACTATCAAGGTCTGATAGTGAAGAGGATGAAGAAGAAAATATAGGATTCATGGCACTCAGTGATGAAGAGGATCAGGAGACAATTTCTAATGTGAAGGTACTTGATAAAACTCCTTTATCTGATTCTGATTCTGAACCTAAAATTATTTCTAAACCTGAAATAAATTCATTTTCTTCTGATGAGAATGACTCAAAATCTAACTTTCATGAAGATGAAATTATTGAAAAATATGAGTCACTACTCAAAGCCCTTAAAAAGAGCAAAAGGCATAACAAAAAGCTACAGAAAGAAATATCTGAATTAAAGCAAACTAATTCCCAAAACTCTGAGGCAGCTGAGAGACTGAATCAGGTAAGCAAGGAACTTAGAAACTAAAAGTCATGTCTATTATTCACATTCAGACTTTATCCACTAAGGAGAAATTAATAAAAGAACTTGAGGCAAAACTCTTAGCAGAAAGGAAGCTTGTGGCAAAGTTCTCAAAACCACAAACTATCCTTCCCATAATAGACACATTTTCTGCACAATACAGATCTGGCATAGGATACAATGGAAATGCAGAAAGTAAATCTAAAAATAATGACAAGGCACTTATGCAACCTATAAAATTCAACAAAGCCATGCTTATCACAAATGAGCATGATCAAAAAGTTGTGCAGAAGTTCTGTAATGGTGAATGTTCTAATAGCAAAGATGACTCAATTCAACCAAGTAACAATGATGCCAAACCTCTATGCAAAGAAAAAGTATTAACTCGTCATGACTCCTTTGTATTTAAAGCAAACACCAAATTCAAAAGAGAGGAACTAAGACCTGTAGTGAAAACCACTGCTGTCAAGAAAACTAAACCAGTAAATTTCACTAAGACAACTTACAAAGCTCCTTTGAATAAGGCAATTAAGCAAAATGTGAGTCAACCTAAAGAAGTGAGAAGACCTCCAAGGAGATATAACATATATGAATGTTGGTGCTGTGGAAGGGTTGGGCATTTTGCTCTTGACTGTTGGTTCAATCCAACTATTCCAAGATTCAACTCTGGGAGACAAGTACTCAGACCTATGGAAACTTTCACAGCACCAAGGATTATACAACAACTAAATATTCCAGCTCATACTAACAAGGTTCTAGGACCCATTGGTGTGGGTTCCTAAGAAAAGGTAATTTCTTCTTGCAGGAATGTCCAAAGACCAATCAACATCTCAGCGGTTTTGCTTCTCAGCGGTTTGCTTCTCAGCGGTTGTTAACGCTGGGCGTTAACAACTAACGCGAGCGTTAGCACAATTTCCAGAGTGTCTTTTCCAATTTGTTTTCTACCTGTGAAGTATTGCATTTATAGCTCCTGCACACTCTAAATACACGACAAGCAAGACCAAATACAATTTGGGATTTGTTATTCTCAAACAAAGGGATGTGACACACATGTCCAACAGTCTTTTCTCGGGGCCTCAACCAAGATAAGTTACCTGCCTCTCCAAGTGAGTTCTCCTGCCCTGCCGGCATCAACAAGCCCGATCAGCGGCCTCTTCTCGGGGCCTTAACCAAGATGAGTCACCTGCCTCTCCGAGTGAGTTCTCCTGCCCTGCCGGCATCAACGAGCCCGGTCAGCGGTCTCTTCTCGGGGCCTTAACCAAGATAAGTCACCTGCCTCTCCGAGTGAGTTCTCCTGCCCTGCCGGCATCAACAAGTCCAGTTAGCGGTCTCTTCTCGGGGCCTTAACCAAGATAAGTCACCTGCCTCTCCGAGTGAGTTCTCCTGCCCTGTCGGCATCAATAAGCCCAGTCAGCGGTCCTTAACCAAGATGAGTCACCTGCCTCTCTGAGTGAGTTCTCGTGCCCTGCCGGCATCAACGAGCTCGGTCAGCGGTCTCTTCTCAGGGTCTTAACCAAGATAAGTCACCTACTTCTCTGAGTGAGTTCTCCTGCCCTGCCGGCATCAACATGCCCGGTCAGCGGTCTCTTCTCGGGCCTTAATCAACTTTCCTATCTCTAAACCTTTCTCATTCATCATTAAAAGGTTGCATACCTATTACAACGCGCCTTCTTGCGTCTACTCGGCCACATGCATCTCGGCCAACTCTTTCGTCACTTCTTCCATCTTCTCAGCTTCCTCTTGGTCCTGCTCGCTCAGCAACCCGCTGGTCTGTATCTTCTCTGGCCTTCCGTTGCCGATGACGACCTCCATCTCCTTCACCTCCTCTGCCACTTCCAACCTGGCCAAATCTTCCAACGCCTGATCTACCTTCCCTGCCTCCTCTTCATCTCCTAATTGCCATGACTTGCTAGGAGGGGATGAGTTCCTTGGTTCTTCGCTTCCAGCTATTGGACTTACTCAAGATTTTTCTGAACAAACTGCGTTCCACGCTCACCGCACCAGAATGTTGAAACCCAAAAGTTGGGATTCGAACAGTTCGAAATTATGGTAGGCAGCTTGCCCTTACTCCTCTCGGGTGAAGTCCCACGACCGGTCACTTAGAGCCTAGGAACCTCTTTACTTGTGGACTTAGATGAAAATAAACCCCGCGGGCTGCAGCGAGGAGGTCCCGCCACTAACCTGAAAGATCCGAAGATCTTCCCCTCCCAAGCCAATGCCGAGCTTGGGCACCTCGGAGAATACTAGCGAACACCTGACCGCTTGCCTAAGGGACTTGGCGAGCGGAAGACAGGGATGCATGCTAACCGACAACACACTAAGGGGGGTGGGGTAGAGAGATGTCAACCCTTCCCAAGGTGCCCATGAGGGTCTGTTTATAGATTTCCTGAAAATGGGCTGCGGATAGTGTGAAAGGTCTGTCAATAGCCAAGTTCCGCTGTCTGAAAATACTATCCGCATCCCAACCTGTGCCCTGCTCCAAACGAACGAGACCACCTTGCCTGGGTGAGTGGACTACAATCCACCCCTCCCTTCCACCAGGCGAGTGGGACGCATCCCACGCGCCCCCTTGGTCGGGCGAGTGGGATATATGCCACGCGCCCCCTTGGTCGGGCAAGTGGGGTGTATCCCACGCGCCCCCTTGGCCGGGCGGGTGGGATGTATCCCACCCGCCTCCTTGGCCGGGCGTGTGGGATGTATCCCACCCGCCCCCTTGGCTGGGCGAGTGGGATGTATCCCACTCGCCCCCTAGGCCGGGGGAGTGGGATATATCCCACTCGCCCCCTTGGCCGGGAGAGTGGGATATATCCCACTCGCCCCCTAGGCCGGGCAAGCGGACCGCAGTCCATTCGCCCCTCCTTGATGCTGGGTTTTTGCCTATTCTGAGCAGGTGCGGGAATCGGATGTCACTCGCCCATCCATTCTAACCTTGATCTCCGCCCTCTGCTATCTTTCGTTAACTCACGCTCAAAAAGGTCAACGACTAGCTTGCTCGACAAATATGGGGGTTGTACATATACTTTCTTTCCGGGTGAGTGGTCTACAATTGCTTCTGAGCGGCCGCTCCACTTGTCTCGGTCACCTTAATTTCCGGTCAAATTTTGGGTAATACACTGATGGTGAAGGGGTTCTTCTCTAGCGCCCCTGGCGGGGTGGACCGGATGCGCGGAGCTGGCAGCCTCCGAGTATTCTTCTTCATACGTATCTCCTTCTTGGGCAGCCTCCCCCAATGGAGGATGATTCGGGATCAAGGGGGTGGGGCGATTGGTGCGGCAGGTGGAACGGGAGCCTGCGGGGCTCCGAGGTTTCTGAGGAGAGCCAGCATTTCAGTTTGCTGCTCCTCCATCTGGCGCAGGCGCCCCTCTAGTGCGGCTACGGGTGCTAATGCGGTCTCTTCGACGGGAGGCGTGTTAATGAGTGAATAAGAGGGAGTGTGATCAATGCGTACTTCTGGGACTGAACCCTCGGTGGTGCGAGCACTTCTTCTTGCAATCGCTCTTAGTCATGAGTATTGCTATGAAGCGAATACTGTCTTTAAAAAGTCTTTACAGAGCTTGAGGAACACCTTTCCCACAGACGGCGCCAAACTGTTGCGGGCCACTCAACGCTCTTCCAGACCGGTCGAATTGGACCGTCTTAGCCCGAGAGTGGGCCGAGTGCGCAAACAGTCACAGAGAGAACAGACAGGTCGCAAGAGAACGTTTCTAGCGTGGAAAACCCGAAAAGGGTAAAAAACCACGTGGTTGGATCTGCGCCAGCCAAATTTCACTAAGTGTCCGAGCGTTACAAATAAAGTTGCGAGAACTGAGAGCGACAAGCCGCTTCTCGTTACAATTGCAGTTGAAGGAAAGTCTCTGAGGGTGACAGACCACCTCTCGGAAAAACTAAGTGTTTTGCTGCCGTAGGAGGTCTTCAAGGTCCGAAGAAGATCTTCGAGTGACGAAGGAGATCATCGAATCACGAAGGAGATCTTCGAACTCTGAAGGAGATCTTCGAACCACGAAGGAAATCTCTGAAGGAATTCTTCAAGGAGCTCTCTCGGATGCAAATTGTCAGATCCCCTCAAATGAGGGTTCAGGGTCCCTTTTATAGACTTGGCCGGGGGCGACCCGGTAATTTCGTCGTTGTAACCACCGTAACCACCAGTCGGGCCGATCTCGAATGTTGATCGAGAGCACACAGATCACCAATTTCTGAATATGACGATTTCGCCCCCCCCCCCCCCCCCCCCCCCCGGTCAGTTCGGGCAGTTCGGGTAGCTTCCTTGACAATTTCCGATTGCAATGTATGAATCCTGCAATCTCAAGAAGGATAGTGGAGTTAGCAACTGAGCGCACTATGGACTTTGCAATGTTCAAGTGCGTGCGGATCAAAAGCACGCTACGAACTTAGCGGCGCTAAGCGCGCGTCGAGCACCGAGCGGGCGCGCCGTACAAGCACAATCAGAGCCGCGCGAGGACGACGCAAAGGGCGGCGGGCGTGCCGTGCGGCAAGGGAGATCGACCGGCATCGCGCATGCCGTGCACGGTCGCGCGTGGCTCCGCCGCACGCGCTAGCGCGCAGGCCGCGCACGGAAGCGCGCATGCGGTTGCGCGGTACCGCGCACGGAAGCGCGCATGCGATTGTGCACGACCGCGACACGGTCCTGCGCGCGGTCGCGCCCGTTCGGTCGCACGTGCGTGGCTGGGCGTGGCGCCGCGCGCGATTGTTTGCAGAGATAGTGAGTTTGACTCTCTTTTGGTTAAACTCACTTTCTCACCCATGACCCCATTATCTTAGTGAAGGAGTTGTGTTTTTGTTTAATCGCAGCCAGGCTTTCTCTACATAATAGATGACAACCCATCAATTATGTAAGACATAAACGGGTCGGCCACCAACCCCGAGAAAAACTACCCGAACTTACAAAACACACATAATTAATTCGGATATTTATTGTTTTCTGAAATAGCTATATGAAAATAAAATTAATGAATTTCTTTTTCGATTCCCAAAAAATAGGAGGCGGTTGCCGCATTTCTACCTCTCTCTCTCTCTCTCTCTCTCTCTCTCTCTCTCTCTCTCTCTCTCCACGCCGCCATATTTCCACCCTCTCTCCCTCTCTCTCCACGCCGCCATATTTCCACCCCACTCTCTCTCTCTCCTCCACCCCGTCACATTTCTACCCCACTCTCTCTCTTCTCTATCCCACTCTCTCTTACATTTGCACGTCTTTCTCTTGTTCTTCTCCGGTGGTATTAACAGCACTCTCTCTCTCTCTCTTATATTTGCACGTACGTCTTCCTCTTGTTGTTCTCCGGTGGTAACAGGTAACAGCTCTCTCTCTCTCTCTCTCTCTCTCTCTCTCTCTCTCTCTCTCTCTCTCTCTCTCTCTCTCTCTATCTATCTATCTCTCTTGCATTTTTTTTCTTTTATATTTTCTTCCGTTGCGGTCCCTTAACCGCCGGAGGCCGGAGCAAACTCCGTCAATGCATATTCCTGTTTCTGGGGGACAATGCTTTCCACCGACCTCCAATGCCACCGTCCGGCCCGTTAATTGGTCGCCAGGCGGTGGCATTCTAACGGCACGTGGCGGAAACGCTGTTTCCGGGCAATAAAAATGACCACGAGCATAGAAACGCCGCCGCCCTCTGCCGTCCGGCGTTCCCCCTGCTGCATGAGCATTCTAGTCCTATGTTTAATATATATATATACCATATATTATATATATTTTTATAATTAATATTTTTTTGATATTCTTGTTATTTACACTTTTTTGTGATAAAAAAAAATATATGATCAGTATATAAATAGTTTATATTTTTCGAAAGCTTAAATTAACTACAAGAGCTAAATTTTTTTATACTAAGAAATAAACTAATTAATTAGCGAGAAGAGAAATTTCTTGCTAAATGAAAATTTTGTGTTACTAAATAAATCTTGAAAGTAATTTTGAAATAAAAAATTTTCTAGCAAGAATCGATACCGAATTTTGAAATAAACATTGCTTATATAATCGCTTTTTATTTTATTTTTTACCTTTCTAATTTTTTTTCCTCGTAGTGAATAGTGTATACAAAAATGATTTTCCCGCATTATTACCCCAATACTACTATTTTAATTACGCCGAAGCCCTCTCTCCCCACTCTCCCACTCTCCCACGTAGGTCTTCAATCCATAATATTTTTAGCCTATTAATAATTCTTTCATTTATTCCGTGCAAATTTTGTTTTTTTTTTAATTTTGAATGAATTTGACTGTAGGTAAGGAATTGAAAGAAAAATCTGCTGTAAATTGAAGTCTCGTCTTCCTCTGCAATTCGCGAATGCACCGAGGAGGCGGCCGCATTGGCCGGGAAGAAATTCATGCGGCGGCCGGAATAAGAAAAGGGCCGTGGCAGGCGGAGGAGGATGCCGCGCTCATGGATTACGTGACGAAACACGGTCCCCGTGATTGGAGCTCCATTCGATCCAAAGGCCTCCTGCCCAGAACCGGCAAGTCTTGCCGCCTTCGCTGGGTCAACAAACTCAAACCCGGCTTGAAAACGTATGCGCTTCTCCTCCTCAATTCCTCATTTCGATCTTGTTCTGTTTTAAAGTGCTCTGCTTTCTAACGGATTTGTGGATGGAGCAGGGGATGCAAGTTCTCGGCGGAGGAGGAGAGGATCGTGATCGATCTGCAGGAGAGATTTGGGAACAGATGGGCGCTGATCGCCACCTATCTTCCCGGAAGAACGGATAATGACGTCAAGAATTTCTGGAGCACTCGACAGAAGAGACTGGCAAGGCTTCTGCAAGCTCCTCTTCCGATCAGATCGCGCAGAAACCTCGCAGAGGAACCCGTCGTCTCCATCCCTTTTTCAAATTTTGAGGTATATCATTTGGGGGGGAAATACTGCACGCATCACTGTAGTTTTTCAAATTACACAAAGAAATACAAAATTTCAGATCTTTAATATATATTTTTCCTTCAATTTGAAACACTTTTAGTGGTTAATTTACTATCGAAAGTAGTTTTTTTATTTAATTCAAGTTGAAGAAAAATATTTCGCAACATTCTATTAAAAAAATCATTTTTTTCGATTGCGCGTGAGAGTACTAAAACTTGTTTATCTTGCTGCAGGACACAAATTCAGCCTGTAATTCTCCCTGCTTAGATCTCGTCCCATTCACTGAACAATGTTCAAATAGTCAATGCAGCTGCCACGAACCCTTTGTCATCGAAGACTACTCCGACGCTGCAAAAATGGTCTCCGTCGTCAACCCGGAAGTCGTGGAGCCCGCCGCCATTAACGAACCATGGCCGTGTTATCGTAGCAACTCCCGGCCGACTCAGACGCCGCCGTTCGATCACCACTTACTCAACCTCCCTCCACTTCCAGAAGCTCATGAGGATTTCGTCTTGGAGTTCGATGACTTGCCCTTACCTGATCAAATTGCCTGTCCTGAGAGATTATGCCAAGGCATGCCGCTGCCGGAGGCGCCGTCGACATTCTTTGACTTGGATGTTGGCCACCATGACTTGAAGATAAAGCAGCCGGAAAGCTTCTTCGAGGACTTCCCGTCCGACATGTTTGACTACCTGGAACAGCCGCTTGCTGGGCATAAAGGGTCGTGAGATGAGGATATTTTTTTCTTTAATCATTACAGGTCTGTTGTTGTGTGGAAGAAAGAGAGAATTTTTAGATACATACGATGTTTTCTTATCCGTGGTTTTTATGTATAATGTGTATTTTAGAGTAGTGATATATATTACCATGCTGCTAATTATTTTTAGGGTCCGTTTGTTTCGTTGGAATTGACTTTTTAGAATTTATATTTCTCATTGGAAATTATAACTCATCTTTCGCAAAATTGAGTGATTTTGAGCTCGTGGGCGTTTTCACGAATGTGGGAATTTTCGAGCTAGTGTGTATTTTCGCCCGGGCGAGTTAATTATATCTAGAGAGCATATTTTTAACATAGGCCTTCTTTTTTCGCGTAAGCATGTGTTCTTCGCTCGTGGGCACGCGTTTTTCGCCACAACGCTCGTTTTTCGGCACGAATGAGATTTTTTGGCCAGTGCACGATTTTTTCGCCCGGGGGCCCGTTTTTCAGCCCGGACGCACGTTTTTCGACCCGGACACAAATATTTTATCCGGGCGCACATTTTTCTCCCGCGCAAACATTATTCATGTCGGGTGTGCATTTTTTGTCGAGACGCGGATTTTTCGACCAAACGGGCGTTTTTTGCCCGGAATTTTTTGTCGGTGCACTCGTTTTTTCGGCCAAGCGCGTATTTTTCGGGAGGGCGTGCGTTTTTCGGCGTCGGAGTGTGTTTTTCAGCTCAAACGCGATTATTTTGCCCAAACGTGATTTTTTTGCCCAAACGCAATTTTTTGCCATAATGCGATTTTTTTGACCAGGCACACTTTTTCGGTCGGACGCGTGTTTTTCGTCTCAATCGCGTGTTTTTTGCTTGTGCACATATTTTTTGCCTAAGAGCGGGTTTTTCGGCACATGCGTAAATTTTTTCGCCCGAGTGCGATTTTTTACTCCTGAGAGCGTGTTTTCATCCGGAAGAGGGTTTTTCGGCCCGGAAGCAAAAAATGTGTGTTCGAACTAAAGTTACAAGATGCGAGGGATCCCGAAAGATGCGAGGGATCCCGAACGATTCTTCGGTTAGCAAGCGAACTGGTCTGTAAACTGCTGGGCGAGCTCGGTGAAGTTGTTGACAGATCCATCTCGCAGGGAATGAAACCAGGTGCGCGCCTGCCCCTTGAGTGTTGCCGGAAACACTTGGCAGAGGAGCTGATCAGCGGCGTTGTAGATCCTCATAATGGTAGTGAAATGGTTGATGTGCTCCAGCGGATCATCCATCCGATCAAATGTCTCGATGTTGGGATGCTTGAAACCGTGCGGAATTGGATGGTCCAAGATTTGTTGTATCAGCGGGGAGCCGCGACGTAGGGGGAGGCGGGTGAAGATGCCCCGACGTTCGGCCTGTCCGTACTCTTTGGCAATCACATCGCGGATCTCCTCGCGAGTGGGCCTTCCTATGGCTTGTTCGACTCCCACCCCTCCTTGCTGATGGTGAAAGGGGTTCTCCTCTACCCCTCTGGCGGGGCGGACCGGATGCGCGGAGCTAGCAACATCTGAGTATTCTTCTTCGTACATTTCTTCCTCTTGAGCAGCTTCCCCCAAAGGAGCCTGGTTTGGGATCAAGGAGGGTTGGATAACTGATGCGGTAGGTGGAACGGGAGCTTGCGGGGCTCTGAGGTTTATGAGGAGAGCCAGCATCTCAGCTTGATGTTCTTCCATTTGGCGCATGCGCCACTCCAATGCGGCGACAGGTGCCAACGCGCCCTCTTCAGCGGGAGGTGCGTTGATGAGGGAATGAGAGGGAGCGGGATCAACGCGCACTCCCGGGATGGAACCATCGGTGGGGTGAGCACTTCTTCTTGCTATCGCTGTTAGTCACGAGTATTGCTATGAAGCGAATACTGTCTTCGAAAATCCTTTGCAGAGTCTGGGGAACACCTTTCCCACAGACGGCGCCAAACTGTTGTGGGTCACTCGACGCTCTTCCAGACCGGGCGAATTGAACCGTCTTTGCCCAAGAATGAGCCGAATGCGCAAACAGTCACAGAGAGAACAGACAAATGACAAGAGAACGATTTTAGCGTGGAAAACCCTGAAAGGGTGAAAAACCACGTGGTGTTCGAACTAAAGTTACAAGATGTCAACCAAATTTCACTAAGTGTTAGAGTGTTACAAGCGAAATTACAATATCAGAGAGCGACAGGCCGCTTCTCGTTACAATTGCAGTTGAAGAAAATTCTCCGAGGGTGACAGGCCACCTCTCAGAGAAACTAAGTGTCTCGGTGCTGCAAGAGATCTTCAAGGTCCGAAGAAGATCTTCAAGTGACGAATGAGATCTTCGAACCGCGAAGGAGATTTTCGAAGGAAATCTTCCAGGAGCTCTCTCGGATGCAAATTGCCAGATCCCTTCAAATGAGGATTCAGGGTTCCTTTTATAGACTTGGCCGGGGGCGACCCGATAATTTCGCCGTCGTAACCACCGTAACCACCCGACGGGCCGATCTCGTCCGTTGGTTGAGAGCACAAGGATTGCCACTTTCTGGATATGACGGCTTCGCCCCTCGGGTAGTTCGGGTAGTTCGGGTAGTTCGGGTAGTTCGGGCAGTTCGGACAGTTGCATTCCTGATTGCAATGCGTAAATCCCGTAATCTTAAGAGAGAAAATGGAGTTAGCAATCGGCGCAATGTTCAAGTGCTCGCCGATCAAGAGTATGCTAAGGACTTAGCAGCACTAGCGCGATCGGGGTTTCGCAAGGATTGCGCAACGGGCGGCACGAAGTGAGGGGGAGCGGCCGGCGCCAAACACGTGCCGGGACGCAGGCGTGCGGTCGCGTGCTGGGTGCCGCGCACGGCATGCGAGGGGTACCACGGGCGATTGCGGGTGCGTGATACCGCGCGTGCCGCGCGGTTGCGCGCGCGCGGTTGCGCGCGCGCGGTACCGCGCGGTTGGGCGCGCGCGGGTGCGCGCGCGGTACCGCGCATGCCGGGCGGTACCGCGCATGCCGCGCGGTTGCGCACGCGCGCTACCGCGCGCGGTACCGCACGTGCCGAGCGATAGCGCACGGAGCTGCTGCGCGCGTGGTGGTTCTCGGGCAGTTCTGCGGCAGTTTTGGGCGGTTTTTCTCCTCCTTCTTGCCCATGCCTCCACTATCTTAATGGGGACCTCCACTATCTTAATGGGGAGTGAGATTTTCGGCTAAACGCAGCCCGAATTTCTCTACAAAATGGATGAAAAACTATCAAAAAATAAATATTTTTTTGACAAGAAGTTAGTTGCTAACGAGAATCAAATTTATTTATTTCTAAATTTTTGCTGCTAATTAAAAAAGTATTTAACAATAAAAATAATTCTTGTATAAATATGCAAGTACTATTTTATTATTAAATAAATTATAAAATAAATATAATCTCTCATAAATTAAACAATTTAAGGGTCTGATCATAGAAAATTAGGGTATTAAAGCTCAAACCTGAGTAAAACAACGATGGTGAAATAAATTTAGAAATTATTTAAAATTTATAAAATAATATAATAACTTTAGTATAAATAATGATAAAAATAAATATAAATAATTATATTCAAAAACTTCTATTTATACTATTATTATTATATAGAATTAAAATTACATTTTCATATTTTTTTTGTAATATATTTTGTGATGACAACGATATAATAATAATATTATATTAATTTATAAAGGCACACTAGCGTGTATATAATATATATACCAAAAATATATATAATAATTATAAATATATATGTCAAAAATGGATGTGTGCACATAGTGATAAAAAATTTCTTTGTTCTTAGTTTATTTTCTTGTTTTACTAATTTCAAAAAATTGAAAAGAAATTTATTACAAAAGTTATGAAATTTGTTTTTTCTTCAAAAACCAAAATATAAAATTTCCAAATACAAAAATATGTTTTGCTTATTTATATTTATTTATACAAGAGTTTATTAAAATAGTAAGATTTCTATATTTTATTACTTTGGCAAAAATTGTAAAGCATGTTCTTTTAGATTTGGCTAAAATGTTTAATTTAAAATCTCAAGTTTTTTAAACTTTATTTTGGCTTGTTATGCTTAGATTTTAATCTTGTTATGTGCAATGAAAAAGTCTATGGCGAATTGTGTATGATTGCTTTAGTATGCCTCTAAGTATGAGTAATGTGTTATGTTAGATAATGATCTCTTTACACTCACACATTTTGGTAGACTACACGTGCCTATAATTCTTAACCATACATGATTGTGTAGCGTAGTAGCTTACAATATTAAGATGTCTATCTCTATTACCTACACATTATTCAAAAATTTTGTTGCACATATAGAAGTGGAATTTCAAAATTATAAGTGTTTGAAAAAACAAGTGAATTCAGAGAACTTTGTCTTGCTCAAAAAATTAATAATAAAATGACAAAGATAACTCCACCAAACACTACTTGAACCTTCTGATAAGTCTTCATAAACATTGTGAGGTTAAGCATCTTGGAAAGAATTGTAAAGTGTCTTGTGCAAACTACTTTGATACACTTCTATTTTGTACACCGGATCACAAAAAGCTCTTATTGAAAATAAAATATGTGATCCCCCAAGCACTACTTCGCTCCATGATAAGTCTTAATGAGCATTGTGTGGGCGAATCACCTTGGTAGTTGTACTTCTTATGTGCTTTGTATCAAATCTAGAATTGATGTGTAGAAGTAGTTAAAAATATTACATGCTTAATAATGTTTCTACTTTACTACATAAGCCAAGTGTTTTTGATTATATCACTTGTATACTTTTATCAAAACACAATTTATACACATCATTATTGTTGAAGCCAGGAAAATCCTAGCTCCAAAATTCGGATCAATGCAGTCAGAGGCTACTCGCCTAGCAGTCCAACCAGACGGCTTGACTTGCAACGACGACGAAACTAGAATGGAAACAACAGGACCCCAGGTGCTGCGATAGAGACGTCCCACCACGTACCCAGAAGCTCAGAAGAGACTTCCCCTCCACAACCAAAGATGGCCGAGCAGGGTACGAGGAAGGCACCAACTTGGCTAGTATCAAGAGTAGCGACCAAGGATGACGGATCCGAGAATTCGAAAATGGGGTTCCAAAAGCTCAAGATCAGGTCCAATCCAAGTACCCCTGTGGTCCTATTTATTGGCAAACCAAAGAGGGGGGGGGGGGGGGGGGGGGGGGGGTCTTATTTATACCCCACTCAGCTCGGCGACCAGGCGACATCGAGGCGACCTCGCTTGGAAATAAGCGAGTATCACCTATGGTCGCCCACCTCTTGGCGAGTATCAGAGTTACTCGCGCAAGCTCACCCATACTCGCACAGGCCTCCTTCTGCTCCAACTGGCTGAGCTGCCTTGTGTTTTGGACTGTTGACCTATGTGCTGACCTTTTGACCTTGACTTTTGCATACGTGACTTTGAATGGGCCCACCCTCGGAGAATAAGGGTTGTACACAATCCCCGCTCTTTGCGAGTAACGCAGTTGCTCGGAAAGAAACATCCAACGTTTATTCGACGAGCTGTCAATCTAGCTATAGTCAGCAACTCGCTGGCTGTCTCCCTGAATCTATATATAGAGGGGGAGGGGTCTCTGATGGCACGACTTTTCTGATCTCGCTCAAGATGTCGCGTAGTCATACCGAGGAAGCTGATGCTGATATGGCCGACCTCCTGGGCTTGCTGCCGCCTTTTCAGACACCTGCTCGCGCGGACATCGAGCTTGAGGACTTCCTGAAGTATCTAGTTGCCAACCTAAATCACCTAGAGGGGGCGGGGGGGGGGGGGGGGGGTGAATTGGTGATAACTGAGTCTTTTGCGGAATTAAAAACTTAATAAAATAGAACGCACAGAAAGCAAATCACAAACACAGATAACACAAGGAATTTATAGTGGTTCCCCGTTCTTGGGTACTCCACTTGCTGGCCTCGCCAATCTAGCACCACAGCTAGACTTGACTATTTTACTATAACTCAGATTAAGAATGATCCTACAATCTCGGAGTCAACACTCCTACAACTCAGAGACAAATCTCCTACAAACTCAGAGAAAATCTCTCTTACAACTCAGAGATTAACCTCTCCTATAACTCGGAGACAAACCTCTCCTACAACTCGGAGAAAAACCTCTCCCACAAAAAATGTAAATTGAGATTGATACAATACTTATCAATACAATAACAGATCTGAAAACCCTGCGAGATCTTCTTCCTTCTTGAGGCTTGAAAAGCTTTGACTTGTTGTCGAGGAGGAAGAATTGAAAATAACTCAGATCTGACCTTCCACGATTAGACTTGATCCAATAGATACAGTAGAGGATGGAGCAATGATCAATCGAACCTTTTCTTCCACTGGAGACAATTGATTCAGAACAGTAGATCGATCTCCAGCAATGGAGACAGGCGGCGGCACTTTCTCGTTCTTACGGATCGAATAGAATTTAGGGTTATGATTAGAATGATTGATACTTTGATTAATCCTTAAAAGAGAGCCTTATATAGCTAAGGACTTAACGACATGAATTAAGGTAGGATTAACCTTAAACGAAATCAGACGAGCCGTCATATCAGACAGAAGAAATTAACGTCCCGACAAACGGATCAAAAATCACTTAAAGGACGAAAACGAGACTTCTCGAGAAATACAAAACTTCTCGAGAAAATACAGCTTCTACTCGGGAGAAGACATAGAAGGATTTCTCGGAGTCTTGACATAAAACTTCTCGAGAGATAGTTGATTTCTCGAGAAAAGAATAGACTTCTCGAGAACTATTGACATCTCAAGAGAACAAACTTCAGAAAAACTTAACTATGCAGACGAGAAAGACTTTTCGAGAGACAGACATATTTCTCGAGAACTAATTTTAATTTCTCAAGAAATAGGGACTTGTCGAGAAAGCTTTAGAAACTTGGAATAAAAGGCTGGGAGGAATTTCTCGAGAGCTTACAAGGACTTCTCGAGACATCATTTGGATTTCTCGAGAAGTAGCCTGATTTCTCAAAAAATTAACTTAGAGAAAATTTTATTCCTTCTTCTCTTGGACACCGGCTGCACCTCCAAACCATGAGCTTCAATAGTCTTGAAAAAGAAGTGTATCCCAATAGAGAGATCACACTTGAGTCAACACCATGTTCCACACAATGATGAATTATATTGTATGAAACTGTGCTTATTGACTCACTGTGACCTGACATTGGTCTACACTTAGCAATGTGAACCTGCAAGAACAATACTAGAAAGACATATCAAATACACTAGCAATTCAATCTTGGTTCAAGGGTGACTTCCCACAAATCAAGGTTATTGTGGATACAATACCCAACAATCTTCCCCTATTTATAGAAGTCAGAACCCTATTCACCAAGATGAATTGCATCAATATAAAACACAAACAAAACACACCATAGAGGAAAAGATATGAAAGCAGAGAGCATCAAAATCAATGACTATTTATATATATAAGATTGTCTTTATCAAAATCAACAACTATATATATATTTAAGATTGTCTTCATGAATTAATGTTCACACAATCAGATTGAGTAAAAGTTTTGATGGGACTCATAATCCTCTCTTCAGGCATTGCTTCTTTTCTTCTGTTCTTGTGTAGCAAAATAAGCATATGGCTTAAGATGGTACTTTGGAGGAGGGGATGGAGCTTCATGATTGCTATAACCATAAGTCTTGAAGTGTATTCTTCTCTTTGTCATGCTTGTCTCATACTTTTTCCATTCAGTTGTGCTGAAATAGTCTGAAACCTTCATACCACCTTCATCCACTAGCTTGAATGAGTCAAGAATAATTATCTTAGAAACAGGACTCCACACCTCTGGAACATCTTCAGTAGCAACTGCCTTTCCAGAGCTTGACCCAAGGACAGAGCTACTAGCAGATGGCCCTTCACCATACTTCATTTTTCTTGAACCAGGCACCTTAGACTGAATTTCAGATTGTTCTGCAGGCCAAAACTGGGTATAGTCTGTTGAAATTGTTGAAGTGAAAGTTAGAGGGATTTTGTACCTGGGCGGTCTGGGAGGAGGTCGGGAGGTCTGGCGTGACCGCACGGCCTGGCGGTCTGCCTCTGCGGTCTGGCTTGTCTATGCCTAGCTGCGGTCTCCTGGCTTGATCGATGGTATGGGTCCAAGGCGGTTGAAGGTGAAGACCGCGCGGTCTGTCTGTGACCGCGTGGCGGGTTGATTATCTTCAGGTGTGCGCGGTCTGTGCGTGACCGCGTGGCGTGCCATCTTCTTCAAGGCTGTGGCGGTCTGGTGTGACCGCACAGTTTGATCCAAGTTCTTTCAGAATGCAGTCTGGTAGCTAACCGGGCTTTCTGGTGGTATTCGCGGACTATGGGACTTAGTCGCGCAGTCTCAGTTCGCGGTCTCAGGAGGAGACTGGTATGCGAGCTGGACGCTGTTCGCGGTCTCAGGAGGAGATCGGCATGCGGACAGGAGTTCGCGGTCTGATGGCGAACTGGCTATGTTTGCGGTCTCTGGCGAACACAGGTGGTGAGCAGCTTCGTGGCGGTCTGGCGATCTCCTTGTGGAGTCGCGGTCTCACTATGAGAGTGGCGGTCTCTCATGGTTTGGTTGAAGCTGGCGAGCTCACCTAAAATGAAGCAGGAGTACTGTTGCTGGTCGCGCGGTGTGACCGGTAAGGTTGCGCGGTCTGGAGTGTGGTGATCCTATCTCATAGGGTGGTGACTGGATAGGTCTCACGCCTATAAATAGGACCCATCGGCAGCAATAATTAAGACACACCAAGTGTAAGCTGAGTTCTCTTCTTTCCTGCGGTCTCTATTTGTGTGACCGGGCGGTCTGCTGATTGAACTCTTATTGTGCAGCTTCTGCGGTTAGTGCGGGCAGCAGCGATCACCTCTTCCTCTGAAAGTGTTCGGGCGGTCTGCGACTTGGAGTTCGGGAGAATCAGGAGTTCGGAAGGAGAGGTGCGGTCTGGTGTTGTTCTGAGATCGGCAGCGGGTTGCGGTCTGGCAGGTTGCTGAGGTCGTAGGGAGACCGCGCGGTCTCAAGTTATCTTCAACTTGTATTTTTTCCTTTGGTGTTTGTGCTGGCGAAATCATGTCTCGCCAAGCATACCTTGCCTTGTAATTTGAAGTTGCTATCAATAAAGATCACTTGTTTGCCTCCATTTGCTTCTGGTTGTTTGGCTTGTATCTCTAAGTTGTATGATTCCTGCTCACTTCATAAAGATCCGAAAAATTTCACATGGTATCAGAGGTAGGTTGGAGTGGATAGAGCAGTGAGCAACTTAGAGTAGCCATCGCCTTTGTGAAGAAGGAACCAATGGTAGAGCAATGTAAGCGAGGGGTCTTGGAATTGAGATGCTCAACTTGACTAACTTCAAGAAGTGGAAGTCGTGTATGCAAAGATATCTTCTAGGCGAGGACCTCTGGGAGGTAGTTGGAGGAGATCAGACACAGGAAGTTGTCCCGGAAGGGGATAATGGGGCTGAGGTGAGAACTTGGAGGAGGACGAATGCGAAGGCAGAGTTTACTCTGAAGAGGGCAATATCACCTGACCTGTTTGATCACATCTTGGGGTGTGGATCGGCTGCGGAGATCTGGAGAGCCCTGGATGGGCTGTTTAACAAGAAGAATGTAGCAATGCTACAGTTCTTGGAGAATGAGCTGGCAAGGTCGGTTCAGGGTGATCTTTCTATCTCCACTTTCTTTCTGAAGATGATGAACTTGTGCGCTGAAATCTCAGCATTGGATCCTGATGAGCCTATCTTTGAGGCGAAGGTGAAGAGGCACATCATCCGCGGCTTGCGGAAGGAATATGTTGCCTTTGTGACGTCGGTGCAGGGATGGGCAAATCAGCCGTCTCTGTTGGAGCTGGAGAACTTGCTTGCATCACAAGAAAGTTTGGCAAGGCAGATGGCGGGGGTGTCAGTGGCTGGGGGAGATGGCGAGGTGCTCTTCTCGGGGAAGAAGAAGAAGTGGGATAAGAAGAAGAAGACCGCTGGAGGAGGCTATGGGTCTTCAACTTCTGGGCAGCAGGAAAGGGGGTATGCTCCCAAGGATGACAGGAAGAAGAAGGGTGAAGGTCCGAAGTGCTTCAAGTGTGGCAAGTATGGCCACATCAGGAAGGATTGCAGGGTGGTCACCCAAGCTGGGCATGGTGCGGAGAAGGAGGAAGCTGAGGCCAGGCACTTTGAAGGAGGTTGGGGAGGAGCCTTCTCGGCTTCTGTTGGAGCTTCGGCTCCTATCAACTATCTGGAGGACTGGATTGTGGACTCGGGGTGTGGTCATCACCTCACCGGAGACGAGACCAAGCTTTCTTCTGCACAGCCCTATACAGGTAACAATGCAATCATTACTGCTGATAATACTGTGCATCCAGTAGAGAAGGTGGGGGTTGTTTCCTTGGGCAGTGATAGAGGGCCACTTACTTTGAAGAGTGTCTATCACGTGCCTGGTATGAGGAAAAACCTCTTCTCCGTGACCAACGCTGTAGACGCTGGGTATCACGTTCTGTTCGGCCCAACAGAAGTGAATTTTCTACGCAATTTTGAGGCCGTAAAGGCCGAGGTCGTCCATGTCGGGAGACGGGCAAAGGACTTGTTCATTTTATCGACAAGTTCCTACGTCGACAAGATGAAGACGAATGATGGTGCCGTTATATGGCATGAGAGGTTGGGGCACGTAGGGATGGACAAGCTGAAAGCCATGAAGGTGAGAGGTCTGGTCAAGGGCCTGCCAAGTCTATCTTCCTACGGTGAAGGTCATGTTTGCGCGGGATGTCAGTTCAGCAAGTCTCATCGACTACCGTTTGACAAGTCGTAGACAAGGAGTAGTGTGCCGTTGGAGTGCATCCACGGTGACTTAATGGGACCTACTGCTACCCCAAGCCTCGGAGGCAGCAGATATATGCTGGTGTTGATCGATGATTACACCAGATATGTATGGGTATATTTCCTGAAGGAGAAGGCGGAGGCGTTTGCCAAGTTTGTGGAGTTCAAGGAGCTCGTGGAGGGTCGGCTAGGACTGCGGGTGAAGAAGCTGAGGACTGACAACGGAGGGGAGTTCATCTCCAGTGAGTTCTCTATTTTTTACAGGAAGGCAGGCATTCAGAGAGAGCTCACTTGTGCACAAACTCCACAGCAGAACGGAGTTGCAGAGCGGAAGATCCGTCATCTGACGGAGACCTGCAAGTGTTGGCTGCATGTCAAGAGTATCCCAAAGTCCTTCTGGGCGGAGGGAATGTCTTGTGCTGCCTACGTCATCAACAGGATGCCTTTGAGTCCCATCAACATGTTGACTCCGCATGAGATGATGTTCAAGGAGAAGCCAAGCGTGGCACACCTTAGGGTGTTTGGTTCCACCTGCTACATGCATGTTCCAGATTCTCTTCGGACGAAGCTAGATGCGAAAGCAAGGAAGCTAGTCTTCGTGGGATACGATGAGCGTAAGAAAGGCTGGAAGTGCATGGACCCGGAGACGCAGATATTTGTTGTATCTAGCGACGTCGTGTTCGATGAGGTGACATCTTACAAAGGGGCTTCTGGTGTGGAGCTACCAGAGAGCAGGGTGGAGGTGCCGGAGAAAGTTGTGGAGGATCTTCAGGTGGAGCTACCTGTGTCACCAGGTGGTCCATCTCCTTCTAGTTCCGAGACGTGGGCTTCTGGTTTAGGGAGCAGGAGGAGTGATGCTCCTAGCACGTATGGAAGAGGAGCTAGGGAAGAAGCAGCTGGAGATAATGCGGTTCAGGGGAAGGAGCTGAGGAGGTCGAAGCGGGCGATCGTCGCCCCTGATCGCTATACAAGAGGAAACGCAGTGAGCTTCGTCTCATATTTCTTCGCTGGTCCCTTGGATGAGAGGGAGCCGTCGAGCTTTGAGAAGGCCAGAGGCGTGAAGGAGTGGGATGTTGCGATGCAAGAAGAGATGACGGCTCTCGAGAAGAATTAGACCTGGTCTCTCGTGCCCAATCCCAAGGGCACCACTCCTGTGACATGCAAGTGGGTCTACAAGCTCAAGAAGAAAGCTGACGGCAGCATCGAGCGGTACAAGGCTCGCCTTGTAGCTCGGGGGTTCTCGCAGCAATACAGTGAAGATTATGAGGAGACATTCAGTCCAATGGCAAAAATGACTTCAGTTCGGTTCATCATTGCCTTGGCGGCGTTCAGTGGATGGGAGATTTGGCAGCTCGACGTCAAGAACGCTTTCTTGTACGGCTAGATTGACAAAGATATCTTCATGGTCCAGCCACCAGGCTTTGTGTCTGAAGATTTTCCAGAGCATGTCTGCAAGCTGAAGAAGGCCCTGTATGGGTTGAAGCAAGCGCCGAGGGCGTGGTACGGGAAGATCGCAGAATATCTCTTATTCTGTGGATTTGGTGCTTCAGACTCAGACTCAAGCTTGTTCGTCAAGAAGAGTGGGGAGCTGCAAGCCATCGTGCTGCTATAGGTCGACGATATGATCGTGACAGGGAACTCGAAGGAGGAGGTAGCGCAGCTTCGGGCCGAGATGTCTATCAGGTTCGAGATGAAGGACTTAGGTGAGCTTCACCATTTCCTTGGACTCGAGGTGCAGAGGAAGGAGAGTGGAGTGCTGGTGTCCCAGGCTGGATATGCGGAGCGGATCATTAAGCGGTTCGGCATGAAGGAAGGGAAGTGCATCTCCACACCTCTAGAGAAGGCTATGAAGCTTCAGAAGGATGAGGGAAGAATTCTGCAAGATCCATTGGTGTTCCGAGCTCTGGTCGGGAGCTTGATCTATCTGACGATCACTAGGCCAGATATTGCGTATGCAGTTGGCAGAGTGAGTCGGTATATGGCGGAGCCACGGGTACCTCATCTGCTAGCAGCCAAGAACATTCTGAAGTATGTCAAGGCGACCTCGGACATGGGTCTCCTTTACAGGAGGGATACGGGCTTTGAGGTGCATGGGTACATGGACGCTGATTACGGGGGAGATTCGGATGATCGGAAGTCGACGTCTGGATACGTATTCATGGCGGGCCCTACAACTATATCATGGTGCAGCAAGAAGTAGGATTCCGTGTCGGTCTCCACCACCGAAGTGGAATACAAGGCTTCGGCCTTGGCAGCTCAAGAAGCCATCTGGCTTGGGAGGTTGGTTGGAGACGTCCACAAGGAGGTTCGGGAGCCGACTCTGTTACGCGGTGACAACGAGAGTGCTCTCAAACTGGTAACCAATCCAGTTTGTCACGCGAGGACCAAGCATATCGAGATCGAGCACCACTTCATACGGGAGAAGGTGCTGGAGGGATCTCTTTCGGTCGAGCATGTGCGGAGTGCGGACAATGTCGCGGACATCTTCACAAAGGCGCTGGCAAAGGGGTCGTTCACACGGCTAAGGAGCCTACTGGGGCTAGTTTCAACTTCCCACTTCAAGGGGGAGTGTTGAAATTGTTGAAGTGGAAGTTAGAGGGCTTTTGGACCTGGGCGGTCTGGGAGGAGGTCGGGCGGTCTGGCGTGACCGCACGGCCTGGCGGTCTGCCTCTGGGGTCTGGCTTGTCTAAGCCTAGCTGCGGTCTCCTGGCTTGATCGCTGGTATGGGTCCAAGGCGGCTGAAGGTGAAGGCCGCGCGACCTGTCTGTGACCGCGTGGCGGGTTGATTGTCTTCAGGTGTGCGCGGTCTGTGCGTGACCGCGTGGCGTGCTGTCTTCTTCAAGGCTGTGGCGGTGTGGTGTGACCGCACAGTTTGATCCAGGTTCTTTCAGAATGCGGTCTGGTAGCTAACCGGGCTTTCTGGTGGTATTCGCGGACTAAGGGACTTAGTCGCACGGTCTCAGTTCGCGGTCTCAGAAGGAGACTGGTATGCGAGCTGGACGCTGTTCGCGGTCTCAGGAGGAGACCGGCATGCGAACAGGAGTTCGCAGTCTGATGGCGAACTGGCTGTGTTCGCGGTCTCTGGGCAACACAAGTGGTGAGCAGCTTCGTGGCGGTCTGGCGATCTCCTTGTGGAGTGGCGGTCTCACTATGAGAGTGGCGATCTCTCATGGTTTGGTTGAAGCTGGCGAGCTCACCTAAAATGAAGCAGGAGTATTATTGCTGATCGCGCGATGTGACCGGTAAGGTTGCACGGTCTGGAGGGTGGTGATCCTATCTCATAGGGTGGTGACTGGATCAGGTCTCACGCCTATAAATAGGACCCATCAGCAGCAATAATTAAGACACACCAAGTGTAAGCTGAGTTCTCTTCTTTCCTGCGGTCTCTATTTGTGTGACCGGGCGGTCTGCTGATTGAACTCTTATTGTGCAGCTTCTGCGGATAGTGCGGGCAGCAGCGATCACCTCTTCCTCTGAAAGTGTTCGGGCGGTCTGCGGCTTGGAGTTATGTTGCTGGAGTTCGGGAGAATCAGGAGTTCGGAAGGAGAGGTGCGGTCTGATCAGCGGTCTGGTGTTGTTCTGAGATCGGCAGCGGGTTGCGGTCTGGCAGGTTGCTAAGGTCGTAGGGAGACCGCGCGGTTTCAAGTTATCTTCAACTTGTATTTTTTCCTTTGGTGTTTGTGCTGGCGAAATCATGTCTCGCCAAGCATACCTTGCCTTGTAATTTGAAGTTGCTATCAATAAAGATTAATTGTTTGCCTCCATTTGCTTCTGGTTGTTTGCCTTGTGAACTCTAAGTTGTATGATTCCTGCTCACTTCATAAAGATCCGAAAAAATTTCACATAGTCAGCAGGAGCTTCATATTCAGGTTGACCTTTAGGTCTAGGTGAAAATTGAGGCTGAATGGCAAACTTAGGAAAAATCTCATTATGAATCCACACAGCAGTCTTTGTAGTGTGAGCATTGATATCTGCAATCTGCCTTTGGACACCAGAAGAAAATTGTTCATGCTGATTTCCCAAACTTCTTTGAAGTTCAGACAATGAATGATCCAAAAGCTCTGTCATCTTATCCTCCCCCTTTCTGACTTCTACAGTAAGGGTTGTTGGATCTTACGACGCCCTTAGAGGGGGGGGGTGAATAAGGGAATAAAATTCTTTCTATAATTTTCTAGATAATTACTAAATTGTTTTATAATGAAGGAGATTGAAATAAACAATTTAGATTAAGAATTGAAAACTTAGAACACAATATAATAGAGATTACGCCAAATGATAGAAATCAAGTAAACACAAAAGAGACATGATTATATTATATGAAAAAGTGTTTACATAAATTTGATTTCTATATCGCTAGAAATCGGAGGCGTACAAATGTAAATTTCTTTTTGTTTACCAATCCTTCTCCCAAGGATCGGAAGGCTATCACTTGTCTCTCCCTAGACCAAGCCCAAGCCTATCCTCTAGATCTTCCCAAGATCTAGACGTAGCACACAAGGCCACGATTTCCCACCAAGCCACGCAAGGACTTGGACGCTCCGCACAAGGAAGCGATTTTCCCCTAAGCCGCGCAAGGACTTAGACGCTCCGCACAAGGAAGCGATTTTCCCTACCAATACAAAGTAAAATGTATATAAATGAAAATACAAGATAAAATAAGAACTCCCTAGAAATTCAGATCTCTGAAAGGAAGGTTGAAGCCTCGAGATGATCCTTGATGTAGAAGCGCGTCCGATCTCGTCTTCAATTTCAAACCTTCTCAGCATAAATGGGAGTTCATGAGGTTCTGGAGCTCTCTGGATGGAATGCACTCAGGAAAGGACTTAGAATCTTCAATGGTTGAAATGCACGAACAGAAGGTGTCAATTTATAGAAAATCGCTGTCGGAATTTCCGACAGTGACTGTCGGAATTTTCCGACAGCGCTAAACTGCCGCTGGAGTGCCGTCGTGGGTGGAGTCGTGGGCAGTTGGTGTAACCGTCGAGCTGTCGCCTGGGCGACATCGATGTCGGATTTCCGACATCTCAAAACTACTTTTCGTCGTGCTGCCGTGGAGGGAAGTAGTTGTAACTTCTCTGCTGTCGCCTGGGCGACAGTGGCTGTCGGAATTTTCCGACAGTGAAATTTCCCACATTCAAATTTAGCTCCAGCATGTAGATTGAGTCGTTCTCATCTCCGAAATGGGGTGGCACGTTCTGTAACTCTTCCTGGATTGAAAGTTATGGCCATTTTAAGATCAGCACACAAAACTCATCCAACCTGAGACTTGTCGTTCTCGGATCATGCCCATGAACGAGGAATTGTCTCCTCATTGAACCTATACAACCTGGCCACTATAAACACACAAAAGACTAGATCAAATACAACACGGTATTTGTTATTCTCAAACCAAGAGATGCGGAAAGCAAGCTCCAACAATCTCCCCCTTTTGATAATAACAAATACCCATATGAGAAATTAGTGAGTTTATAGATAAGTGCGATAAAAGATATGCATGAATAAAAGGTTTACTGCGTGACAGATTTTACTCCCCCTAAATATATATGTCACTAGATTTCTCATTTTATTCTCCCCCTTTTGTTATTACCAAAAGTGGGTTGTCATGATCGAGCAATAGACGCTTTCCATGAAAACTTTTTAATATACTCCCCCTAAATTGCATTCTCCCCCTAAATGTATGCTCCCCCTGAATGTTATAATTAATTACAATGGTGCATTATTTAACTATTCTCCCCTTAATCTTCTAGATTTCTTGAATTAATCTCCCCCTTTTGGTATTATCAAAAGAAGGTGGGGTGAGGGTAGTAAGGGGGCATTTAAATAACAAAGCATGATCGAGCTTTTAAATATATGAAATGATAAAGAGTTGAAGCATAGTATATAAAAGAGATTTCAAATAAAAAGATAAGAGTTGTAAGCAAGCGGAAGATTATAAGAAACATCCTTTTTGTAAGCATGAAAAACATAAGTAAAAATATGAGTTTTAGTTCAAAATTGAAAGATGTTTTAACCTTTTTGAAATCTCAAAGTTTTTCATAAAGATATCAAGCATGAAATGAACATATTAAAGAGAGATTATACTACAATGTTACTTAATTTTAAGTTCAAGAGATACCAAAACATTGTAGAGATCATGATAGGTTATCTAGTGCATTTTCATATAAAGAGTAGTATAGATAAAGCATTAGAATCCAATACTTATGAGAAGAAGTGTTATGAAAGATAATGATGTGCACATAAGTGTATTTTGGGCAATGTTAACAATTGATTTAAATCATCAAAATACAAGACATATGTAAAGTAAAGTGCACAATAAAACATAAGTAAATTACTTTCACACACTTTTAATGCACATAATTTTTTAACAAAGTGGTATAATAACTAAGGTTTGCACAAGCCACTTTACTATTCTTTCCAAGGTGCTCAACCTCACAATGCTTATGAAGACTTATCAGGAGGTTCAAGTAGTGCTTGGTGGAGTTATATTTGTCTACATATATAATTTTTTTGTTCATATTTGTGAGACAACATTCTCCGAATACACTTGTTTTGCAAACCCAATATTTTTTTTTATAACTCTTAACCACTTTTCTCAATTTCATAAGTGCAATTCAAATGTTGTGTAGGCAATAAACTTATGCAAGTTTTAATTCATTGTACAAATACAATACACAAGCAAGCATTTTTAGATTTAGACACACATGTTGATTACCAAAATAAGTGAGTGAAATGTATCATTATCAATCATAAAACATTTACTCATACTTAGAGGCATGCTAAGCTTGGTTCTACACATTTTTCAATACAATTGATGCACTTTAAATAGATATATCAAAGCATGATAAGCAAAACAATGTTCATAGTAATTTGAAAGAATATGTTTCAACATTGTAAATAATTCTAAATGATAGAATTCATACATGCTTGATATTGGCAATAAAGATCATACAATTTTTTTGTTTTATAAATTTTTTTTTAAATCAAAAACAGAAAAATCACAAAAAAACATATTTTTGTAAGTTTTGAATTTTGAATTTTTGTAGTAGATTTTTCATAATATGAAGAAAAACATAAATAACAAAAAAAATTTTGTATTTTTGAATTTTGATCTTTTGTAGTTGATTTTTCATAATATAAATAAAACTAAAATAACAAAAGTCAGAAACACAACAAATAAGTAGAAAATATGAACCAACATATTTTTATGGATTTTTTTTGAAATTTTAAAAATCAGAAAATTCCAACACCCACGCTAGCGCCGGCGCTAGCGCTAGCGCTGGAAACAGTACTCGATTTTTTGAGAATTTTAAAAATCTGATTTTTGATATTTATTAAATGTCCTTAGAGTAGTCTTATGCAGAAATTTTGGAATTTTCACAGATGACTTGATTGCTCAAATTTGCATAAAACTTTAGCTTTTTCAAATACATGTGTTTTACAAAAACATTTAAACTCAAAAAGATAAATTATGCAAACACATGAAGACATTTTTATTAAACAACCAAAAATATGCATGATTTAAGTAATAAGTGAATAAAAATGTTCATGCAGTGAGTAATATAAGTATGTTCTAAGATTAAAGGCTACCCCGACTAAATGTCTACACCCTAGCCCCGTACTAAGTGACGGATGGGCATGAGGAGCTGCACGCTTGCCGTAGGTTGGGGTGTTAGTCCCATATGCACACACTAGAGAACACTCAACCTAGCACTCTTTCCCCCCAGTGCCTCGCAAGGCCCCACTGGAACCCTCCCCGGTTAAGGACAAGACATGACTTAGAGGTTAGGTCTCTAATGCATACAACCCTACGCCCTCGCTATTGTGAGATATGAAGTCATAGGTGAATAATCTTTTGAACAACCTATGCTTTTTAAATCTATGGGTTGATATGTAAACTATGGGTTTTTGTGAAGAGTTATAAAGCCGTATAGTTTTTCTACTTATTATGAGATGACGAAATGAGATAACTAGCACAATTACTAATATTCAATAAGTGACAATGCTAGTATGATGAGTTTTGAGTTTAATGTCATGTCATAAGATTTATATTGAAATTGCATGTATTCCAAAATAGAATTTCAAATTATAGATCTAGAATAGAGTGATAATTAAGTTTGATGTATATCTTCATTGCAAAGTTGATTCTAGGGTCTACAAATATGAGAGATACATGCAATCACTAGCAAAGCAAATCAATACATCAAATAATGTAATGAAAACATTATTCATAATTTTTATCATAAGATTCATAATTCCTATTATAGATTTGAGATATGTCTTGATAGAACATGAATTATGATTTATGATTAAAGAGAATTTTTGCATAGAATATATGTTAGATCATCATGATGTATGAGAATTCTAATCCTTCTAGACTTATGATATAGTGATATAGTGATTTTCTTTTGAAAGAACATGATTGATTTGTAAGTCTAGGAAAAATGATGATCATCCAATCATATAAAAGACAAAGATCATATATATATATAGTTTTTGAATTTTTATAAGATTGCTTTCAATAATTAAATTTATTGATCTTTGGTTTTGCATGATAAGAATGATTCATGAAACAATATTCATAAATATTCTAATGAATAATCCATAAACTATGTGTTTGTTGGAATTTTAGTATTATATATATATCAAATCACATAGTTATCATGATATTTTAATAACATTGTAAATGTTCTACCCAGCATAAAAATTTAAGCACAAATTAAGAAGTGATGCTAGAATGATACATTTGAATGCAATGTTATTACATAGAATTAATGGAGATAATGTTGCATGTAATATGAGAAGTTTACAAATTAATTTTCTTTAGACCTATAATGAAATAATTAAACTTTTGATTTGATCTTAATGATATAAGATGATTCTAAGGTCTAAATTACATGCAAACATTGGTGACACACATCACACACATAATATGAGATATGAAACAATTATACTAAGGATAGCATGTGATGAAAAAAAATCCATAAACATAGAAATTTCCGAATCAAGCGAACTAAGATAGCATTTAAAAATGGAGTTGAAATTGGGCAAACTGACAGCACCAAAAGAACTCAAATGAACAAGCCTAGTTTGCCAATAGATGGAGATTTCTGTGCTCTTTCCGAAAAGATATTAAACGCGAAAATCGGACGAGCGGATCAAAAGATATGGCTATATGAAGTTTTGATCAAAAACTCGCTTTTTGAAAGATTAAGCATGCGTTTAGATGAATTTTTGTTTTCGATTTTATTTGATAATATTTTTCATTATAGGGGCTATCATATGCAGCAAATAAATTGAAGATTATCATAACGTTGCGCATTTTAATTTTTACCTTAAGCCCTTTAATAAACCATTTAAATCCATTTTTAAAGCTAATTTCATTAGTCTTGAAAATAATTTCAATATTCAATTTCTAATGATAATTCAAGACAATTAAGGGTAAAGGATTTAAACGGATAAAGTACAATCAAAGATGAGATATAGATCACTTTGAAAATATATGACTTAATGTTCAATTTTAATACAAATTTGATTTGATAAACATTAGGCTTAAAATGTAAAAGTCATATTTCATAATATATCTAAGTGACCTTAGCGTGTTGGCTCAAAAATAAGAAAATAAATAAAAGAAAAAGCAATTAAGCATATCATGAAGTATAGTAATGATATTTCATATTTAATTGTTTCTACTTCATGCAAATGATAGGATACTAATAAGTAAGAGATTTAGGTATCCAAAGTTGACCATGTGGGATGGTTCCTTTGGGTACCCAAATACATCGTGTAGGCTTTTGAGAAGTTAATGATGAATGAGCCTTTTTAATTAATGTTGATATGTCATTTTTCTTTATGGGTCTCCATTCATACATTGGTTGTTTATCACTTAAATCCATATAATGATTATGTGAATTGTTTGAAAAATAATTCATTGGATGTTTATGTTTATTTAAATTATTTTTCAAAATAGCTTGATGTTGATAATCATAATGATTTTTATTATATGGATTGTTTGAAATTTTATAAGAGTGATTGTCTTTCTTTAGAAGTGATTGTTGAAAGAGTGGGTTACAATATGTTTTAAAAGATTGATTATCATTTTGATGATTTTCATTTCCACTCTTTCTTTTAGACATACTCTTACAATATGAAGAATAATATTTTATATTTTGATTTTCATGAAAAGGAGTTTTTAAATTTGAGTCATGATTGAAAATATATTTAGACTTATAATAGTGACTCTTAAGAATTTTATGAGGATCATAATTCTTTTTAAACCAAACTCCTTTTGATTTAATGTGTGAAAATGATCATTTTTAGAAATAATTTTGTAAGTTAATTTATCCTTGTTATTCAAAATCTTATGATGAAATTTATTAGGTGACATTTGAAATTTTTCAACAAAAGATTTTAATTGTTTTAACTTACAAGTTAAAGCATCATTTTCAACTATCAATTTTTCATTATGTTCTTTTGAAACTAAGAGCCCTTTTTCAATTTCCTTGAATTTTTCCTTAAATAAATTGCAATCAAAACAAGGAGTAGGAATTGTAACTAAAGAGCATGAAATAGAATTTAACACATCAATATTTGTTTCTACTTTATCGTTTGCTTTTAAAGATTTATTTTCTAAACGTAATTTGGAATTAACAATTTTTAACTTTAAAATTTTACGTTTAGCAATTTTAAGCATACGAGAAGTAGAAATAGAATTCGTTACAAAAAGAGAAGATTTAGATTTTCTTACCTTGCTATAGTTTCCGTCTTCTCTTTTGCTTGATGTGTTGCCAATAAATGAGTCCAACATTGTGACGTTGTATTTTTCTTCCTCCAAGCATGAGTCCTCATCGATTTCTTCTCTTGGATCCATAAGGAATTCCTCTTGTTCATCATCTGTGGAAGGAAGATTATAAGTATTCTCAAGAAATTTCCAAACTTCATAAGCAGTAGGAAGTGTATAAATAAGTTTGAAAATATTTTGACCTAATGCACAATATAGACAATTCATAGATTTGGCATTTAAAAATATTTCATTTTTATTTAAAATATTTGGGGGCATTTTAATTGTAATATTCCATACTTTAATATCCAAAGATTTAAGAAATCTTTCCATAAGAAATTTCCACCCATTATAATTTTTGCCTTCAAATAAAGGTGGTGCTAAAGATTTTTCATTTATAAGAAAATTTCCCCTACTAGTAGAAGCGAGATCATGAGACGCCATTATTCCCGGTGGTTAAACCGATTTGGAATAACCTGCGCTCTGATACCAATTGTTGGATCTTACGGCGCCCTTAGAGGGGGGGTGAATAAGGGAATAAAATTCTTTCTATAATTTTCTAGATAATTACTAAATTGTTTTATAATGAAGGAGATTGAAATAAACAATTTAGATTAAGAATTGAAAACTTAGAACACAATATAATAGAGATTACGCCAAATGATAGAAATCAAGTAAACACAAAAGAGACATGATTATATTATATGAAAAAGTGTTTACATAAATTTGATTTCTATATCGCTAGAAATCGGAGGCGTACAAATGTAAATTTCTTTTTGTTTACCAATCCTTCTCCCAAGGATCGGAAGGCTATCACTTGTCTCTCCCTAGACCAAGCCCAAGCCTATCCTCTAGATCTTCCCAAGATCTAGACGTAGCACACAAGGCCACGATTTCCCACCAAGCCACGCAAGGACTTGGACGCTCCGCACAAGGAAGCGATTTTCCCCTAAGCCGCGCAAGGACTTAGACGCTCCGCACAAGGAAGCGATTTTCCCTACCAATACAAAGTAAAATGTATATAAATGAAAATACAAGATAAAATAAGAACTCCCTAGAAATTCAGATCTCTGAAAGGAAGGTTGAAGCCTCGAGATGATCCTTGATGTAGAAGCGCGTCCGATCTCGTCTTCAATTTCAAACCTTCTCAGCATAAATGGGAGTTCATGAGGTTCTGGAGCTCTCTGGATGGAATGCACTCAGGAAAGGACTTAGAATCTTCAATGGTTGAAATGCACGAACAGAAGGTGTCAATTTATAGAAAATCGCTGTCGGAATTTCCGACAGTGACTGTCGGAATTTTCCGACAGCGCTAAACTGCCGCTGGAGTGCCGTCGTGGGTGGAGTCGTGGGCAGTTGGTGTAACCGTCGAGCTGTCGCCTGGGCGACATCGATGTCGGATTTCCGACATCTCAAAACTACTTTTCGTCGTGCTGCCGTGGAGGGAAGTAGTTGTAACTTCTCTGCTGTCGCCTGGGCGACAGTGGCTGTCGGAATTTTCCGACAGTGAAATTTCCCACATTCAAATTTAGCTCCAGCATGTAGATTGAGTCGTTCTCATCTCCGAAATGGGGTGGCACGTTCTGTAACTCTTCCTGGATTGAAAGTTATGGCCATTTTAAGATCAGCACACAAAACTCATCCAACCTGAGACTTGTCGTTCTCGGATCATGCCCATGAACGAGGAATTGTCTCCTCATTGAACCTATACAACCTGGCCACTATAAACACACAAAAGACTAGATCAAATACAACACGGTATTTGTTATTCTCAAACCAAGAGATGCGGAAAGCAAGCTCCAACAATCTCCCCCTTTTGATAATAACAAATACCCATATGAGAAATTAGTGAGTTTATAGATAAGTGCGATAAAAGATATGCATGAATAAAAGGTTTACTGCGTGACAGATTTTACTCCCCCTAAATATATATGTCACTAGATTTCTCATTTTATTCTCCCCCTTTTGTTATTACCAAAAGTGGGTTGTCATGATCGAGCAATAGACGCTTTCCATGAAAACTTTTTAATATACTCCCCCTAAATTGCATTCTCCCCCTAAATGTATGCTCCCCCTGAATGTTATAATTAATTACAATGGTGCATTATTTAACTATTCTCCCCTTAATCTTCTAGATTTCTTGAATTAATCTCCCCCTTTTGGTATTATCAAAAGAAGGTGGGGTGAGGGTAGTAAGGGGGCATTTAAATAACAAAGCATGATCGAGCTTTTAAATATATGAAATGATAAAGAGTTGAAGCATAGTATATAAAAGAGATTTCAAATAAAAAGATAAGAGTTGTAAGCAAGCGGAAGATTATAAGAAACATCCTTTTTGTAAGCATGAAAAACATAAGTAAAAATATGAGTTTTAGTTCAAAATTGAAAGATGTTTTAACCTTTTTGAAATCTCAAAGTTTTTCATAAAGATATCAAGCATGAAATGAACATATTAAAGAGAGATTATACTACAATGTTACTTAATTTTAAGTTCAAGAGATACCAAAACATTGTAGAGATCATGATAGGTTATCTAGTGCATTTTCATATAAAGAGTAGTATAGATAAAGCATTAGAATCCAATACTTATGAGAAGAAGTGTTATGAAAGATAATGATGTGCACATAAGTGTATTTTGGGCAATGTTAACAATTGATTTAAATCATCAAAATACAAGACATATGTAAAGTAAAGTGCACAATAAAACATAAGTAAATTACTTTCACACACTTTTAATGCACATAATTTTTTAACAAAGTGGTATAATAACTAAGGTTTGCACAAGCCACTTTACTATTCTTTCCAAGGTGCTCAACCTCACAATGCTTATGAAGACTTATCAGGAGGTTCAAGTAGTGCTTGGTGGAGTTATATTTGTCTACATATATAATTTTTTTGTTCATATTTGTGAGACAACATTCTCCGAATACACTTGTTTTGCAAACCCAATATTTTTTTTTATAACTCTTAACCACTTTTCTCAATTTCATAAGTGCAATTCAAATGTTGTGTAGGCAATAAACTTATGCAAGTTTTAATTCATTGTACAAATACAATACACAAGCAAGCATTTTTAGATTTAGACACACATGTTGATTACCAAAATAAGTGAGTGAAATGTATCATTATCAATCATAAAACATTTACTCATACTTAGAGGCATGCTAAGCTTGGTTCTACACATTTTTCAATACAATTGATGCACTTTAAATAGATATATCAAAGCATGATAAGCAAAACAATGTTCATAGTAATTTGAAAGAATATGTTTCAACATTGTAAATAATTCTAAATGATAGAATTCATACATGCTTGATATTGGCAATAAAGATCATACAATTTTTTTTGTTTTATAAATTTTTTTTTAAATCAAAAACAGAAAAATCACAAAAAAACATATTTTTGTAAGTTTTGAATTTTGAATTTTTGTAGTAGATTTTTCATAATATGAAGAAAAACATAAATAACAAAAAAAATTTTGTATTTTTGAATTTTGATCTTTTGTAGTTGATTTTTCATAATATAAATAAAACTAAAA
The DNA here is from genome assembly GCA_033032865.1 of Dactylorhiza incarnata. Taxonomy (NCBI): domain Eukaryota; kingdom Viridiplantae; phylum Streptophyta; class Magnoliopsida; order Asparagales; family Orchidaceae; genus Dactylorhiza; species Dactylorhiza incarnata. Next base: position 202,877 of record JAWHQI010000028.1, on the reverse strand, counting down.
TAACAAAAGTCAGAAACACAACAAATAAGTAGAAAATATGAACCAACATATTTTTATGGATTTTTTTTGAAATTTTAAAAATCAGAAAATTCCAACACCCACGCTAGCGCCGGCGCTAGCGCTAGCGCTGGAAACAGTACTCGATTTTTTGAGAATTTTAAAAATCTGATTTTTGATATTTATTAAATGTCCTTAGAGTAGTCTTATGCAGAAATTTTGGAATTTTCACAGATGACTTGATTGCTCAAATTTGCATAAAACTTTAGCTTTTTCAAATACATGTGTTTTACAAAAACATTTAAACTCAAAAAGATAAATTATGCAAACACATGAAGACATTTTTATTAAACAACCAAAAATATGCATGATTTAAGTAATAAGTGAATAAAAATGTTCATGCAGTGAGTAATATAAGTATGTTCTAAGATTAAAGGCTACCCCGACTAAATGTCTACACCCTAGCCCCGTACTAAGTGACGGATGGGCATGAGGAGCTGCACGCTTGCCGTAGGTTGGGGTGTTAGTCCCATATGCACACACTAGAGAACACTCAACCTAGCACTCTTTCCCCCCAGTGCCTCGCAAGGCCCCACTGGAACCCTCCCCGGTTAAGGACAAGACATGACTTAGAGGTTAGGTCTCTAATGCATACAACCCTACGCCCTCGCTATTGTGAGATATGAAGTCATAGGTGAATAATCTTTTGAACAACCTATGCTTTTTAAATCTATGGGTTGATATGTAAACTATGGGTTTTTGTGAAGAGTTATAAAGCCGTATAGTTTTTCTACTTATTATGAGATGACGAAATGAGATAACTAGCACAATTACTAATATTCAATAAGTGACAATGCTAGTATGATGAGTTTTGAGTTTAATGTCATGTCATAAGATTTATATTGAAATTGCATGTATTCCAAAATAGAATTTCAAATTATAGATCTAGAATAGAGTGATAATTAAGTTTGATGTATATCTTCATTGCAAAGTTGATTCTAGGGTCTACAAATATGAGAGATACATGCAATCACTAGCAAAGCAAATCAATACATCAAATAATGTAATGAAAACATTATTCATAATTTTTATCATAAGATTCATAATTCCTATTATAGATTTGAGATATGTCTTGATAGAACATGAATTATGATTTATGATTAAAGAGAATTTTTGCATAGAATATATGTTAGATCATCATGATGTATGAGAATTCTAATCCTTCTAGACTTATGATATAGTGATATAGTGATTTTCTTTTGAAAGAACATGATTGATTTGTAAGTCTAGGAAAAATGATGATCATCCAATCATATAAAAGACAAAGATCATATATATATAAAGTTTTTGAATTTTTATAAGATTGCTTTCAATAATTAAATTTATTGATCTTTGGTTTTGCATGATAAGAATGATTCATGAAACAATATTCATAAATATTCTAATGAATAATCCATAAACTATGTGTTTGTTGGAATTTTAGTATTATATATATATCAAATCACATAGTTATCATGATATTTTAATAACATTGTAAATGTTCTACCCAGCATAAAAATTTAAGCACAAATTAAGAAGTGATGCTAGAATGATACATTTGAATGCAATGTTATTACATAGAATTAATGGAGATAATGTTGCATGTAATATGAGAAGTTTACAAATTAATTTTCTTTAGACCTATAATGAAATAATTAAACTTTTGATTTGATCTTAATGATATAAGATGATTCTAAGGTCTAAATTACATGCAAACATTGGTGACACACATCACACACATAATATGAGATATGAAACAATTATACTAAGGATAGCATGTGATGAAAAAAAAATCCATAAACATAGAAATTTCCGAATCAAGCGAACTAAGATAGCATTTAAAAATGGAGTTGAAATTGGGCAAACTGACAGCACCAAAAGAACTCAAATGAACAAGCCTAGTTTGCCAATAGATGGAGATTTCTGTGCTCTTTCCGAAAAGATATTAAACGCGAAAATCGGACGAGCGGATCAAAAGATATGGCTATATGAAGTTTTGATCAAAAACTCGCTTTTTGAAAGATTAAGCATGCGTTTAGATGAATTTTTGTTTTCGATTTTATTTGATAATATTTTTCATTATAGGGGCTATCATATGCAGCAAATAAAATTGAAGATTATCATAACGTTGCGCATTTTAATTTTTACCTTAAGCCCTTTAATAAACCATTTAAATCCATTTTTAAAGCTAATTTCATTAGTCTTGAAAATAATTTCAATATTCAATTTCTAATGATAATTCAAGACAATTAAGGGTAAAGGATTTAAACGGATAAAGTACAATCAAAGATGAGATATAGATCACTTTGAAAAATATATGACTTAATGTTCAATTTTAATACAAATTTGATTTGATAAACATTAGGCTTAAAATGTAAAAGTCATATTTCATAATATATCTAAGTGACCTTAGCGTGTTGGCTCAAAAATAAGAAAATAAATAAAAGAAAAAGCAATTAAGCATATCATGAAGTATAGTAATGATATTTCATATTTAATTGTTTCTACTTCATGCAAATGATAGGATACTAATAAGTAAGAGATTTAGGTATCCAAAGTTGACCATGTGGGATGGTTCCTTTGGGTACCCAAATACATCGTGTAGGCTTTTGAGAAGTTAATGATGAATGAGCCTTTTTAATTAATGTTGATATGTCATTTTTCTTTATGGGTCTCCATTCATACATTGGTTGTTTATCACTTAAATCCATATAATGATTATGTGAATTGTTTGAAAAATAATTCATTGGATGTTTATGTTTATTTAAATTATTTTTCAAAATAGCTTGATGTTGATAATCATAATGATTTTTATTATATGGATTGTTTGAAATTTTATAAGAGTGATTGTCTTTCTTTAGAAGTGATTGTTGAAAGAGTGGGTTACAATATGTTTTAAAAGATTGATTATCATTTTGATGATTTTCATTTCCACTCTTTCTTTTAGACATACTCTTACAATATGAAGAATAATATTTTATATTTTGATTTTCATGAAAAGGAGTTTTTAAATTTGAGTCATGATTGAAAATATATTTAGACTTATAATAGTGACTCTTAAGAATTTTATGAGGATCATAATTCTTTTTTAAACCAAACTCCTTTTGATTTAATGTGTGAAAATGATCATTTTTAGAAATAATTTTGTAAGTTAATTTATCCTTGTTATTCAAAATCTTATGATGAAATTTATTAGGTGACATTTGAAATTTTTCAACAAAAGATTTTAATTGTTTTAACTTACAAGTTAAAGCATCATTTTCAACTATCAATTTTTCATTATGTTCTTTTGAAACTAAGAGCCCTTTTTCAATTTCCTTGAATTTTTCCTTAAATAAATTGCAATCAAAACAAGGAGTAGGAATTGTAACTAAAGAGCATGAAATAGAATTTAACACATCAATATTTGTTTCTACTTTATCGTTTGCTTTTAAAGATTTATTTTCTAAACGTAATTTGGAATTAACAATTTTTAACTTTAAAATTTTACGTTTAGCAATTTTAAGCATACGAGAAGTAGAAATAGAATTCGTTACAAAAAGAGAAGATTTAGATTTTCTTACCTTGCTATAGTTTCCGTCTTCTCTTTTGCTTGATGTGTTGCCAATAAATGAGTCCAACATTGTGACGTTGTATTTTTCTTCCTCCAAGCATGAGTCCTCATCGATTTCTTCTCTTGGATCCATAAGGAATTCCTCTTGTTCATCATCTGTGGAAGGAAGATTATAAGTATTCTCAAGAAATTTCCAAACTTCATAAGCAGTAGGAAGTGTATAAATAAGTTTGAAAATATTTTGACCTAATGCACAATATAGACAATTCATAGATTTGGCATTTAAAAATATTTCATTTTTATTTAAAATATTTGGGGGCATTTTAATTGTAATATTCCATACTTTAATATCCAAAGATTTAAGAAATCTTTCCATAAGAAATTTCCACCCATTATAATTTTTGCCTTCAAATAAAGGTGGTGCTAAAGATTTTTCATTTATAAGAAAATTTCCCCTACTAGTAGAAGCGAGATCATGAGACGCCATTATTCCCGGTGGTTAAACCGATTTGGAATAACCTGCGCTCTGATACCAATTGTTGGATCTTACGGCGCCCTTAGAGGGGGGGTGAATAAGGGAATAAAATTCTTTCTATAATTTTCTAGATAATTACTAAATTGTTTTATAATGAAGGAGATTGAAATAAACAATTTAGATTAAGAATTGAAAACTTAGAACACAATATAATAGAGATTACGCCAAATGATAGAAATCAAGTAAACACAAAAGAGACATGATTATATTATATGAAAAAGTGTTTACATAAATTTGATTTCTATATCGCTAGAAATCGGAGGCGTACAAATGTAAATTTCTTTTTGTTTACCAATCCTTCTCCCAAGGATCGGAAGGCTATCACTTGTCTCTCCCTAGACCAAGCCCAAGCCTATCCTCTAGATCTTCCCAAGATCTAGACGTAGCACACAAGGCCACGATTTCCCACCAAGCCACGCAAGGACTTGGACGCTCCGCACAAGGAAGCGATTTTCCCCTAAGCCGCGCAAGGACTTAGACGCTCCGCACAAGGAAGCGATTTTCCCTACCAATACAAAGTAAAATGTATATAAATGAAAATACAAGATAAAATAAGAACTCCCTAGAAATTCAGATCTCTGAAAGGAAGGTTGAAGCCTCGAGATGATCCTTGATGTAGAAGCGCGTCCGATCTCGTCTTCAATTTCAAACCTTCTCAGCATAAATGGGAGTTCATGAGGTTCTGGAGCTCTCTGGATGGAATGCACTCAGGAAAGGACTTAGAATCTTCAATGGTTGAAATGCACGAACAGAAGGTGTCAATTTATAGAAAATCGCTGTCGGAATTTCCGACAGTGACTGTCGGAATTTTCCGACAGCGCTAAACTGCCGCTGGAGTGCCGTCGTGGGTGGAGTCGTGGGCAGTTGGTGTAACCGTCGAGCTGTCGCCTGGGCGACATCGATGTCGGATTTCCGACATCTCAAAACTACTTTTCGTCGTGCTGCCGTGGAGGGAAGTAGTTGTAACTTCTCTGCTGTCGCCTGGGCGACAGTGGCTGTCGGAATTTTCCGACAGTGAAATTTCCCACATTCAAATTTAGCTCCAGCATGTAGATTGAGTCGTTCTCATCTCCGAAATGGGGTGGCACGTTCTGTAACTCTTCCTGGATTGAAAGTTATGGCCATTTTAAGATCAGCACACAAAACTCATCCAACCTGAGACTTGTCGTTCTCGGATCATGCCCATGAACGAGGAATTGTCTCCTCATTGAACCTATACAACCTGGCCACTATAAACACACAAAAGACTAGATCAAATACAACACGGTATTTGTTATTCTCAAACCAAGAGATGCGGAAAGCAAGCTCCAACAAGGGTTTGGATTACAGATTCTTTGAACAAACCAACCTCATCAATGATTTTGAAAGTATTTTTTTTCAACTTTTGATTCTATAGATTCTTGAATCTTCCTCACTTAAAGAGTTTCTGCCAATACCCTTGCTACACCCTAAATTGTATGGTTTATAGCTTGTCCACCTTGAATTACAAGCTCTTTGTTTTTGTCTGTATTGACTTTAATTTCAGCTAGGCTTCTACTCATTTCTTTTTCAACAACTGAGATTCTAGTATGAACTTCCTGAATTGAATTTTCAAACTTTGCACTCTGCTTCTTGAGCAACAACTCAATCTTACCAAGAATAGAATCTTCCTCAAACAAAGGTGGAGAAGGAGGTGTAGGAAAAATAGCAGATCTGAAATCATCTGGAATTTCTTTCTTGACAGAACTTATAACTTTTGGAGAAGAAATTTTAACCACATCTCCTTCCTCACAAATTGTCTCTGTTTGAGCAACCTTGTGAGCTTCCTCACAGAACTCTTTCTCCCCCTCAAAATGTGCTGGGGGAGGAGATAATCCATGAACTGACACATCATCAGCTTCATTGGTAAAGCCAAAATCTGCACAAGATCCTGCCATTTGACCACTAGAACTGTGCTCTACCATATCATCCTTTTGAATATCACTAACTATATCTGCAATTGTGGTAGCTACAGAATCTGCCTGAACATTCTCAATATCAACATCTGGAGGAAGAGGAGGAGATGGAACAACATCATCTTGTGTGAGAGGGAGAATATCCTCCTATTGAGCATTCAGAACATCTTGAGCATCAGGAACAACTGGATCAGTTGAAGCTTGAGCTGAGATAGGAGGTTGAGGTGGTTCTGCAGATTGAAGAGGTTCTTGAGGAACTGACAACTGTGGTAGAACTGGAGCTTGATGTTGAACTGGTGGCTGAGATGGAATTGAAGTAGCACCTAGAGAAGGAGTATCAGAAGGAGGAGCTGGAGCTGATGTCCCACCTGGAGCTGGAGTCACATTCTGATCCTCAGAAGTGATAGAGGGAAGAGGCTCCCCCTGGGAATTTGCACCTGCATTTACTGGCTTTGTTATCCTGATGCCCCACCTCTGAATCGTGGAGACATTTAGCTTCTTCAGATGATGAATAACCACACCCTTGGGCATGTCAAACATTGTAGGGTTAAACTGATTCAAATATAAAGTAAGTATCCTTGCACAGTTTGGAGAAAGTAGACTTGCTTTAATTTTAGAAAAGAGAAGTGTGGCCCAGTCACATTTCTTCCCAGTCACCACTACAATCATCAGACAAAAGACATCTTCAGAGACATATCCTAAACTTCCTGTTTTGCAGAGAAGGACCTTAGAAACAATGTCTACCAGCAGCTTTCCAACATCATTCATCCTCTGTCTTCTAACAGATGTATCAGCCTTATCTTAACCACAAAATGTCATAGTTCTGGTCCAATCAAGATCATCAAGATCATCTTCAGATTCTATAACTGGTAGCCTCAGATATTTGGTTAGAGATTTGGTTGAAATCTTGATCTTCAGATTGTCCACAAAGGATATCAACATTCTTCCTTCCTTTTCTACTTTCACATTTAGAAAGAACTCTTCAACTTCTCTGAATATAATTCGACAAGGGTGTTCCAAAATGAAAGATAACCCGACTGCTTCTAGGAGATAGAACAAATTCTAAAAATCGTCAGAGAAATTGCTTAGACCTAACCTTTCAAGCTCACTGCCAACGCCTATCTTAGCTCTGAGACAAGGAGCCATCGAAACGAATCGAAGATCTTGTGCTGACAGGGAGAACTCGCGAGAGAAGCGAACCAGACGCTGAATGTTGCGAGAAGAGAAGATGAACAGTCGAAGGGTTTCAAGAAGAAAAAGGAAGGGGTTTGCGTGAACATCAATTCATTCGAGATTTTCTATTTATAGTTTTGATTTGATTTGACTTTTAAATGAATTTTATTTAAATTTAAATAACAGCTGCATACCTGCCCTTTCGTATTCCCGAAAATAAGAATTACTGAAATTCGAAAATAAATGCCATTTCTCGAGAAGTTAAATGATATCTCGAGAATTCAAAGAATTCAGTAGACTCATCTTCGCAAGGTCATTTCTCAAGGGATAACTCCATTTCTCGAGAAGTATAATGTAATTTTCGAGAAGTACTAAAATTCTGTCATTTAGCCTTTTTCACCAGAGATACACCATTTCTCGAGAGATGAATTCCATTTCTCGAGAAGTCTTAAAAAATGACTTAAAATTTTCTTCAAAATTTCAGACCTTTGTTTCCTTTAGAGTTTGAACATATGAAGATTTACCTTCCTTCTTGTCTTCTTCCTGACTTGAATATTACTCCATGTTGAGCATTCCAAGCTCTGTCTTGAAGAAAGAGAACTTGGTCTCATCCAGCGGCTTCGTGAAAATATCTGCAACTTGCTTATCCATCGGGACATAACATAGATTGATGTCCCCATTCTCTACATGCTCCTGGATGAAATGATATCTTAATTCGATATGCTTTGTCCGGCTGTGCGAGACTGGATTATTTGCGATAACTATTGCACTGGAGGAGTCGCAAAACATTTGAATGTCCTTGATCTTCATATTGTAGTCTTGAATCTGATTTCTTATCCAGAGAAGTTGTGCGCAACAACTGCCTGCAGAAATGTATTCTGACTCGACGGTTGAAATTGCAACACAATTCTACTTCTTGCTACTCCACGATATAAGTCTTCTTCTGAGAAATTGGCATGTCCCGAAAGTGCTTTTCCTGTCATCTTTACTATCTACAAAGTCTACATCTGAAAAACCTATTAGCTCGCTATCATTACTTCTTGGGTACCATAAGCCAATATTTGGTGTACCCTTAAGATATCTCAAAATTTGCTTTGCAGCAGTATAGTGAGATTCCTTAGAGTTCACCTGATATCTAGCACATACATATGTAGAGAACATTATATCAGGTCTACTAGCAATAAGGTAGAGCAGAGAGCCAATTATGCTTTTGTACTTGGTTTCATCGAAAGGTTTCCCTTTCTCATCCTTGTCCAGAGACATAGCTGAGCTCATTGGAGTCTTCATAGAGGTTGCACTCTCTATTCCAAATTTTTTAACCAACTCCTTGGTGAACTTTGTCTGTGAGATGAAAATTCCATCTTCAGATTGCTTCACCTGAAGTCCTAAGAAATATTTCAGCGTCTCATAGATTTGCACTAGCAAAATTTTGCCTTTTACTTCCCTAAGAAATAATGTCTTATCTATCTTTCCTCTTGTGAACTTGTTCTCAAGAAGAAAGTTAGACCGCGTCTCATACCAAGCTCTAGGAGCTTGTTTCAAACCATATAAAGCTTTTTGTAATAAATGAACATAATCAGGATAATCAGGATTAACAAAACCTGGGGGTTGTTCCACGTATACATCTTCTTTAATGTTACCGTTGAGAAAAGCTGACTTGACATCCATTTGGTATATGGTGAATCCCTTGAATGCAACATAAGCAAGGAACAACCTAATAGCTTCGAGCCTTGCCTCCTGTCTGTATCCTTTCGCTACAAGTCTGACTTTGTTCTTTATTATCGTTCCTTCTTCATCCAACTTGTTTCTGTAGACCCACTTTGTTCCAATGATATTTTTATCCTTAGGTTTTGGAACTAGAGTCCACACTTTACATCGCTTGGACTGATTTAGTTCTTCTTCCATAGCAACTATCCAAGAGGGGTCTTCATTTTCTTCTTGGAACTTCTTTGGTTCAACCTGCGAGAGGAAACTTAAATGCATATTTTCATTAATAGTACCTCTTCTGGTTCTTATGCCGCCATGAGGGTCTCCTATGATCTGATCAATTGGATGATCCCTCAGGTGTCTGAATTCAAGATTCCTTGCATTATTTGGAACACCAGGAGCTATTTCTTCTACTGGAGTGTCTTCCTCCACTTGCACTAACTCTTCATCAGGATGATCTTCCTCTTCATTTGAGGTTGGGGGAGGGATCTTGATGAAGTTTTGAGCATCTTCTTTCAATGGCTTATCCAAGCATAAGTCTTGCAGTCATGAACCTGCATCTTCAACAGAAGCACTAGAGGAACTGCTATGTAGCAAGCTCGTCTCATCAAATACAACGTCAATAGATTCTTCTACAACCAGAGTTTTCTTATTAAAAACTCTATAAGCTTTGCTATGGCTACTATAGCCTACAAAAATACCTTTAAAGCTCTTTTCACTAAACTTGGTTTTGTAATGCTTCCCATTGTTAAGAACAAAGCATTTACTGCCAAAGAGTCTAAAATAGGAGATGGTGGGTCTCTTGCCTTTTAGTAGTTCATAGGGAGTCTTTTCATGGTTTTTATTTATGAGTGCTCTGTTTTGCATGTGGCATGCAGTGTTGACGGCTTCAGCCCAGAAGTATTCCGGAAGTGAAGAGTCGCTCAACATTGTTCTGCAAGCCTCAATGAGTGTTCTATTCCTGCTCTCAGCTACCCCATTTTGTTGTGGAGTTCGAGGTGAGGAAAACTAATGAAAGATACCAAGGCTTTCACAGAAATCTGTCATGGCTCAAGATTTAAATTCTGTTCCATGGTCACTTCTGATTTTGACCACCGAACAATCTAATTCGTTCTGAATTTGCTTGACAAATTTAGTGAAAATATCAAAGGTATCTGACTTGTGTTTTAGAAAGAATACTCATGCAAAATGTGAGTAATCATCTACAATAACCAATGTGTAAGACTTTCCTCCTAAACTTCTATTTTTCAAAGAAACAAACAGGTCCATATGAAGTAGGTATAAACACCTGGTCTGTTCACAACTAGAATAAAATTCTGTAAGAGGCTTCTGGTTCCGGTCATATGCCGAGAACAACCACTGTCCAAACACCAGATAGGATTTATGTTGGCCTTTGGACATACCTGCAAAAACAAATTATTTTGCCTTAGGAGCCCAAACAAATTTGGGTCCTTGGTCCCGTGTTAGTTTAGCGCCACGTTGAATGTTAACATTGCGAGTGGTGCTTCTTGCAACGTTCACTTGTGGTCTATTATCACGAATTTTATTAAACCAGCAATCTACGACAAAGTGACCTATTTTGCCGCAGCACCAACAGTCAAACCTGTTGTACCTTCTCTTAGTATTCTCCTGCTTCACTTTTTGAACGTTAGTTTTAGCAGGGGAAATTCTTTTAGAAGAGTATGCTTCATGAGTATAGCACATACATGGTTGAACTGTCTCCTTAGGCTTAGGTGCAACAACCTTCACTATTGGTGCTCTCTTAGCACTCAGACCATGAGCATAAGGACCAAAATCTCTCAGATTTAGCTCACTTCCACCAAAGGTTTGGGGACGAGTCCACCCCTTATAGTCATTGACAGGCGCAAAATTAATTGGTCGTGTCAAGTGACCATAAGTGCTCTTTATATCATAGACATTTGTAGGAAAGATAACTTTCTTAAATGCCACTTGATCTTGATGGGCTTTCCCTTTCTCTTCGGTGGTAGCTTTCTTAGCATTCTTATCTTTCTTCTTGGCATGGGTGCCCTTAAAAGAATTACTAGGACCGGCCACATGACCTAATCCACTGCTACCTGCTTTAGCAGAGAATCTACCAATGATTGGTAGAACAGTTTTCGGTTGAGAAAATGTTTCAACTAACTTTTTCTCAGCAGCAAGCTGTTCTTCCAGTACTTTGATGGAATTCCCTCTCAGGGCAAGGAGCTCATCCGAGCTTTTGACCTTTTCTGTCAAGACTTGGATTTCCTCTCTGAGAGAAATAAGTTGTTCAACTTCTTTTCTCAGATTAGATTTCACTTCCTTGAGTGACATGATCTCCTTGGCCTGGGTTTTGACAACCTTTCGACATTTGTCAAAGCTTTTGAGCATTTTAGTATATTTGGTCATGAGTTTCAAGTCATCATCTGAGGGGTAATCCTTTTGCTCAACCGAGGCATAATCTAAATCAGATAATAAGGTGTGAGCATTTACCTTCCCGGTATACGGAGGTTCTTCTTCGTCATCAGTCATTGCCATTAGCCCAAAGTAGGTTTCTTCTTCATCACTAGATTCGTGAGTCACTATCACTGAGAGTTTTGGACTTCTTGGCGATGAAGCTTTTCTCATTTTTCTTTTTCCCATGGGTGGATTTCTTTTCATATTTTCTTCCACCCTCTCTCTTATTGTAAGGGCATTCATCGATCATATGCCCTGGCTTATTACAACAATAACAAATAATGTCAGAAGAAACGTGTTTATTCGATTTAGATTTGTACCTTTCATTGTTACTTGAGCCCTTTTTATGATGATCACCATCACGATGAGAATGTCTATAATCTGAGGAGGAGGGCTTGTTCTTCATGTGCCTTCTCTTGTTTAGCAGTTTCTTGAACTGACGGGAAATTAAAGAGAACTCTTCATTAGACAGTTCAGAGCAGGATGAGATAGCTTCTGATTCTTCTTCATTATCAGTTTCTTTTTCCCTGATCGGAGACACGACTCTGCTTTTCCTGGATCTTTCTGCCTTTAGAGCCAAGGTCCTTCCTTGCCTGAGGTCCGATTCATTTCTTCTTCAGATCTGCAGATATTCATCTGCAGTTCATGAGATAGAAGCTTCCCGAACAGATTCCGTGGGTCGAGGTTTGGTAGCTTTCCAAACTCCTGGATGGCAATGATCTTGCTATCTCATTCTTTCGTCAGGGATCACATGAACTTGTCATTCAGTTCGACGATAGTAAATTCCCGATCATAATTTCTTAGACCGTTAACTATCTTGAAGAATCTTTCATACGCATCAGCAATGCACTCCTTCTTGTTCTGCTTGAAGGCCTCGTACTCTTGGTTGAGTAGAGATCTTCTATCTTCTCTAACCTCTTCAGTGCCTTCCATGAGGACAATCAAGGACGTCCACATCTCTTTAACAGATTTGCAGTGGATCAAGTTCTGAAGCATTGAGTCGTCCACTGCACTGGAAATTATGTTCTTCGCCTTTTTATCTAAGGCAACGAGGGGGATTTCATCCTTGGTTAAATCCATCATTTTCTTCGGTACCTGAATAGTTGGGTCAGTTGTAGAGGCAGTCATTGGCACATGAGGGCCTTCTTCCACAACTTGGAAGAATCTTGGATCAGCGGCTTCCATGTAAAATCTAACTCGTTCCTTCTACATAGGAAAGTTAGCCTTTGAGCAGATTGGCAGCTTCAATGAAGATTCCTTGCTTCTTTCCATGATTTGCTAGCAACTAGAATGAATAGATCATGTTCAAGGTGGTAACCTAGAAATGAACAACGACCCTCTGATACTAATTGATGTATCTAGTTGCCAACCTAAATCACTAGAGGGGGGGGGGGGTGAATAGGTGATAACTGCGTCTTTTGCGGAATTAAAAACTTGATAAAATAGAACGCACAGAAAGCAAATCACAAACACAGATAACACAAGGATTTTATAGTGGTTCCCCGTTCTTGGGTACTCCACTTGCCTGCCTCGCCAATCTAGCACCACATCTAGACTTGACTACTTCACCATAACTCGGATCAAGAATGATCCTACAATATCGAGTCAACACTCCTACAACTCGGAGACAAATCTCCTACAAACTCAGAGAACATCTCTCTTACAACTCAGAGATTAACCTCTCCTACAACTCGGAGACAAACCTCTCCTACAACTCGGAGAAAAGCCTCTCCTACAACAAATGTAAATTGAGATTGATACAATACTTATCAATACAATAACAGATCTGAAAACCCTGAGAGATCTTCTTCCTTCTTGAGGCTTGAAAAGCTTTGACTTGTTGTCGATGAGGAAGAATTGAAAATAACTCAGATCTGACTTTCCACGATTCGACTTGATCCAATAGATACAGTAGAGGATGGAGCAATGATCAATCAAACCTTTTCTTTCACTGCAGACAATTGATTCAGAACAGTAGATCGATCTCCAGCAATGGCGGCAGGTGGCGACACTTTCTCGTTCTTACGGATCGAATAGAATTTAGGGTTATGATTAGAATGATTGATACTTTGATTAATCCTTAAAAGAGAGCCTTATATAGATGAGGACTTAACAACATTAATTAAGGTAGGATTAACCTTAAACGAAATCAGACGAGCCGTCACATCAGACAGAAGAAATTAACGTCCCGACAAACGGATCAAAAATCACTTAAAGGACGAAAATGAGACTTCTCGAGAAATACAAAACTTCTCGAGAAAATGCAGCTTCTACTCTGGAGAAGACATAGAAGGATTTCTCTGAGGCTTGACATAAAACTTCTCGAGTGATAGTTGATTTCTCGAGAAAAGAATAGACTTCTCGAGAACTATTGACATCTCAAGAGAACAAACTTCAGAAAAACTTAACTACGCAGACGAGAAAACTTTCCGAGAGACAGACAGATTTCTCGAGAACTAATTTTAATTTCTCGAGAAATAGGGACTTGTCGAGAAATCTTTAGAAACTTGGAATAAAGGCTGAGAGGAATTTCTCGAGAGCTTACGAGGACTTCTCGAGACATCATTTGGATTTCTCGAGAAGTAGCCTGATTTCTCGAAAAATTAACTTAGAGAAAATTTTATTCCTTCTTCTCTTGGACACCAGCTGCACCTCTAAACCATGGGCTTCAATAGTCTTGAAAAAGAAGTTTATCCCAATAGAGAGATCACACATGAGTCAACACCATGTTCCACACAATGAGGTATTACATTGTATGAAACTGTGCTTATTGACCCATTGTGACCTGACATTGGTCTACACTTAGCAATGTGAACCTGCAAGAGCAATACTAGAAAGACATCAAATACACTAGCAATTCAATCTTGGTGCATGGGTGACTTCCCACAAATCAAGGTTATTGTGGATACAATACCCAACAGTTCCTCGCCTCCAAAAATAGGAAGCGACTCGCTAGGAAGAAGAAGAAGAAGAATGTTGATGCGGAGGATGTCAACGATCCTCTGGTCGGCCGTCGTCAGCAACTGCTCGACCACCTAGGTCTCTCTCATGAGGGAGGCTCACCTGCTCCTGATCCTCCCGCGCCGAAGGTCGCTCCGGAGGCGAGTACGGCTGGGGCCTCGACTCAGGCTCAACCGGATGTCGCCCTTGTGCGAGGTGAGAACTCCATACGCGCCACCTTTGGACTTGCTTGCTAAATTATCGCCGCTGACAAGATCCTGACATTCTTTATACTATACACAGATTTGCCGGCTACCGGGGCTTTGGAGGAGCCTTTGTTCGTACCTCCTCTACGATCATCTCCGATTATCTCACCTGGAGCTAGGGAGGGGTCTTGTCGTGGTGGCTCAGTGCGGATCCTTCATAGCTCGCTATCAGAGAAGCGGCCTATGAGCGAGCATATGGATCCTTTGGCGAGCAACGCGCCTACACCACCACCGCCTTTACAATGATCGGAGCTGGTGAGCAGCTCACAGCTGCCCGCGAGTGGACTGCCGCCACCACCTCCATTGCCGCCTTTAGCTGACGTCCTGGGCGATCATCACCCTTTGTCTTCTACGACCCCTCATACCATCCGGGAGAGTCCTCGCGCCGAGGCGAGGTTGGGGGATCTTCAGGATTCTTTGCCCCAAGAGGGGGAGGGCGACCAGTAGATTGTCGCGGTCGGGGGAATGTGCTTCCCAGCAGGGAGCAAACCGGTGAAACTCACCTCGACCGGTGAGGTGTTGGTCATCATAGCGCCTCCCCTCATCGAGGAAGTGGCTCTCCTTGTCGGCGATCTCGCAGTCCTCCTTGCGGCTCGAGGAACGAAGATCGTCGTCCTGGTAACTTAGTTGCTGCTTTGTCGAATTTGCTGCGATCTTCCTTTGATACTCGCCACTAATGCTTTCTGCTTCCTTCTCTTTTCGGCAGCTCGCGCTTAAAATCCTGTGGGAGCTTTGATTGACGCGGTCGGGCTTTCTTCCCGTGAGTACCAGGAGAGGGCTACTCGCGCCATTCTGAATCTGGAGGTGAAGGTCGAGCGCTTGGCGATCAACGAGCCCCATCGTCGCTTGACTGATTTGGAGGTGCGGGTATCTTGGCTGGAAGAGTTCGATACTCGGCTGGCTGGTGCGGAATCTCGTCTTCAGACTGTCAGCAATTTGGAGAGATGGGTCGCCAAAATGGAGCATCGTCAATAGTTGCATCATGATGGTTAGTGGGGATGCGCGCGAGAATGTGCTCGGTTGGTCGACTCGCGAGGATCGAGGACCAGCTGCGGCAAGGCGAGGACGCGATGACCCTGGACTTCGAGCACTTCAAGCGTGCTCGCAGCATGGGCTGGGTTGGGCGACATCGGCAACCTCCCGATGCCCAGGCGAACCTCCAGGGCCCTCCTTAGATTCTGCTTTCTTTTTCTTTGTAGTCGCGAGGTCGCCATTCGGCGAGTGTTTGTAATTTGAATATCTATTCATATAATATTATTTTGGCGAGTATTCTAATCTCGCCCTTCATTCCTTGTTTGCTGTGATGTCTGAGTTCTATTCTTCTATTGTGCTCTTTTTTGCGAGTAGTGGTTGAATGTCGCGCCTATTTGGCGAGCTTCCTTGTATTCTGATGTAGGTACTCGCGTGCTGAAGGCCGGTGATTCAGTGCGTGCTATAAATTTGGCGACTTTCCTTTATACTCGTAACCCCTCATTCGAACTCGCGGCGGCGTAGCCGACAAGCCAAATCTCCTCGACTCTTATAAATAAGGGGTGGGGGTGGGTACGTATTAATTACGCTTTTGGCGATCTTCCTTCATTCCTAGCGAGTATCTCCCGATTGCTCTCCTTCTTGCCTTTTTGATACTCGCTTCCTTTCATTTCTTGCTTTCTGAATGGCGGATGAGGCAGCCATCCGGCGTGCGAATCACGCCAAGAATTTTGTGGTGACAACCTTCAAGAAGCGGATAACTCGGCCAAAGGACTTGGAGGACTTTTTCGATAAGTACTTGTCGCCGGGATATGTCGCCAGGGTTCCTCGCGATGCCGAGCGACAAAACACCTTCTCGTCCACCGTGATGGTGTTCCCTATCCGCCACTTCGAAGTCGGCTTGCAACTACCGTTGTGGACGGAGTTTTGTCAGATCCTCCGCTACTTTGGGATAGTCCCCGCCCAGATTAACCTGAATGGAGTGGCAATGATTATTGGGTTTCTCCGCTTCTTGCGAGAAGAGAGGATCGCCTTCGATCTCTCCGTCTTCAGGCGGGTATTCCACTTCAATGCGACTGGCGAGGGTGTCGCCTTCCTGTGCAGTCATGTTTGCACGTTAGTCGGCAAGGTGAACAAGAACCATCGCTGGGGCGAGCGACTAGTCGTCATCAGCGGCAACTTCGGGACCATCCCGAGCTCGTCCTTCCAGCCGTCAGAGAGCGCCTTCGCCGTTCCTTATCTGGAGGAGAGTAGGGAGAAGCTACTCGACTACTTCCGGAATCGCCGCCTGGATGTGGTCTTCTGGAGGAGGCGAGTAGATGAACTTACTGAGGTGTTCCCGGGTGAAGGTAGCTTTATGAGTGAGTATTGGTTATACTCGCATCTTTATCTTCGGCTGGCGACTAACCTTCTTCTGTCCTGTCTTTTTTTGTAGCTACTCGCTTTTTGCCGAGCGAGCCTCTCCCGGTGGCGAAGGTGGCGACTCCCTCCCAAGGGGGCGCCGGGGCCTCGGCGCGCAAGGTCGGGGGTTCCTCCCCAATTGACTTGTCACCGGGCGGTGTTGAGCCGATGACCGCCGCTGATGAGGTCCGGCCTTCTAAGAAGCGGAAGGGCAAGGCCAGGTCCCGGGAACCTGCGAGGAATAAGAAGGAGGTCGTAAGGAGGGACCTGAATGCGAAGGCAGATCACTCGGAGGCTGGCGAGCCTCACAGTCACCCGCTCTTCAATGAAGGCATTCGTAGCGAGGATGCCTATGGTCGCCCCCTGGTGACCTGGGCGGAGCGCGCCCACGAGGTGACTCTTAGCACCAATCTCCCTGCTTGGTCGGAGGATTGGGAAGATAGCGACAAAACATTCGACGTGATGTTCGCCCTATATGGTCGCACGAATGTCGAGGCCCTGTAGGATGTCTTGGCCGAGTATCTGACTCACCAGACCTCGTGCTCGTACCTGGGAGCTGCCGAGCTCGGCCATACGATGAGGAGGAGGCTGCTTTGAATATGAGCAGATGATCAAGATGTAGAGTAAAATGCTCATCTCCTTGGGGCTACAGGCTGCCAAGTGCAAAGATAACGAGGTACTCGCTCGACGCTCTTCCGGCTTCTGGGATAATCTCCCTTTGTGCTGACCATTCTACTAATCGCTTTCTTCATCTATGTGCAGGCCGCCGAGATTGAGATGACGAAGAAGGTGTCTCAACTGGAGAAGGAGTTGGAGGATACTCGGCAGACCTTGGAGGCTGCCCAAGTCCGCATCCGCCGAGAGATCGCGCAGGCGACCGGGAAGGTCGTCCTGAGTAGGTTGAAAGCTGAAGATTTCTTGAAGCCAGGGGCGATGGACCTGACTGTGTGGAACTCATCCCGGCGCTGCTCGCCGAGGAGTCCACCTCTCCCAGGCGAGTTCCTCCACCGACTTCTAGTGAGCTCGCCGTCTCGCGATACAGCTCCAGAAGATGGACAACGAGGTCGATTTGGGCCCCCTACGGTGAGGAGGAACCATGGCCAAAGCCGCTCTCGCGTGAACGTCACGGTCTTGATGGATAGCTGCCTGCACGTCTCGGCAACATGGCCTAGGGTGAAGTGGAGAAGCGGGCGAACTATTGATGACTCACCTTTGATAGGGTGGCGGCACTCCGCTACCTCAAACTCCGCCTCAGCGAGATGAGTCCCCATATAGCTAGCTTCGCGTTGCGCCACGGATAGCTGCTCCTCCAGCTCAGACACCCGCATCACCAGCGCAATTGTGGCTTCCTGAAATAAAAAGGTTAGCCGACAGAGACGACAGTCGATTAGGATGGAGGCGAGTAAGAACTCATACCTCAGGAGGGAAAGCATCCTTAGACTTGAGCGCGACCAGCTCCTCTCCACTCGAGTCATCCTCTCCCATGCTCCTCGTAGGCCCAACCCAAGTCGCGAAGTCGCCTATTCACCTAAAGCACTCGCCGCGCAGTCTAGTGAACTAGCTCAGCGGTACGGAGGGCGAAGCGGCTGCTGAGATTGGCTAGCTCACAGATGGGAGCCTCCGCAAGGACCTCATCATCCTCATGTCTGTATAACCCAAAGAGAAGGTTATACGCGTGGTCGCTGATCTCCTCGAAGTCCTCCCAGGAGGGGAGGAGCGATCTCACAACGACCATGTTTGCCGCAGGGTCCCATATCAGCAGGGAGTGCCTTTGGAGTCCTCACTCCTCATCCCCAACCCAAAATTTGCATGGGTCGAGGGACGTGGAGTCGGGCTCGCTGAGGGGTGAGGGATGGAGCTCCCCGTCTTTTGCTTCTTACGCCATGGCTCGCTTCCCGAGGTGGCTTCAAGGTTGACACGACCCTTGCCCTGAGGCCTCGCAAGGGGGGCGATTAGGGACGACGTGCTCACCTGCAAGAAAAGAAAGGATAGTTCAAGTCCATTCCCACCAAGAATAAAAAGTAAGAATGGCCTGACAAGTATTATCCAAGACTTACCCTCTCCTGGAGTCACGAAGGCGAGTTGGTCCACTCCTCGCCGCAGGTAGACGACGTCCATGACCTTCTCTTTCAAGAAGAGGTAAAGGTCCAGCGCACCCCCCTTCAGGCGAGGCGGTCTGAACTTCGCTTCTGTCTTCTAGATTGGAGCGAAGGGAATGTTCCTGAAGTCGCTCCACACCAAGACAAACTTATCGGTCCATGGTGGACCTTGTTAAGTGTCTCGGCGACCCTGACACACACGCTGGTAAATAACAGGGTGCCATCGCTGGTCGCCTTCAGGGTCAAGACTTTGCGAAAGGTGGAGTGGTTGAACTCGATCTTCTCCTTGCGCAAGTAGCAAGCGTAGGCGACCAAGACACTGATCGTGTTAGGGTTGACCTACGTAGGGATCATCCCAAAGTATCGAAGGACCTGACGGACCTCCGTCCACAGGGGCAATCTCAGCCCCACCTGGAATTGGGTCAGGGGGAAGGCGAGCTCTCTGTTGTAGAGCGTATTAAGAAACTCGTCGGGTCCTGGCCGCCTCGCAGTACAGCCAGGCGGCAGGTACTGGTTCTCGACATCGCTCAGCTCCTCGTCGAGGGTCTGGGAGCTGGGGAAGTTATGCACTCAGAAATTATGGGTGCTGAAGGCGCGCCCATCCTCGGAAGACTCTTTCACCATGGTTGGCAGCGCGAAGAAGAGGGTGCTTGAAAGAGATGTGAAAGCATACCCTCCCACTTTGGGAGGCCCTCTATTTATATCCCCCGCCCCCTAACCTACTCGCACGCGAGTAGATCGACCGGTGGTGTGAGCACGTTTATGCGAGAAACCAACTTAATGAGCACGAGTAAGAATAAAAGACCAGAGAATTAAGAAAAGAAATCAGCAAACAGAAAGGGCACTGGAATAATAAAATTTCCTTAAGCGCATGGCGTGATTACAAAAGAAATAAGTCTAGAAGTATCGCCTACATATTACAAGTACCCGGAGGATCGCGAGTACACCGTTACATCAGGCGTCAAAAAATCAAAATGCGGAGACGACCTCCAAAGGAGCCCAACCGCGGCGCACCGGAACGCGACCTCGGCGACGCATGCGATGGGGATGCTGAGCTCTCCAAGTGATGCCACGGGCCGCTCGTAGGTCTTCACGAGCCCTCTCCAGGATCTCCTCGCTCTGTTTTATGTGCTCTTTGCCTTGCCTGATATGCTCCTCTAAATGGGAGGCCTCGCCCACAGTGCCTGCCACCTGCGCGAACCTATGGAGATCATCCTCGGTGGATTGTTGGCGATTCTCCATTTCATATAGCCTTGCCTCAAGATCTTCCACCCAGGCGAACAGACCTTCCTCGCCCTATTGTTGTAGTTGGAAGTCTTTCGCTTCCGCAAGGCGATCACTGAGATCGACCAACCACTGGTTCACCTCGGCAGGCGGCATAGCCATCGGGAAGGAGTCGTGGGCTTGGAGGACGACGATGAGGCGAGCTCACGACCCCTCGTTGAAGCCCGGTGGATCTGCAATGTGCTCCCTCAAAGGTGTGGATGCCATAGACGGCGGAAATCCCCGGAGCTAGTCCGTGGGCGGCGAGTGACCAGAGGAGATTGACGTGTGGCTATTTGAGACAGAAGACTAGCAGTGAGAAAAATGAAAGAAATGCAGGTTAGTGGGATGAGAGATGCTAGTACCTGCAGGAGCGAGACATCCATCCTGAAGCCGAGGCGGATCTGTCCGAAGTCCTTTGGAAGAGGCGGGCAGGACAAGGACCACGCCTGTCCCTCCAAGCAGGGAACTCATCATCAAGGACTTCTATCCGGAGGTGGGGCGAGTAGGCTGACCGACCCCGGACAGATGTTGAGACGTCTGCGAGAGGGGGGACGGAGCCAAACCAGCTCTCCCTAGGACCGAAGAAGACGTGGTGCCTAGGCCTATCGATGGTGCCCCGATGAGCTGTTCAGGTTGCACCTGGCGACTGGAAGGCACTACAGAGAACAAAGATTTAAGATTGGCACAATTTAGTTAGGCGAAAAGGCAATGTCCTTATTTGGTACCACGGCGGGGCGAACATGAGGAAGTGATGGAGCGCTCGTGTCATCTGGAGGCTGTCCCGCTGTAACGCCCCAGAATTTTCGATTTATACTTAAATCGTTAATTCAGTCGTAGCGAGGGCGTTACCCTCTTAGGTGCGTCGTCATAGCTCGTCTCGAGTGTTCGCGAGGTCCCATTTGATAAAATCTATACTTATCCGTCGGAGGTCGATTCTGGTGGTTGAGGTGATCGGAGCTCTAGTCGGTGCGTGGAATCGGAGAGCTCTCGTCGAGTCCTTCCTCGTGCGATCTAAAGCGGTGCGGAGGAGGCTTTGGAGTCGTGGTGTCGGATTCCGGTTAATGCGAGAAGGTTTTTCCTTCTTCTTTTTCTTCTTCTTCTCTGTTTTTGACCAAATCTGGTCATATATTACTTTTTTCTTATTTATTATTATTATTATTATTATTATTATTATTTTCTTATTTTTTCTTAAAGATAAAATGAGTAATCGGCGGGATTGGGCATGGTTTTAGGCTTGAATCGGCGGGGCAGGTGTGCTTAAGTAAAGATCGATGGTCCGTCCCATCGATCGACAGGACCTCCCGTCGATCAACTGGACAGCCCGTCGATCGTCGATCGATGGGACTTCTCGTCAATCGACGGGAGCCCTTGCTGATTTCTTTTTGGAGCACAAAAAAAATGTTTTTTTTCCTTCTTGTTCTTTCCCGCGTCGCCCCGATAAACTTCGTTAGGTGGGCTGGTATGTTAAGGATTTTGTTTCCTGTGGGGTTTTTCGTGAATGCTAAGTCTTTGTGACAACCCTTTGTCGAACGTTGCTATGTTATGATCAGTTGATGTCAGTAAATTGTTCTTAGGGGTTATTCTGACCGCTCATTGTTGAGTTCTTGTTGCGTTATGGTAAGTTGGTAATGTGAAGTATTTTTCTTTTGCTGTTGATCGGTTTGACCGTCACCTCTAAGCCGCGATGGAGGACACGTGGTTGGCTTTAATCAGTTTGACCATCACCTCTGAGCCGCACTGTCGAACACGTTTTGGCTTGATCGGTTTGACCATCACCTCTGAGCCGCAGTGATGGACATGTGGTTGGCTTTGATCAGTTTGGCCATTTCCTCTGAGTCGCAGTGGCAGACACGTGGTTTGTTTTGATAGGTTCACTTGGTGCTAGTTCCCCTTTGTCTCGCTTATTAGGCTGATTTCGCTAGTTTACATTACTCTTATTTCTCTGGATGTCTCATAATCCTTCCTAGTTTTTGTGCTGCTTTCTTGCTTCCCTTTTGGGCTGAGGCATTCCTTTCTTTTGAATGCCTCAGGTTCAGGTTGTAGCTGAGCTGGTGGTCAAGTAGTTGCTCCCAGGCTTTTGAGGGTGGTACCCTCTTTACTCCTCGGTGAGGAGTCCTTTTGTTATTGGTAGACTCTTTCGTGTTTCTCTATGGGTTCGTGTCAGCTTGTTGACGCCCATAGTAGTTCTAGCTGTATTCTATTACTTTTGATGCTCTGCTAATGCATCTTGTTGGTGAATTATTGCTTTCTGGGAAGGCTTTATGCTAGGATGCATGATAGGTATTTTAAGTATCAAGATTTTGCATTTCCATTTCATAGCATGGTTTTATGTAAATATCACCTACCTTAAACTGCGCGTATGAAAACCTTCTATTTATACTAAACTTAGATAATATCATATCCTCATAGTATATTTGGTGGTCGTACTCGCTTAGGATAAAATGAAAGTATTTTTTTCCCGCTGCGTATTATTATACTTTCACTTGTGGACTAGTTGATTCACTGGGCCGAGGGACACGGTCTCAAAATTAAACTACAAACTTCTTTAAAACTTCAATTATGTCTTTTGAAAGTTAAATCCTGTGTTTCAAAGGAGCCTGAACGTCAATAGTTGTCCTCTACCGAACGTGGCATCACATCGCGTATTTTCTCTGACTCTGATCATATAATTATATAATTTCATGTGAGGGAAAAATGCGGGTTGTGACAGTTGGTATCAGAGCTAGGTTATCCGGGTTACTGGGATAGTCTGGTTGGCCCGGTTAACCACCTGGTGAGAATCGTTATTCATTGCATACACGCACCGATGGGTCATCGGTAGATCTCGGCTGAAGCATGGACACTACACTCATAAGCATGAAAGAAGTATACAATGCATATTATGTAGTATGAGATGCATAATATGTGTCTGTATATGAATCCTCATAGGTGACAATATGTGACTATTATGTAGTATGGGATGCATAACGTAGGTCGCATGCGTGTCCATTAGATTTTCTTTCTCGTTACATGCGATAATATGTAGTATGGGATGCATAAGATCGCATGTGTACGCCACTCAAAACATGCATTAAGGCCTTTCTTAGATTGCATGCATTGTGTAAGACCCTTTTTTTTCAAACATCCGGGTCTTAGGCCCAGAACCGCCGCTTTGCGGTGACACCTTCACTCGGGA
Organism: Dactylorhiza incarnata; assembly: GCA_033032865.1. Lineage (NCBI taxonomy): Eukaryota > Viridiplantae > Streptophyta > Magnoliopsida > Asparagales > Orchidaceae > Dactylorhiza > Dactylorhiza incarnata. Next base: position 179,387 of record JAWHQI010000028.1, on the reverse strand, counting down.
AGGTCGCCACTACAAAACGCCGATCCTGCCGGCCAAATCGATCACGAAGAAAAGTACATTAAAGAAGACAAGTCCACAGAATAAACATGAAATATAATCGTCCACATGATAAAACTGAATAAAAAGATTACAAAGGTACAAAAATAAAAGGGCTCTTGCCCAGTACATAATTTCCTCACTACAAGTTTACTCGCGGAAGCTAACTCCTAGGTAAAACTAAAGCTAATCGCCACCGACATTGAAATCGGAGTACCCATACTAGTCTGACCCATCCCTGCAGACTCTGTACTCCACTGGTGCTGCAGCACTGGATGTTTCTTCTCTTTTGGCCTGCGGTCGTAGCCTCGCAATCCACGTCTACGTCTCCGCCTTCGGCCCCCTGGTCGCTGTGCTGGAGGGGTTCCACCCATCATGGGGCATCTGACTCGAGTGTGTCCCTACTGGTGATAATGGTAGCATGGCCGTGGGGCCCACCCTGTCGGATCCTGCTGCACCTGTTTCTTTGATGTTGCTGCGTCTCCTCGAACCCCTAAAATGATATGGTCCACCGACCGTTAGTCAAAAAGACTAAGCCTTATGCTCCCCACCCCTCCCCCAATGGCTCCTAGGCACCGTATGGGGAGGAGGAAGCGGAGGACATTCAAGGGGTAAAAACAAAGAGCATGTGACATTTGTACATGAAATGTTTCTACACTACACATGTGTATATATATAACTGAAGCAGTAAAGGGCATAGCAAGAGCAGGTAAAGAATAAGTAAAGTGCAGTAATTAAATACAATAGCAATAGAAAAGTAACCATTGATTTATAGGAATGCCCATACAAACCTATAGACCAAGGGGTCGTTTAGCTGGGCCTACCGTATAAGAAGTCCCATAACCAGCTTATACGTTAGGGGTAGGTTGAATGCAATGTTTATGCTATGACATGCAAAGTATGTTGTTATGCTATGTCCATACAAGTGCAACTCACTCACTACGACTCTATGCGCATAGACCTTTAGTTCCCCCTTTTTGGAGCGAGCTAGACTCCCAGGATACTCCCGTAGTGGCAAACGGAAGCGGTGGGTTGGGCCTCGCCCACCTCTAGGTTGGTATTCACACTACCCTACCTAGACCTATTGTACGCCTCCGCAAAACCCGCGGAGCGTCTGCGTACACTTGCTGACTGGACCGCCAAACTTTCAAGGCTAAGTGTAAATGCCACACTTGTCGAGTCAACGTATTGACGTCGGTGTGAACGATCGTCCAATACCGAAGACCCACCACCTTCAATGCACATGCAACATGTTCTACTTCCTACCTCCGAGCCATAAGCTCCCCGGGCTAACCTGCCCGCCATCAAACACTACTGAGTCACAAGCTCACCGGACTTAGCAATCCACTCTCACCACCACCGAGCCTACAGCTCGTAGCACCCAACCAACTAAACTCCCGAAACCACAGGGTGTGGGTGAGTGTGTTATTAGTTAATCTTGTACAATGTCTTACTCCTATGAGTTAGGGTCAAACTTGGACTTCCCGAGGGTTACCCCGTAAGGGGCTCGCTTCGGTACTAGGAACTATGATGGGATGACACCCCAAAGTTCCCATTCCCCAGACACTTAGTTTTGTTGGTATCTACCCATAAGAAGACCCCCTTAATACTTTACCTGAATTAAACCTAAGTGCATTAAGACACTAAAGGGAAAAGACGATCTTTCGTCAATCCCAGGACGACCTACCACAAGGGTGGCACCCCACCACCCTAGGACTCTTCAAACCCTAATTAACTCCAGGGATCCTCACATAGTCATATGATCACCATTAAACTCTCACATCTCTAATCAGCATACCCCAATTTGACCTATAACCCCAAGATTGCAAATTTGCTAAACGCAGACCATCCTTAAAGTTTTGATGCTCGTGAAGGGAGGTACATTAAATAATCAACTCTATGACACAATATCTTTATTGGGGGTCCATGATACTTATTTAAGGTCAATTCCAGAGTCTCACGATTTTCCCAACATTATTAATATTTAAAACAATTTTCCAAAAATACAACTTCCTAAGGTTTGAACTACAAGTGCACTTTTCTGACTTTCAATGCCTACCCAACTTTTTAAATAAATCAAGGGTACCTAATAATCGGTAGATATGAATTTGTAGGGAATTCCAGCAAGATCTACTATTATTAAAAATTCTAAAACCCATTTATTTCCAATAAATTACAAAGGAGGCATCCTCATATGAACTCCAAACCTTATGAAAATTTATACAGAGGTGACTCATACTAAAATATTCAGTCCTACAAAATTTTATTATGTTTCATAGAGGTTACAATTGTAATTTCCACCAAGGATATATTTGCAATTAATTCCAAATTGAACTAAGAGTACCAAAAATATCAATCCAAAAATTATGATAAAATTACTGTGGGTTCATAATGGTATGAAATGACATCCAGCAAAGTTTCATGAGATTACATAAAACTATCACCCTATAATTAATCCTCACCAAAATTGCCAACAATATGAATAATTACAATTTGGACCTCCAAAAGTCTTCCAATGGTTCTAATAGAATCTCCATGGATTAATAACATCAAAACTAAGTTGGGGACAGAAGATGGTTAATCACTAAGCATTATTTCTTTCTAAATCCCAAAAACCTAAAATATTTACAAATCTACCCAAGGATTTATTACCTAGGGTTGACAACTTCAAATCCCACCAATTTCTCATAGGAGGGCTCTCTGATCACCAAGACCATCTCCCCAAAATATTAGGTCAGACCATAAAGATTTGACCCCTCTTCCTTCATTGACCTCTAATTGCACCCCTTTAGGGTTTACCCTAGGGTTTGGGTCCAAACTTCCCCAAATCCACCCAACTTCTTGTGAGGGTGTTACATCACTCATAGAACTCAGAGGAGTCCATTACACACCTCTCCAAGGACAAACTCTCCTATGTACTTCACAACCCCAAATTCTACTCCATAGGGATCAACCCTATGGCCTTGAGCAAATCAACTCCAAAGCTCACCAATCTTCCTCATGGGGTCTCAAATTGATCCCACTGACCTTCCCAAGAAGACTCAAGTCTCTATGGGCCCATTTGGCCAATGGGTCTTTACTTGGCTAAATGCACCCCAAAGGGCTCCAACTCCATGTCCTAGGGCAATCCCACTCCCCATGACCCCAAAACTCACCTGGAGGTGATTTGGGTGGTGTTAGGGCAGTGGCCAAGATTCCACTCCATTTGGAGGTGGTTTGACCATGAAAAACCCCAAATAACCCATAATCACAAATTTCCCCTTAATTGGCAAATTTTTGGCCCACTGACTACCTAATCAAATGAACCCCAAATGAGTTGAAATTTTAACCAGGGGCTTATCATGACCCTAATAACACCCCACCAAAATTTGGTGGAGATTGGAAGTCATTTGACCCTCCAAATAATTTATGCAAAGATTATTAAATTTTTACAAAAACTTTAGGAAAAAGTTCTCCAAAAATTCTCATTTTTGTTTGATATGATGTAGCCCTAGGCATGACTCATTCCTAGTCCAAATTTCAAGTCATTTGGACTAGTGGTTAGGTGTGGGCATCCATTCAAAGTTCTGTCAAACCTTGCACCAAAATGGGTGCTGAGGTCAAACCAGGACTCCAAATTGGGCGAACTTAATTTTGTATGATCCTAGGGGTCAAGGCCTACAACTTTCATGTTGGGCACTTTTTCTGTAGAGGGCATCTAGTATTTTTAGTAATTAAATTACCTCTGCAGTTATAATAATTCAATGAACTAATTAATAAATAATAACTAAATCTTAAAAATTCGGTCAACGCGAATCTTGGCGCGGGTCGGACGACGCGTGGTCATCGTTCCTGATGAGCCAACGGCCAGGATTTGCCGCGCCTGAGCCGACTTGATCCTGGATTTCCCGGCCACCTGAGCGCCGCCCCGGCCAATCAACGCCACCACCACCACCTCCGTTGAGGTGGTGGCTGGCGATGAGCGGTGTTTGATCGGCCGGAGGTGGCCGGAATCGGGTTCTGTAGGAGGAAGCCCAACCCGATCTATGGGTGGCTTGGCTGGTTCGATTCACGGCCAATTGGCCACGAATCGAGCCACCGACGATTGAGATCTACACCACAGAGGTTAGGGAGGAGAACCACACCTGCTTGGTAATGCTTTGCCTTGTCTAATGAAGAAATGCCATGGCCGACCTCCATCCTTCCCAAGCTATGCAACCACCACATCAAGATGCCCGAACCCTTCAGTTAAGTGGGGGAAAACACTCCTCTCTGCCCGGTGAAGCTTGTAAATGGAGTAATTTGAGGAGAGGAAGGGTCTCTCCTTGATTGCCACCATTAATGGCCATGAAAGGAATTTTCGGCCACCAAGAAAACCCACGAAATTCAGCCCCCCTATGGCCTTGAATGACTATCTATCTACTCCAAACTGAAGAGGGGGGATGCACCACTTAATTGGGAGAGGAAAGGGTGGCCCTTGGTCCCCTTTGGCCATGAATGGCCATTATTCCTCTCTTTCTCTCTCCACCATTTTTGGGGAAAATGGGGTTTCTCTCTCCTAATCATCATGGCCAGTTTTTCTCTCTCTCCTGGGTTAATTATCAGTCAAGCATGCTGGTTGACCACTCAATTTGGGCTAGCCCAAAGGGATTGGGCTAGGTTTAAGAGATTTGACCTAATTTGGGCAAGTTTGACTTTTGGTCAAATTGACCAATTGGGTGACCCTAGGATGGGGCTTTTGGGTCCATTGGACTCCAAATTAAATTTAGAAACTACTGGTGGGGTCAATTTGGTCACATGAGCCTTAGTTAACCCAATATAAGTTGATTTGACCAAAATATGCTAAGTTGACTTTGGTCAAATTGAGCCCTAGGGTTGACCCAGTCATGGGGCTTTTTGTTCCACTGGGTCCCCTATGATATTGCAACACTATGGGTAGTGTCAATTTAATATGGTGATGGTCAATTAGGGCACTTAGTGAAGAATTGCCATTTTGACCTAAAAGGGCATTTTGGTCAATTTGCACCACTGGGGGTCCCATGATGGGGCTTTTAGGTCTACTAGGTTTCTTATGATATTTTAGATCTAGAGGAGTGGTCAATTTGGCATGGTGGAGGTCAATTGACTCTAATTAGGCTACTTTGACCAATTTAGGGTTAGGGTTGACTTTGGTCAATTTGGCCTCTTTGGTTGACCCCAATGGGCCCTTGGTGCCCTAAGGGGACCCCTAAAGGGTTAGGTACACTATGGTGGGGTCAAATGGTAAAGTTGAGGCCCCAAAGTCCAACCCTAAGCTTGGTCACTGGAAATTGCTATTTGCAGTCCAAGGCACTTTCAACCCTAATCTTGCCTAAGTTAAAGGGATTTCTACACTACCAAGGCCTTGTCATGACCTTGTCAAGACAGATTTCACCTGGGGGGTCTAGCTGTCTGGGGGATGTTACACATTGCATAACATTGCATAAGCACACGTGCCAAGCTAGAGATCTACATGATGACACATGTACACTCATGGTTTTAAAAGAAAGTTGTTCAGCCTTCATGTATTCGGGAGAGGTGCACGAGGGATTATGATTTATCATCCTGAGTATAGCGAAATATCATATATAAAACTTTTCCCAGAGCAAGGTAATAGCAAGAGCAAGCATTTGTATTTCTTCTTATATGTTTTTTCTTCCTAGAGAGTTGAGTCCAGTTTTGATAGGTTGTTTGTTCTTGTCTTCCTTAGATATGGATCCAAAGCGTCAACCCGTGAGACCTGTTCCCCTATCTGAGGGTGAGTCGTCAGGTGTGCAGATCGAGGCTAGGTTGGAGGAGTTGCATCTTAGCAATGATGCGTTGACGCGACAGTTGGTCGCGATGCAAGTATTGTTGGCTGCCACTCAGCGGCTGCAACCGATGACGAATCAGCCGGAGCCCGTCCGTCTGATACCCCTCGATCCCCCTGTAACATTGCCTCCAGAGATGAACTTTATCTCGCATTTTCAGCGATTAGGACCCCCGACCTATGACGTAAGGGCTGACTTTATGGCGTTGGACGATTGGATTATAGCTATGGAGGAGATGTTTGCTTATTCAGGGATCTCAGCGGACCAGAAGGTCATGGTCGCCGCCTTTCAGTTGAAGGGCCTTGCAAAAGGCTGGTGGATCCGAGCAAAGAAAGGTCTTGTAGACCGGTGTTCGTGGGACCAGTTTAAGAAAGTGTTGCTGAAGAAGTTTCTGCCTTCAGTCGAGCAGGACCATCTGATGAACGTTTTCCTTCATTTGAAGCAGTGGCAGCTCTCAGTTGGGGAGTATGAGATCGAGTTTAGTAATCTGAGTAGGTTTGCTCCGGATCTTGTGGCTTCTGAAGAGGGCAGGGTGAAAAGGTTTCTGGGAGGGTTGCGTAGCGAGATTCAATAGCTAGCATGTGCTTACCGACCTGAGACTTATTCGGATGCGGTAGAAGCTGCCCTGAAGGTTGAGGCGATTGATAACGCCAAGAACCGTGGAAAGGAGTTAAGGAAAGAAAAGTGGAAGGGTGAAGAGAGTAGTAGCCCTGCTCCAAGCAAAAAGGGCGGGCCAGTGTGCAGTTTCTGTGGCCGCGTGGGTCACCCGTTCGAGGAGTGCTTTAAGCGATTGGCCGCACAGAAGCAGCTTCAGGTGCTAGCGATCCAAGGTGCGCCGAAGAGTGAGGTTTCTTGTAGGATATGCAAGCAGAAGGGGCATGATGTTGACCAATGTTGGTCTAATGAGAAGGTGTGCTTTCTCTGTGGTCGAAAGGGGCATGAGGCTGCCCACTGTTGGGTGAAGGGTCAATCGTGCTTCCAGTGGGGTCAGAAAGGGCATATGAAGTCCCAGTGCCCGCAGGCCCAGCCTGCTAGCCATACCATTCCTCTTCAGGCATTTCTGCCGGCGCCGCAGCAGCTGCAGTTGGATCAGGGAAAAGCTACGTTGAATGTCGTGACTAAGGAAGAAGCTCAATGTTCTACCCAGGTGATTTCAGGTTAGTCTTCGCTCTAGTTGTTAGATTCTCCTGTGTGGTTCTCTTAGTTATGTTAGCATTATGTTGTGATGGTTCTTTAAGCGAGTTTAAGGTAAGGAATCGATGGGCGCGTGTTCTCTTTGATTCGGGTGCCACCCATTCTTTTGTGGCGAAAAGTTTGTTGACCGTCATCGCTGGACTGTTGATCAAGTCGGCGAGATGCTCTGTGTTCGTCTTCCGTCCGGTGATTCCGCGGTAGTAAATTAGTGTCTCAGGAGGTGTCTGATTCTGTTAGGAGAGTTCCTAGCTGTTGTCGATCTCAAAGTGTTAGAGTTGGTAGACTTCGACGTGTTTTTGGGCATGGACTGGTTATCCAAAAATAATATCGTCATCCAATGCAAGGCTAAGCACTTGGATCTCCTAATGGATAATGGCCAGCCCCTGAGTGTGTATGGTTTCCCTCGTCAAGATTCCCTGATTATCTCTGTTGTGTGTGCTCGAAGATTGCTGGACTCGGGTGGTAGTGCGTACCTTGTTTCTCTTCTAGAAACTGCTCGTAAGATACCTCAGGTTGAGGGTATTTCAGTGGTGCAAGAGTCTCCAGTTGTGTTTCCCGCCAGTCTACCTTTCTTTTGTTCCTTGATTAATGTTTGTTTTGTAAAGTTTCGAGGCGAAACTTTCTTGTAGGAGGGGTGGTTGTAACGCCCCAGAATTTTTAATTTATACTTAAATCGTTAATTCAGCCGTAGTGAGAGCATTACCCTCTTAGGTGCGAAGCCGTAGTTCGTCTCGAGTGTTCGCAAGGTCGCATTTGATAAAATCTATACTTATCCAAATATGCGTACTTAATTAGCATATAAATTATCTTATAAGAATATACTTATCAAATTCTTTACAAAATTTATATATATCCTTATAAAAATATAATATATATATAAATATAAATATATACATATATATTCTTATAAAATCTGAATATATATATATATCTATAACTTCTTATAAAAATCTATATATGTATTCTTACAAATATATATATATATATATATATATATATATATATATATATATATATATATATATATTTATATTTATAAAAATCGGCTCATGAAGTTGTGCTTGGGAAAATGAGTGCGATCCATCCACTCTCACCTTTTATTTAGAATTTTCTTTCGTTTCTTCCAACGAGGCTCGTCCCTTTTCTTCCTTCTTCTTCTTCCGGTGTCGTGAGCTCCATTGGAGAGGGAGGAGGTCGAGGGTTAGGTTTTCCCGTCGGAGGTCGATTCCGATGGTTGAGGTGATCGGAGCTCTCGCCGGTGCGTGGAATCAGAGAGCTCTTGTAGAGTCCTTCTTCGTGCAATCTAAAGCGGTGCGGAGGAGGCTTTGGAGCCGTGGTGTCGGCTTCCGATTAAGGCAAGAAGGATTTTCCTTCTTCTTCTTCTCTGTTTTTGACCAAATCTGGTCATATATTTCTTTTTTCTTCTTCTTTCTTCTTATTATTATTATTTTCTTATTTTTCTTAAAGATAAAATGTGTAATCGGCGGGACTGGGCATGGTTTTAGGCTTGAATCGGCGGGGCAGGTGTGCCTAAGTAAAGATCGACGGGACCTCCCGTCGATCGGCTGGACAGCCCGTCGATCGTCGATCGAAGGGCCTTCCCGTCGATCGACGGGAGCTCCTGTCGATCGACGGGAGCCCTTGCTGATTTCTTTTTGGAGCACAAAAATGTTTTTTTTTTTTGTTTTCCTTCTTGTTCTTTCCCACGTCGCCCCGATAAACTCCGTTAGGTGGGCTGGTATGTTAAGGATTTTGTTTTCTGTGTGGTGTTTCGTGAATGCTAAGTCGTTGTGACGACCCTTTGTCGAATGTTGCTATGTTATGATCAGTTGATGTCGCTAAATTGTTCTTAGGGGTTATTCTGACTGCTAATTGTTGAGTTCTTGTTGTGTTATGGTAAGTTGGTAATGTGAAGTATTTTTCTTTTGTTGTTGATCGGTTTGACCATCACCTCTAAGCCGCGGTGGCGGACATGTGGTTGGCTTTAATCAGTTTGACCATCACCTTTGAGCCACACTGTCGAACACGTTTTGGCTTGATCGGTTTGACCATCACCTCTGAACCGCAGTGACGGACACGTGGTTGGCTTTGATCAGTTTGGACATTTCCTTTGAGTCACAGTGGCGGACACGTGGTTGGTTTTGATAGGTTCACTTGGTGCTAGTTCCCCTTTGTCTCGCTTATTAAGCTGATTTCGCTAGTTTACATTACTCTTATTTCTCTGGCTGACTCGTAATCCTTCTTAGTTTTTGTGCGGCTTTCTTGCTTCCCTTTTGGGCTGAGGCATTCCTTTCTTTCGAATGCCTCAGGTTTAGGTTGTAGCTGAGCTGGTGGTCAAGAGGTTGCTCCCAGACTTTTGAAGGTGGTACCTTCTTCACTCCTCGGTGAGGAGTCCTTTTGTTATTGGTAGACTCTTTCGTGTTTCTCTATGGGTTCGTGTCAGCTTGTTATCAACCCATAGTAGTTCTAGCTGTATTCTGTTACTTTTGCTGCTCTGCTAATGCATCTTGTTGATGAATTATTGCTCTCCCGGAAGGCTTTATGCTAGGATGCATGATAGGTATTTTAAGTATCAAAATTTTGCATTTCAATTTCATAGCATGGTTTTATGTAAATGTCACCTACCTTAAACCGCGCGTATGAAAACCTTTTATTTATACTAAACTTAGATAATATCATATCCTCAGAGTATATTTGGTGGTCGAACTCGCTTAGGATAAAATGAAAGTATTTTTTTACGCTGCGTATTATTATACTTTTACCTGTGGACTAGTTGATCCACTGGGCCGAGGGACACAGTCTCAAAGTTAAACTATAAACTTCTTATTTAAAACTTCAATTATATCTTTTGAATGTTAAATCCTGTGTTTTAGGGGAGCCTGAACATCAGTAGTTGTCCTCTACTGGACGTGGCATCACATCGCGTATTTTCCCTGACTCTGATCATATAATTGTATAATTTTATATGAGGGAAAAATGCGGGTTGTTACACCAGCATCCCCCACCCCGCCGGTCGTGGTCTCGATCTCTCCCTCGGCTTGTCGAAGAGGCAATTCGGTATTGGGCACTTCGGTGATAGGCGGGGCAGCTAACCTCTTGGGTGAAGGCCCACACCTCGCGGTAGACTCGGGGTCAGTGGAAGACTTCTCGCGTGGATCCGGATCGACCCTCTTCCTCTTGTGCTTCTTCTTTTTCGCAGAGTTAGGAAGGCAGGGGAAGGAACTCCTTGATGATATCGAGAACGACGGCCGCCTCGGGCTCGTCATCAGCAAGCGCCCGGTGGGCGACCACAGAAGAACCACCTCTAGAAGCCATCTCAACACAAGGGATCGAAGATATACCCCCACTCTGTTTATAGAGGAAGGCCCAGTCAGCGCGCGGTCTCGCCAAATAAGAGGTTGGACTCTTCTTTTCGATCTCTGACGAGCTCACATAGAGCGGGGATTGTGTACAACCCGTATTCGGCGAGTAGCCCGGCCTGTGCCCGACGAGTAGACCCAATGGCGGTCTTACTCGCCTAGGGTATGGTGAAGCGAGTACGCCCCTCCCCGACATAGCTCCAATCGACTCCATAGCTCTTATCGACGTTATAGTTATTAACGACTTCATAGCTCTTATCGACGCTATAGCTCTTATTGATGCCAATAGCCCGTCCCGACGACAAAGTTCCTTCTCACTCTGGGCGAGGTGAGTTAATCTGGCCGCATGCGAGCTCGCTTCAAGAGAGCTCTCCCCCGGCGAGTAGGACTCAGGCCTAGTCTCCCCAGCCGCACTCGCCCAAGGAGGGAGCGATGTGAGTTTGGGTCAACCCGACTCCTCAGTCCTCCCTCACTATCCACAGACCAGCAGGGGCTGCAATTAGTATTTATGAAAAGCCGCGATGAGCTGTTCGTAGACCATTTTGGTCTATGTATAGCAATTTGGTTAAGGCGGAGGGAGCTATCCGCAGGCCTTTAGGACAATTTTGCCCTCAGAAGAATTTGCCTATAAATATGATCCATTGTGTCTCAGATCAGCACGGATCCACCCCCAAGAGAGACCGAGCTTTCTTCCCTGCATCCTTGTGCTACCTGAGACAAGATCTGCCTTTGGTTTTTTGGAGGGGAAATCAAGTAGGATTTCCGGGTTAGTGGCGGGACCTCCTCGCTACAGCCAGTGGTCCATTCTTAAGCAACTACCTACCACTCGGTGAGGGCCAGTTCTCAGCTCGAAATACTCAGGCCTAAGAATCTAACGAAAGAGAAGTAACTCAAGCTACTCCCCAAGTTTCGAACATAGTTAGACCGGTATCCGGGTTCCAACAGGCATGATCTCCTTTGGTTCGCTAGAAACACAGGTCAATTGTGTCTGTCCCTGATATGAAATGCATGTAGAAATTTGGTAATTGTTGAGGATTTTGGTATTTTGTGGGAAGCCTACCCGTGGTCGTAGACCCGGATCGATGATGCTTTGATTGACATTGCATTTAGGATTGACCTAGTATGCGTGGTGGAGAATGACTCTGTGAAATGCGTCATATCATATGCGGGGTTTGTGGATTTGGTAATACCTAGTACACCTATCGAAATCCCCAAGCTATCAGCCTCCTTTTTTGCCTTTAGAGTTCTCTACATCACAGAACCTATTGGCGATATTAGTCGTTAATCGCCGACTGTGTGAATGAGGTTGCGCAAGCTAGTAAATGGGTCAATGGAAATGCCACACATATAATTGTGTTAAGGATATAATGAGATTAGGGTCTTCGTGTGTAATGTCATCTCTTGTAGGATATGTCTTTACTCATGATGTCATCGCTCACAGTTTGAATAATTACGATAGAGTGGTAATGGCTTTGCGTCCGTATTAGGTTACTGTCATAGCCTCCAATAAATGAAAGGGATTCGGATGCGTGGCATGTGTGCATGATATCATATGGTCACGAGTACCCATGAGCGTTGTTGTTGGATGATGGTTTGCTAGATTCATACGTACATTGGTGCATAGACGGTTGTGGGAAACCTTCGGGTGAGACCAACCATCATCAATTGCATACATAGGTCCCTCATTTTTAATATGCTCAACCTAGAAGATTGATTGTGCTTGAAATTTCATCATATATAACTTAATCGTACTTTCATTGTTTTGTTGCATATTATTTGTTGCGACCTACTTGCAGGTGAGCGGTGTCCGGCCCCAGAGTACGCTAGGATGGCTAGGGGGGATCGTTATAAGATTTTGGGGTCAACTCATAGCTAGCCATCATTTACATCGTATTTGTTGTTGGTGCAGATGTCGCAGAGCGTAGCTGGATATAGCGGGCATAAAGTCCAAAGCTAAATTGCAAATGAATGTTGTTTTTTTTACTGTTTTTTATTATCCGGTCAGTGAGCCGATGTTTTGATCATCATACCTGTTTGTTACTTAGATGTTTTGAAACTCTATGAGATGTGATATCTCCGAAACTATGTTGAACATTCCTTTAATAAATGTGGATATTGGTATGTTTATTATTAAACTTTCGCTAGTGCTTATTGCACTTGGTTTAATTTTAATTTTTGTGACTTATATAATTTCTAGCTTGTATTTATGGTAGGTCGTGGGGCTCCGATCACACCCATATTATATTATTTGTACAAACATAATGTTACACAAATTATTGATTGGATTTGGAATCTCCGATAATGATCTAACAAAGTAAAAAGTGGCAGATTTGGACAGTTATAGTATGACTATCGACCATTTGATTGCTCCGTCGGTCATCTTATACTTATCAAGGGGATATATTTACTTCAAATCTTTATTACAATGAATTTGGGTGTCTCAGATGCTTTTGGATGTTCTTAGATTCAAAGACGTTAAATGATCTTTAAAGCTCGAGGAGGAGGGACGAGGGAATTAGGAGTGCTGCCATGAGCTTATCGAGCCGATTGAGGCCTCTCCAACAACTATGTTCATCACATGATTTAAGGGTGGTCATACTTTTGCTCAGTCACCTAGCATTTAATAATAATTTTTAATAAAATAAATATTTTATTTTATTTTAATACTAGCATCTTCGAACGGGCTACGCCCGTTCTCGATGCGTCGCTGCGGGCTTTGCCCGTAACCAAGCGGGCTTCGCCCGCTTGGCATTCAAGCGGGCGGCGACACGCGGCGGGGGGGGGGGGGGGGGGGGGGGGGGGGGGGGCGGCGACACGCGGCGGGGGCGGCGACACTCGGCGGGGGCGGCGACACTCGGCGGGGGCGGCGACACTCGGCGGGAGTGTCATCAAACATTAAGCATAAACCGTGTCATCAAACTTTTTGACAGCTAAATCAAACTTTTCTCCCATCGAAGTGGCAAATAGCAGAATACTTAGTTTTGTGCTCCCCAATATTTTGAGAACGAATAAATTTTAGCACAACATCATACAAAATTTTCAACAGTCTATATCCATACCCCAGCTGACTACAGAAGTGTTTCCAAAACCTAACTATAAATGCATGTAGAAATTTATATTTCCATTCTCAATCAGGTTCAACAAATAGCTAAGGGGGCATTACAACTCCTTCATTTCGAGACATTACTTAATACCTCATAAGCTACTCCATTCATTTGTCAATCCAACGTTTAGAAATTTGTTTTGATGGATATTAGCTACTCCAATTGAGGTCCAAAGTAACACCTCATAAGCCACATTCTGAACCTACATAAAGTTGACCAACAAAGTAACTCAAAAACTATTTATCTTTAAAAATATGATAAAATGACAAATGCTAAAATTAATCACTTTAAGATCTCTGAGTTTTCTGAAAAAAATAAAAGTAATCATTTTGAGATCTCTCTTCCAGAAGAAAAAAACTTGGCTCGATTCGAAATTAAAGCCTGTTGTAATTTAAGAAATGAGAGGATCATGACAAAATCTAAAATAAAAAAATAAAATAAAAGCAAGACGAATGTATGAATAATAGAGGTGTGCTCATTTATAATCTCTCTCTTCACTCCTCTCTCTCTCCCTCTCTCTATCCCCATCTTGATTGGATTCGCGGAAATCTCCAACCTTTCTCTTGTCTCGACCATGTTCACTTTAGATCTTCTGCAGTTGGAAAGTTTATGTTAGTAAACATAAAAGTGTGAAAAAATTCACCACAAAACCGAAAAGGTGCAGCGAAAATGTTAAAAAAAAAACAATATTTAAAACAATAAAAAAATAAAAATAAAATAACTTAATTATCAGTCCTCACCATAAGTCATGTTAAGAAGTGGGCTTCCACGGGTGATCGAGGCCTGTCTCCGACTGAGCCCCGGTGAGGACATCTGCAGAATCTCGGTTCAGAGGGTTGAGGGGTAGTGAGGCAAAAAGAATAAAAAATATAAGAAAAAAATATGAAACACCTTCAGGCTTTATGTAAAGAATAAATGGAGAGTTCAAGAGAGAGAAAGAGTGAATGTGAGAGAGAGAGAAAGGAAGGAGAGTACCGAGAGAGGTTGGAGGAGGCTAGACTCTGCCAAGGAGGAAGAGGTCGAGGAGGAGACGCCGAGGAGGAGCTGTGCAGGAGGCTCTGTGAATGGATGAGGGGCCGCCGAGGAGGAGCTGCGCAGGAGGCTCTCTAGATGGATGAGGAGCTTTGGAGGGGGTGTGGCTCTGCAAGCAGAGATATTTATGCAGAGGAGGCATGATCTTGGAGGGGGTGCGGCGGGGAGCAATCGAGGAGCAGCTGGCGTGTCTTTTGGGGAGCAGCGCAAGCAAGCAGAGGAAATAAAGATTAAAAGCAGAAAATAATAATATTATATTAATGTGTACGTACGGTCCAATAAATATTTGATAAAGCAGTAGTATTCAGATATTATACTTCAAAACCCATTTTCACCTACTGCCACGTTGGGCATGCTTTCCAGATGGCATTTGTTGGTTTATTGGGTAATATTGCACCTTGAACTCGTGATTAACATTGCCTCTTAAGGCGTGCAATGACAGCAAAATTTATTGCGGGATGTTAAGAGACAGCGAGATTTTTAAAATTACCAATTTATACATTCTTTTTGAAATTTTTTGAAATTTTTTGAAATTTAAAACCTAGAAATTAAGGGTAAAATTGGGAATACGAATGTTGCACCAAATGGGGTTTCTTCTTTATAGAATAGTATAAGATATACCTATAAGTCCAGCAACAGGAAGTAGTATATAGCTACAAATGTGTTTGAATGCAATCATCTAAGTTAATTCTTTATAGAATCGTATATAGCTACAGGAAGTGGTATTTGAAGGGCTCAACAACAGCTACAACACAATTAGAATAACTTAACAAATGTGATTTACTCGACAGTAAACGTAATCGTAATCAAAACCTCACTCTACTGGGCAGCCTCATGGAACTTACAGTAAATGGTAGGAGGATGAAGAAATCTGCCATGCCCTCACATAACCAGCACACCAACAATCATAAAACCTCCAAAGAATTGAAGACTCAAGTTGCAAATGTATTAGATGATATCTCATAAGGATAATTAAATAGAAGACAATCTATTTTCTTGGTTAGTGCAAATGATCTAAAAATAACATGGAAGACAACTTAAACAGAACTCAAACCCTGCCCTCGTTTAAGAACTCAATCTAGCAGTAAATATATCATACCCATTTGTTTATATAAGGAAATTTATCCATATAACGCCATCTAAAAGCATGCATATTTGTTCGTATACAGACATGCACAGGTAAGCAAAGCGCGACTTAATAAATTTGTCAGGATTCTATGCTCTCGGGCAGGTTCAAATTAAGTAGAATGAGTGAGCTCACATACTAAAATCATCATTGAAAGAGAGATTAAAGTTTGAGAATTATTACAAAAATAATAACCTACAAATAACTAAATAAAAGAACAAAGAAATCATATATAATTTCTCAAGTAAAAGTTGTCACATGGTCTGAAATATGTTTGGAACAAAACAAATTCATCTTGCTTATATTTATTAGAACATGTGAAAAATTTGATAGCAGCAACTGAGTACTAAAATTGAAAGACACATTGAAGGTACCAAAAAACACATGCCATAAGAACTACCAATACAATCAACGCCAAGGATCATATAAAGAGGTGTGTTTGGGGAACCCTTATGCTTATTTGAGATCTTTTGCAGCTAAATATGGGGGAGAAACCGCACAAAGTAACTCCAAGAATTTGGATCTTCTCTTATCCATGACACTAAAAACCATTGTAAAGAGGAGATGGAGAAAAAATGATAATGTTACCTCCTCGTATTGGAGCTCAGTGAAGGTTTGCAAGAAATATCTTCAGCTTCTTTTATTTTTACTAAATTGGAGTGAGATGGATTTGCTTTTTCATTTGAGTGCTCCACTTTGATGTTCCTTGCACTCTTTTAATGAACAGAAAATTAAACAAAGGTAAACTTTCGTAGCTCGGAGTAATTCATTAGTATTGCCTATAGATTTCACATTTCATGCTAGTACATATCAAAGATCTGATCAAAGTACTTTGTTATATCATCAATGAAAAAGAGTAGAACATTTTAGGTGGCAGCAAACCTTTAAAAAAAAAAAAGTCCAAGAGTTTGCATGTTCAATGCTTAGAACACCCGCACTCCTCCAGCAGGCAACAATCGAAGCACCCAAAAGCTTTTGCATTCATCCAAAACTATACATGCAAGCCGTAAAGAACAAAATCCAAAGCTCGAATCAGATCATAGCAGTTAAGAGCAACCTGAATCATATGCACAAAAATAAAGCCTCTCCAAGTGAAACCAAATTAAACTTCCTGCACAATCCACACAAAGTAGCTGCGGGAATTAACAGCTAAATTATTGAATTATTTTCTAACTTCATTGTAGTTGATTAATTGTTGCTTTACTGCAATGTCCTACAAACCTTCATGAAAACAGGAAACACAGTCTAATGGAAACTATCAAAAGTACCCAAAAGAAAATCTTTTCATGCATGTTTACAAAGTTATTAAGGGGGCAGTGTTATCTTCACTAACTATAGCAGGTTAAGAAAATCATTTCGTACAGGTTTACCAAGTAATTACGTATTTTGATTACATTCAAATTTAATAAAAATGCATTTATTAGAACAAAAGTAGTGTTTCTACTATATATATTAAAAACATGCAGTCAATTTTAGTCAATTTAGCATTTGTAAACACCAGAGAAATGATAAAAGCTAAACCTAAAATATAATTCATTAAATTTATATGATGTGTAAATTGTTAGAGAATATATATAAGGCATACACATAGACGGTATAGATGGAGAGTTATATTTCATCGTTACTTAAAACCAAGAGAAAACAATTTTTTTCTTCACCATCTCCTGGTGCGCAACTCCTGTAAGTAATTTAATCTCACTACGCCGATACTCCTCAACATTATAATATACAAAATTAAAATCTGTCACAGAATAGAGTAATGAAAGCTACATACCAGCAAGATAGAGAAACAAAAACATATTATTTAAGTATATATTTAAATCCACAAAAAATAGAGAACAAATCTGGAACCTTGAAGGATCGACAACATATGGAACAGGGCTTAGCTTGTTGGGCGTCCAAGAGCTGAAAGGAAGGAAGAACATTAAAACCAAAAAACTTTCACAAAATAGAGGACTGTTGAAGGCTGGAGTGCAGCTATATTTATAGACTCTGAGACCGCGAAACACAAAAAATAGAGAACTACACAAAAAATAGAGGAGTGCAGCTATTTACAGCCTTTGAGACCGTAAAACACACAAAAAAGAGCAACCCGGTAAAGAGATTAGAGAATAGGAAGACAAATGAAGAGTACCCATGGGATAGGCGAAAGCAGCAAGCTTCAGTTGGAGATCGCCGCAAGTTGTAAGGACACGATAAAACCTGGAATGAGAACATTTAGTAGGTTCTAAAACAGCAAACAGATTTAGAAACACAGAGGTAGGATCTAAAAGCTGGAATTAAAACATTTAGAAAGCTGGAATGGAATAGAGAGAATGCAGGAAAGCATGAAGATTTAGAAACCCTAAGACCTAAAATCAAATCCTTATGAAAAGCACATGCGCAAGCAGGGGGAAGAAAGTTGAATGTCGTCTTCACCACCGAGGAGGAGCCGTGGAACTGGCGCCATGGAGGAGACCCCGTGGAGGAGCTGTGGAGCACGGTCTGTGGAGGGGAAGAGGCGTTGTGGAGGACTCTGTTGAGGACCAACATTTTAATGTGAGGAGCGCATCGGGCAGCAGTGGAGGAGCCAGCCGGTGGCGTGTATGATGCGTCTGGTGGGCAGAAATCGAGGAGCGCATTGGGCAACAGTCGAGGAGCAGGCCGGTTGAGTGCAGCAGTGTATTTTTGGATGAGATGTTGATATGAAATAAAGTGAGGATAAGACAAAAAAATGGAAGATGGCAAATTACAATTTGAGGCATTAAATTTAAAATGTTTGGAAGAAATAATTCGTATTGGCTAGTCTTTTAATAAAAAAAATGAGGGTAATCTCGGCATTATGAATGTTGCACCAAAGGAGGTTTTTTCTTTATAGAATAGTATAGATAAACTTATAATATTAATTGTATAATAATTAATTTGATGATTCCACCCTAAATATAATTACTCAATTAAGATTTAAGAAAATTAAATCCAAAGAAACAAAAAATTTGATACACGTTTCTGCCAATGAAATACGCCACGGCGCTGCGCTCCCATTCTACGGTCGGATGTCTAAATTTCTAATTGGACGACCGATCTGACTTTGACGGGTCCAAGCAAATTAGGGTTTGAGCTCTTGCCCCCCTTTTATAAATCTATCGTTCTCCTGACGACCATCCTTATTCATCCCCCGACATCGGCAGAGGTACCATTTCTCATCTCCTTCTCTGCTTTCATCTTTTCCCACTCCATCTCTATTTTTTGGATCTTCTTCCCAAAGTTCGTCGTATCAGCTAGAGGATTTCTATGTTATTTTTTTACGTTATATCTGATGTTGCTTCTGATTTGGTTCCGTCTCCTATGATGATAAAAAAGATAACTTTCGTTCTTCCTAGGGTGATAATCTCACCCATGCTGAAAAAAATTGGAGACCTGAACTGAGAAGATGACATATTCCGATATGTTTATATATGTAGATTAGCAGCTGTTTTCGCCATGGCCGATCTTTTTTCTCGATTTCTCTCGTTTCGTGTGATTGGAGTTATACTTTGGTCTCCCCCTCTCTGTAATTTAGTTTTCGTATATAATTTTTAGAACTAGATCCAAGGCTGCAATCATAGGCGGACCCAGCGGGATTTTTCAGTGGCGACATGCAATAAAATAATGACAAAAAATATTGACACATGTGATAAAAAATGACAACAAGTTTGCAATACTCCTCTTCAAATTGCTAATACAAAAACAATTGGTTAAACATGAACTCTGACAATAATAAATGATATAGAACCAATGATAATTCAAAATGTTGAAAACCTGAGTTCAAGAACAAAAAATATTGATACATACGTAAAAAAGTGTCTATAAGTTTGCAAAAATAAAATCTAAATTAGGACAATTTTCATTAACAAAATAAGATTACAAACTTGCTTACAAAGTTACAATACTCCTCTTCGATGCTTCATATTCTGGAAACATTTCATGATAACTTTGTTGTCGATGGTAGAGAAGACATCTTTTTCAATATAAGTTACTAGACAAGCATTCATCCAATCATCTCCCATCCGATTGCATAATGATGTTTTGATAATCTTCATCGCAGAGAAAGCTCTTTCTACATTTGCAGTCGCAACCGGTAAAAGCAATGCTAGCTTTACGAGCAAATACACCAACGGGTAAAGAACATCCTTCTTCAATTCGACTAAATTTTGAGCAAATACACCAAGCCCTTTCATATCTGAGAATTCTTCGCTTGAGCAAATGTCTATAATGTAACTCTCAAGTTGATTATCGAGTTCCATTAGGTCAATTGGAGAAAAGTCTAATGGATAAGGTCCAGCGAATCGAATTAGTTTCTGCTTATCAAAAGCTGAAAAGTTATTGCTTGGATCTAAACATGTCATGCATAAAAGCAGTTCTGTGTTGACTTCATCAATTCGGCTATTCAGCTCAGTAAGTTGTAGATCAATAACTGCATAAAATAATTCAACACGATAGAAGTGAAGATTTGTATTGTTTTCAGATTTGCGTCTCGATCTCCCCCGAGCTACAAAATTGTCCTCCATATTTAGAACAACAATGTCATTTTTTTGCAAAAAATAGTTACTTCATTTAGTAGAGAATCTCATCCGTTGTCTCGCATTGTTTGTAGTCGAATCTTGGAAACCCTGACGAGCGACATAGCATTTAGAAGATCTTGATCGTTCCTTTGTAAAGCTTGTGATAGTTCATTTGTTATCCCTAAGATGGTTTTCATCAAGTGAATCAAATACACAAATTCAAAACATTGAATAGCATCCAACAAATCACTTGCTTCAGCTTTTTGCTCCGAAAGATTTCCATCCTCTTTAATGACTTCAAGTACTTCAATAATCGAGGAAAACAAACAAATTAAATTCAAGAGAGTTCTATAATGAGAGTTCCACCTTGTGTCACCTGCCCTTGTGAGTGCTCTTTCTTGATTCAAGACTCATCCTGTTACAACTTCGCCATTGTAAATTTCTTCAATAACTTTTGCATACTATTTATCTCGAAGAATGTCTCTACGCTTGCATGAAGCTCCAACAACATTTGTTATAAGTGTAATTTTACTAAAAAAAGAGCAAATCTTGATGTATTTTTTTGCAACCGCAACTAGTGTCAATTGAAGTTGATGAGCAAAACAATGAACATAATATGCAGATGGATTTTCAGCCATAATCAATGTTTTAAGACCATTGAATTCACCTTGCATGTTACTTGCCCCATCGTACCCTTGACCCCGCAAACATGATATGCTTAAGCCATATTTAGCAAAAGAAGATTCAACGGCCGCTTTTAGTGATGATGCAGTATTCTGTACATGCACAATCCCAAGAAAGCATTCTATTACACTTCCTTTTATATCAACACAACGTAAGACAATTGTCATTTGCTCTTTTACGGAGGAATCACGAGCTTCATCTACTAAAATTGAAAATAACTTCTCTTGGATAACATCTTTAATGATAACATTTGTAGTCTCCGTTGCAGCAGCTTGCACAATATCCCTTTGAATATTTGGTGTTACTAATTTAAGATTTTCAGGAGCATTTTTTAATACAACCTTACTAATTTCATCATTATGAGCTGCGAGGAATTGAAGTAGTTCAAGAAAGTTTCCCCGGTTGCTGGATTCATAGGATTCATCGTGACCACGAAAAGCTAATCCCTGCATTAGTAGAAATCTAATACAATCCACCGATGCTTCTAAACGCGTGTGATAATCCAGCCGCACTTGGTCTGATTGAGTACACAAAGCAACTTCAATGCGTTGTTTTTCGTTCATCAAGTCTATACAAGCCTTCAAACATTGGTTGTGGACGCTATTATGATTCCCCACATGCACATCTAATCTGTCTTTATGTTTCCAATTTGTGAATCCCCCACTAACAAAAGCTTCACCGCCGCCTTGGTCGCCATGCTCAGGCTTAAATAGATAACAACATAAACAAAATGCAGTATCTTTCACTATGCTGTACTCGAGCCAATAACTATATTCCTGAAACCACCCACGAATACATCTACGTTTCTCACTTCCAAAAGTTCTCATTGGGAAATCATGATTTCGAGGTTGAAATGATTTCTTCTGCAAATATCATCGTCGAATTTTTTTCTCTATCATTTGGATCATATTCATTAATATTCTTCCGTAATCCTGGGTCAGCAGGAAGGTCATCTACGTTGAGCTCTATTTGTGACCTTAGATTCAAATTAAATGATTGCTCCGGTGCTTTTCTCTTAAAATATCTATCCATCACTTTCATATTTCTGGAATCAAATAATTAAAAGAGAATAACATTCAACAAGCTAATCCACATTGACATAAATGATAACCATATTAAAAACATCAAATCCATCACTTTCAGATTTCTGGAATCAAATAATTAAAAGAGAATAACATGCAACTGTGCAAGAAGGCCCAATGCCAAGAGTGGAGAAATGTATACCTGACGTAGGTGAGAAATTCGCGGGCAGGGGAAGCAAAGAAAGAGCCAATCAAGTAACCAATAAAGCTGCACAACAACAATCTGGAGGCTGGAAGAATGCAAACTGCCAAGCCCTAGAACAAAGCCGACCTAAGCAAATCAAATTGAACTCAAATCAGGCATCAACACAGAGGGGAAACGGAAAAGAGGATCAAAATCGAGTTCGAAAAGCGAAATTATACATGGAACTGGAGTCTGGAAGGCTGGAACTCTGGATCAAAATCGCTGAATAAAAGCCGGAACCGGAAGCTGTTACGAACTTACGAACCTTTCCCCGGAACTGGAAGAGATCGACTGTCGACGCCTACCGGCCTACGCCTTCCGCCTTCGACGACTTGGAGTTGGAGTGCGCCGAAACCTAGAGGCAAAAGCTAGACGGGAAAGCTGGACGAGGAAAGGGATTTGCGACTTGTGAATGCAAAAGGACGGGAAAGGGTTTTGGAAGAGGCGAGATTACAGGAAAGGGTTTTGCGAGACAAGGAGAAGGAGTTCGATCCGAAAAATAGAGGCGACGGGAGTAACTAAAAGGCGGAAATAGAAAAAATTAATACACAACTTTTAATTAGGATGATATTATATACCTACTTATTAATTTTATTTAAAATTTTGAGTGTGGGCAGCCGCCCACACTGGGCCTACAGTAGGTCCGCCCGTGGCTGCAATACAATTGATGAAAAACTGTTTTTTGTTACTGCACTAACAATAAAACTAGTTACTGGCTGTTGGGAAACATTAAGTGAGGTGACGCTGTCGTGGTGAATGGATCAACCATTAGGGGATCGATGGTCGATTTTATTTATTTGTATGCAGCGATTGCCCATCAGTTAATGATGCGAGGAGATGATCTGCAAACTCTGAAAATACTAGAGTTTGGAGTAGGCTTGTGAGTTGTGACTAGTTTGATTTCTCAGTATTGAGGTGATGTCAGGTGCAGTTGGTGCTTGTGTAGGGGGTGATTTCTTGATGCTTCATGCATGTGGTGGTTTTTGGAACTCAAATTAAGGTGATTTTAGTTGATTTGAATTGGATCTAGAGCTGTACTTGTACTTATGATCGTTCAATGGAACACTGATAAATAGTATGGTCCTTATGGAGAGGGAAATCAATGATGAAATCCATTGAAAAACACATCATTCCTCTTCCGATGTTTGTTTTCTTAGCCGTACGAGTTGTAGAGATAAATCACATGTATGTGGAGAAGCAACTAGGAGGTGCGCAAATCATCAATTCCCCTGCGACATACGAAGCAACATAGTGCGGGAGATTTGTGAATCTATTGCGCGCTGATGTCTTGTGGAGTTGCAACCATGCAGTGATTATGAGGAGCAGACCAGGCGTAAGTGCTCCGGACGGCATAAAGGACACGCGAACAACTATGTGTATGTGTCTGTGATAGTGGACACACATGTTTTGGCCTCTTGTGAGTGGAGAATCGTTGTGTGTTGGTGATGATTGCTCTTGATCCAGATCTCAGTCGATTTTATTAGTATAGTTTACTGATCGTAGTTTGCTAATTTACTTCATGGTATATTTGATCTTTGCATTTGTACTCCTTTTATTTATACCAAATTTATGTTTTTACAACCTTGTCGGCTGATTTTAGGAGAAATAGTTCCACTTCCACAAGTATTTCTCCACAATTAGTTGGTATTTGAGATTGTGATCTTGACATTTATTTTTAAGGTAGGGGGAAATGGACTGTTATTGGCAAAGGAATATCATTAAAAATGTTCATAAATATTTGACAAAAATGTATAGAAAACTCTATGTATGTAATGTCGACCCAAATTAGAATGATTATCTTATTATGTAGAATTGCACTAGTTTTTTTCTCTGTTAGCTTCTGGCCTATAATATATTGACAACGTCTGTTTAGTGACAGAAAATCAACTTGCTTCATGAACACCAAAACTACCTCTTTTGTATGCAAACTAACATGTCATTTTTTGTAACTTAGGGGTCATTTTTCTAGTAAAATTATATTTTGTTTATTGTAATCTTTTGCATTATCACTTTTTTTTTTGGAATTTTGATGGAAGCACCACCCCTTATAGTAATTAATGGCCATTTATTTGTAATATTTTATTGTATTCATTTTATTTTCTTTGCACTATATTGTTTATTGACATCCTATTTTTAATGAGTTATATATCTTATCGGAGCCCCAGTGATTGAATCAAATATGAGTTTCAGCCTTGTCTGAACATTCTTTGATGTTGAAATATTCTAACATATATTCTGAGGGGACTCCACAATTGAATTTTTATGTATTTTTTCTGCTCTTAAAAACCTTTCTAATATTTTTACTGTGAATTCATTTCTAAAACTAGCATCTGAAATGCATCATGCTATCTTTACAGGCAAGATGGGTCGAAGGCCAGCTCGCTGCTACCGTCAGATCAAGAACAAGCCATACCCGAAGTCAAGGTACTGCCGTGGTGTCCCAGACCCCAAGATCCGTATCTATGACGTTGGCATGAAGAAAAAGGGAGTCGACGAGTTCCCGTTCTGCGTCCATCTCGTCAGCTGGGAGAAGGGGAATGTGTCGAGCGAAGCCCTTGAAGCTGCTCGCACTGCCTGCAACAAGTATGTTAGGGCTTTGCAAAGAAGAAGAGAGATCTAGGGAAGATTAGAGAGGGGAAGAAGGATTAGGGTTAAGGAGAAGGAAGGAGAAGATACCTTGAGAATAATAGTGCATAGCCATCATGAGGGAGCCCCGGGTCTATTAATACCTGGGGCTCAAGGGGGCCGGCCGCCCCCCCCCCCCCCCCCCCCCCCCCCCCCATTTGGGGACTGGACCGGGTTGGTTCAGTCCCCCTTGGTTCCTTTCATTGGTTGGGGGCTGAACCGGATGGTTCAGCCCCGTTGTTTGGCCTCCGTTCTTTCGGTCGCCGAGAGTACGTCTGCCCTTGAAACTGTAGCTGATGCGGAGACATAACATTCCCTCTCCCTTCAGGCACCAACTTGTCCTCAAGTGGGAAATCCGGAAATCGCTCGCGAAACTCCAAGAAGTCAACCCAAGAATTGTGCTCTACGGTCATTTGCGCCCACTTGACTAGTACCTCTAGCCGGTACTCGGCACCCCGCCGCTTCCATTTGGTCAACAGAATAGCCTCCGGAGAAGGTCGCAATTCGCCACTGCTAGTAGCCTCAGGGAGAGTAGGGCTGATCGGAGTCGAGTTCCCGAGCTTCTTCTTCAACAATGAGACATGGAACGTCGGATGGATGCGAGAACCTTCCGGAAGAGCCAGAGTATAAGCCACGACTCCCACCCGGCGGAGGATACGGAAAGGGCCATGGTATTTCGGTGCCAGTTTCTGGTTGGTCCGCCGAGAGACCGAGAGCTGCCGGTATGGTTGGAGTTTAAGGAAGACCTCATCGCCTACCGCAAACTCCCGCTCGGTACGATGTTTGTCCGCCTGATGCTTCATGCGATCTTGGGCGATGCGTAAGTTCTCCCGGAGTAAAGATAAAGCCCGGTCTCGATCCACTAACGTCCGGTCGACTGCGGGGAGAGCGGTGATGGCCGGCTCATAAGAGCTCAAAGTAGGCGGGGGCGGTCGTAGACCACTTCAAAAGGGGTGAGCTTGCTGGCCGTATGAAAAGATGTATTGTAGCAATACTCCGCCCAATGGAGCCATCTAGTCCAAGAGCGTGGCTCATCCATGACAAAGCACCGTAAATAAGTTTCAACCCCACGGTTGAGGACCTCCGTCTGCCCGTCTGTCTGGGGATGGTGGGACGTACTCATGCGTAGGGAAGTCCCCTGTAGCCGAAACAGCTCCTGCCAGAAATTGCTCACAAAGACGGGATCTCTGTCTGATATGATAGCGCTCAGAATTCTGTGGAGTCGCATAATATCCTTGGCAAATACTTCAACAACTGCTCCCCCCGTGTACGGATGGCTCATAGCTATGAAGTGTCCGTATTTGGACAACTTGTCAACCACGACCAAAATGACGGACTTGCCCTGAGACTTAGGCAGGCCGTCAATGAAATCCATAGACACAGTGTATCAAATCTGACGGGGAATCTCCAACGGCGTCAGTAGCCCGGCGGGTGAGGTGGTCTCGTACTTCTGTCGCTGGCAGATCTCGCATTCATGCACAAACCGCTGAATATCCCGCCGTATACCCTTCCAAAATATATTCGCCCGGACTCGTTGTAATGTACGCAGGATACCGACGTGCCCGCCGGTTGGTGAGGCGTGAAACTCCCGCATCATGACATCCCGCCAAGTCGAGGTGGCAGGGAGGACTATCCGGCCCTGATGGTAAAGCCTGTCTCCCTGTAAGTGGTAGCCGGCCTTAGTAGGCTCTCCCTGTCGTAATGCTTCAATGATGGCCCGAAGATCCGAATCCTGCTGAACTTCTGCCTGTATCTCCTCCAGTGACTCAATCACTGGTCCTGAAATATGAGACAAGGAACTCTCTAGTAGGCGGGAGAGTGCGTCGGCCACCACATTTTCCTTCCCCTGTTTATATACGATCTCGTAATCGTATCCCAGCAACTTTGTCAGCCACTTATGCTGCAACGGTGAGGCTAGTCTCTGCTCCAGAAAGTGTTTCAGGCTCTGGTGATCTGTACGGATCTGGAAGTGTCGTCCCAAGAGATAATGTCGGCACAAGGCGACCGCATGAAGGATGGCTAACATCTCCTTCTCGTACGTCGAGAGGACCAGCGTTCGAGGTGCCAACGCCTTGCTGACGTAGGCCAAGGGTCGGCCCTCCTGTATCAGCACATCCCCAATGCCGACCCCCGAAGCATCGGCCTCCACTAAGAACGCCTTGGAGAAATCCGGTAGTGCCAGAACCGGGGTGGTAGTCATGGCCGTCTTCAAAGACTGAAAGGCGACCTCCGCCTCTGTACTCCATTGAAAAGCATCTTTCTGCAACAGCTGAGTGAGGGGGCGGGCTATTTTCCCATAATCTTTCACGAACCGCCGATAATACCCTGTCAGTCCGAGAAAGCCCCTCAGAGCCTGGATCGTCGTGGGAGGTGGCCAATCCACCATGCTTGCGATCTTCTTTGGGTCAGCTTAGACCCCGTGTGCGGACACCAGGTGTCCCAAGTACTCAACCTCCGCCTGCCCAAACGAGCATTTGGACCGCTTGGCGTACAGCTGGTGCTCCCTTAGTATGGTGAGGATGGTGCGGATGTGCTCCAGGTGATCCTCCCAACTCCTGCTATATATAAGTATATCGTCAAAGAAAACTAGCACATACCTTCGAAGAAGAGGGTGGAATATCTCATTCATCACCGCCTGGAAGGTCGAGGGTGCGTTGGCCAACCCAAATGGCATCACCAAGAACTCATAGTGACCTTCGTGGGTACGGAAGGCCGTCTTGTGGACGTCTTCCTCCTTCATACGAATCTGATGGTAGCCGGACCGGAGGTCCAGCTTGGTGAATAAGTGAGCTCCGTGTAGCTCGTCCAATAGCTCCTCGATCATAGGAATGGGAAATTTGTCCTTGATGGTGGAGCTGTTAAGCCCCCGATAATCTACACAAAACCTCCACGAACCATCTTTCTTCTTCACCAGTATGATCGGAGAAGAAAAAATACTAGTGTTGGGGCGTATAATACCCGAGGTCAGCATCTCGCGCACGCTGCGCTCTATCTCAGCCTTCTGAATATGGGGGTAGCGGTAAGGCCGGATGATGGTGGGATCCGTCCCTGCCTTCAACTGGATCTGATGGTCCCGGAAGCGGGACGGAGGGAGGGAGCGTGGCTCCTGAAAAACATCATCGTACTGTCTCAAGAGCGCTTGTATCTGCTCAGGCTCCGTGCTGGCTTTCAATCCCACGGTGGTCACCCCCCCCCCCCCCCGAATCATGGCCACTGCCCCGCCTTGCTCCTCCAGCCTCTGCAAACTCCTGAGTGAGATCTCCTTGAGTGGAGACGTCCTTATGCCCTGCAAACAGTGGTCCTTGCCCTGCTGAGAAAACTCCAGCATCATTTGGTCCCAATCTGTGGTTACCCGCCGTAGCTGCCGGAGCCACTGCACCCCCAAGACCATATCCGAGCCTCGAATGGGTAGAAGGTAGATGTCAGTGTGACAGATGTATCCCGGCATCCGCAGCTCAGCCCCCTTCAGGACCCCTTCGCATCGCAACTTGCTCACATCCGCCACCATGACCTGGAAAGCGGCCTCCCGATCAATCTGAAGCCCAGCCTTGAGGTCCACCTCAGGGTTAATGAAATTGTGGGTGCTCCCACTATCAACCAATATAGTCACCCGTTCCTGGCCAATCGCCCCCGCGATCCGTAAAGTAAGGGGTGTCGTGCACCCTGCCATCGCCTGAAGGGATATTCCAAACCCTGCGAGATCCAGATCATCCTCAACGGAATCGTCAATGGTGTCCTCTTCCTCGTCCTCGTCCCGCAGCATGAAGACTTGGACCTTCTAACACCGATGCCCCGGAACGAATTTCTCATCACATTTGAAACACAGCCCCTTGTCCTTTCTGGCCTGAAGCTCCTGCCACGTCAACCTCGTCACCGTAGGACGGCCCCCGGTCGGTGGTTCCTTCTTGGGTACATCTGCAACCGTAGGTGCCCGACCTGTCGTCCGAGTCCTCTGCCGATTGTACCGCTCCTCCTGTATCCTGGCCAGGCTGATGGCATGACTCAAATTGCGTGGCATGTAGGCGTGAACCTCGTCTCTCAAATGGTCCTTCAATCCGGATACGAAACAGCTCAGCATCGTCCTCTCCTCCCAATTGACCTGGTTGGCCAGCCGTTCGAACTCTGTCCGCTACTCTATGACTGATCCTTTTTGTCGCAGCTTCTATAACATAGCCTCTACGTCCTCGTACTCCAGAGGCCCGAAGCGAGCCGAGAAGGACTCTACAAACTCCTCCCATGGTGCGTAATTGCGTCCCCTCAGAAACCACTTTGTCCACTGGAAAGCGTCATCTTCCAGGTGAAAAGACGCCAACTGGACCCACTGCCCCTCCGGAATCTCCTGGTACTTGAAGAAAAGTTCAGCCTTCTGGACACACTCTAAGGCGTCGCCGCCTTTGAACTTAGGGAAGTTCATACGTGTCAGTTTGGGCTGCATGTACGGTTGTGGTTCCGCATGTGCTGGTTGGTAAGGTTGCGTTGGTGTCACTGCTGGGCCGGGCCGTCCCCGGTCCAGACCGTAGCCTCCTTGTTTCCCTCCACCCCAAGGGTTGCCATCTCCATAGTCCGACGGTCCTCCATATGGCGGTGGTAGCGGTAGGATGTCCGCCACACCCCCGATTGGGACCGCATTCGCTCCAGTAGGTCGAAAAGGGGCTGCTCCCTGCCCTGGACCCCGCCACGAGGGAACCGGCTGCATTCCCGGTCCGTTCCAGGCGTACTGGGCGCCGAACGGCCCATTCGGTGCCGCCGGGCCTTCCTAGGGCCTCCAGCCACCTAGCCGGCGGTAGCCGGCCTCCATCGAGCCGCCGGTGGCCTCTCCAGGGGCCCCGCACCCCTCCTGTGCCGATCCGCTCGTGCGGACGGCGTAAGTGTCGATCCGCGTGAGATTGGCTTCCGCCGATCCCGATACGGGGATTCCGCCTCCTGTAGACCCGGATCCGGCCCCCTGCTGCGTTCCACTTCCGATTCCCGTGCCGTTCTGCGCCGGAGCATGGTAGGATGCTTCGGTTTCGGATCCCTCCGTCGCGTGGGTTTTTCCCTTCAGATTTTGCACGAGTAGGGTCTTGATCTCCTCCATGCGCGCGTCCAAGAGATACCTGGGGCTCAAGGGGGCCGGCCGCCCCCCCCCCCCCCCCCCCCCCCCCCCCCCCCCCCCCCCCCCCCCCCCCCCCCCTCCCCCATTTGGGGACTGAACCGGGTTGGTTCAGTCCCCCTTGGTTCCTTTCAATTGTTGGGGGCTGTTTGTTTGGCCTCCGTTCTTTCGGTCGCCGAGAGTACGTCTACCCTTGAAACTGTAGCGGATGCTGCGGCATAACAAAGTACATGACGAAGGCGGCTGGGAAGGACGCTTTTCATCTCCGCGTAAGGGTTCATCCGTTCCACGTCCTTCACATCAACAAGATGCTCTCGTGAGCTGGAGCTGATCGGCTCCAGACGGGCATGAGGGGTGATTTTGGAAAGCCGCTGGGAACCTGCGCCAGGGTTGCCATCGGGCAGGTGCTTCTGTACGTGCGGTGCAAGGATAACAACAGTGTGCATGCCCAGGAGGCGTTGAGGAGGGCCAAGTTCAAGTTTTCGGGGAGGCAGAAGATCATTGTGAGCAGGAAATGGGGGTTCACCAAGTTCAACAGGACTGATTACACTAAGTGGAAGCAGGAGAATAGGATTATGTCCGACGGGGTTAATGCAAAGTTGCTGGGATGCCATGGACTTCTTCGCAACAGTCAACCTGGAAAGGCATTTCTGAGCGAGCCTTTGGCTAGCTAGTGTCCAGAAGGTTCTATTTACTGCCGCTGCATTATTACCTGTTAGAACTGAAGGATTTGTTGCCCTTCCTTGATATTTTCCATCTGAACTACTGTTTAAATTTGTTGATTGTTTTGCAATTTGATGTGAACTGTGTGGTTTGATAGACTTTTTATTTTTGCAAAGTGCTTCATTTTTTATGCTTTTACTGCTCTCTTCCATTTAGAGTCTAAATATGAGATTTCTGCTTTGTTTGTGATTTGGGAATGCCTCCAGCAGCTAATTTTTTTTCCAGATTTGTTTTAAGATATGTTCAACCCTTATGGTTTATACAAATTAGTATAAACACAAAATTGTCAAAGCCTCTCCCTCCCTCTAAGTTTACATTGATAACTTACACACAAATGTTAGTAATGTAAATTTGGAGGGGAGGTTTTGACAATTTTGAAGGATCGAGGAGTGATCCGAGTAAATTATCCTCGTGTAAACATAAATAAGGGTTTAGTTAGCTTATAATTATGAAATGAGGGTGAGCAATGATGATCAACTTGTTTCTTTGTATTGAGCTGTCATTTTCTATCTAGTTGACTTCTTTGCAGGATTATCTTGCGCTGGCTGCGGATCGATTTCAATACTCGTTCAAATAGATCTCTCTGTCATAAAGTTTTGATTTGTGAACAGGTTTTGTTGGCTATGCGTAAGTTGAAGCGCTCCGACTTTTCACACCTGCTTCTGAAGGTGGCGGAGAAGGTTCGTGCTTGGGGGAACCGACACCTATCCTTGCCTGACCGGTCCACCCTCGTCAACTCGGCGCTGTTGGCCACGCCGATGTTCCTTTATACGCACTGTCACGTGCCTCGCTCGGTCCAGGAGTCTATAGAGCAGTTGGCGTGGTTTTTTCTGTGGCAGAAAGGCCCCTCCCAGCGTGGGTTGCATTATGTTAGCTGGGAGCAATGTTGCTCTCCCGTGGCCGAGGGAGGGCTTGGGTTCCATGGGGTAAGTAGATGGCAGGGCTCTTTACGGGCAAAGTTCGCCTGGGAGCTGATGCAGTCGGGTTCTTCCCTTTTCCACAGGGTGATTTCTGCTCGGTACACTGGTCGTCTTTGGCGGGAGGGGGTCACTCGACGCGACTCTCCGGTGTGGCGGCTCATCAGGGATGGTGCCGAGTGCCTTCGTCCTCTTCTTCGCTGGAAGATTGTGGATGGGGAGTCTGTGGATGTGCTCGCTCACGCTTGGATTCTCGACCGGCCTTTGTCTCGGTGGCCCACTTTTGCTGACTGCGGCGCGCTGGAGTCGATCCCGGTGTCAGCTTTTGTGATGCCTGGTGACGGGTGGGATGCTTCCGCTCTATCTCAGTTTTTTGGGTCAGACCTTGTTGAGATCATCCTCCAGATCCCTCTTCACAGTTCACAACCCCAGGACAGGTCGGAGCTCTGCACCCGCCTCAGCGGCCGATCAGTTGCCTCCCTTGCTTTCATGGCCCAGTTCGATGGGACTCTTACGAATTTCAGCTGGCTTCGGAATATGAAGCTTCACCCGCGGGAGCGGATGTTTTGGTGGCGGCTTCTCTGGGATGCTATCCCCACCCATGCGTGGCTCGCCCGTCGGGGTCTTTCTGCTGAGCGTGGATGTCCTTGGGGCTGCACTTTAGAGGAGACCCGAGACCATCTGGTCTCGGACTGTTGTTGCCTTGTGGCCATCCGGGTCGCTCTTCGGCGATGGGGCTACAGTATTCCCTCATTCTCCAGTTGGGAGACTGTGCGTGACTTTCTCTCC
This sequence comes from Dactylorhiza incarnata, assembly GCA_033032865.1. Taxonomy (NCBI): domain Eukaryota; kingdom Viridiplantae; phylum Streptophyta; class Magnoliopsida; order Asparagales; family Orchidaceae; genus Dactylorhiza; species Dactylorhiza incarnata. The sequence continues at coordinate 147,113 of JAWHQI010000028.1, read as the reverse complement.
TCCGCCTCTGCCAGTGCACTAGGTACGGCGCGAGTTGTTTGCTGTGCGGTTTACCAAGCATGGCGTGGCCGCAATGCCAGGGTTCACCATGGGGAGGTGGCGACCTTTACGGTTATGGCATCAACCATCGTTGAGAACCTCTCCATTTTGCATACTCTACCAGCACAGGGGCACTGGGGTACCACCCAGCCTCACTGGCTGTCGACACCACTCTCTTGGTGCCCCCCCCCCCCCCCCCCCCCCCCCCCCGCGCCCCCTGGATGGATAAAGTTCAATGTGGATGGTTCGCTTTCCTCGTCCGGGCTTGCTGGGCTTGGGATGGTGGCTCGTGACGATCGAGGTGCTCTTGTCTTTGCTGCTGGGATCTCGATGCTGCATTGGGATCCTGGGGGAGTGGAGCTGGCGGCGATTTTGGCGCTGAAGGATCAGATTGCCCCTTCTTTATATGGGACTCGCGGAGCTATTATAGAGGGAGACTGTCGTACCCTTATGGATAGCTGTGCTGCTGGGATGAGACGGGGTGACTGGAGCGTGACTGTGGATGGTGACGAGGACTTCTCATTTCTGAGCGGCTTTCCCCAGCTTCGGTTCCAGCATATTGGTCGTGAGGGCAATAGAGTTGCTGATTTTTGTGCGCGTTTTGCCCTTCGGGGAAATTTTGTTTGGCTGGGCGTTGATAGCACCCAGACTGAGTTTGCCGAGCTTGTTCGGGTGGACTTAGATGGCATGCTGTAATTTTTTTTTCTTTTCTTTTTGGTTTTTAATTACATGTTATTTGCATCTTTCAAAAAAAAAAGATATTCTCTTTGATCTCCACTTTAGCCTGTACATCTGTCAGTGTAAATTCTTTTGTAAAACTACTTAACTAGGATTTCTTAAGGTAGCGTTTGGGAGAGCAGTTGATGGGCTCCAGTGCGGCAGCTCTAGAATTGCGTTTAAATCAAACGTGGGGTTGGGTAAAGCGTAGAAGTAATCCTCTGTTTCTAAAATAAGTTGATATTAGTGCATTCTCTAACCGTAGCAATAGCCTCTGTTCGCTTCGGTTCATTCAGCTCTTTTGGCGGAACAACACTCCTCTTCCCTATCCGATCCAATCAGTGCTTCGTTCTTCCTAGGCCTGCGAGCGGTGCGGTTTGATGCGGTTTGAGCTCAAACTGAAATCGCATCATAGGGGTGCGGTTTTCGACCGACCGAAATCGATTCGGTGCTATTTCGGTTTTTGACAGTTTTTTGTCCTTGAATTTGGGCAAGATTAATTTGTGATTATTTTATTGAAAATACTTGCAATCATCTAGAAATCTAGGAATGAATAGCTATAATAAATTAATAATTACACATAATTAAAAACATAAATATGGAAATACATAAACTAATCTAGAATGTACATTCAACCTGATTCATACTAAATCTGGAAATACATCAAGTGATCAGGTATTCAGGTTTGTAAACTTGGAATGAAAATCTGTAATGATAAACATCACTTCTAGCAAACTAGGAGTTTAGGATTAGGAATTGTACAACCCTCATTCTTCGAGGGTGGGCCCATTCAAAGCCACGTAGGCAAAAGTCAAAGTCAAAAGGTCAACAGAGAAGTCAACAGCTCAAGACACCAAGACAAAGTCGGCCTAGAAGAGTTCGTCGAACACCGGAGCAGTAGAAGACCTGAGCGAGTATTGGCCCGGCATGTACGAGCATCACCCAATACTCACCAGATGGGCGACTATGGCTTGATGCTCGCCGAGTATCCCATAGTCGCCAGGCAGGGGCCGGGCTATAAAAACCTCATACCCCTTGGTTTTTCTATAAATAGGACCCCAGGGGTACTTGGATTGGCACTAAAACTTGAGCTCTTGAAACCCAGCTCTTGCATTCTGGAACCTGTCGCACTTGGCCGCTACTCCCAGTTCCTAGCCAAGTCGGTGCCTTCCTCGTACCCTGCTCGACCATTTTTGGTTGTGGAGGGGAAGTCTCTTCTGAGCTTCTGGGTACGTGGTGGGACCTCCCTGTCGTGGCACTTGGGGTCCTGTTTGTTTCTCTTCTAGCTTCCTCATAGTTGCCCGCCAAGCCATCTCTTCGAGCCGTTTGACAATTAGTCTCCGGCTGCATTAGTCCGAATTTTGGAGCCGGGATTTTCCCGGCTTCAACACTTTGGTGCGGTGAGCGTGGACCGTAGCCAGAGAAAGAAAGCTTAGTGGGAAGAAAAGATGGTGGTAGTAGGCGACCAGGAGGAGGTTGTCGGCAACTCGGTCGGCGGTGGCAGGTTCGTGACGTTGGCGACTTTTGAGGAGTTCTCGAGGCGAATGGAAGGAACTCTTCGAACAGTTCTTCAAACTCACACAGAGGGAACGACGACTTCACCTCATCGCCCGGTTATGATCGAAGAAGGTGCTCCCTCCAGGCGAGCAGGGAAGGATCATGTAGAAGAGCCCGAGCAACCAAGGAAGTCGCAGTTCTTCCCGCAAAACTCGCAAGGTGCTGGCGGGGTCCGGTTTCGAAGAGAGGAGGAGCAGGAGAGATATTACGGTGCTCGCCCTTACAGCGAGTATGGAGGCGGTGCTCGCCCCTACAGCGAGTACGAAGGCGGTGCTCGCCCCTATAGCGAGTATGCAGGGGATACCCGCCAGATGGATGATCGTCGCCAGATTGGGGGGAGGAGTCCCTTCTGTGAGGAGATCATCGCCGCGCCAGTACCGGAGGGGTTCAGGGATCCCTCGATGAATTACTACTCAGGGAGGGAGGACCCTATCCGACACATCCAATGTTTCGAGGACGTCGTCTCCATCCGGACCATGTCTGACGCCTTTAAATGTAGGTTGTTCGCGATCTCCCTCCGAGGGAAGGCAATGGACTGGTTCCACCAGTTGCCGGAGGGTTCCATCTACCGCTTTGAAGACCTTTGTCGGGGGCTGACGATGCGGTTCGCCATGGCAAAGAAGTTGAAGAAGGAGGCTACGACCCTTTTCCATCTAACGCAGGGAGCAAAAGAAACGTTGGGGGACTACATCGACCGCTTTCAAGAGGAGGTGTTGCACATCCAGGAGGTGGATGGTCGCACCTTGCAGCTGGCCCTAACTTTCGGCCTTCGGGAGGGGCTCTTCAAGCTGGAGATCGGTAGGATCCCTCCATACTCCTACGACAATCTCATTGAAAGAGCCAACCAGTTTGTCCAGGGTGAGGCTTCCAACCGCGACTTCCGAGCCAGGCTCACCCGAGTGACCAAGGAGGAGGAGGATGAGGAGGAGGAGAAAACCCCCGAGAAGAAGAAAAGGAAGAGCCCAGGAAGGCGGAGAAGATGAAGCTGGAAGAGAAGAGGAGGGAGGAGAGAAAGAAGGAGGAGCCAAAAAGGCACGATGAGAAGAGACTCATCGTGGCACCGGAGCGTCGGGAGGAAGAGAGACGATACCAGGTCCCCGCTAACCGACCGCCTTGGAGGCCGGCTAGAGGACCCCAGCGCAGGGATCGAGAGAGATCCCCGGAGAGAAGGCGTCACGATCAACCGGAAAGGCGTCAGGAAAGAAGAAGAGAAGAGGCGATGGCGATAGCCAGGCGTGGCAACCGACTAGGAAGAAGAAACGGAGGAAGATGCAGTAGGAAGAGGAGATCCCCCTCTTTTGTGATCTGCATCAGGTAGCAGGTCACGGGACGATGGCTTGCCCAGATTTTTGGGAAGCCCGTCGGAGGTTGACAGCAGGAGAGGCAAGAGGGGAGCTTCCGAGGAATGAAGCCCCTGTCGAGCCGTCGGTCGAAGGAGGAACGAGGATCGAGTCGACCATGGAGGTCAAGGAGAGGTGGCTCAAGGAGGCAGAGGAGTGGGAGTGATCCACGGGGGTGCAGGGCTGGGAGCTTCCCGCAAGGGAAGTCTCCATCAAATCTATCGGAAGAGTGTCGCCTCAACCTCGCAAGCACCGCCCCCGTTGGAGGAAATCACCTTCTCCGAAGAAGACATGTTAGGGAATGAGAACCCCTTCCATGATTCCCTCGTTGTCCAAGCAGCCGCGGAAGACTTCACCGTGGATCGAATCCTCGTCGATAACGGTAGCTCCGTGAATGTCATCTTTAAGAAGACGTTCGACGGATTGGGAGTCGGAGCAGAAAGAGTTCGAGCATCGGATGAACCCCTCTTTGGCTTCTCCGGAGAGAAGCAGGAGGTGGAGGGAGGAGTAGATCTCCTCTTAGCGCTCGATGGCACTCCCCTTACCTGCCGCTTCGTCATTGTAGATGCCCCGAGCTATTACAAGGCCATCTTCGGAAGGCCGCTTCTCAACACTTTCAAGGCTGTTCTATCCTCCTACCATCAGTGCTTGAAGTACTGCCAGGGAGACGTTCAGGTGAGGATCAGAAGCGATCCAAGAGCCGCCCGCGAGTGTTACCTCAACGCCGTCAGCACTATCAGCTGGATGGCCAAAGCCGAGGAATTCGAGAAGATACTGGGGAGCTCTGCCAGGCTGGAGGCATCCGAGGAGATAGAAGAAATCGAGGTACTCTCCGCTGCAGGAGTAACTGGGTTGCTGAAGATCGGAGGATCGCTGAAAGTCAGCGAGAAGATGGAGATGGCGACGTGCCTGCAGGAGAACGTCGACATTTTCGCTTGGAGTCCAGCCGAGATGCCAGGGATCGATCCAGAGGTTGCCTGCCATCATCTCAACCTGGACCCGGCAGCTAAGCCCATTCGCCAGAAGAAGAGGTCCAGTGCCACCATGCTGGCTGGACCTATCCGAGAGGAAGTAAAGAAACTGCTTGATGCAGGTTTTGTATCCCAGATCCAGTATCCAGGCTGGGTCTCAAATGTTGTAATGGTTAAGAAGAGTGGAGGGGGCTGGAGAATGTGTGTAGATTTTTCGTTGATGAATAAAAGCTTCCCCAAGGATTGTTATCCCTTGCCTCGGATCGACGCGCTGGTTGATTCAGCCGTCGGTTTTTCTGTGATGAGCTTTCTTGATGCATTTTCAGGATACCACCAGATCCGGATGCATCCCCCCGATTGTCGCAATGTATCCTTCATCACAGGTGATGGCTGATACAGCTATAGGATGATGCCTTTTGGCTTGAAGAACGCTGGGGCCACCTACCAGCGAATGATGGACCACGTGTTCAAAGGGCAGAAGGGGAGGAACCTGGAGGTATACGTGGACGACCTCTTAGTAAAAAGCAAGAGCGCCCAAGAGCATGTGGTCGATCTGGTGGAGACCTTCGCGACGCTCAGAAAGTTCAAGATGCGGCTCAATCCGGCAAAATGCGTATTCGGGGCTGGAAGAGGCAAATTCTTGGGACATCTCATCACCCCGGAGGGAATGGAGCCGAACCCTGACAAGGTCAAGGCAATCCTGGAGATGACCTCGCCAAAGACCATGAAAGAAGTTCAAAGACTGACAGGAAGGTTGGCAGGTCTTAGCCGCTTTCTGTCCAAGGCAGGAGAGAAGTGCCCTCCTTTTTTCAAGACGCTCCGTAAGAGCGAGAGCTTTGCATGGTCCGACGAATGCGAGAAGGCGTTCGGTAGGCTGAAGGAGCAGTTGACTCAGACACCTCTCCTTCAGAGCCCGAAAGAAGGTGAAGACCTACTCATCTACTTGGGAGTAGGGGTGGAAGCAGTAAGTTCCGTGCTGGTCCGAGAAGAAGGAAAGAAGCAGCTCCCAATTTATTACGTTAGACAGGTACTCAAGAAGGCGGAGCTGAAGTATCCCATCTTGGAAAAGCTCGCCTTCGCCTTAGTGGTGTCGGCGCGAAAGCTCCGGCCTTATTTTCAAGCTCACTCCATCAGGGTCGTAACCGACCATCCTCTTCGAAATGTCTTGGAAGGGGTGGAACATTCGGGAAGGCTGGCGAAATGGTCAGTAGAACTCAGCGAGTTCGACATTTCCTTCTCGCCTCGGGTGGCGATCAAAGCGCAAGCAGTAGCTGATTTCCTGGCTGACTTCTCGGTGGAAGCGGAACCAGGAGAAGGAGTTTTCACTCCCATTCCTTGGAGAATGTTCGTGGATGGAGCTTCGGGCAAAAACTTTGTGAGAGTGGGCATCGTGCTGGTCAGCCCGCAGGGGACTAGGATCGAGCAGGCAGTCGAGATCCTCTTCCCCGTCATGAACAATCAAGCCGAATACGAAGCCATAGTGGCAGGCTTGCGTCTCGCAAGGGAGTTGGGGATTCAAGACATCAGGGCCTTCACAGATTCAATGGTGGTCGCGTCACAGATCCGGGGAGAGTTCGAAGTACGCGACACCATCCTGCAGAAGTATCTGGTCAAGGTGAAGGGATTGGTGGGGAGTTTCCAGTCCTTCTTCGTTGAACATGTCCCAAGAGAGAAGAACTCAGCAGCGGACCGTCTAGCCAAGTACGGACCAAGAGCAGGAGGGACTATCACGGAGCTATTCCAACCGTCCATTCAAGAAGGGGAGATGATGGAGATCGATCGATGTCCTTCGTGGATGGATCCGTTCATCTCCTTCTTAGTATCTGGACAGCTCCCAGCAGATGGCGACCAGAGGAAGTTCCGATACAAGACGGCGTACTACTTATTGTAAGATGGGGAGCTGTATCGCAAGACCATCTCAGGCCCTCTGGCTAGATGTGTCTCTGAAGACGAAGTACCTCGAGTGTTGGAGGAGATCCACTCGGGAGAGTGCGGAATCCATTCTGGGACTCACACTTTGGAGCAAAGAATCTTGAGGCATGACTACTTCTGGCCCACTATCCGGAAGGATGCGGAGGTCTTCTCGAAGAGGTGCCAGAAGTGCCAGTTGTTTGCCCCCCTTCAATTACAGCCAGCCCAACAACTTCGCTCAATCACCTCCCCGTTGCCGTTCGCTATCTGGGGGATGGATCCGATAGGTCCCTTTCCCTCGGCTAGTGGCCAGAGGAAGTTCGTCCTAGTCATGATCGACTACTTCTCCAAATGGATCGAGGCCAAAGCTCTGGCCAAGACCACCTCTCAAATCGTAAAGAACTTCATATGGGGAGAGATCGTCTGCAGATTCGGAATCCCCCTCGCCATCATCACCGACAATGGTCCCCAATTCGCCAGCTTAGAGCTGGAATACTTTTGCAAACAACTCGGGACTGATCTCCGTTTCGCCTCCGTCCACCATCCCCGGAGTAATGGGCAAGTAAAAGCCGCCAACAAGCTAATCATCAACCTCTTGAAGAGAAAGGTCGAGAACCTACGAGGTAATTGGGCGGAGCAGCTCCCCTCGATTTTGTGGGCTTTGAGAACCACTCCTAGCTCAGCCACAGGGGAAACCCCGTTCAAACTCTCTCACGGGTCTGAGGCTCTCATCCCGGTGGAGTTCGAAGTCAGAAGTCCCAGGGTGGTTGCAGCCCAGGAGGGAGACGAAGAATGGCGATTGGAGAATAATGAAGCACAGGAGCTGTCTCTCGACTACATTGAAGAACTCCGAGACTTGGCATCTGCCAGGCAGGAGGAGATCAAACGCCGAATGGCAAAGCACTTCGACAAACATGTCCTCCTCAGGCACTTCCTAACGGGGGATCTAGTCATGAAGAAAGTAGACGCGGCAGGAAGATCAGCAGCGTAGGGAAGCTCAACCCAAATTGGGAGGGGCCCTTCATCGTCCACGAAGCGCTCATGACGGGAGGATATCATCTACAGAACCAAGAAGGAGAGTTATTGGGAAGCACTTGGAGCGGCGATGACTTGAAGAGGTTTTATCCCTGAGCAGGGAAGATGTATTATCCCCCTCTTTTGTAAAACTCCCTACGATGAATATAAATTCCTCGCCCCCCAAAAAACGGGCTGCGAGAGTTTCTTTTCTTCTCATCTCGTCAAAATTAATGGTCTAAAAGAAGGTGAAGTAGATCTCCACGATGGGTTGGGGAAACATGCCTCCGATTTGATTCTTATAAAATCCAGAACGGGTGATGGGACGGTGCCTCGGTAGTGCATTCTCATAAGACCAAGCTTCTGCACTGACGGTCGAGATCAACTCCCCCCTTGCACGTTGGCTGCAGGAACCCTCCGACCGCACCTCTCATCCGGCTGGTAAGATTATCAGGAAGAAGTCTGGACGCTGACCTCCCAATCCAATGAAGAGATGATCCACTTAACCTCGCGGAGGACCCTTGAATAAAGGTGTCATAAACCCTCGAGAGCCAAAGGCTCGCAGCAGAGCATTTCGCTTCCATTTACTTCTTCCAATCAATTGAGTAGATGTGTTTAAATCCTCTCTGGTTGTCAAGAATAGCAGGAAAGTATCAATCTCTTCAACAGCATTAACAAGAGCAGTAGGATGGAGACCTCGGGATGTTGTGTTCCCTTGGAAGGTGCTCCATTGGAACCTCCCCGACAGTCATTCCCTACTGTGTCGATCTCTTCAACAGCATTAACAAGAGCAGTAGGATGGAGACCTCGGGATGGTGTGTTCCCTTGGAAGGTGCTCCATTGGAACCACCCCGACAGTCATTCCCTACTGTGTCGATCTCTTCAACAGCATTAACAAGAGCAGTAGGATGGAGACCTAGGGATGTTGTGTTCCCTTGGAAGGTGCTCCATTGGAACCTCCCCGACAGTCATTCCCTACTGTGTCGATCTCTTCAACAGCATTAACAAGAGCAGTAGGATGGAGACCTCGGGATGTTGTGTTTCCTTGGAAGGTGCTCCATTGGAACCTCCCCGACAGTCATTCCCTACTGTGTCGATCTCTTCAACAACATCAACAAGAGCAGTAGGATGGAGACCTCGGGATGTTGTGTTCCCTTGGAAGGTGCTCCATTGGAACCTCCCCGACAGTCATTCCCTACTGTGTCGATCTCTTCAACAGCATCAACAAGAGCAGTAGGATGGATACCTCGGGATGTTGTGTTCCCTTGGAAGGTGCTCCATTGGAACCTCCCCGACAGTCATTCCCTACTGTGTCGATCTCTTCAACAGCATCAACAAGAGCAGTAGGATGGAGACCTCGGGATGTTGTGTTCCCTTGGAAGGTGCTCCATTGGAACCTTCCCGACAGTCATTCCCTACTGTGTCGATCTCTTCAAAAGCATTAACAAGAGCAGTAGGATGGAGACATCGGGATGTTGTGTTCCCTTGGAAGGTGCTCCATTGGAACCTCCCCGACAGTCATTCCCTACTGTGTCGATCTTTACATCATAATTGAGTATAGGGACACCAAATGAAGTTTTAGAAGTGCATATCTCAAAGATCCTTCTTCATATGCAGGTGCGAGTATGCTGATGCGAGCATTCTGGTGTGAGTATCCATTAAGCGAGCATGGTATGATCGTCGTCCGAAGTATCCTATCTTGTCTATGCTTAGTCGCTTAACGAGCACTCAACCTCGCCTCGAACCTAAGAGCTTACTCGGCATAACCACAAAAGAAGAAATGCAAGAAGCGACTACAAAAGGCGAGTAAAATGTTGTATTCATTACTTTCATGATTACATATACAAAAAATTCTATACAGCTTTGCAAAAAGGAACAAGGCGACTATGCGCCATCATCGCCTTCATCTTCGCCACCATTCTCGCCATCCGCGTCAACATCTTCGCCATCATCACCCTCGTCCTCAGAATCGTCATCTTCAGAATCGGTGGATGAGGATGGAAGATCTCGCATAGGGGAGTTGGACTCTTCGGCGAGCAGCGCCGGGATGATGTCCATAACAGTCAAATTCATTGCCTCCGGCTTCAAGAGGTCATCACCCTTCAGCCTACTTAGAACCACCTTCCCGGTTGCTCGCGCGATCTCCCGACGAATGTACGCCATATCATCGCCGAGCATCCGAACTTGCTTGCCAACCCTGGAGGGGCCCGCTGACGAGGGTTGTTGCTCGGCAGGCCGAGTTTCCAACTCGGCGATGCGAACTTGGGCGGCCTCCAAGGTTTGCCGAGTATCTTCCAGCTCCTTCTCTAGCTGGGACACTTTCTTCGCCATTTCCACTTCGGCGGCCTGTGCAAGTGAAGACAACTGTTAGGAAAACATCGATAGACGAAAAAGGCGACCATCCCTAAAACCAGAAAGGCGATGAGCGAGTACCTCGTGATCATTCCACTTGGCGGATTCCAGCCCCATAGAGATGAGCTTATTTCCCTGCACCTTAATCATCTACTCATATTCGAGCATCTTCCTGGACGTCGCATGTCCAAGCTCGGCGGCTCGCAGGTAAGCTCGCGAGCTCTGATGTGCAAGATACTCGGCAGATACATCTTGCAGAGACTCGGCGTCCGCACGACCATAGAGGGCGAACATCACGTCTAAAGCCTCGTCGGCATCCTCCCAATCTTTCGACCAGGCAGGAAGATTGGTGCTCAAGGTCACCTCATGAGCTCGCTCCGTCCAGGACACCAAAAGGCGACCATAGGCATCCTCACCTCGAACGCCTTCGTCGAAGTGTGGATGATTGCTGGGCTCACCAGCTTCTGAAGGGTTCGCCTTCGCCTTCAGGTCCCTCTTGGCGACCTCTTTCTTCCTCGCAGGCTCGGCGGACTTCGCCTTGAACTTCCTCTTCTTCGAGGGTCCAGCATCATTGCCGGCGACCTCCTGCTCATCGCCACCCAGCGACAAGTCAATCGAAGCAGAAGCTCCCGCCTTCGGTGCCAAAGGAAGAAGCTCGCTCGGTAAGGAGCGAGTAGTTGCGTCAAGACAGAGAGAAGAATATTAGACACCGACTGAAAATGAATTGGCGAGTATGACCAAATACTCGCTCAGAAGACTACCTTCGCCTGGAAACACTTCAGCGAGCTCATCTACTCGCCTCCTCCAGAAGACGACGTCCAGTCGGTGACCCCGGAAGCTGTCGAGTAGCTTCTCCCGACTCTCCTCCAAATAAGGAGTGGCGAAAGCGTTCTCCGCCGACTGAAAGGATGAAGTCGGCACGACTCCAAAGTCGCCCTTGATGACGACTAATCGCTCGGTCCAGCGATGGTTCTTGTTCACCGTGCCGACCAGCGTGCAGACATGACTGCACAAAAAGACGACGCCCTCGCCAGTAGCGCCGAAATGAAATACTCGCCGGAAGACGGAGAGATCAAAGGCGATCTTCTGTTCTCGCAAGAAGCAGAGAAAGCCCATGATCATCGCCACTCCATTTGGATTGATTTGGGCAGGGACTATCCCGTGATAGCGGAGTATCTGGCAGGCCTCCGACCACAAGGGTAGTCATAGGATGACTTCGAAATGTCGGATGGGGAAGATCAGCTCGGTCGCCGAGAAGGAGTTCAGGCGTTCATCCTCGCGAGGAAGCCTGGCGACATACCCCGGCGACAAGAACTTGGCGGAGAACTCCTTCAGGTCGCTCGGCCGAGTAATCGGCTTCTTGAAGGAAGTCGCCTCAAAGTTCTTCGCATGGCTCCCACGACGATTTCGCATGGCTCCCACGACGAATAGTTGCCTCGTCAGTCATTTAGAAGGAGAGAAAATGAACAAGCGAGTATCAAAGAGGCAAGGAGAGGAACAAACGACAGATACTCGCTGGAAAGAAAGGAAAGATCGCCAAAAGCGTAATAAATATGTACCCACCCCCTATTTATAGTACTCGACAAAACTTGGCTTGCCGCATACGCCGCCGCGAGCACGAGTCAGGGGTGGCGAGTATCGAGGAAAGTCGCCAAAACCAAGGGCGTACGTCAAATCACCAGCGCCAAACAAGCGAGTACCTGCATCAGAATCCAAAGAAACTCGCCAAAAAGGCGCGACATACAACCACTATTCGCAAAATGACAAAAAAGAAGATAGACGAAAACAGAGCATTTCAGCATAAACAAACCAGGAATGAAAGGGCGAGATTGAACTACTCGCCAAATAATATTACAAATACGAAGTGTTCGATCACAGACATTCGCCAGATGGCGACCTAGCGACTATAAAAAAGGAGAGAAAAAGAACAGATCCTAAGGGAGATCCTGGGTGTTCGCCTGAGCATCAGGGAGTTGGGGTTGTCGCCCGACCCAACCCATGCGACGAGCGCGCCTATAATGCTCGAAGGCCACTGACATCGCATCCTCCCCCTGCCGCAGTTGTTCCTCCATTCTCGCCAGGCGACCGGCCGAACCCATGCTCGCACGAATCCCGACCAGCTCATCCTGGTGCAGCCGCACTCGGTGATCCATCCTGCCAACCCGGCGCTCCAGATCGTGGACGGACTGAAGACGAGCTTTCACAACAGCCAGGCGAGTATCGAACTCTTCCAACCGGGACATTCACGCCTCCAACTCAGTCAAACGACGCTGAGGCTCGCTAGCCGTCAGGCGCTTGACCCGAGCCTCCACATCCGTCAAGCGACGATGCGGGTCGCTGATCGCTAGGCGCTCCAACTTCGCCTCCAGATCCAGAATGGCGCGAGTAGCCCTTTCCTGGTACTCGCGCGAAGGAAGCCTCACTCCGTCAATCAAAGCTCCCATAGGAGTCTGAGCGCGAGCTACAAGGGCGACAAAGATGAAAGGAGCTTTTAGTAACAAGTACAGGGGAGACAGCTTCACGCAGAGCGAGTAGTTAAAGTTACCAGGTCGGCGAGCATCATTCCTCGAGCTGCGAGGAGGACTGCGAGATCGCTGAGAAGGGGGGGGGGGGGCTCCTTCCTCGATGAGGGGAGGAGCTGTGATGACCAGCACCCCGCCGACCGGAGATGTTCCCGGCAGAGGGCTCCCTGTCGCGAAGAGTTTCCCCCCGACCGCGACCATCCACTGGTCGCCCTCCCCCCCTTGGGGCGAAGAACCAAGAAGAACCCCCAACCCCGCCTCGGCATGAGGATTCCCCCAGATGGGTTGAAGGAGCTGTTGAAGACAAATGACGCTGATCGCCCTGGATATCGGCCGGAGGAGGGAACGGAGGAGGTGGCGGAAGCTTCTCAATGGGCAGCTGCGAGCTACTCGCCAGCTCTGAAGGATTGGAAGACGGTGGCAATAGAGGCGCACTACTCGTCAAAGGAGCCCTATGCTCGCTCGACGGCCTCTTCTCCAGAAGGGAGCTATGAAGGATCCGAATCGTGCCGCCGTGGCGAGAACCCTCCCCAGTCCTGGGCGAGATCATTGGTGATGATCGCAGGGGAATAGCGGCCAAAGTCTCCTCCTGAACATCGGTGAGCGGCGGACCTGCGAGATAGTATAAAGAGCATCAGAAACACGCCAGTAAAAGCAGGCGAATCAAACCAGAATAACGACGAGTAAGTTGCTCTCACTTTGAAAAAGAGGGGGTTCGGTTTGAACTTGTGCCGAGGTTTCAGCCGTACTCGCTTCCGGGGGAACGCTCGACTCAGGAGGATTAGGAGCAGGCGACCCGCCCGACTGACCGAGACCCAAGTCGGCGAGTACCTGCTGGGTAGTGCCGACTTGAGAAATAGCGACATTCTTAGGGGCGTCGGCATTCTTCTTCTTGTTCTTCTTCTCCTTCTTCTTTTCAAGCCTCTTCCTCTTCCTAGAGGCGAGGAAGTCCTCAAGCTCGGCGTCGCGGGCGGGCTTCCGCAATGGTGGCAGCAAACTAGCGAGCTCGGCCAAATCAGCGACAGCTTACTCGGCAATACTGCGCGACATCTTGAGCGAGATCAGAAAAGTCGTGCCCTCAGAGACCCCTCCCCCTCTATATATAGAGCCAGAGCGTCAACCAGCGGGATGCCGACTACCAATCAATACTCGCCAGAAGGCCTGATCGTCGAATGACAGTTGGATGATTCTTTCCGAGCAACTACGTTACTCGCAAAGAGCGGGGATTGTGTACAACCCTCATTCTCCGAGGGTGGGCCCATTCAAAGCCACGTAGGCAAAAGTCAAAGTCAAAAGGTCAACAGCTCAAGACACCAAGACAAAGTCGGCCTAGAAGAGTTCGTCGAATACCGGAACAGTAGAAGACCTGGGCGAGTATTGGCCCGGCATGTGCGAGCATCACCCAATACTTGCCAGATGGGCGACTATGGCTTGATGCTCGCCGAGTATCCCATAATCGCCAGGCAGGGGCCGGGCTATAAACACCCCCCCTACCCCTTGGTTTTCCTATAAATAGGACCCCAGGGGTACTTGGATTGGCACTGAAACTTGAGCTCTTGAAACCCAGCTCTTGCATTCTGGAACCTGTCGCACTTGGCCGCTACTCCCAGTTCCTAGCCAAGTCGGTGCCTTCCTCGTACCCTGCTCGGCCATTTTTGGTTGTGGAGGGGAAGTCTCTTCTGAGCTTCTGGGTACGTGGTGGGACCTCCCTGCCGTGGCACCTGGGGTCCTGTTTGTTGCTCTTCTAGCTTCCTCATAGTTGCCCGCCAAGCCATCTCTTCGAGCCGCTTGGCAAGTAGTCTCCGGCTGCATTAGTCCGAATTTTGGAGCCGGGATTTTCCAGGCTTCAACAGGAATCATAATCTAGAATGATAAACAATGACTCCAACCAAAATAGAAACCCGCAAAATTAACTTGCAAACAGATAAATATATTTTTATTATAAAATACATATTATAATAGAAATCAAATCTATGTTACATGTTACTATATTTATCATAATTTAGTTTATATCTTCAATGATTTCAACATCATCATCCTCCACATTAACTTGCATTTATTTGTAGAACTCTATAAAATATTAAAAACAATGTTTTAAAGATCAATCTACAAATATAATATAAAAGTAAAAATGATTACAAATCAAATGCAAAACATTACCTTAACCCAGTTCTTCATATTTGTTAACATTGAAAATCATCTCTTCTATCTCGTTGAGGTTTGACTGGCAACGCAACCAATCTAGAGAACAAATAAGAGGTTCGATAGTCTTAGGTGCTAATGAGTTCCTAAAAGGATTAAAAAAGTGTCCGCCAATACTGAAAGTTGATTCTGAGGTTACATTAGAAATTGGAATAGCTAAAACATCTCTTGTCACTTGGGATAATATTGGAAATCTGGAAGAGTTCAATTTCCACCAATTCAAAATTTTAAAATTGATTTGCAGATTCAGTGTATCTCCTTTAAGTATAGGGTAATCTCAGATGCACAAATAATAGCTTCATCCTCCTCAGAATCATCCATAAATATTTTCTTTTGGTAAGCAACAAAACTAAATTTCACATCAATCTGATTCATACTAGTCCCGGAGCTTGAACCTTGTCTAGAATTATTTTTAGTTGATGTCGCGTTTAAATTTGTCATATTGATTGTATAACTTAATCTGTATTTTCAGTTAATTCAATCATTCTCCTTGCTCTCGCTATATCATATATTGTTTTGAAACACTTGGTAAGTCATTTTAACTTGCATTGTGGGTCCAAGACAAAAGCAACATATAGTAGAACATTAATTTTTTCTAAACTCCCCCAATACTTATCTATTTTTTCTTCATCCGATGTGCAATAATGCTCATAACAACATCTTGACTATCACACTATCGTATATTGATGTCTCAGTGTTTACGACATATTTTTTATATTTCTTTAGTCGTTGATAAGATCCTTTCACTTACTTGATAGCTAACTGAATCTTCTCAATGGACTATTATATTTAGACAATCTTTCCTTCACAATTAAATTTAATATATGTGTTGAACATCTCACATGTAAAAACTCATTCTCTAGTATAGTGGATTTCCATTCTTTAATTTTCCTTGTCAAATATCTAGCAACCACGTCATTGATAGATGCATTATCCATAGTAATGGTGAATATTTTCTTAATTCCTTATTTTGCCATATAATTTAAAATTTCATTGTTGATACCTTCCCTAGTATGATCAATGATTATAACAAAACTAAGAATCCTTTTTTTGCAATCTTCACACTTTATCTATCCAATGCCCAGTAAGACACATATATCCATATCTTTGAATAGAGGTTTATGTATGTCTTTAGACATATTCTTTTTTATCGTAACTGTTTCTTTAAATTTTTTCTCTCATAAATTAAAAGATTAATGCAGTATTTGAAAATAGTTGTTCGAGATGGCACTTTAAACTTTGGCTCTAACTGATTAGAATAATTTTTAAAGCCTTCATTTTCTACAAATTTGAATGACCACTCATCAACAACAACCATTTTAGCTAAGACAACACAACATTATTCTTCATCAAATTTAATGATTTTTGATGAACCAACGGCTACCCCATCTTCATGTTTCTCACCGAGAGATAATATTTTTTGATTGTTATCCTTTAACCTGAATTGAAATAAAGTTAACATATGCGCTCTTAAAGGCTTGATCCATTATTCTGAGGATGAGCATCATAGGTCTTTGAGCAATGCTTACACCTAGCTTTATCCATTCCTTTGTTATCTTTAAACTTGGCGAACCAATCCCACACAGTAGCTGTAACCTTGTTACTATCAAAATCATCCATTTATTTTTCTTTGAGATTTGTTTTGAGTCATCATTAACATTCACAGGAGGTTCTTTTCCTTTATGTTGAGTATTCTCATCTCCCTCCACCACAACAAGTTATTTTACTTTATTTTTTATGTCATCATCAACAACTATGGACTATATTACAGATTTAATGTCATTAAAAAAAACATGACATATTTTACTATATGAATAAAATTACAATGCAAAAAAATATACTTGCAGGCTACCACTATGACACTTTGTAACTAGTACCAGATGGGACAACTAGCAAAGCAGGCAAGTAAACAGTAGGAGGAAATCACTAAATCAGGAGGGCACGCTGGCAAATCAACAACCTGTCAATCTAACAATCTAAATATGTTTAACAAAAACAAATATCCAATTGGCAATGATAGAGGGAGGGGGATTGATTGATCTAAGAGGGGCAATGATACAATGAAGACAAGTTATGAAGGAAAACTGCACCTTAGAGAAAATCATAAAGTTGGTGTTGATTGTCGGCACTACTGCTAGATGCCTGGCACCTGCACCTTGGAGAGTTAAGCACGTCGGCCCAGTAGGCAATGTAGGGGGACTAGAAGAGGGGTTGGAGATTTAAGCTCCGTTTAGCGCGGTTTTTTTGATCTGGTGAGTTTGGTCAAAAACTCTGTTGGGTTTTCTCTAAACAACACATCCAATGTACGCAACAGAATAAAAAGAATAAAGACAACCCAAAAGAGTTTCGGATCTTACGATTTCATGAATCAAGAAATAAATAAAGCAACACATTGCAATATCCCTGAAAGGGATTGAGTCAACACTCAACCAAGATGCTCCAAGATCTGATCCCGAAGATGAACTCTGAGTTCCAAGCACAGAAAGAATATATGTGCCTCTACAGCAGTCCACACGAGTGAAGGAGAACCCCAAGCTTCTTGTCAACAAGAACTGAGTTGGAGAAGAAGTTTCCTCAACGTCTCCCACGGATTGCTAGATCCGTCCAAGCGAGAGGCGGCGATGACGAGGATAGACAAACGAATCTCGCGGAAAACCTTGCGGAATAGTTCCGCCTCTATCTCAGATAAAATGCCTTAGGTAAAAACTAATCGTTTCCCCATTTATACCCATGGCATAAAATCAGATATCCGCAGACCCCAGTCTTTAATAGGAGTATTTAGTTTGTATCGTCGTGATCACTAATATCGTTGAGACGATCTCGACGATATTGTCGTGACAACCTATATCGTTGAGATGATCTCGAAGATATCGTTGTGACAATCTATATCATAGAGATGATCTCGATGATATCGTCGTGATGACCTATATCATCAAGATGATATTGTCGTGACAACTAGAATATCGTCATGACAATCAAAACGATATCGCACATCACTTTAACGATACATCAAAGGTTGTTAGTCGGCCATATCGTCGTGACCATTCGACGATATTCATAATATCGTCGTGATGATCTCGACGATACATACAATTTCGTCTTGAACACATACCAACATGCATGCTCCATTCAATATTCATAATATCTGTGGAACATTCAGCCGACTTGACCTAACTCCATTGAGTCATAGGATTGGTCCTTCACTCATATCCAATATGAGTAAGGCCAACACAATTCTTCCTCCAACTTCTCCAAGCACTCTTATGTGCAAACCATATAGGCTCATATTGCGTTGGCAATAAAACCAACTGCTTGATTTTTTTGAGATCACCTTGGAAATACCAACAAACTCCACCGCCATAGAATGTATGTTTGGCATGACAACGTTTATGACCGATATCAAAAAGAAAATTAGTTTTGAACATAAAAGTGGATGAAGTTCCTTAGGTGAGGTCGGTGTTCACGAACAACGGGTCATAACCACCGCATTCATGACCGTCGTGACAAACGAAGCCTTAACCTAGTCAGCTCTGTGCAGTCACCAGTTGACAATGGGGCATTCGGTATTCGGTTGGTAAACCGAGAGGAGGAGAGGACCGGAGAGGCGTAGAGGGACGGAGAGGTGGACCGCAGAGATGGTTGGAGGGGCAGAAACCGAGGGGACAAAATCTAGGAGTGGGACGCCTAGGGCAAACCGAAGGGAGAAAGAAACTTGAGCGCGGGGCTTGAGCTTTGGTTGGGCTTTGAAGGAATGCTCCCGAAAATTTTAAATTAGTAGCACCAAGTATCCAAAGAGATATTGTCCAAGCTGTAGCAACAGAGACTACAAATATCATCATTAAAGATATTGTACAAGCTAAGTTGCTCTCTATTTTAGTTGACGAAGCTCGTGATTCATCTATTAAAGAACAAATGACAATTGGTCTACGCTATGTTGATAAGAAAGGAAGGATAATTGAGCGCTTTCTGGCATTGCACATGTTGAAAATACGAGCGCTTCATCACTTAAGCTTGCGATTGAGCATTTTTTTGATAAAAATGGGTTGAGTATACCAAGCTTATGAGGACAAGGATGCGATGGAGCTAGTAATATGCAAGGTGAATTCAATGGTCTAAAAATATTAATTATGATAGAAAATCAATCTGCATATTATGTTCATTGCTTTGTTCATCAACTTCAGTTGACACTTATTGCGGTCACAAAGAAACACAAAAAAATTTGTTCTTTTTAGCATGGTAATAATTATAACAAATATTATTGGGGCATCATGCAAACGTAGAGACATTCTCCTGGAGAAGTAAGATATAAAGGTTATTAAAGAAATCTCAAGTGGTGAAGTAATTGTAACAAAGAGAGATTTGAATCAAGAAAGAACTTTGAAAAATGCAGGAGACACAAGATGGAACTCTCATTATAGAAGTCTTCTGAGTTTAATTTGTTTGTTCTGATCAGTTATTGATGTGCTTAATTGAGATCATTGAAGAGGATGACACACATTCAGAGCAAAAAGCTGAAGCGAGTGAATTATTGAATGTTATGCAATGTTTTGAATTTGTATTCCTGATCCACTTAATGAAAACTATCTTAGGGATCACCAATGAGTTGCCACAAACATTACAAAGGAACGATCAAGATCTTATAAATGTCATGACTCTTGTCAAAATTTCCAACCTACAGTTACAAACATTGAGGGACAATGGATGAGATTCTTTATTTTATGAGGTAACTCTCTTCTGTAACAAACATGAAATTGTTATTACAAATATGGAAGATAAATTCGTTGCTTGCGGGAGATCAAAACGAAAATCTGAAGATACTACAAACATTCATCTTTATCGTGTAGAATTATTTTATGCGGTAATAGATCTACAACTTGTTGAGCTAAATAATCGATTTGATGATGTGAACACTGAATTGCTTTTATGTATGACAAGTTTGAATCCAAATAATGGATTTTTTGTATTTTGATAAGCACAAACTGATTCGATTTGCTGAGCATTATCTCATGGACTTCTCTAGTTGAATTAATGGAGCTCGATAATGAGCTTGAATGTTATATTTTAGACATTCGCTCAAATGATGACTTCGCAAAGGTGATTGGGCTTGGTGGATTAGCTATGCGACTAGTTGAATTGTAGAAAGATGTTCTTTCTCCATTGGTGAATTTGCTTGTGAAGCTCACACTAGTATTACCTGTTGCAACTATATATAGAAAGAGCTTTTTTTGAAGATTATCAAGTCATCACTACGTATTCGAATGAGGGATGAATGGATGAATGTCTATTTAGTGACATATATTGAAAAAGATATATTTTCTACCATCGCCAATGAGGTGATAATGAAATGCTTTCAAAACATGAAAGCTCGAAGATGAGTTTTATAATCCTACATCCGCCACTGCTCATGACAATCCGAAATGTCATTTTGATTTTGTTTGAATGATAAAATTTTGATTTTGTCCAACAACGGCACCACTTCTTGCCTGACTATAGTCATCTTCCTCTCTTAATGATTTGTTTCTCCCGGCTGCAAGAATTGAGATGAATTCTATTATTTTGAAATTCCATGTCGTAGTTCTATTTTGCAAGCTTGTTTTTATTTTTTAGGTTAATTATGAATTCTCTGTTTTGCATGCTATCACCTATGAAGAGGATGACCTAACTTGAAATTTATAAAGAAAAATTACATTTTTATATGTACACTTCATGCACTGATTTGACTTAATTATAATAAATATTTAATTTAATTATGTTGTGAGCAAATTTAATTACACTCGCACTTAAAACATCCAACAAGCATGAAGTTGTCATAAACTCGAAACTTTCTCACCTAAAAGCCCGGCTACTCAAATATTATGTCCCAAATCCCAATCATCATAATTTTTTTAATTAAGTGCACGCTTATATTTTATTTATCAATTTTGTATATAATCAAATTGCTTATTTGTATTGCAAATTTCTATAGTATTCTTGGAGTCACTTTATTTTATAAACTCTAAATATTATATAATAACTGTTTAATTTAAATATATAAATTTTAATTCAGATATAAAGGGAAAAATAGTTATATATTGTGACTACTGTTTTCAATTTTGCATTTTTGCCATAAAATTTAAGTTAATATTTTTTACAACATTACTTATTGGGCCGGCTAGGCCTGGGCTTGTCAATAACTATTTGTGTCTGGACTTGGAATTTTTTTTACCATCAGCAAAATAATTGTGGATTAAAGTACAATAAATTATACATGTCTTTCAATATTTTACTGCTACTTGTTATTTTTTATATAATTTTACTTAAAATCGAAAATCGTCAACTGAGTCGGAACCGAATCGGAACCGCAAAGAATCGGACCGAACATTTTGTGAATTATTTTGGTCCCGATTTGAATTTTGTAACCGGGAACAACATTGGTCAGGGTGTGGTTCTTTCATTTTATTATCCGGATCCGAACCGGAACCGCAATATACAAGTCTTAAGCGGTTTCAAGATTTTCAGAACCGATCCGAACCGGACCGAAGCAGAACCGAACCGCAACACGTTTATTATTATTATTATATTGTTATTTTTTATAATACATCAAAAATATCTATACTTACTATTATGGGTGGAACTGGTGCGGTTAATTTGAACCCAAACCGCAATCGCAATAAAGGGGTCGGTTTTGGACTGAACAAAATCGCACCGCACCAAAACTGTGCTGTGTGGTTTGACATTGGTGCGATTTGGAGTCAATTTTTGCGGTGTACTTTCGATTTTTATACAATCATATAATGTATTTTAAATTTTACTCACATATTTTTCTTTAATATTTTGTTTTAAAAATATAGATAATATACAACTACTATTTAATAGTAATTATGAAAGAGAAATATAATTGTAGTTCATAAATTAGTTAAATTGAATTAACTAATATATTCTTCAAAAAAAAATTAATTGTAAAATAAGATTTCAAAGTTGAGTCGCGTGGTCTTCAGCAACTTGAACATTGCATCAACATTACACGATCGTGTTCTTTGAATTTTTAAAATCGGCGCGGTCTGGTGCAATTTTGTGGTTTTGCGGTTTTAGTTTTTAATTTTTAGCCCGACTTACTATATATTATACAAAATGTATTCCCCCTTGGTGTAACGCGAAATTCATGCGTCTGAGCCTCAGAATTCAAAGTCCCTCTTGCAAAAAAAAATTGAACGGGTATACTTTTTCCCTCCAGTTTTTATTTTTGACCTCCCTCATTCATTCTGTCAAGTTTGGTTTTGATTCAAGTTGGAACCGATTGAAATCGAACTGAACCGCATAAAAGCAGACCGAACTGTTAGTGACCAGTTTGGTTTTAATTCTTGTTGAAACGTAACCGGAACCGTTAACACGGCGGTTCCAAAAATTATGCTGGAACCGAAACCAGAATCGGAACCGATCAAACCAAATACGTTTTCTGTTCTAATTTGAAGAACTGTTACCTTAGCGGTTCGGTTCACGGTTTTAGTAGAACCAGAGCCGAACCGGAACCGTGACAGCTCTGATAGTTTCTAGAATTATTTTAATTAAATTTTGAAGTTATTGCAATGCACTTCCCTCAGATCTTGTGAAATTATGGTGTGTCTGTTATCACTTTTTTCAAAATTCTGAAAATACCCCCTCATTATGTGAGATTACAATTTTACCCTATTCAAGTTGGAAAAACAATTAGGCTCCGTTCGTTTCGCGGGTTTTACACAGAGGGTTTTGGTTTTGGTCAAAAACTAAAATTTTGTAGGTTTTGGTTTTGGTCAAAAACCAAAAAATTTTGTTCGTTTGCACCCATGGTTTTGCATGAAGGTTTTGAAAAATAAATTTGCGGATAATCATTACTAGGGTCCAAAACATAATCATTACTATGGCCAAAATGATGATGATGAACTCTGGCCACAATGATGATGAACAGTGTCAAAACTATCCCAAAACCCATCTAAATAGGTAAGTTTTGGGCATAGAAGGATTTTTCAAAAAGCAAAACCCATGGGTTTTGGGCCAAAACTAATCCCCTCTTTTAAAATAAGCAAACGAACACTAGAATTGGTTTTGGTCAAACACCTTTCTCCAAAACCCATAGGTTTTCTGTGAATGCCAATTCCATCCTAAAAAATGTCAAACGAACAAAAAAATTAGTTTTGATATACCCAAAACCAAAATCTTCCTCTCAAAACTCGCGAAACGAACGGAGCCTTATTTAAACTGCCCGGGAAAGGGAAAGCGGACTCGAGCTCAAGCCCACCAGCAAGCAAAGCTAATAGTCCCGAAAAATCAATTCTAGGCAGCTAATATATAGGGGAACATCTTTGCAAACAAGTGGCGCTATAATGTTCTTATACTTCTCAAATCAAATTCCTCTCCCGACGTGGGACTAAAGACCCACCATTTTTAAAATTGTTGCTTGCAATTAAGGCAGGTGAACAGGCAGCTCGATTCGAAATGGCTTGATTCTGAGCCGACTCGAAATCCAATCGAGTTGGTTTGAAATTGTGCATTTTTTTTCTCTTTATTCATGGTTGACTCAAAATTAAATTTGACAACTTCTAAATTTTGCAAATGAAATACTAAAAAACTTTGCTCTTTTTATTTAGGTTTAAATGTTTAGTGTTTTTAATTTTAAAATAATAATATATTAATAAACACATAATATTTTAAATCAATTCAAGCTGATTAGAATTATATTTAGAACGATTCACGACTGACGTGATTTGAGTTAAATTGAATCGAATCAATTGTAATTGATTTCGATCCGACTCGGTATTTAAGCGACTTTCGAGTTTCGAATAATTTAAAATTTTAATTTAAATATTATAACCGATTATCTAATATGATATATATATTTATTATAAAAGAGAAGCCTAAAGGCAGCGGCTCTTCCTTGGCAGCATCTCCACAACAACTCCTCTGCGACACCGCCTTCTTCCAGGTTTTGCTTCCAACCCGTTGCTTCACCATCTCTGCTCGCCATTCTCCGATTTCCTCGACCATCTCTGCTTCAAACCAAGATATGCGCACGGGGTTCCCTCGACCACAACTCATTCATCGACTGTTGTTATTGGGGCAGGTTTTGTATTTCTCATTGTCATCCTCTCGCCTGAGTTCTCATCTCCTTCGGAGACTTCTAGGTTCTTCAATCGCACAATTATGATTCCATTATCTTTGGGGCTTTTAAAAGACGAGGCATTGACTTTTCATTAATTCTCCGGTCAGTTTCCTGTGTTCTTCTTAGGCTCCTACATCCTCGACCCTCCTTGAAGCTAAAATTTGTGTTTCTCTTTTATTTATCCTCATGATTTTTTTTTCTATCTCTTACTTTCCCTCTCATGATTTAAAAGCTTTTACAAGACAAATATGGTTTCGCATGTTAATCCAACGACAACATAAGGCCTAATTATATTTTATTATGCTTTTTAGTCTTTGTCATGCAGAGAAGCCCTGCAGTTCAGTTGCTTTCGTAAGAAGGTGAGAAGAGAATGATGCTTTGTTTGTGCAGGCAGGGGAGAAGGGGTAATTTGGAGAAGTTGGATATTGAGGATTTGCGCGGTCTTGAGCATAATTTGAAAGCCTCATAGGAATGATCTGCAGTAGAAGGTATTTGTTTGTTTTAAAATATTATGAGAAATTAATGGTCATGGTTTCCGAACTATTGCATTCATCTATTTTTGAACGGATCTCACTCGAGAGGCTGGGCGGCCAAGAGAGTAATAATTCAATTCTAATCACTCTTTTTTCCTTCTTTTCATATTTGTTGTTGATGTTGAATGCGAGGGGGCTTAGTATCGGACATGTGAAGAGCCAGCCACCTACAGACAATAGTAGGAACTTTGCTGGGTTCACATAAAATTTATGAAATTTTATTTTAGAAATGGCCAAAATTGATATATTACGAGGAACTTTTAATTTTTTTTCTTGATACAAATTGTTTTGATAGTTATTTTTTGTTAACTGTCTCCTTTTAGATGTACAAAAACAAGAAGCTGGATGATTCTAGGTAACAGAAATCCACTATTTCTTGAGGTATATTTTAAGGTGATTGTTATCCGCACTACAGTTTTGGATATCCGCACTTTTTTTGTATGAGTTATTACGCGCTTTTTGGAAATAAGTCTTGTACATGCATTTTTAGGAAAAGTGAACAACACAAAAGTTGTAGATCTCATCGAGATCTACAATTTTCGTGTTGTACACTTTTCCTAAAAATGCACGCACAAGATGTATTGCCGCCCCGATTGAAATATGTGCGTAACTATAGCGAATTTTTAGAAATAAGCCGTGTACATGCATTTTTTAGGAAAAGTGTTCAACACAAAAGTTGTAGATCTCGTCGAGATCTACAACTTTCGTGTTGAACATTTTTCCTAAAAATGCATGTACAAGACGTATTTTCAAAAGGCGCGTAATAACTCATTCAAAAAGAGTGCGGATAGCCAAAACTGTAGTGCGGATAACAACCACCTATTTTAATAATCAACATATATGATATATCTGATTAGCCCTTTAATTAAACTCATACATATCTTATAATGATCAATCTAATGTATTTAGAATAATCATGTTTTATTACAATTACCATTTCATCATGAAACATTATCACCATTGGATGCTCATCTGTGGAGGGATCGGTTCCATGCATATATAAATCAATTTTCTTATTTTTTTTTTAAAGTACTAGAAATACAAGCATTATCCTTGGATTACATGCATACTCAGGAATAAGGTTATGCAATGTCATTCGAAAGGGGCATATTTGGTGGCCAAAAAAGAAGATTAGCAACAGGTAGCAAAATTTTCACCACTTTATTTACCCCATATATACTTAAATGCATGTGATGATTACTCTTACGATAATTTAATTGTTCATCCAAAGTTTTTTATATGGATTATGTTTATAAGAGGCATTATTTACCTCCTTTTGTTCATGGTTGCTCTAATTATTGATTTTGTGTACGTAGACTACACAAAAGTTATTTTCCTCATTCTTTGAAAATAAATTTGATTGCATATGCATATATATTGTCCACGCAACTATGGATGCACCTTCACATAACAATTAATCAATAAGAAACTCAAAACAATATCATTTAACCAATTACATTGAACCAAATCCTTATGCATTATGCATATTGTACGGAGGAGCAACCCGTTCATGAGCATGCATGAATGATGCCGCCCGACAAATGTGGCCGCCCGACGAATGTTTCCGCCCGATGTATGTGGCCGCCTCCGACGAATGTCGCCTAATCGGCCTAATGTCGCCGCCCCCGTCGAATGTCCCCGCCCCCACCGACTGTCCCCGCCCCCGCCGAATGTCGTCGAACACCCCGGATGTCGCCCCGACATGTCGTCGAACCCCCCATATGTCGCCGAACATAAGTTCATGATGCGCTTCGCTCAACAATTAAACACATTATGGTGGGTCGTAAATGTGACAGGGCTTCCACGCCCGCAACAACTAATGATCATGCCCACCCCGCCCAACCTCCAACGAAATTTCCTATACTGCAATAGCAATAGGTAATAATGTATTTTTGTAATCCCACAACTCATTCATGCACCAATATAATATAGATATATCATCACGGCCGCAGTTAGGATATGGGCGAGGTCATGGTACTATTGTGCATGAGTTCTATCACGGTCACAAATGTCGCCGCCCCTAATAACATTGTCGCCTCCCCCGACGAATGTCTCTGCTCCCGACCAATGTCGCGGCCCACAATCAATGTCGCCCCTGATCACGACCAATGTCGTCGCCCACCACTGTCGCCGCCCACGACCAATGTCGCCCCTCACGACCAATGTCGCCGCCCACCACCAATGTCGCCGCCCACCACCAATGTCGCCTCCACGATCAATGTCGCCGCCCCGACCAATGTTGCCGCCCCGACCAATGTCGCCGCCCCGATCATTATCGCCCCCACCCCGCATGGGGTCCCCCGTGCACGATTGCTCATGTGTATCTTGTTAAGGTTAGAGGCGCTCAAGATATTCTACAATACGACATCAAGTTTGAAATGCGTATATATAGTATCTCCAGCTTAGGGCGGAGCCCTAGGTCGACACGCAACCCGTTAAAGCTTATCGTGTCGGTTCGGACACGCGGACATAATAGTTAATGCGTTAACAATCTCCTCCTATATCCGCGGTAAACCCGACGACAATGAGGGTGGTTTGTGTAAGTTCAACCGGATCGTGAACAGTACACAACCGTGTCCAACACCTGCAAAAACTGATTAGACTCAAATAAAATAGTATGCACGCATAAAGATAAACAATAAATCTCAGCTGCACTACAAAACAGTCTAAAGTACGATCATAGCACAAGTCCAACAAACGTAGTGACTAGAATCAACACAAAGAGCAAAAGTCTAAAAAGCAAGTGTATCAAAGAGAGCTAAACAGTGCTCTAAGCAGAGATAAAACAAAAGAAAGCAAATAACACTCTAACTGCCGTCGGCCTCAGACGTCCAGCAAATCATCCTGCTCAGGATCACATCCTGCCAGTGCTCCTCCATTAACAGCAACTCCTGTAATTTCCAACATGGAATGTCATTAGAAATGAATTCATGCTTTGAGAATGTACAAGTATCTAGTTCAACAAAGGGAACGTAGTACTTAATAATTAAGTTTGAAGGAGTATTTAGAGTATTATAGGTTCAACCTCAGAATCTAACATCGGTTTTCAACGAAATGATTTATAGACTTCTGGACACCGCAGCGATATCTGTGTTCCAATGTGGAATGTCCGGGTTATTGTTCTTCTAAAGCTAAGTGGAGATCATCAAGTTTGGAATGAAGACCCCTTAACAGAAGAAGAGTCAAACCGAGTCAGATTGTGTTATCAAATTTGGAATAACACTCTCCTCCAAGGTAAGAGAAGACGAATCCAGGTAAAGTTATTAACATCAGATTTGGAATGAAATAACTTACCAGATTCGTGCTCAGCAACCAAAACATCAACGGAGCACAACATGCTTGCTTTGACAAAGGAAATCTGGGAAAAATCAAAACATCGATGTAGGCTAAGGTGATCTAAATCGCCTGTAGTCCCATTTCCCCCACTGTTTTGATTAACCGGTCTTTGGGCATTCCTTTCGTCAATGGATCAGCTAGATTATCTTTTGATCGCACGTCGACCAAAGAGATAATTCCTTGTTCTTTCAGATAGTTTAGCAGAGCGTGTCTCAGTCGTACATGTCTCCTCTTAGTATTATAGAGGGCATTTTTAACAACTTGGGCTGCTGCTTGGTTATCGCAATACAAGCTCAGTGAGTTGACTTGTAACCTAGACAAGGGAATATCTAGTATCAGATTCCTGATCCAGTCTGCCTCTTCACCAGCCGAAGCTAAGGCAAACAACTCGGCTTCCATAGAAGACAATGCTATACATGTCTGTCTTTTGGATTTCCAAGTGATAGCAGCTCCACCTAGAGTGAATATGTATCCACTGGTAGATTTGCTGTTACTGACTTCTGAACACCACGAGACATCAGAATATCCATCCACAGTAGGTGGGTAACCAGTGTAGCATAGGGCGTGATTCTTGGTACCTGACAGGTATCTCATCAGCCTATCGAGAGCATCCCAGTGCTCTTTGCTCGGACTACTGGGAAAGCGACTCAGCATGCTAACAGAGTAGGCAATGTCTGGTCGAGTATAGATTGTGGCGTACATGAGACTCCCAATAATTTTGGAATATTTGAATTGATCAATGCTTGTTCCAACACTTGGACTCAATTTTACATTATGATCGAAAGGTGTCTCTACAGGCCTACAATTTTCATATCCCCAGGTCGAAAGAAGTTGCTCAATGTAATGAGCTTGACTAAGAGTAACTCTACCCTTATCAACTCTAACCTTCATACCTAACAGGGCATCGACTGGACCAAGGTCCTTCATATCAAATTCTTTTGCGAGTGTGGATTTGATATCCTTTACTGCAAGAAGATCTAAACCCAGGATCAACATGTCATCCACATATAGACATATGATGACTATTTTATTTGACATAGAGCGGTGGTAAAGGCATTTGTCTGAGAGACTAGACTGAAAGCCAAAACTTTTTACCAATTGGTCAAACTTCATGTGCCACATCTTGGGCGCTTGTTTAAGCCCATAGATGGATTTGTCTAATTTGCACACTTTGTCTTTTAGATCTGGATGGACATAACCTTCAGGTTGTGCCATGTAGATCTCTTCATCGAGCTCTCCATTCAAGAAGGCTGTCTTGACATCCATTTGATGAACTATGAAGTTCTCGATAGAGGCCAAGGCGAGAAGAATTCTAATCGTGGTTAGGTGACACACAGGTGAATAGACGTCAAAGTAGTCAATTCCCCCTTGTTGCTTATAGCCTTTAGCGACTAGACGCGCTTTGTATCTCGCTATAGACCCATCACTGTGCAATTTCTTCTTCAGCACCCACTTGCATCCAAGTACTTTGGCTCCTTTAGGGAGGTCCACTAGATGCCAGGTGTTATTCCGTAGCAGCGAGTCCATTTCATCATCTATGGCTTCTGCCCACATTAAAGAATCTCTAGATCGCATTGCTTCCTGGTAGGAAAATGGATCATCCTCTAAGTGGTAGGTGACAAAATTTTCACCAAAATTCTTAGGGACTCTATCTCTTGTAGATACTCTTACAGGGATAAGATTTTCCTCTACAGGTTGGGAAGCAGTGCCAGAGGGGCTAGCCTCAGGTGCTACAGGAGATTCGGAAATCATCTCAGTAGACCCGGAGACGGTTAAACCATGATCTTTGATAAATTTATTTTCAAAGAAAATAGCATCCCTAGATTCTATCACAGTATTGGTGGACAGATCTAGAAACCTATCTGCTGCACTGTCTTCTGCACTACCTAGATATACACAAGTTGTTGTTCTAGGTCCCACCTTAGGTCTCTTAAGGTCTTGTATCCTAACATAGGCAATACAGCCCCAAGTCTTTAGAGTGTCAAATCTACAAGGATGACCATGTCACAGCTCATACGGAGTGGAGGTGAGCTTAGCATGAGGCAATCTATTCAGAATGTGATTAGCAGTTCGCACTGCTTCTCCCCAAAAGAAATTAGGCATGCCAGCAGTAAGGAGCATAGAATTCAGCATTTCTGTTAATGTTCTATTCTTTCGCTCAGCAATACCGTTAGACTGGGGTGAGTAAGGAGCAGTGGTTTCTAGGATTATACCCGTAGAGGCACAAAAGTCTTGAAACCCTGTTGCAGTATACTCTCCTCCTCGATCACTTCTAAAACGCTTAATCTTCAGGTTTAATTGATTTTCAACCCGGGATTTGAAGATCTTGAAGATCTCAAAAGCATCATCTTTCGATTTCAATAAATAGACATGACAGTATCTGGAATAATCGTCGATGAACGTGATGAGATACTTCTTTCCCCCTCTAGTGGCGTGACTCTTAAAATCACAGAGGTCTGAATGTATCAAATCAAGAAGTTGTGTACTCCTAGAAACAGACTTAAACGGTTTTCTAGTGATCTTGGTTTATTCACACACCTCACATTTATCAAACTGAATAGAAAGATCTAAGGGGATGTTATGACTATTAGCTAGATCACGCATTTTCATGTAGTTCACATGTCCTAATCTGTTATGTAACAATTTAGGATCTATTAAGTTTGAACTCACTTGGTTTATGCTATCATTATTAAGGCTAAGTCTATACATTCCGTTGATCAAGTAAGCACAACCATAGTAATGGGAATTAACAGTTAAAGTTATTCTACCGCTAGAGGTTGTGAAAGACATTCCTGCTTTATCTAACAAACTAATAGAAATTAAGTTTTTAGTTAAACTAGGAACTACTCTAACATGTAATAAAGTTAAAGTTTTACCTGAAGAGAGAACCAGGTGTGCTGTCCCAGCATACTTGACTTCAGTCTCTCCTCCATTGCAGTTTTCTACCTTGTCTCTGACCTCAGTAACGTCAGTGAGAAGAGCTCTGTCATTCGTCACATGACAGGTTGCACCACTGTCCAGCCACCACTCTGAAGACGAACTGCGGTGACTGCTTCCAAGCATGGCCACGAAGGACGAAGGACCGGAGATGTCGACCAGCATGTTTGTAGCATTCTGTGAGGCTTCCTCCTTTTTCTTCTTCGGTCCTTTGCATTCAGCTACCCAGTGACCCCACTTGCCGCAGTTATGGCACTTGCCTCTTTTCCTTTTGAGAGATGGCTTTTTGGTCTGTACCTGTGCAGAGGCTTCACTTTTGGGAGCTGCGGGCTTCCGAGGAGGCTTACTGGGTCGTGAAACGAAGTTGGCAACCTGTGAGGGTTGACCAGCTTGCTCCAGGCTTTTACCAGCAGCGTTTTGATCTTCGATGTGGATGAACCTTTTGAGTTCATCCAATGCGATCCTCTCATTCAGTCTGTGCATTTCAGTCTTGAAGGTATTCCATTCAGGAGGCAGCTTGCTCAGGATCAGACTGACGAATAAATTATCGGACATGTCAGATTGTTCATCTTCCAGCTTGAGGCGCAGATTCTCCAGATCGATCAGTTGGGAGGTGACTGACGAGTTTGCATTGAACTTGAAATTAAAAAATTTCTCGCCCAGGAGAGTCTTCGATAGTCCCTCTTCTTTCTGGAATTGCGCGTTCAGTCGATCCCAGATTTCCTTCGCAGTTTTTTATGCACTGTAGG
Source organism: Dactylorhiza incarnata (assembly GCA_033032865.1). Classification (NCBI taxonomy): domain Eukaryota; kingdom Viridiplantae; phylum Streptophyta; class Magnoliopsida; order Asparagales; family Orchidaceae; genus Dactylorhiza; species Dactylorhiza incarnata. The sequence continues at coordinate 115,818 of JAWHQI010000028.1, read as the reverse complement.
TCATGGCGAGGCGAGGGTTCAGAGAATTTAGGAGATAATCGCGGCAGAAATCCTCGTCCTTGCTCCACTGGTACTCGTCCACGTCTTCGCGCGTCGTAGCAAAATCGCTGAGTAAGGTGTAGAAAATTTCGCGCTCTTTCATGCCCAATTGGACATGGATTTTCCAAACGTGGAAATCCGTAGCGTCGAAAGACTGCAACTTTACGATATCGTAGGAGCTACGCTTCGACATTTTTCACACAGGAAAAATAAAGTAAAACAGAAAGCTGTCACCTGATTCGTGCGAGGACGATCGAGAACCTTCGGATCCAATATAGTGATTGTTTGCTCCTCTCCGGTTGAATATTAATCGCCGAAGACCAATGACCAAAAAACCAATTTCAGCACAGGAGCACACCTTCCTCTTGAATTATTCTCAGCAATCTCCAACACAGAATGAAAGAGAACCTTTCTCAACAAGAATTAACTGAAGAGATGTTGTTTCCTTCCAAGGATTTGCAAGCATAAATCCTCAACCAGAAATGCTCCAGGAAAATGGATAATAAGGTGTTTCACTGTTTGGTAGAAGATGAGAAATATCTCAACCAACAACGGAGCAGGAATCAGATCAGATCTGAGCAGAAATCCTCAACCAGAGATGCAATTTCCTTCCAGCAATTTTCTTTGGCACTGGCAAGGGAGAAGAAACGGCAAGGAAGAAGAAACTCGCAGAAATCACAAAACAACGTCAGGAGGCAGCAGATCTACGCAGGAGACGATCGATCGCAGCAGATCTGTAGATATGACCAGTGCTGTTTGCTCACGGGAGATCCGGGCTGACTGGATCTCACCGTCGGCGGGCTGCTTCACTGGATCTCACCGGATCTACACAGAGAGCAATCGACGAGAAGATCTGGAGCAGGCGTCCCTCCTTTTTTCGTTTTTTTTTTGGATCTGTTGCGGGGAGCAATCAGCAAGATCAAATATTTCTTCTTACGCGCAGATCGGCGACAACCTTTCTCCTTCACGAATGACGACAAGAACTACGATGGCTTCGTGAAAACGCAAGTTGCGATCTGGACAAGGAAAGGGAGGCTCTGCTTATCACACTCGATTGGCTTCGTGAAAACGCGAGAGAAGGGATCTCCTTCACGATCGACTGAGGAGCGCGAGCGATAACGAGAGCGGCAGAACACAAGAGCGGCGAAGAGAAAACCCTGGGAGCGGTGATTATCTTGAGAATGTTAGGGTTAGAGGCGCTCAAGATATTCTACAATACGACATCAAGTTTGGAATGCGTATATATAGTATCTCCAGCTTAGGGCGGAGCCCTAGGTCGACACGCAACCCGTTAAGGCTTATCGTGTCGGTTCGGACACGCGGACATAATAGTTAATGCGTTAACATATCTTTATTATATAAAACAATATGCATATTTGGAAGCACACTAAGCTTTGATTTTTGACCGTCCGATCAAGCAAGATCAAAAGCTGGTCGTTGGATTCAAGGAAGGAGGACTGTCAATAGCTTTTCCTCCAAAACAGTTACTGTTCACTCCTCCGAAAATCCCGATACAGTTTTTTCTCCCATGCGCAGTAATTCCGCCCCCCATGGTTCCCTCTGCCGCTGATGACTAGCTTTTAGTCATCGTTTTTAGGTGAGTTTAGTTTAAATTTTCTTAGTTTTAATTATATTCTCTTTGCATTTTATGGTTGTTAAGTTTTAATATTGTTATTTTATGATTTTATGTTATTTTATGTTATGTTATGCTTTAAGGTTGTTTTTTTTTATGTTTTTATGGTTGTTATAAATAATATTATTATGTTTGTTATTTTATGTGCTAATGTTTGTTAAGTGTAATGTTGTTATTTTTATTTTGTTGATTTTCTTTTTGTTAAAGTGTTAATGATGTTACTTTATGTTTGTTCTTTTTTATTTTATGTTTGTTAAGTGTTAATTATGTTTTATATTTTATGTTTGTTATTATGTCTTAACTAATATAATATTTTATTCTATTTTGTAGGTTCAATGTTATGGTCGCCATCGCCGCCATGCTCGCCGCCACCTTTGCATGGAGTCATTGTGTTCGCCGTCGTGTGCCCGTCAATGCCGCCATCGTCGCGCCGTCAATTTTTATGCCGCAACGCCATCGCCGCGCCATGCAATTTCAGCCTAAATTGGAGCAGCCCCTAGCTGTATTCATGCTTCCCGGTCTCCACAAGTCCAGCCCGAGCAGCTCCCCTATCAAAACCGAGCAGCCCCCCCTCTCCAAGCTGAACCGAGTTGCTCTCTTTGCTGTCCAGTCCGGCCAGCATTTGGCCAAGCCCTTTGGAGTCAAAGTGAAGACCAATTCCCGCTCATGTCCATGCCCACATTGTTGGGATAACTGCTTTCCCGGACCTGAGTGCACTTACGGACTAGTGATGAAATACCTGCAAAATTGTTAGCGAAAAATATGCGCAATAACACAATCACAGCAGGCACAAAGACGTATACGTGGAAAACCCCCAAAAACAGGGTAAAAACCACGGGACGATCGGAGTCCAACCCGGAAAGCCTCCACTATATAATATTCAGATACAATGGCTTTCCTGCGATCCCCAGATGGATCGTACAGCTAACACAAATATAAAGACAAGAGGAAGAATACAGATATACCGACAAAGACGACAAAGTTTGAGTCAGAATGACTCGCTCCAAACTGGTTCTCTGAACGCTCTGCGGTCCTCCAAAGATCTTTCAATATTGTCAAGCTGTCTCGCCTACGTCGACACACGACGTCGTCGGCGCACTCTGATCAGTCTGCAACCCGTCAGTAGGTTGCCCCGCTCGAGGCCCAGATGCCTCGCCACCAACGTCCACTTGAGGCTAAGATGCCTCCCTGCGCTGAACGCCACTTGCCGCAGATGCGTCCCACCACAACCGTGGTCTGACAACACCGTCGAAGCCCCAACGGTCCTTGCTCCCCCGAGCCCAAACGGCGTCTTCAAACATCGCTACAACGCCTCTCCAGCTTCGCCCAAATTGGCCTCCGCACACGCGGCTCCCCCGCACACAAGCACCTCCCAAGTCTAAGCTTCCAAACGCCGCAGCTCTACCTTCTCTCCGCCACTTGCCCCGGCTCCGGCACCACCCAAGGTCGCCGGTGAGAGAGCCCCGATCCGGACAAGAGAGATGAAGGAGAGATGAGAGATTCTTTTCTTTGGTGTGCTTGCAACGAGACCTTCCGGCTGGCAAGACCTCCCAACGGCAGCCTTTTATAAAAGTTAAATGAGATGGCAATTACCATTTGGAGTTATGATGGCAGGAATAGTTTTCCTATTAATGGCTGCCAACTACTCCCATCAAAACTCCTATCAGTTTCAAATGAAGAAACGCCATTCATTAGAGCCATTCATTTTAAACATGTGCTGTCATTGCTGCCAACTACTCCCAGAGGCGGTTTTCAAGGCTTTCATTAAAACCATTCATTTTATGAAGAAACGCCATTCCGAGGTAGGAAAGTAATTGGAAGATTTTACTTTTCCTCCTTTTGACTTTGACCTCATAAAATATGACATATAAATTCAGCCATCCATGGTATTTTGATTTGATCGCCCGAGAATTCTCCACGACTCAATTCAATGCATTTCGAACCTCTCGACGTTCGTTGCCGCGGGTTTTATTCACCTAGGAGGGAACCCGAACCCAACAATCTCCCCCTTCACGACTAGGAGGAAAAACTCGCCAGACTGGCGATCAATCCGAGAGAACCATCACTGCAACTCTGCATCTTTCTCTCACAAATCGTCGAACTCGATGAAGGATCGTGACAATCAAAAGTCACCCGACGCGGCTGGCCAGCAACAATATGAGAGCCTCTCTCCTGTCCTATCACCGTTGACTTTGAGACATCTTGTCTCACCCATGCCTGTAACATTTCTTCCCACTGAAGAATCCGCGCTGCCCACGCCACACATTGGCGGCTCTGTCACCTCTGACCTTGTGCTCTCTCGCACCTACAGCTCTCGCCCCCAAACTATAAAGGCCGGACATCATGCTACCACGGCCTATGACCAAAGAACCTTTGGTCAGTCGCCATCGTCCATCACCAAATATATTGGCATAACCATCTGCATCCAATCGACTAACAGACAGCAAATTGAATCGGATGTCAGGAACATGACGGACGTCCTTGAGCACTAATATAGAACCCGTGCTCGTCTTCAGGTGCACATCACCGACACCAATAGCTTTGCAAACTCCCTCATTGCCCATCTTTAATACCCCATATTTTCTTGGGGTGTAAGTGGCAAATTGTGCTCTATCTCTTGAAACATGTGCTGAGGCTCCCGTGTCCACTAGCCACGAATCATCTCTACAAGCGAGGTCAAATGCCACCTCATCACTTGCAAAGATTACGTCATCTTCAAATGCCGTCACTATCGATGTTGTGGCCTCATCTTGCTTTGCTGGTTCTTGCATCTGCAATTTCTTCCAAGCATTGCACTTCCTCTTTATGTGACCCTTCTTGCCACAATGAAAACACTCAATATCCTTTCGCGGCCTGGAATTACTCCAATTGGATCCTCTATCATCTCTGCTCTTATTTCTCCCCCTAGAGTCAGAGTAGAAAATATCTGAATGGGAAGAAGAGGTGGTCGCATATGACCCGCCTTGCGATTTTCTTCTTACCTCTTCATTCAAAATTCCACTCTTTGCAACCTCCAGAGTCAGAACACCTCCAGGAGACGAGTTAATCAGTGAAACTCGTACCATCTCCCAAGAGGCAGGGAGAGACTTTAGTAACCATAGAGCATTGACCTCATCATCAAAAGTCACTTTCATGGCAGTCAACTGATCCAACACACCTTGGAACTCATTCACATGATCGAGTATAGGAGTGCTCTCCTGATACTTGCACTCACTAATCTTTGTCAGCAGCATCAACTTGTTCATGCCCGTGCTTTTCGCATACAAAGACTCCAATGTCTTCCATAGCACCTTGGCATCAACAATACTCGCTACGTGATTGTACACATTGCGCTCCACAAATCGCCTAATAAATCCACAGAGCTTGCGATGCTCGATCGCCCATTTTGCAGGATCCACATCCTTGGGCATAACCTCAAAGATAGGGGCGTGCCAACCCTTGACATAAATCAAGTCCTCCATGATCATATGCCACTCATGATAGTTGGCCCCATTCAACTTCATAGATATCTCAACACCCGATTCATCTGCACCCAGTCCACTGTCAACACTGACCAATGATCTTGGAACCGACTATTTCAAAGAATGTGACTAGAGAGGATAGGGAGCGGACCAATGGTCGTCACCTACCGCACCTATTCACAAACCCGAAATATCTAATCGGCTCGTCGAAACCTCGCTCTGATACCACTTGTTGGGATAACTGCTTTCCCGGACCTGAGTGCACTTACGGACTAGTGATGAAATACCTGCAAAACTGTTAGCGAAAAATATGCGCAATAACACAATCACAGCAGGCACAAAGACGTATATGTGGAAAACCCCCAAAAACAGGGTAAAAACCACGGGACGATCGGAGTCCAACCCGGAAAGCCTCCACTATATAATATTCAGATACAATGGCTTTCCTGCGATCCCCAGATGGATCGTACAGCTAACACAAATATAAAGACAAGAGGAAGAATACAGATATACCGACAAAGACGACCAAGTTCGAGTCAGAATGACTCGCTCCAAACTGGTTCTCTGAACGCTCTGCGGTCCTCCAAAGATCTTTCAATATTGTCAAGCTGTCTCGCCTACGTCGACACACGACGTCGTCGGCGCACTCCGATCAGTCCGCAACCCGTCAGTAGGTTGCCCCGCTCGAGGCCCAGATGCCTCGCCACCAACGTCCACTTGAGGCTAAGATGCCTCCCTGCGCTGAACGCCACTTGCCGCAGATGCGGCCCACCACAACCGTGGTCTGACAACACCGTCGAAGCCCCAACGGTCCTTGCTCCCCCGAGCCCAAACGGCGTCTTCAAACAACGCTACAACGCCTCTCCGGCTCCGCCCAAATTAGCCTCCGCACACGCGGCTCCCCCGCACACAAGCACCTCCCAAGTCTAAGCTTCCAAACGCCGCAGCTCTACCTTCTCTCCGCCACTTGCCCCGGCTCCGGCACCACCCAAGGTCGCCGGTGAGAGAGCCCCGATTCGGACAAGATAGATGAAGGAGAGATGAGAGATTCTTTTCTTTGGTGTGCTTGCAACGAGACCTTCCGGCTGGCAAGACCTCCCAACGGCAGCCTTTTATAAAAGTTAAATGAGATGACAATTACCATTTGGAGTTATGATGGCAGGAATAGTTTTCCTATTAATGGCTGCCAACTACTCCCATCAAAACTCCTATCAGTTTTCAAATGAAGAAACGCCATTCATTAGAGCCATTCATTTTAAACATGTGCTGTCATTGCTGCCAACTACTCCCAGAGGCGGTTTTCAAGGCTGTCATTAAAGCCATTCATTTTATGAAGAAACGACATTCCGAGGTAGGAAAGTAATTGGAAGATTTTACTTTTCCTCCTGTTGACTTTGACCTCATAAAATATGACATATAAATTCAGCCATCCATGGTATTTTGATTTGATCGCCCGAGAATTCTCCACGACTCAATTCAATGCATTTCGAACCTCTCGACGTTCGTTGTCGCGGGTTGTATTCACCTAGGAGGGAACCCGAACCCAACACACATGGCTGCCACCTTGCATGTGCATGTTTTGTTTAAATTAAATGCATGTGGTGTGTCCCTCCCTCTCTCTCTTCCCCTCATAAAAAAATAATCGCATGCATTTTTGTTTAAAGACATGGCCGGCCACCCTTGCTCTCCCCTCTTCCCTTCTTATTTCTAGAATCTTCTCCTCCACCTATAAAAGGGGCCCCCTTCATGCTTGAGGAGGACTTTTGCAAGAGAACTTTTGGAGAGGAGAAGGAGAGCAAGAGAGTCTAGTTTCAAGTTTGCTTTTCTATGTTGTAATTTTAATTCTCTTTCAAGAAATTTTATTTCTAGATAATTTTATCTTTGCTTTAAGTTTTGTTCAAGTTTGTTGTACTACTCTCTTTTTTATTCACTAATGAAAATGCAATTCTCACTTTACATCTTTGTCTCAACTTCCATTATGCGTAGCTAATTTTTTTCTTTAGCGTTCGATCACGATGATCCATGAATTGAGATGAGAATATTTTTTATGTCTTAGTTTTACTTTTGTTAAATTATTCTCGATCCTTCTTTGAAATATTTTGCGCCGACTCCGTATTTCCGGTATACGGTAGTAGGCCCTTGATCTCATTTCATAGTAGTCGAGAGATTCAGTGATTTGAAAGATCGCTCAAAGAAGGAAGGAGTTGCACGCACCCCTAGAGATAGGATGACGTAAATCCTCCGGATTGGAGTCAAATCCAATAGTGCGGTTCACTCCGATAATGCGACTTTAGACCTGTTTGATTTGCGAAGAGATTCCGATTAAACCGTCTTTAAGTTAGGAGATTTAGTGTTCTAGCGAGACTATCTCTCATTTTCGGAACCGTCACGGTCGAGAATTATTTTGCAATCGTAGAACTAAATTTTATTTCTCTCTCGTCTTTTTTCATGGTGATTCTTTGATCGAACGCTAGTTTTCTCTTCTGAATTTCCGTTAAGTAATCTCACAGTTTAATTTAAAATTCTAAAAATCATCAACCAATCGTATGGTGGGATAATAGTTGGAAGCGTGAGTAGTAATACTTGACAACCCCGTGTTTTAAATACGACCTTTGTACTACAATTCGATAGGTACACTTGCCTCTTCGGGTTGATAGTCAATAAAAATCACCAAGTTTTTGGCGCCGTTGCCGGGGATTCTTGTCAATATTAAGAAAACGCCGTCGCTATTACTTCTACAAAAATCAAAAACATTATTATTATTATTATATATTATAATCAATCTATATCATCGTTTTTTCTATTCCATCTAAAATCCTGGAAAGGACGCTTTGGGCTTGAATTCCCATCTTAGCCTCTAGTACCGTTGCAAACCCCTCACAGGGCAGATCTCGGGAAGTCCAGGACTAATATAATCCGCTAAAAAAAAGAAAAGAGAAAAAATCATTATCATTTTTTTATCTTGTTTTTTTTTCCTCACTTTTGTTTATTTTCCCCTCTTTCCCTTTTCTTCTTGTTAGTGCATGACCCGCACGAATTCGTCGTTACTTGTTGATTTGGACCCGGAAATCGAGCGCCCTTTCGGAGAAATTTACGATTCGGAGGTTCCACTTCTCAGGATACGGTTGAGGATTCTAACGGTGATTGTGATCATAATTCTGAAATTATGGGTGATCCAAATCCAGAAGTTGACCAGCAACGGACCATGTCCTATTATGCTCGGCCTAACTTGGAGGGTACAGAATCCAGTATTGTTCGACCTACAATAGCGAACAACAATTTTGAGCTTAAGCCCGACACTATACAAATGGTGCAACAATATGCGCAGTTCGACGGATCACCAGATGAAGATCCGAACTTGCATATCGCTAGTTTCCTTGAGATCTGTGATACCTTCAAAATTAATGGTGTCTCAGACGATGCGATCAGGCTAAGACTCTTCCCCTTCTCCTTAAGAACAAAAGCGAAACAGTGGTTGAGTTCTCTCCCAAGAGGATCAATCACTACTTGGGACACTTTAACTGAAAAAAATTTTGCTAGGTATTTTCCCCCCGCTAAAACTGTTAAACTTCGAACTAATATTTGTACTTTTAGTCAAATCGATTCTGAGACCCTCTATGACACTTGGGAGAGGTACAAGGAACTTTTGAGACGCTGCCCTCATCATGCTCTGCCTGTATGGATACAGGTCCAGACATTTTATAATGGGCTAAATCAAGCAACCAAGCAAATGATAGACGCCGCATCCGGTGGTTCTTTGAACCGAAAAACTCCGGAGGGCGCTCTTGAGCTTATCGAGGATATGGCGATGAACACCTATCAGTGGAATACGCCTAGGTCTCTCCCAAATAAACCTGCAGGTATGTACGAAGTGGACTCTGTATCCCAACTGGCGCTTCAAGTAGAGATGCTGAACAAGAAAGTAACGGAGATGACTGTTGCCTCCGCCATTCAGGTACATGAACATGCAAATGCTGCTGCTGCCGAGCAGGTGGATTATCTGGGGAACATACCCAGGCCTGCTCAAAACAATTTTTCTAATTTTTCTGCTTTTTCTGCTCCTCCTGGTTTTAATGCTGCATCTAATTCATATCACCCTGGATGGCGTAACCATCCTAATTTTTCGTGGAGTAATCCCGCAAACGCCGCACGTCCACCACATGATTTCACCCCACCACCACCACAAAATCAAAATCAAAATTTTCCAAAACCTCCATTTTTGGAGGAAATGCTTTCAAAATATATAAATTCGAATGAGGCAACCATTAGAAATTTAACAGGATCAATGAAAAATCTCGAAACCACGGTCGGCCAACTAGCTAAGGCCATCTACGAGAGACCACCTGGGACTCTTCCCTCAAATACTGAACCAAACCCAAGGGAACACGCGAAAGCGATCACCCTTCGGAGCGGCAAAGTAGTCCACGAGACCACCACCAGGGAAGAGCCCGAGGTTTTTGCATCTCCTGCTGCTGAACAAATCATCATTAAAGAAACTGATTTTGAAAAAGAAAAAGAAGAAGTTGTTTTTGAAAAAGAAAAAGATCATTTTCAAAGTGCTGCTCTTGATTCTACAAAAGATTTTCCGCCGCCCCCCTATCCGGCTAATCTTAGGAAGGATAAATTAGATGATCAATACCAACGCTTTCTCGACATTTTTAAACAAATCCACATAAATTTGCCGTTTCATGAAGCGATAAGTCAAATGCCGAAGTATGCGAAGTATCTTAAGGACTTGTTAACGAACAAAAGAAAATTAGAAAATTTATCCCAAGTAACGTTGAACGAAGAGTGCTCGGCGGTCATAAAAATTTCAAATCTTCCGAAAAAGATAAACGATCCGGGTAGTTTTTCGATTCCTTGCGTTTTTGGAAATCTGTTCATGAAACACGCGTTAGCGGATTTAGGTGCGAGCATCAACTTGATGTCATTTTCTTTATTTAAGAAGCTAGGATTGGGCACTCTCAGCCCTACGCGTATGAGTATTCAGTTAGCCGATAGATCAATTAAATATCCGTTAGGTATCGTTGAAGACGTGCTAGTAAAGGTCGACAAATTCATCTTCCCGGTGGATTTTGTCATTCTTGATATTGAGGAGGATGTCGACGTCCCTCTTATCCTTGGTCGTCCCTTCTTAGCCACCTCTCGAGCGGTCATCGATGTAAGTAACGAGAAACTTCTTCTTCGGGTAGGAGATGATGAGGTCGCGTTTTCTATTAACGAATCCATGAAAAATTCTTTAAAAAATGACGACTCATGTTTTTTCGTAGACGAGATAATTGACGATTCTCCTTTTCTTCTTTCAAATATTTCTGCAAATGAATTTTCTGCGTCCTTTTCTGATAATTCTCCAACTGATTTTGAAGACACGGTTATGTCCGTGCAAACAAATTTTGAAAATCCACCAACTTTTCGACAATTTTTTTGAAAATCTCGTTTTTGAAAAAGAAAAAGTTTTAAAAAATTCTTATGACGAACCACCCACTCTCGAACTAAAACCACTCCCCGAACATCTTAAGTACGCCTTTTTGGAGAACAATTCTAAATTGCCCGTTATAATCTCTGTGTTTCTTTCTCAATCCGAGAACGATCAACTGATCGAAGTGCTACGAAAGCATCGCCGAGCTATAGCGTGGCAAATATCAGATATTTCTGGCATAAGCCCTTCTTTTTGCACCCACAAAATTTTCGTTGAAACTAATTCTAAAACTGTAATCCAACCTCAACGTCGTCTTAATCCGAATATGAAAGAGGTCGTGAAAGGAGAGGTTCTTAAGTTGTTAGATGCGGGGATAATTTATCCAATTTCTGATAGTAAGTGGGTTAGTCCAGTTCAGGTTGTACCTAAGAAGGGAGGGATCACGGTAGTAGCAAACGAGAATAATGATTTAATTCCGACTAGGACGGTGACGGGAAGGAGAATGTGTATCGACTACCGTAAGTTAAACGATGCCACTCGTAAGGATCACTTCCCCCTCCCCTTTATCGATCAAATTTTAGAACGCTTGTCCGGGCATAGTTTTTATTGTTTTCTCGACGGTCTCTCGGGATATTTCCAGATCCCTATCGCACCCGAGGACCAAGAGAAAACAACATTCACTTGCCCCTTCGGAACTTTTGCCTACCGTAGGATGCCTTTCGGTTTATGCAACGCACCAGCTACCTTTCAGCGGTGCATGCTCGCTATTTTCGATAAATATGTAGAAAATATTATGGAAGTATTTATGGACGACTTCTCAGTTTTTGGCGACTCTTTTGCTTTATGCTTAGAAAATTTAGGAAAAGTTTTACAACGCTGCGAAGAAACAAATCTAGTTTTAAATTGGGAAAAGTGTCACTTTATGGTGCGTGAAGGCTTAGTCCTTGGCCACAAAATTTCCGCTAAGGGAATTGAAGTGGATAAGGCAAAAATTGAAGTAATTGAAAAGCTACCGCCTCCTACAAACATCAAAGCGATTAGAAGTTTTCTAGGACATGCGGGTTTTTATCGAAGATTCATCAAGGACTTTTCAAAAATTACTAAGCCTCTCACCCACCTTCTCGAGAAAGACACTCCCTTTATTTTAGACAATTCTTGTTTAGCGGCATCCGACTTAATAAAAACTAAACTTATAAACGCTCCAATTATGATTGCCCCAGTTTGGGATTTACCCTTTGAAATTATGTGCGACGCGAGTAGTTTTGCGGTCGGAGCAGTGCTAGGACAACGTATAGCTAAGAATTTTCATCCGATCTTTTATGCTAGCAAAACTCTTAATCCAGCGCAAGAAAATTACACCACAACTGAAAAGGAGCTCCTCGCTATTATTTTCGCTTTTGATAAATTCCGACCTTATATTACGCTCTCTAAGGTTATCGTTTTTACGGATCATTCCGCTTTGAAGTACCTCCTTTCTAAACCGGACGCCAAGCCGCGTCTCATTCGCTGGATCCTCTTACTTCAAGAATTCAACTTGGAGATCCGGGATAAGAAAAGAGCGGAAAACCTAGCGGCTGATCATCTTTCTCGTCTAGAAAATCCAGAAATATGTATTTTAAATGAAAATTTTCTTAGTGACTCTTTCCCGGATGAACAACTTTTAAATATTTCTTCTTCTACTCCCTGGTTTGCCGATTTGGCCAATTACCTTGTGGCCCGCGTCATCCCAAAAGAATACTCGACTCATCAAAAGAAGAAATTCTTTTCTGAGTTGAAGTATTATTTTTGGGAGGACCCATTTCTATTTCGCATTTATGCAGACCAGGTGGTGAGAAGATGTGTTTCCCGGGAAGAAGGTCACCAAATTTTAAAGCATGTTCATGAAGGTCCAACTGGCGGGCACTTTCAAGCAAACCGCACCGCACACAAAGTGCTTAGTGCTGGCTTTTATTGGCCAAGCATATTTAAAGATGCACAAATCTTTGTGGGCGGATGTGATCGGTGCCAGCGGACCGGAAACATCTCAAATAAAAATGAAATGGAACAAAATTACTTTCTCGAATGCGAAGTTTTTGATTTATGGGGCATAGACTTTGTAGGCCCATTTCCCTCTAGTTTAGTTGTCGTCGATTATGTCTCTAGATGGGCGGAGGCCCAAGCTCTTCCAAGTAATGATGCCCGCGTTGTAATTTCATTTCTTAAAAAATTGTTTTCTCGTTTTGGTTTCCCTCGAGCGATTGTTAGTGATAGGGGAAGTCATTTTTGCAACGCCCAGCTCGCAAAAGTTTTAACTAAGTACGGAGTTACGCATAAATTATCCACCGCATATCACCCCCAAACTAACGGTCAGGTCGAGGTAGTCAATCGCGAAATTAAAAGAATTCTAGAAAAAACCGTTTCTACATCTCGCAAAGATTGGTCGTTAAAGCTAGACGATGCTCTTTGGGCCTATCGGACAGCGTACAAAACCGCTATCGGTTGTACTCCTTTCCGATTGGTCTATGGAAAATTGTGTCATCTTCCGGTAGAAGTAGAACATCGTGCGTGCTGGGCGTTAAAATTTTTTAATTTCGATCCGCACTCGGTCGGTGAGCATAGGAAAAATCAGTTAAATGAACTCGACAAGTGGCGAGCGTACGCGTATGAAAACAATAAAATTTATAAAGAACGCACAAAATATTATCACGATAAGAACCTTCGCCACCCTAAAACTCTTAAACCAGGCGATCAGGTTCTTCTTTTTAACTCGCGCTTACGTCTTTTTCCTGGCAAACTTAAATCTCGTTGGTCTGGACCTTTTACGGTCAAACAGGTTTTTCCTTATGGCACTGTGCTTCTCTCGCACCCGGATAAGGGTGATTTAAAGTAAATGGCCATCGTTTGAAGTTGTATTTTCCGAATGATTCTGTTTCTCCGGCTGTGGAGCGTCTTTCTTTTATCTCTTAATGTTTATTTCCTTCCTTTTTTTTGAAACTCTCTTTTATTATGGACAATTTATTATAAGACTTTTTTTATTTGAATAATTTCTATTGCTGTAATAATGAACATTCTTGGGAGTTTGCCCAAAGTCTCCTTTTTCTGCTTTTATTTTGTTTTTGCCCTTCCTCCCGGTGGCCAAGCAAGCGCAAGTTCGTGATCGCCGCTCCAACGTTGCTGATTTCAAGAATGATCGAGCCAAGCCTGCTGATGATAAAGTAAATTAAAACACAAGCATGGGGGAGCGACATCCGCATTTCGGCCTCAATAACCCGGAGAAGTCCTGCTCTTTTTTTTTACTTTACTTTACTGCATTGTCGTCTTCTTCCTCCTCTTCTCCTTCTCTTTCTCATTTTTTCTTTTTTTTCTTTTTCATTGAGGGCAATGAAAGATCTAAGCATGGGGGAGGGTTGAGTTCTTTCTTTTTTTTTCTTTTCTTTCAAAAAAAAAAAAAGAAAAAAAATTTATGTGTAGTTATTAAGTCTCTTAATAGTACTATCTTTTTTTTTAGCTTTATAAAAAAAAATCCAAAAAAAAACTAGAAAACCCAAAAAATCAAAAAAATCAAAATCCAAAAAATATTTAGTATCCATTTGAAAATCACCATCAAAAATTATTTTCTATCATTTCTTTAGTATGTTTCTTTGAGTGTTGTGTAGGCTCATGTAGTATTTTTAATCTTTGGTAGTATGTTAGGATAGAGTTTAGTTTAACTATATTACTTTTGCATACGTTAGTTTTGCATTTTCTCTTTTATAACTTTTGGCATCATAATTTCATTCTATCATCATAATGATGTTGTAGTTTTTCTTCTAATCTAAGTGTAGTAGCGTGCATATGTTTGTTAGATGATATTATTAGACACTCACTCACATTGTAGTCTTTCTTGGTGGCTAGAACTTGCCTCTAGCGATCCTCGAAGCATTTGCATAAGTTTGTCATGGTTTTTAGAAATGATTTAGGCCATCCTTTTGGATAGTTTGTGTTTCTTTTGCCCACCTAAAACATTCACTTTGCAAAACAATTTTGGGCCTTCTTCTTATTTTCTTTGTCAGCTCCACCTCTCATTTTCACCAAAGCCAAATGCCCTTCCTATTATCACACTAAACTACTATTGAGTTTTATTTGAACATCATTTTGTGTTGGGTTGTTATTTTGGAAAATGAGGAGGAATTTATTTCAAGCTTATTTTGGAGCTCTTATGAGCAATGAGTTAAAAAATGAAAAAAATCATTATTATCCAAAAAGATTATTTGAAAAGTTATTGGTTGCCAAGTTTGAAAAAGAAAAAAATATCCATGGCCTTATGTTCTTAAATTTTGAGAAATTTGACGTACGTCTCTTGTCATTTCTCATTCTCGTGTACTTTGTTTTGAAAAATATTTAAAACTCTCCTCTTGGTTTAGTGTGATATTTAGCCATCATGTTTATCTTTGAATCCCAAATCCTTATCATTTACCTAAGCCGAGTCTTTATGCCTAATGAAAGTCCTATTAATCTTTAAGCCATGACAATGTACTTGTGTAGTGGAGAGGGTGTGACCGGGCGAGCCTATGGACACCATCATTGATGGATTTCTTTGGAGGTTACCTTGGAGTGTTTGTAGAATAATCGTAGTCTCAGCAACTTGTTGCTTGTTCAATGCACTTATTTCGGTTGAATTGCTATTCATGTTATGTTTGTTAGCTTAAACCTTTTGATGCCTTTCTGTTATGTTAGTAGGAAATTTGCAATCTAGTCATATGCCTAAGTAATGTTTTTAACTCTTCTCTATTCTCCTCTACATCGATATAACGGCGCACTCATTGGTAGCATAATAGTTTTGATAGCATAATTTTTGTTTGGGCTTCGCAATTAAAAAAAAAGGGTAGTATAACTCTCATATATTTTAATTTCTATTTTGCTTGAGGGCAAGCAAACTCTTAAGCATGGGGGAGTTTGATGACTAGCTTTTAGTCGTCGTTTTTAGGTTAGTTTAGTTTAAATTTTCTTAGTTTTAATTATATTCTCTTTGCATTTTATGGTTGTTAAGCTTTAATATTGTTATTTTATGATTTTATGTTATTTTATGTTATGTTATGCTTTAAGGTTGTTTTTTTTATGTTTTTATGGTTGTTATAAATAATATTGTTATGTTTGTTATTTTATGTGCTAATGTTTGTTAAGTGTAATGTTGTTATTTTTATTTTGTTGATTTTCTTTTTGTTAAAGTGTTAATAATGTTACTTTATGTTTGTTCTTTTTTATTTTATGTTTGTTAAGTGTTAATTATGTTTTATATTTTATGTTTGTTATTATGTCTTAACTAATATAATATTTTATTTTATTTTGTAGGTTTAATGCTATGGTCGCCATCGCCGCCATGCTCGCCGCCACCTTTGCATGGAGTCATTGTGTTCGCCGTCGTGTGCCCGTCCATGCCGCCATCGTCGCGCCGTCAATTTTTATGCCGCAACGCCATCGCCGCGCCATGCAATTTCAGCCTAAATTGGAGCAGCCCCTAGCTGTATTCATGCTTCCCGGTCTCCACAAGTCCAGCCCGAGCAGCTCCCCTATCAAAACCGAGCAGCCCCCCCTCTCCAAGCTGAACCGAGCTGCTCTCTTTGCTGTCCAGTCCGGCCAGCATTTGGCCAAGCCCTTTGGAGTCAAAGTGAAGACCAATTCCCGCTCATGTCCATGCCCACATGGCTGCCACCTTGCATGTGCATGTTTTGTTTAAATTAAATGCATGTGGTGTGTCCCTCCCTCTCTCTCTTCCCCTCATAAAAAAATAATTGCATGCATTTTTGTTTAAAGACATGGCCGGCCACCCTTGCTCTCCCCTCTTCCCTTCTTATTTCTAGAATCTTCTCCTCCACCTATAAAAGGGGCCCCCCTTCATGCTTGAGGAGAACTTTTGCAAGAGAACTTTTGGAGAGGAGAAGGAGAGCAAGAGAGTCTAGTTTCAAGTTTGCTTTTCTATGTTGCAATTTTAATTCTCTTTCAAGGAATTTTATTTCTAGATAATTTTATCTTTGCTTTAAGTTTTGTTCAAGTTTGTTGTACTACTCTTTTTTTTATTTACTAATGAAAATGCAATTCTCACTTTACATCTTTGTCTCAACTTCCATCATGCGTAGCTAATTTTTTTCTTTAGCGTTCAATCACGATGATCCATGAATTGAGATGAGAATATTTTTTATGTCTTAGTTTTACTTTTGTTAAATTATTCTCGATCCTTCTTTGAAATATTTTGCGTCGACTCCGTATTTCCGGTATACGGTAGTAGGCCCTTGATCTCATTTCATAGTAGTCGAGAGATTCAGTGATTTGAAAGATCGCTCAAAGAAGGAAGGAGTTGCACGCACCCCTAGAGATAGGATGACGTAAATCCTCCGGATTGGAGTCAAATCCAATAGTACGGTTCACTCCGATAATGCGACTTTAGACCTGTTTGATTTGCGAAGAGATTCCGATTAAACCGTCTTTAAGTTAGGAGATTTAGTGTTCTAGCGAGACTCTCTCATTTTCGGAACCGTCACGGTCGAGAATTATTTTGCAATCGTAGAACTAAATTTTATTTCTCTCTCGTCTTTTTTCATGGTGATTCTTTGATCGAACGCTAGTTTTCTCTTCTGAATTTCCGTTAAGTAATCTCGTAGTTTAATTTAAAATTCTAAAAATCATCAACCAATCGTACGGTGGGATAATAGTTGGAAGCGTGAGTAGTAATATTTGACAACCCCGTGTTTTAAATACGACCTTGGTACTACAATTCGATAGGTACACTTGCCTCTTCGGGTTGATAGTCAATAAAAATCACCAGCCGCCGCCGCCGCCGGCCTTCGGCGAACCCTCCGGGGGTTGTCCGGCGGCGAGCGGGCAGGGCCGCCGCCGGCGGTGGCCCTGCCCGTGAAACCCAGTTTTAGGGCTTACGGGCAGGGCCACCGCCGGCGGTGGCACTGCCCGCTCGCCGCCGGACAACCCCCGGCGGCTTCATCGGAGGCCGACGACCCCGTCGGTGGGCGCCGGGCAGGCCGCCGATAGAGATGGTCAGGCGGAAGCGGAGGCGGAAATGGGGGGTCACGAGATTTTTTATTCTTTTTTTTTATTTCTATTTTATATATTAAATAACAAGTTTTTATTTCTATTTTACTAATTAATTAAATAAAGTAATTTTTTTAATAATTAAATTCTATTAATTAAAATTTAGATAACTTTAAAATTTTAAATATTAAATAACTGGAGGGGGCGGGCGAAGCCCGCCGATGGCGGGGCGGGCGAAGCCGCCTGAATGCGGGATAATTAAAATTTAGAAAAGATTTAAATTTTTTTAATTTTAAATAACTGTCGGGGGGCAGGCGAAGCCCGCCTGAATGCGGCTGAATGCCGCAGTTTCAAAAAATGCTTCAATTCGTTATAGTTACGCCCATGTATCAATTCGAGCGGCAATACATATTGTGCGTGCATTTTTAGCGAAAGTGTTCAACACGAAAGTTGTAGATATCGGCGATATTTACAACTTTCGTGTTGAAGACTTTTCCAAAAAATGCTTGTACAAGGCGCATTTCCAAAAAAATGTGTAATACTTCATATAAATGAGTTGCGGATACCAGAAACTGGGGTGCGGTTAACAATTGCCTATATATATCATTGCTCTAATTATTAATCGCCGCTGCCGACTATCGCATTGCATTTAGCGTAGGTTTAGCATTCCGCACGTGCGCTCTCACTAGAGTCGTGGGTTTTGCGCACCCACAACCTACCCCTACATCAGATGTGCGATTATATTTATTAAAATGAGAGATTTTAGATATTTTTTCAAATTGCTTATAACATTGCGATTATATTTATCTTTTTCTGCGCGTGGTCTATATATAGCTGTCCAAGCTGTTCAAAAAGAGAAATACTTAGGCGTGTTCTTTCACCTAGCTTTAGGTGGGAGATTAAATACAGCCATATGATATGACAATCTACGGTGGATCTGTTTCCGCAAAATACTGACAGTATTTTTAATTAAAAAATACGGAAATATTTTGATCAATCACGGAGAACCAACGGCTTGATGTGCGCGAGCACCATAATCTTAGGTGAGAGACGCACCTAAACTAAAAAAGTGACGAGAAGACATCACTATCTTCACCTTTCAGCTTTTCAACGTTCATATTGTATTTACTAAAAAAATAAGAAAAAGATATTTATATTTTAATGCACTTATTTAATAAAGAATCCACCGCCTCTCTCTCCATACTAACGAAATTCTACTTTCTATAAAAAGAAACTTATATTTTTTAATTTATATGGAGAGAATAAAAACAAATCCTCCATTTTTTTCTCTCTATTGATTTTATGTATTAGTTTGAAATATTAATTTGAAGTATTGATTTTACACTAGGTATGTATATATAATGAGACAGCAACAATACCCACCCTCATTGGTTGCCTAAGTTTAGGGTTTAGAGAAATAAATTAATGTATGAAGGACGGGGAGCAAGTGCTGGCATCCCCGCGCAGCGACGGTCCGGAGAAGGGTCCCACCACAAGGGTGAAATGTAGGCAAACCTTACCTTGCATTTTTTGCAAGAGACTGCTTCCAGGACTCTGAACCTGTGACATCATGCCTGCATTGTGCTTGAAATTCAAAATTCTTATTGTACAAGTTGTCGGGACATAGGATTTTCACCTTCATGCTCCTGAATCATTAATTTCTCGCTGTTTCTTGTGCATCAAAGTGCCGCTCTTTGCAACTTCTCTATCCTGTGCGTCAAAGTCTCGTTCTTCGCACTTCTCTATCGGATGACAACACGAAGCCTTTAAATATTGAAGTTCTTTGATCATTCTTCATATTTCAGAGATATGTACGTTCTCGTACTTATAAAGAGAATTCAATATTGCCGAAAGTCTACCAAAGTTTCTATATTCCCTTTAAAAGATCAATATAATTTTTTATAAAGAGAATTCAAAATACAAATTTATGGGTTTTTTTTTTATTTTTCTTAAGCAAGCACACTACAAATCTTTAACATATTCAACTCATGTTTGGGGGAAATGTATGCTATATCTATATTATCTGTACTATTAATACAATAGTTATCACATGAACAGTATCTATCGCGGCCGAACTCGTGCACTTCCTGACATAATTTGTTGAATACGACGATCACATCACAATAAAATTCGACAAAACAATTATGGGTCACTATCTTCGTGGGGGCATAGAAGAGCCACATACACAACTACTCGTAAAAACATTGGTAAAAGCATTCCAAAGTCCTCCATTTTTTGGTAAAAACATATACTACATTAAAAGGGCAAAGTATACTTTGGTAAAAACTGTAGGATCAAGCGCAACCAACTATCCCAAAAGCCCGGACTAATGGGAAGGGCACTACTTTTTTTAAGGAAGTAGAAAAGGCGCTACGGGTCAAGTGAAGGAACGCTCGACCCAACAATCCCCCCCCCCCCCCCCAGCATCCAGCACGACCCGCAATCTCAGAGGTGCTCCACATGGCTCAGAGGTGGCTTTTCACATGGTCGCGACCCGCCTGACCCGCCGGGACCCACACAAGTAGAAAAATTTCAGGATTTAATCAGCGCCCCCCCCCCCCCCCCCCCCCCCCCCCACAGCCTCGAACCCGCAACACCCCTCTGATACCACTTGTAGGATCAAGCGCAACCAACTATCTTAAAAGCCCGGACTGATGAGAAGGGCGCTACTTTTTCTTTAAGGAAGTAGGAAAGACGCCACGGGTCAAGTGAAGGAACGCTGGACCCAACAAAAACATTCCTAATACCAAATATACCCTCCATTTTTTGTTTAATGTCTTAGATGAATCATATCAAAATTCAAAATTAAAATAAAATTAAAGACTACTATTGTAATTTATCGAGTCTCACTCAAGTGACATGACATTGGAGTCCGGTTCCCAAAAAAAGGGCTCAGAGACCTGCCCCCGGCTCACCTCCCCCCATGTTTTAATTATTTCAAAAAAGGCAAAAAGTTGGAGCTCGAGCGTTTCCAATCGGCAGGAGGCATCACTCAATTTTATCATGCACACGGAGGTTTGCGAGCAGTTGGAGCGCTGTCGCATCGGGACAATATCGTGACCAAAGTATTGTCGCATGGGGGTCTCCCGTGCCCTGTAACTCGTATATATACAATAATAAGAGACATTCAAAATTAAAAGTAATTACACAAAATATAGCTTTATTGTTTACTTGAGGGAAAAGCAATTACTATATTAAGGAAAAAATTATCTTTGGTGAAACATTCTCCTACCCATTTTACCCCTCAAATGTTCTCATTTTACAATAAAAAAACAAGAGGAAAACGGAGAGAAGAGACCATTCAATCAACTATTATATCGTTGGGCCCATGTTTTAAATTAATGACACAATCATAATTAAATTATAAACCAAATTTGAACATACTATAATTAATAAAGCATAGAGTAACATATATAGAAGAAGAGGTTACTGTCGGGGGCCGCCGGGTTCTACTCTGGTATGAGGGGAAAAGGGGGGATGGAGGGGGGAAGAGAAAGAAAAAGAGGGGGAGGAGAAAAAAGAGGGGGAAGAGAAGGAAAGGGGGAGAGAGGAAGAGAAAAGAGGGAAATGAAGAAAAAAATGGAGGGAGGGAGAACACGGCCACAATTTGGATCTCCGCGGAGAAGCATTTGGATCTCTGCGGAGATCCAAATGGTTTTCCGCGGAGAACCTTTTAAGTCTCCGCAGAGAGCCTTTTGGATCTCCGCGGAGAACCTTTTACTCTCTGTGGAGAACCATCTGGATCTCCGCGGAGAACCATCTGGATCTCCGCGGAGAACCTTATGGATTTCCGCGGAGAAGAATTTTAATCTGGCTCTCCGCAGAGATCCATATGGAATTCCACGGAGAACCATTTGCTCTTCGCGCAAAACCTTTAGCGAGTGGCTGTCTTTTCAATATATTTTGATTGACTATGGCGTAAAACATGATTAAATTTTTTGAACTTGTCAATTAGATTTCATCAGATTGTGGAACGGCTTTGAGTTATTCTCGATGACCCGCTCATCCCAGTTCAGGTTTGCGCTCCAGTCTTCTGCCTGATTGCTCCAAATATTTTATAGTAGTTAGCTTAATAAACTAACTGTGATTGCTCATTTCATAACTTTTAAAAGTTTTTGAACTATACATTTTCTTTTCCTTGTATAAATAAATACTTGAGAAAGAACAAAGAACTCAAATTTCACGGATTCACACAACACAAAAATACATGATTCACCTAAATTTAGAGCCGCAGCCACCAAAGACAGCAAAATGCTAAGCATGAAGAATAGAGCTGCATAAAAAGCAAAAGAATGTTGTTGTATTTTTAATATCGCCTATATTCGTTCACAGTTATTTTCATTTTAAGTTCATGGCCATGAAAGCCACAAATTTACTCTTAGCATAGACGCTCATGCATACTTTTATGTAAAAATTTGTGTCAAACTCACGGATTATATTAGTTAGCAATACACCTTAGGGAAAATAGTTGCCAAATAAAAAATAAAAAAAATACCTGATAAACATGTCGTCATCGTTGTGAAAATAACTACCGGCTCGAATTATCTATACGACAATCATATCTCCGCCTCTTGCGTATGTAGATTCATGTAGGCACATACTGTACCAAAGAGAACAAAATATTTCCCTTACCAATCAAAAATCCCCAAAATCCAGATTTACTGAAATGTGATTCTACTCTTAAACAAACAAAACTCTCAGGCACCTATCATATATTCATATTTTAGAACTTCATTTGTACAGGAAAATGAACATCAAATGATCATAGAGAAGTTGAGTAGCTACACCTACCAGATCATGAACAATGAATTGCCGGGTTTATGATGACTACAACTTCATTTCCATGACCAGAATCATGTTTAATTCTCATTGGATGTAAAATAACAAAAAAAAATCATCTCGGTTGGATTAGAGAAGCTCAACCAATCAAATTTGCCATTACAGAGATGAAAAAATTACAACAGTATATCTATCCTAAGTCCCGGTCACATTCATCATGAAAAACACAATCACCATGGGATTTGACTAAAAAAAGAAATCAATAATAATTTAGCATAAATTTCTCCATAACAGAGATGACATCCTCATCGTTGAGCTAATGCACTCTTCAAATGACTCCTTATACTTTTCATATAGCTATGGTGAGTAATCATGAGGCGGCTTTTGTGTGCACATAATATAGATGATTCTGATTAGCACAAAAAACACCGGTCAGAGAACATAGAAAAACAACATCAAATCAACGTATAATATATTAGAGGTTGACAAAAATTTAAAATCATATTAATGATATTTGGATGACTGGCAACCTAGATCATTCATATAAATAACCAGAAGGAACTTAGATAATATTTCAATCCTCAATGCATCCAACAGTGTTGCTACTCAATTATCTAGGAAAATTTGGTCTAACTCGACAATGCAAGAAAATACTTCATAAAATGTGCAAGAATTGG
Source organism: Dactylorhiza incarnata (assembly GCA_033032865.1). Lineage (NCBI taxonomy): Eukaryota > Viridiplantae > Streptophyta > Magnoliopsida > Asparagales > Orchidaceae > Dactylorhiza > Dactylorhiza incarnata. The sequence goes on along the minus strand of JAWHQI010000028.1, from coordinate 92,808 downwards.
GTACGAAGAATTCTTTTTACCAAGTATATGTCAAGATAGACGCGCTTTGATAATTTGATAAAACTACCTTTGAGTTCTTGCAACGTAGCTTAGCCGAAATAGGAACTACAATGGAGAATAGACAGTTTTGCTTGACACAAGGTCTTAATGCTAATATAGATAACCATGCTTGGTAATAACCATGTCCTCTATCTTAGATAGTTTTGCGTCCATACAGAGAGCTAATATAGATTACCATACTTAGTAAGTGAAGTAGATGTGTGATTGAGAAACCATGTCCTCTATCTTGCCATAATCTTCCTTATTCCAAACAATTGGATGTAGTCTTCAAAGATCTTCATGTTTATCAATGTTTATATAGTTGTACTCACTAGTAATTCTAGTTTAGCTAACATCTTCTGGGTAAATATTTTAGGCGTTGACATACCCTTTTTGCTATAAGGATTACCACGTTAATTATACTTTCTTGCTTAATTATGTTTTCTACTATAATTGAAGTTTACCACCTTATTGTATCTTCTCCATTTCAGTGTAAGGTGCTACACTCCAAATTGATGTAATGAAGACAATGTGCAAAACGGTTACTAGTTATACTAGGGCGTGCACCATATTTCAACTTGATTATTCGATCTTTATATTGGAAATTTTCTAGACACATACAAATTAGCTAGCTAATATTGACCCCTCGTCTAAACAGACCCTCAAGAGTTCCCTCTCCATTTCCATCATCAGCATCTCGATGCAATTAAACCATCATTGGCCCATGAATATATCTACGTGATAGTCATATTCTTTTCAAATTTACATTACAGATTAAAAAAACCACAACATAGTTCAATCAGTTGGTCAGGGTCATTCTCATATTAACTTAACCTAACTATCATATGCCCAATCTTTATCCAATCACATTTTTTAACATTGAGTAAACATTATCCAAATTTGAAATAGTTTGGTCCAACTAAGATGAGAATGACCTTGACTTGAACCCTCATCTACCACTCATAAATAGCTACATGTTAATGTCAACTACTTATGACAAATTCACATATGCAAAGTCTAATATGTTGGTGTTGCGGGGTGCAAATAGATGTGCCACGTGGATCAAATAAGTAAATGAATACACAGTAGTTTTATATATTGTATTGCATAAGATGTCAACGGTCACATGACTGAGATAATTAGTATAAATACCTGTACTTAGGTTGTAATAAATATTATGATTAATAATAAAGTTCTCTTTCTTCTTTATCTCTATTCTCTCTCCCCGTCTCTCTCTCTCTTTCACTCTCTCCCCATGGTTGTTCCCTCCTCCGACAACCTTCTCCTCCTCACACTCCTCCGGCGGATCTAGTAACGGCACGCGGCTCGTTACAGTTGGTGTGCTATTAATTATGCAAACAAAGTAGCATCAATTTTTTTATAATTATCATCACAATGAATCAATTACAGAGATAGCATAGTCACATGCACAATGTAAGAGCTGCAAACATGCAACAATTCTGGTTTACAATTTATATCTGACAACCCATCTGTCAGCTGGTAGCATATCTTAGTTCAAAAAAATGAGTAAAAGGCATCAAAAGTTTATATATTGCTATCGTCTAAGAACTTCAATTCCAAGGATTCGCATTAGTGAAGAACAATGGTATTGTTATAGATGAAGAACTGAAGAACTTTCCTTCATAGAGAATTGAGAGTACCAAATATCATATGATGCTCACAGCCACTAAAAAGGAACAGAATCTATCTATGCATAGACTTAAGGTCCAATCTCCACAAAAATCAGGTTTAGTATCAATCCTTCAGATATTATTGACCATTTCATAAACAACTTCTGCAGCACATTACAACAAAATGATTCATGGACAATCAATTATTAGCATGCCTAATAAATTGATAAAGAATTCCTCCATAGATCCACATCCAGTCCCAAGGTTTAGACTGACACCTTATTACTTGCTTAGTGATGCACGCCCTTGAAGAAGGCAAAATTTGCTCCTGCAGAAGAAGACAAGGTAATATTAACCTTGAAGAAGACAATGAACCAGAGAGGGGGCTTCAGGCGAGGGCGTTTCTAGGGCATGCCTGAAGAAGAAGAAGAACCAGAGAGGGGGCTTCAGGCGAGGGCGCCGACTGAGATGAGCGAGCAAGAGAGAACCTGCGGGAGAAATAGGGCGAGCGAGAGAGAGGCTGCGGGAGATAGAGAGAGAGAGGGATCGGGAATTAGGAAAGGTTGCGGGAGGATTATACCTGATGGCGCTCTCTTCTCGGCAAGCTCGAAGGATGTCGATGGCGGTCGCGATCGAGGAAGAGGGGAGGAAGTGCTTTGGCAATGGCGATGGCGAACAACGGGAAGAGCGGAGGAATAAATTGGGAAGGAATGAGGTGGGGGAAGAAATGACGTGGGGGAAGAAAAAGAATTGTTTTTAAAGAATTGTTTTTAAATAATTTCAGTCCGATTCAGTGGACTAGAGTGAGGCCCGACCGGGGGGGGGGGCACGAGGGAACCTCGTGCATGGCTACACTTGTATGTCATTATGGGTTGTTTCGGGCCAGATTCAGAATACTTAGATTGTTAGTAAATTTCTCTAACATAAATATGTTGCTTTCTTCCTCTTTGATTTCAATCCGTCCAAATTCGGATCATTGCACAATTTGGTATCAAAGCATCAATATATCATGGGGTCTAGATTATTAAGAAATGGAGAGTCAAGGGCTTCGTTTGTCGCGGTGGTGGCGGTCGTGAACGCCTGACCTCACCTAAAAAGATTCATGCATTTTATGCTCAAAACTAGTTTACTAGTTTATTTTCTTTATAGCGGTCATAACCTTTGTCTTGCCAAACATACATTCTATGATAATGGCGTTTTTGACCAAACTCACCGGAGCAAATAAGCCGTGCCAAACAAAGCCAAGATCTAAATATAGTCATAAGTTGATCTAGCAAGTTGAGTACGGCTGAGATTAGATTACTTGATGTTTGTCATATTTTATTTTAACTTGGAGACACAACCCCCATTTTTTTTTACATCACCTATACTATTGAAGGTGGGATTGAGGTCGAGTAGGGGAAGGAAGGCACGGCGATTTCTAGAGTCAAGAAGTTGCGCACTTGACTCAATAGTGGGCCTACTCACAACCCACCTTTTATGTGTTTGAAGGTGAGCTGTGTGATCAATGGAGAGTCCAAATGAAAAGTTTCTTTATATCTCAAGATCTTTGGGATCTAATACAATCTGCAGTGTTACCAAAACCACTTGAAGACAATAAAGAGAGCAGCTTGGGATGCAACTATTACAAGATAGCATGCAGACTGTGAAAAGAGATGTAACTACTCACGGCTCCGAACTCCGCCTTTAGACCGGAGGGCATAAAGGATCGTTAGGGCTGCAGCCCAAGACACCCCAACCAGCTCTACGCGCTTGTTTTTCAGCAGCGCCAGGTTGTTGAGGCAGTTCAGCTGGTGATGAAGAGTGGTTTGAAGGCTTCTTATCAAGGAGGTTGCAGGTTCAAGACCCGACCTCAACAACCTGGCGCTGCTGAGAAACAGGCGCGCAGAGCTGATTGGGGTGTCTTGGGCTGCAGCCCTAACGATCCTTCATGCCCTCCGATCGAAATACGGAGTTCGGGGCCGTGAGTCGTTACAAGAGATGTCAGGGGGCACTATTGTACATCCAACAAGAAATCAGGACTATCAACGAGTGCTCAAATCACGAAGATTATATGAATGCATATGTATGAACTATTTATTTATGAATGTGCATGTTGATTTATATGGGAGGTCCAGCGACTGTAGGAGTTTAATGTGTTTGGAAAAGCGTGCATTTTGCCTGAAAGACAAAAGGGCTACCCTAAAGGCAAAAAGGGTTGGCCGAAAGACGAAGAGGTCCTGAAAGACAAAAGGGTGAGGCAGTCCTGCTAGACAATTGTACTTTCAAGTTATTTAAACGTTAAATGAAATATTACAAAATACTTGAGTTTCACTATAAAATGTTATGCAGATGTTCTCTATGTAATAATTTGCATGTTATAAGCATGCTTTCTACTTATTATGAAATTATGATTCATAAGCATGCTTTCTACTTATTATGAAATTATGATTCATATTGATATTTTTTTCATGTTAATAAGGTTCAGTGTATGACCGAGCAGAGTAAATCAACCTAGTGTTAGTAACTATGATACTCGTTAGTTTGTTTTGGTAATAGTGAAACTATGCTTAAATGTTTTATATGTAATTATCTGAGAGATGCTAATATTTTGAATGGCCAACATAGTAGATATTTTGAAACTTATGCAGTCTCATTTATATGTAAAATTGGATGATAGCGGCTCTCTGTGTTTTGATGGGTTGATGATTAAGTCTTCCGCGAGTAATTTAAACTATTTAGTGGTTAGATGTTTTGTTTAGCTTAAGCCCATTTGCGATGATATGAGTTCGAACTAGTCCAAATCCAGGTCATTACAATAACCGCAACAGTAACATGCCGCTCTCTTTTCTCTTCCTTGTGCAACAATGTTGGACAAACGCTATGACCTTAACCGCATGTATGGACAACCTGGAGGCATCATGGCCGATTATTCTTCAATTTTTGCATCAAGGACGCTAACCCACCCTGGCATCGCGCCCCTCAGACATATCAACCCTTTCGACCACACCTCCTCCACTTCCCACCCCCACAATCTTCTACCCCAATTGGATATTACGGTTTTTAGGCACAAATCCTCTCTATTGGATTATGCATGCAGATCAATTTTTTAAATGCAATTTAAATAGAATGGCCAAAAAGTGCCTTTCTCCATGACTTATAATGGCAGGCTTGGATCGCAAGCTTCGCTAAACAAACCTAACTATGACTCGACAAATTTCGAAGAATGAACTCATCCTCTTTTATGACACCCAACAATCTATCAACACATTTGAGCGCTTATGTGACATCCACAAGGATCACTAGGTTCACATATACATAAATGACTTTATAGATTGGCTAATAATTGTTGTCCCTCTAAAATGCATATGTTTTGATGATAACAAACTAGGGATTATTTGTTCTAATATTTTGTTTAAGTGTTTGTGATATGCAGGCACAATTTTGTGAAGTCATTTCATCGCAAGATTTGGATTGGGTTAGCTTAGCTGTGTGACCCATAGATTTGAATTGTAAAATTTTCAAGTTCAATTTGTTTTTTTTTTTAATTAAAATCCATACCCCCAATGATTGGGGACTATATGGGTTATGATGTTGATGAATTTTTTTAATTAAAATCATTTGCCATCTGCTCTTAGGATCATGCATTGCATTTCTTTTATTAATTTTTTTATCAACATGAATATTTATATATGAATATAAATATTTATCAATATGTTATTATGAATTCAGATCTTTGTTAACTTTTTTTTTCTTTCTTTAACCGTTGCCTGCCTATAATTCCTATTCTCTTAATCCCTCCTTCTTATCCCTTTCCTATATATATATAATAGCTGATACCCTGTTCAGCATATTCATTTTTTTTTCCGGGAGAGTTATTTTCTTTAGCCAAATCATTTTAGGTCTCGTGCTTTCCGTGAGACTTCTTATAGCCAGATCCGGTCGCGCTCTTCGCTCTTCCATCGCACAGATCATCAGAGGTTCTTCATCGCATCAGCACCCGATCAGATAGGAGTTACCTTGCCGGATCGTCATCATCTTGTCGGCGTCCTGCAGAGTTCCGCCGCTGATCCGTTCTTCGTCTCTCGGTTTCGTTTCTCTATCGCTTTCTTGATTTATCCTAGATCTAGATCAATTTCTTTTAGATTCGTATAGATCAGATCATCCACGATTCAGATCTGTTCGGGAATAGGTCTATGCTATTATCGTTTCCCTGTTCTAGCAGAATTACTGCTGCAGCCTTGTTCTTCTTTGATTTTGTTTTGTTATTTGATCCTCGCAGATCTGTTCGTCTTTATAATAGTAGATCTGATAAGTGCTTCTAATCACAGAAATTTTATCCTAGATTTGTTTATGCTATTTTCACAGATCTGTTTGTCTTTATGCTATATTCACAGATCTGTTCGTCTTTTAAGTGCCTTGTTCTTCTTTGATTTCTGTGCTTCTAATCACAGAAATTCTAATCACAGAAATTCTAATCACAGAAATTTTGTTTATGCTATTTTCATAACTATATTTTCTTGTTGTTTTCTGTTCAGATCTAGTGCATATCTGTATTTATTTTTGGCACAAAATCATCATCAATTTGTTCAGATCGGTTTATAATTTGTTGTATGGTTCTAGGATTTCTTAGTCTGTAATATAGAACATTAATATAGTTATGAAATATAGTTTTGTAATGTTGTTATTGGATTTTATCCGTACAGTAATAATGTTCTAGGATCTTATATAGTTATAAGATTTATTTGATCTCTCTTCTCACAAGATCATTGCCATTGTTCTGTACAGCATTGGTATATCTTATGTTATTTTTATTCTGAGCCCATTCACAAGTCCAGTCTACAATATTTCTTAAAATTAGTTTTATAAAACATTATCTCATTTTCTTTTCTCATACATCATATAGTAAGAGCAGACATATCTTTCAGATTTGGCAAATTTTTTTAATTAAGTTCTTGAATATTGAAGATTGTAGGGTAATTACTATAATTTTTTTTATTGTACTCTTTATTTCCATAACCTATTCAGCTACTTGTGCGGGTCTCGAATGTCCCACTGGCCTTTGGGAAAAGGGCTGGTAAAAATTCTATTCTAGTGAGAATTTTTTTTTTGGGGGGTGCTAAGGTGAGCGGGAGGCCTCTTAGCAAGTGAGTAGGATCCTGGGAGATCCGAACACTTTATATCCTGGTGTCTCTTAATTCTTTAGCATTTCATTTCTTGTCGATTTTTATAATCTTGGTGTACCTATTATACTTATCAATATTTTTATTATTATAAAAATTGGTACTCTCTCACCAAAGCTTTCTTTAAAAGAATCAATAAAATTTAAAGTATACAAATAAATATTAAAATTCTATTTAATCCCAATTCACCCCCTCCCCCTCTTAGGATTATTGTGTCATTTCAACCAACAATTGGTATCAGAGGGAGGTTATTATTTCTTTATTACTATCGGACTAACCTCCTTAGAAAAGATCCTATAAATGGCACAGAATTTTGTGAATACTTTACCTGAGGGTCAATCTACTTCTAGGCCGCCTTTATTTGATAATGTTCCATTTGATTATTGGAAAATAGAATGTGAATTTATTTACAATCTATAAATTTTACTATGTGGAATTTAATTCAAAGAGGCTATAAGTCACCTACTACCGTAGTATAGTCGTGCGCATAAGGCCTGGCAGGCCCAGGCCTGGCCCGGGCCTGCAAGGCCCGGGCTTTTACTAGTCCAGGCCCAGGCCTGGGCCTGACTTTTGCCAGGCCCAGGCCGGTCTCAGACCCTCCTTGCAAAAGAGGGTCTGGAAGGGCCTATCGGCTAGGCCCAGGCCAGGCCCAGGCCAGGCCCGGGCTAAGCCTGGGCCTGGTTAAAACTTAAAATCATGTGCTGACATTAATGTCAGTCATTTCTTTTAAGTTCCTTATTAAAAATTAATATATATTTAACCAAAGCACATCTACAATATATTTTGACCAAATATAAAGAAAAATAATTTTCTTATTAATATTATCAATATGGCGTACAAGATTTTAAAAACATAAAACTTTTACTTGCATTAATAAGTCCAAAACTAAACATTAAATTAAAATATTACAACTTAAAAAAATCTTAAATGTCCAAATATTACATTGAAAAATAACAATAATCAGACTTCGTCGTCTAAATCCAATGTACTTAAGTCTTCTTCAACCTCCGATGAGCTATCTTCGATAGAGGCAGTGTGTTGTTCTCGGTTCTGTGCATCCAAGTAGTCTTTGTAGCAAATGCAAATCTCTAGCGACTCTTCGTTAAGTCGACTCCGACGTTCGTTCAAAATCCTGCCACTTAAAGAAAAAGCAGATTCCGAAGCTACTGCACTAGCTTGGATAGTTAGAATATCTCGGGCCATTAAGGCCAAAATAGGATACGTATTCGCTTTATTTTTCCACCATTCTAATATATTAAAATTTTCAACTTCAAAATCACTCATAAAATCCCTAAAATGTATTTTAGTATATAATCCTAACTCATTTAATGTACTAGATGTTCGCGATTTTTTTTCTAGACGCGATTTCAAAAATGACATTTTTAAAACTATCGGTGGTTTGAGTGTGTGTAATATCTTCTCTCGGTCGCGAGCCAAATAATTCATAATAATGATTATAAAAATTTGTAAAATTTATATTAAAATTTGAAACGTAAGTATCTTCATAATCCGACGAATTTAAATCTAAGTGCAAATTATTATTTATTTCATCTAAAAGATTTTCGACGCCTTCTACACCTAATAAAGGATTTAAAGCTGCGGCACATGAAAACATAGGAGGCATTTCTCTATAATATTTTAAAAATTTAGTTTCCATTATTTCAATTACCGGGCGCCACAATATATTTTGTTTAAAATGATTAAATATTCTTGTTATAATTACAAAATTTTCGATAACGAGAGGACTAGTAGGATAATACACTCCAGATAAAAATACGGTTGTTCGGTGAAAACATTCTAATAAAAGCATATACTCTTCTATAATTTTCCAATCATTATCAGTTAAATTATGATTTGTTATAGATGAATAAAATTCCATTAGTAGTGTTTTTTGGCGCACTGCTCTTTTTAACATTTTGTAAGTTGAATTCCATCTAATTGGCATATCGTATTCTGGTTTTAAAAATTTTTGTCCTTGGTTTATTACAAATTTTTTAAAATCTTGTCGTCTTTTTTGTGAACTATATATATATATTGTAGCATAATTCGAATTTTATGAATATAGGATTCCATAAATTTGAAACTATCTTGAACGATTAAATTTAAAACATGGCATACGCAATGAGTATGAAAAAATACTCCATTTAACATTGGTTTTAAATCTCTTTTCAAATTTTCGATTGCTGAGGTGTTATTTGTTGCGTTATCAAAAGAAATACTAATAATTTATCCTTAAGTTTAAATTCACGGATGCAATTCATAATTACTTGATAAATAGCTTGTCCGGTATGCGGAACCTCAAAAGTAGTAAAGCTAATAATACGTTTGGATAACTCCCATGATGTAGGATCTATCCAGTGACTTGTGATACAAATATATGAATTTCCTAAATTTAAACCGTTACTCCAAATATCACAAGTTAAGCTCACTTTACTTTCTAATTTTTCAAAATATTTTATTAGATTTTTTTCGCTTTAATATATGCTTTATATGCGTCACACCTAATTGTAGATCTACTAACCTGTTGATACTTTGGTTGGAGAGCCTTGTGAATGTAAGAGGTTTCACGAGCGTTGTCGTAGTGGTTGAACGGCAACCCGCGCCCAATGATGTTTTCCATTTGCGCTTCTCTTTGCCGCGTCTGATCGTACATCCAAAGTTGTCCAGTAGCTGACAGTTGAGATTGACTAGATTCTGGAGCTTGTTTAGCGAGACAAGATTTGATGTGTCGCACTAGTGTCGAGTTCCCGCTCGCCGTTAGCAACTTCGAACAATGACGACACCTCGCCTTCATATCGGTGCCGATGCGCACCTTTTCGAAGTGCTCCCAAATTGGAGCACTATGCTTGTGCTCGATAACTGCAGGCACAGTAACGGATGACGACGTCATATATTGAACTTGAAATAGAGTATGAGAGAAAGTGTGAGTAACAAACACCCCTCCACCTTCTTATCCATCTATATTTATAGATATAAATTTAATATTTTAAAATTTTACTAAAATTTACTAAAATTAACATAATAATTAAAAAAAATTAAATCTTTTGCCTTTTTGGGCCTTGGCTGATCAGCCAAGGCCCATAATTAAAGCAACGGCTCTAATTTTAGAGACGTTGCTCTTAATTAGAAATTAGAGCCGTTGCTCTTAAACGGCTCTAATTAAGAGTCGTTGCTCTTAATTAGAGAGCCGTTGCTGCCACGTCTCCATGAAGAGACGTGGCATGCCAGGCCAGCTTTCTTGCCTGGGCCAGGCCCAGGCAAGGCCTGAGACCGGGCCCAGGCAAAACTTGGGACCGGGCTTAGCCTAGGCCTGGCCCGGGCCGGGCACCGGGCCAGGCTAATCAAAGCAATGAGGGCCTTTTTAGGCCCTCCAGGACCGGCCTGGGCCTGGACCAATCCTGCCCGGGCCCAGGCTTAACCAGGCTTTTACCAGGCCGGGCCCAGGTAGGCTTTCCAGGCCCAGTCTTTCTGTACACCTTTACCGTAGTAGAAGGAGTTACATTGGAAACTTCATTTGAGAAATGGTCAACTACTCAAAAAGAATTAGCGGAATTAAATGCTAAAGGGATGAACATACTTTTTTGTGCTTTAAAACCGGATGATTATATGCGAGTTTGCAACTTATCCACAGGAAAAGAAATTTGGGATAAATTAATACTCACATATGAAGGTACTAATGAAGTAAGAGAATGTAGAATTAACAATCTTGTTCATCAATATGAATTATTTTGTATGCTACCTTCTGAATCTATTTCTGAGATGTTTACTAGATTTACTAAAATTGTAAATGGATTATATTCTCTAGGAAAGGAATATACTAATCAAGAAAAGGTAAATAAAATACTTAGAAGTTTACCTAGATTATATGATGGTAAAGTCACTGCAATTCAAGAATCTAAAGATTTGTCTACTTATTCACTTGATCATTTACTTGGTTCTTTACTTGCATATGAGCTAACCTTGTCTGATAGAAAAGAAGAAATGAATGCATCTCGAAAGACAAAAGATATAGCCTTGAATGTTCAGGATTCGGGATCTTCATCATCCGAGTCTATAAATGAAGAAGATCTTGCATATTTCATCAAAAGGCATCTTAAATTCAAGGGTAAAGGGAGAGGTAAAAAATTCAATAAGTTTAATAACTATAAGTATAAGAAAGTTGTTTCAGGTGATAAGCCACAAGCAGTATGTTTTGGATGTGGAAAGCCCGGTCACATGATAGCAGATTGCTATTCAAGAAAGGACACAAATGAAAAGAAAGCAAATGTTGAAAGGAAAAAGGATGGAACACAATTCGAGAAGAATAGGAAGAAAAAGGTTTACATCGCAAATTGGGAGGATTCAGAGGAAGCAACGTCTGGTGCGGAATCCAATTCTGAAGAAGAAGCTAAATGCTTGATGGCTCACACGGATAGCGAGCAATCTTCTGATTCCGATAATGAGGTACAACCTTCTTATGAAGAGCTGTATTCAAACTTTCAAAAATTATTGCATATATTCAATAAAGTAAAAAGAAAGCATAAAGAATTAAAAATGGAACATGATAATAATATTTCTTTATTAACAAATGTTAAATCTGATATTCTTTCAATTTCTGAACGGCTTAATAATGTCTTACCAACTGTAGAGAAATATAAGATATTATCGAATGACTTTGAAATTTTAAAAGAAGAAAAATTAATTTTAGAAAAACAACTAAATAGTTTATCATGCTTATCTTCTATCTCACAAGAATATGATCAAGATCTTGAAAAGAATGTTTATGTTATAAAAGAGCAAAATGAGTCTTTACTTCAAGAAAATAAAAATCTACTTATCTCTTTCTTGTGATGAATTAATTAAAGTTAAAAATGAATGCAAGATGCTTAGATCTCAAAATATTAAATTAAATGAAAGATCAATTTTATGTGTGTCTCTTGAAAGAGAGATTATCATTTTAAAAGCTAAGCTTAAATTGCTTCAAAAATCACATATGTCAAATTCACATTATTCATCGAATGTTGATAAGACTTATATACGAAATTCTAGTGCTCAAAATTACCGTCGATTTCATTCATTTCATGATAGTTCGTTAAATATATTTTGCAATTATTGTAAGCAAAAAGGGCATGTATCTTTTGATTGTTCTGCAAAGAATGGTGCTTCACGTAGTTTACAATTAACACACACGGTTCCCTCTCATACACATCTTTTACCTTTTCAAACTAACATGTACGGATCCAACTTTGTTTGGGTACCAAAAGTTCGAAAATGATTCTTTGCATATAGGTTTGTCTTCATAATGGTAGCTGTGAAGACAAATGGTATCTAGACAGCGGGTGCTCAAAACACATTACTGGTGATAAATCTATATTTATTTCCTTCAAAGAAAAAGCTAAAGGTGTTGTTTCTTTTGGAGACAATACAAAAAGAAAGGTTCTTGGCAAAGGTAAAATTCAACTTCCAAATTCTAGTCTTATTATTAAGAACGTGTTATATGTAGATGGTTTGAAACATAGTTTACTCTCCATTAGTCAATTATGTGATGTTGGCTTTAGTGTAGAATTTGTTTCTTCGAAATGTTATATTAAAAAGGAAAATGTTAATATACTTATGGGCTATAGGTTTGAAAATGTCTATATTTTAGATTTATTTGCTAATAAAAATGCATCAATCATTTGTCTACAATCTTGCTTAGATGATCCGTGGTTATGGCATAGGAGACTTTGTCATGCTAGTATGAATACCTTAGAAAGATTAAAATCAAAAGATTTAGTTTCTGGTTTACCAAAATTGGTATATGAAAAAGACCATGTTTGTTCTTCATGTCAAAAGAGTAAGCAAGTTAAAACTTCTTTTTCTAGCAAGAAAGAAATTTCTACATCTAGGCCTTTAGAAATGTTGCATATGGATCTTTTTAGGCCAATTAATATTGCTAGTCTAGGTGGTAAAAATTATTGTTTTGTTATAGTAGATGACTTTTCAAGATATACTTGGACTTTATTTTTATCCAACAAAAATGAGGCTTTTGAAAATTTTAAGATTCTTATTTCTCGTATTCAAAATGAAATATCACTTTCTGTTATTTTTATTCGTAGTGATAATGGTGGAGAATTTAAGAATGAATTATTTGAATCTTTTTGCAATTTAAATAGTATAATTCATACTTTTTCTGCTCCTCGTACTCCTCAACAGAATGGAGTTGTTGAGCGTAAAAATAGAAGTTTAGTAGAGATGGGTAGAACTATGCTAAATGAATATAAATTGCCAAAATATTTTTGGGCGGAAGCCATAAGCACTGCTTGTTTTGTTCTTAATAGAATTTCCATTAGACCTATTTTAAAGAAAACCTCATATGAATTATATAAAGGAAGAAAACCTTCTATAAAATTTTTCCATGTTTTTGGTTGTAGGTGTTTTATTTTAAATAATGGCAAGGAAAATTTGGGTAAATTTGATGCTAAAGCTGATGTTGGTATTTTTCTTGGATATAGTTTAAATAAAAAGGCTTATCGTGTTTTTAATAAAAGAACATTATCTGTTGAGGAATCTATTCATGTTACTTTTGATGAAGTTTATAAAGATTTTGAAAAACCTTTAGATGATGATATAGAAAAACTAGATGATTTAAATATCAATGTTGTTCCTTCAGAAAATCATGATTTGCCTAAGGAATTGAAATTTAGTGATTCTCATCCAAAATAATTAATTATTGGTGATCCTTCTATAGGTATTAGAACTAGAAGTCAAATTATGGATGAAATTAATCATAGTGTGTTTATTTCTCTTATTGAACCTAACAATCTTAAAGAAGCTCTTCTTGATCCTGATTGGGTAATTGCTATGCATGATGAATTGAATGAATTTAAAAGAAATAATGTTTGGGAATTAGTTCCTAAACCTGAAGATAAATCTATTATTGGAACAAAATGGATTTTCAAAAATAAATCGGATGATCTAGGTAACTTAATTAGAAATAAAGCTAGACTGGTTGCCCAAGGGTACAAACAAATTGAAGGTATCGATTTTGAAGAATCATTTGCTCCTGTTGCTAGATTAGAAACTATTCGTTTGTTCCTAGCTTTTGCTTGTCATATGGATTTTATTGTATATCAAATGGATGTTAAGTCAGCTTTTTTAAATGGTTATATTCATGAAGATGTTTATGTATGTCAACCCCCTGGTTTTGAAGATCATTTGCATTCTGAGTTTGTATATAAACTTAATAAAACATTATATGGTCTTCGACAGGCTCCAAGAGCCTGGTATGATCGTTTAAGTTCTTTTTTGTTATCAAAAGGTTTTACAAAAGGTAATGTTGATTGTACACTTTTTATTTTGCACAAAGATAAAATTATTTTTTTTAGTTCAAGTGTATGTAGATGATATGTTATTTGGCTCCACTAATAGTTCTTTATGTAAAGAATTTGCATCTTATATGAGTAGTGAATTTAAAATGAGTATGATGGGTGAACTTTCATTTTTTCTTGGTCTACAAGTTAAACAAAGAAAAAATGGTATTTTTATTTCTCAATCTAAATATATAAAAGACTTGTTAAAGAAATATGATTTATCTAAACTTAAAAGTGTTAAAACACCTTCTAGTTTATCAGAAAAAATAGAAGTGGATGAAATTGGAAAACCTGTTGATAATACATTATATAGAGGTATGATTGGTTCTTTGTTATATTTAACTGCAAGTAGGCCAGATATCATGTTCAGTGTTTGTTTATGTGCTAGATTTCAAGCAAATCCTAAAGAATCTCATCTTATAGCAGTAAAACGTATTTTTAGATATCTTTCTGGCTCTGTTAACTTAGGTTTATGGTATCCCAAGAATTATGGTTTATGTTCATTAATTGGTTATACTGATGCTGACTATGCTGGTAGTACTATTGATCGCAAAAGTACGTCTGGGACTTGTTAATTTTTTGGGCAGTCATTAATTTCTTGGTCTAGTCGCAAACAACATTCAGTTGCTCTTTCTACAACCGAGGCTGAATACATAGTGGCAGGTAGTTGTGTTGCTCAAATTCTTTGGTTAAAACAACAACTTCTTGATTATGGTTTAGCATGTGATAAAATTCCAATTTATTGTGACAATAATTCTGCTATTTGCATATCTAAAAATCATTTTAATCATTCACGCACAAAACATATTGATATTCGCCATCACTTTATTAGAGATCATATTACTCGTGGTGGTGGTGTTATTTCTCATGTTGATACAGAAAATCAATTAGCCGATATTTTTACAAAACCTCTTAGTAGTGATCGTTTCTTTTATCTTCGCATGAATATAGGAATGCTAGATCCATCTATATAATTGATTAATCCACCTTTTATAAGGTGTTGTATGAATGCTGTATTTTTTATATAAGCTTTTGTATAGTTTTGATGTGATAATATTCAGTGCTAATTTTAGATCCATCTTTATAGATGGCTGCTGTTACTCATTGAATGTTTTTACTCTTCTTTATGATTTTGGTTTGACAGTAGAATTAGTCGCTGTAGGATTAATTGGTGTATGCATTGCTGTAGGATTAAGTTGAAAACAAGTGTTAAATTGGTTGAACACCTTTTTGATTATGTCAAAATAGGGGGAGAAACTTCTAGAGAGATTATGGAGCTCTTGTCATTTTTTTTGCAGCCACTTTGTGCATTTATTGTCGAAGGTTCGGTCTTTCTCCTCTGAGAGAAGCCACTTTGTGCATAGGGCCAAAGGTTAGGTCTGTTTCCAATCTTCCCCCGCCCATACCCCCAATGATTGGGGACTATATGGGTTCTGTTGTTGTTGTTGTTGTTGTATTCATATGTTCTCATATTTAGGGGGAGTTTATGTTTTTCATGGAGCTCTTGTCATTTTTTTTGTTATATATTTCTATGTTCACATATTTAGGGGGAGTTTATGTTTTTCATATGTTATTCATGCTATATGTTTATCTTTCCTGTTTATCTTTTCCCCTCCATAATCAATAGTTTGTCATCATCAAAAAGGGGGAGATTGTTGTCCCTCTAAAATGCGTATGTTTTGATGATAACAAACTAGGGATTATTTGTTCTAATATTTTGTTTAAGTGTTTGTGATATGCAGGCACAATTTTGTGAAGTCATTTCGTCGCAAGATTTGGATTGGGTTAGCTTAGCTGTGTGACCCATAGATTTGAATTGTAAAATTTTCAAGTTCAATTTTTTTAATTAAAATCATTTGCCATCTGCTCTTAGGATCATGCATTGCATTTCTTTTATTAATTTTTTTATCAATATGAATATTTATATATGAATATAAATATTTATCAATATGTTATTATGAATTCAGATCTTTGTTAACTTTTTTTTCTTTCTTTAACCGTTGCCTGCCTATAATTCCTATTCTCTTAATCCCTCCTTCTTATCCCTTTCCTATATATATATAATAGCTGATACCCTGTTCAGCATATTCATTTTTTTTCCGGGAGAGTTATTTTCTTTAGCCAAATCATTTTAGGTCTCGTGCTTTCCGTGAGACTTCCTATAGCCAGATCCGGTCGCGCTCTTCGCTCTTCCATCGCACAGATCATCAGAGGTTCTTCATCGCATCAGCACCCGATCAGATAGGAGTTACCTTGCCGGATCGTCATCATCTTGCCGGCGTCCTGCAGAGTTCCGCCGTTGATCCGTTCTTCGTCTCTCGGTTTCGTTTCTCTATCGCTTTCTTGATTTATCCTAGATCTAGATCAATTTCTTTTAGATTCGTATAGATCAGATCATCCACGATTCAGATCTGTTCGGGAATAGGTCTATGCTATTATCGTTTCCCTGTTCTAGCAGAATTACTGCTGCAGCCTTGTCCTTCTTTGATTTTGTTTTGTTATTTGATCCTCGCAGATCTGTTCGTCTTTATAATAGTAGATCTGATAAGTGCTTCTAATCACAGAAATTTTATCCTAGATTTGTTTATGCTATTTTCACAGATCTGTTTGTCTTTATGCTATATTCACAGATCTGTTCGTCTTTTAAGTGCCTTGTTCTTCTTTGATTTCTGTGCTTCTAATCACAGAAATTCTAATCACAGAAATTTTGTTTATGCTATTTTCATAACTATATTTTCTTGTTGTTTTCTGTTCAGATCTAGTGCATATCTGTATTTATTTTTGGCACAAAATCATCACCAATTTGTTGCAGATCTATTTATAATTTGTTGAATAGTTCTAGGATTTCTTAGTCTGTAATATAGAACATTAATATAGTTATGAAATATAGTTCTGTAATGTTGTTATTGGATTTTATCCGTACAGTAAAAATGTTCTAGGATCTTATATAGTTATAAGATTTATTTGATCTCTCTTCTCACAAGATCATTGTCATTGTTCTGTACAGCATTGGTATATCTTATGTTATTTTTATTCTGAGCCCATTCACAAGTCCAGTCTACAATATTTCTTAAAATTAGTTTTATAAAACATTATCTCATTTTCTTTTCTCATACATCATATAGTAAGAGCAGATATATCTTTCAGATTTGGCAAATTCTTTTAATTAAGTTCTTGAATATTGAAGATTGTAGGGTAATTGCTGTAATTTCTTTTATTGTACTCTTTATTTCCATAACCTATTCAGCTACTTGTGCGGGTCTCGAATGTCCCACTGGCCTTTGGGAAAAGGGCTGGTAAAAATTCTATTCTAGTGAGAAATTTTTTTTTTGGGGTGCTAAGGTGAGCGGGAGGCCTCTTAGCAAGTGAGTAGGATCCTGGGGGATCCGAACACTTTATATCCTGGTGTCTCATAATTCTTTAGCATTTCATTTCTTGTCGATTTTTATAATCTTGGTGTACCTATTATACTTATCAATATTTTTATTATTATAAAAATTGGTACTCTCTCACCAAAGCTTTCTTTAAAAGAATCAATAAAATTTAAAGTATACAAATAAATATTAAAATTCTATTTAATCCCAATTCACCCCCTCCCCCTCTTGGGATTATTGTGTCATTTCAACCAACAATAATGTCCCCGATCTTGCATTGACATAATACTTAGATTATTTTATGAATGGCATCCAACCCATATCTGGTTAAGCATTCGCATTCAAGCACCCATCACCCTCTCCAATGCAATGCAATAAGCCCATTTGCGGACGCTTAATTTACCCACCTTCAACTATTCTAATTCTACATTTTTCCAACATCGTTCCCTCAACACTCCACCTAAAAATATCCATCGTAAAACTTCCACCACGCTCCACTTGAACCCCTGCAATCACATCCAACTATTACCCGTTCCTTCACGCCCTCACGACAGTCGGCACCAAAACTGAACCACAACCCTCAATGATTGCTCCAGTGGGTATACCCAAAACTCCATCTGCATGGACACATTTTTTTGCTGCAGTCATCTCTACCCTTCTACACAGCAATGTCTGAATAAAGATTCATTACTACTGAGTGTTGCAGATGAAGATATTATCATGGGTGACTTTGATGCATTGGCCTTGGTCGTCGGCAATCTTAGCTCATTTCTTTCTCATGACATTGGGGTCAAGTTCAATTTTCTCGAATGGATGTATCGTTATTTATACGAATGTCATATGTTATGTCTACGAGTGTCATAAGTCGTCTACATGTGTCATGACTCGAATAGCGTGTTCATTAATCTAGTAGGGCCTTTATGGACTAGTAAGAGAACTCTGATAATTGTGTGTGAGTTGTATCCATATATAATATAAGAGTACTCTGATAATTGTGTGTGAGTTGTATCCTTATATAAGAGAAGGGTATGAGTGTATTTTTATTATCTTTGTTCTATGGTTTTGGAATTAGGATTAGCCTAGGTGAAGGAACCAGCCATCAAATATCTTGACGGGAATATGTCTCTTGCAGCTTAATGCTAGAGTTCTTCTGCAAGCAATCTTCTTCATATATTCAGCAAGTGGTTAGAAAATCAGAAACCAATTTCCATGCATTATCAGCACAAATAAACTACATGCAAAAGCCAAACCATGACAACTGGTTTATTGTTTTTCAAATTCACACATTTGTTTGATAAAATCTACAAACGAATGCGCGAATATAAAGCATACTAGTCCTATAAATATATATCTTAGATAGTCTATCAAATGTGCTATATTTTAGATCATTTATCTGCCAATCAAACCAAAATGTATGAAGGAGCCCTTACATATATGAGAGAGTAAGAGAAAAACCTGATCATTCCAGATGCCTGGACTGAGTCCTCTTCTCCCTCTTGTATGCTTTGAAGAGGTCGAGTCCGAGGAAAACATTGAGAAAATTCATTCCAGCCATTCCAAAGAGAGCGAGGGGGAGCTCAACTCCGTTGCCAAACTTGCTAGAGTCAATGATTAGTTTGTAAGTAATGAGCATGTGGCAAATAAGCCGTGCGGCGAAGAAGGTGGCCCAGTTGAGCATCCATTCCAGTTTCAATACGCTCCTGCACCTCACTTCTCTAATCCCGGCCATCCGGCGCAGTTTCCTCACATGAAGAGTGATGGAGTGTAGCTGTGAAGCATTTCCAATTTAGATGAAGGTAGGCATCGGTCTTACGTCAAGTACTATGAGGGTATAGTAAGGGGAAAAATAAAATAAAAATAGTTTTCAGCGAATACATATGTTAGAATAATTTTTAAGAAAGAAATCATCTAAAAAGAAAAAAATCATGGGCATTCTCAGAGTAGTAGAGGGAACCACAAGGTGTATAGGTAATTTGATAGAGAAAAAAGATGTCGAGTGCATTAAGGTAGGTTAGGATATGCATTATCTATTGCAGATGTCGAAGTCAGTTGGGATTTCAGTGGATTTCATTATTTTAATATAATTAAATTATATATTGTTTATATATAATATATATGTATGTATAATTCCAATTATAACTCCCTTGATTCTTAAAAGTTAGAATAATGAAATTAACAAAATTTTGTAACATGGTTAATATTGTCATTCTGCAACTTCCCTAAAGTTATATGTCACCACCCAACATCAATTTTACAATATTAGTAAATATTTTAAATGTATCATGTAAGAAAATAAATAAAGATAGAACACTCATCAAGCCATCATCAATCCATGATTCCACTGAAGGAGATGATATGTAAAGAGCACCTCAATATTATAATTCGTCACTCACAAGGTGCTGGAAAACAAATAATAACAAAACACTCATCAGACCATCATCAATCCATGATTTCATTCAAGGAGACAGACATACCACGAACGCCACAATATCATAAGTCATCACTCGCTAGGCTCGTTGAACGTGAGAAGATGAACAAACCCATCAGACCATCATCATCCATGATTTCATTCAAGAAGATTGATACGCTGAGCACCTCAAATAATAACTCTTCACTCATCATGCTTTGTTGAGAAACATCTCTGATGATTTGAGGACAAAACTAAATGATGATATTATCTAATAGAATATCCTAAAAAATTTAGGTGCGAACATATATGTTTTGCATTTTATTGAGTCCAATGAAGCCGAAGAACTGACAGTACGACGCAAAAAATAAGAAAGAAGAATTACAGAAGCTCTTCTCTGCCCGATGACTGGTGATCTTGAATCGAAGAAATCAGTGGGAGAAAACTTGAAGAAATCTGTGATAGGTAGATATCACATGTTTTCATTCCAGTGCCCCCTCCCTTGCAATCAACACACGCCATTCGCGTCTAACTCCCATCTGCAGGTATGTGTTCTCCTCTTCTTCTATCTCTTTTTTTTTATTCTTCTTCTTCCTCCTCTTCTTTTTCTGAATTTTTACCCAGTTCTTCTTGCTCCTCTTTTTTTTTGGATTTTTTACTCTAAAATTTCTCTTTTTTACTCTCCTCTTCGACATCTTCTTCTTCTTCCTCTTCTCGTTCTTCCTATTCCCCTTCTTCTTCCTCGTCTTCCTCTTCTTCCTCTTCTTCCTCACCCTCTTATTTTTTTGCTTTTTTTAAATTTTCAAATTTCGGACCCTTTTTCTTCTCCTTTTTATTATACATTCTTCTTTTTCTTCTTATTTTATTTGCCCTGCCATAATCCTGAAAACTAATTATATGTTGTAGTCGAACGACATAATTGAACAATTCTAGTTTTGTTATTACATCCGGAAACTGAATAGCAAAATTGGAATTTAGCTCAATGTCAATTTCGGCATATATTGGTATTGAACTGAAAGACAATATCTTACATCTAAACAGACCCCAAGAAGTGTTTTATCTTCTATTTGCCCTCATCTAGAAGAAATATTCAATTCAATTAGCATTTTCAATGGTATCAGAACTAGGTTCACTTCTAGGGATTAAAACCTTGGTGAATCAAAATCCGTAAGGATTGAAACATCCATCTATGTTTGTGAATATAAAATATTTTACGTATATCACAGATGGAAGGAAATTTCATAACTCATTTGGATTCCCCTACTACATGTGTTCTCCATTATTTTGAAATTTGGAGAACATCCTTTAAAAAATATTAAAATTATTTTATTGAATGGGAGCCTTGGCGCAACAGTTAAGGTGTTGCCATGTGACCTAGAGGTCACGGGTTCGAGTCCTGGAAGCAACCACTTGCAAAAATGCACAGGTAAGGTTTGCCTACATTTCACCCTTTGGGTAGGACCCTTCCCTGGATCCCCGCTGTGCGGGGATGCCTTGTGCATCAAGTTGCCCTTTTTTTACTACTGCAAATATCTCTTTGCATATCCTTCAGAAGATGTGTTAGCAAACCTCATCATGGAAAGACCCTAAATTTCGTAATGATTACACTAGATGATGAGTTGTATGAAAGGTCAGAGCACCATAACCTAAAAAACATGTGAAGGCATCACCACCATCATGAAATATATGTTTGACATTACAACAGTTATGACCACCACCAGGGAAAAAAACTAATTTTGAACATAAAATGAATGGAGTCCCGTAGATGAGGTCGGGCATTCACGAACGACAGTTCGTAACCACTACATTCACGACCGCCACCACTGTGCTAAACTGACCCTAAGAGTATCGGGTCATGATGCATACGGCTTGCGAACTAAAATTGCTCAAGCAGTTCTTGAAAGAGACACGGTATAATGTTGGCTTACCAGTGCAATTATATAGTTCCTAATTTAATCTTCCACGAATATACCAAACACATTAAAGTGAATTTTCATTTATTTTAGGAGAAAATAGTGGAAGGGACTATTACGACTAAATATGTGACAACAGGTAATCAACTAGTAGATATCTTCACGAAGGCTCTAGCGTGAAATCAAATAATTACATTTGTGAGATGTTGGATTTGTCTAACATCCTCGCTCCAACTAGAGGGTAAACTGTTATGAATTAAGCATGTGGAGCAGGGGCATTTGAGTCTTATTCCCATTCCCTATATTAACAGCAACTTGGACCCTAACCTAATCATCGATTCTAAATGAGAAGACATAGCAGCGAAATCATAACAATGTGTACATGGTGCTCCAGAGAAGAAAAATGTATGGGGCTACGAAGGGGGTGACGAGGCCACGGTGTTTGTATATTTATTACTCGTGTAATCTTATTATATTTCTCATGTATCATGTGGCCACGGGTGAAGGGTCATAAATGTAATATTTTGAGAGACTCTTACAAGTGATGAGATTACCATCAAAATATGTGCAATAACCATTGGTGAACCTGCAATCATCAATGGACCAGGCATAATTTGCATTTGAGTTAAGTCTCCAGAGACAGTGTAGATAAGGGCTGATAGATAGTACCTTAACCAGGCTGATAGATAATACCTTTACCAAGTGCCCATTTTAGATATCTTAAAATAAGTTATAAGTCCAACTGCATGTTAGCATTAAGTCTTTATATTTCAGAAATTGGTGCAGTTTGAACCAAAACCGCTATCGCAACAAAGGGGGTCGGTTTTGGACTGAACAAAATCGCACGGCACCAAAACCGTGCTGTGTGGTTTGACATTGATGCGATTTGGAGTCGCTTTTTTTCGGTGTACTTTCGGTTTTTATACAGTCATATAGTGTATTTTCAATTTTACTCACATATTTTTCTGAAATATTTTGTTTTAAAAATATAGAAGATATACAACTACTATTTAATAGTAATCATAAAAGACAAATATAATTGTAGCTGATAAATTAGACAAATATAATTGTAACTAATATATTTTTCAAACAAAATTGTAATTGTAAAATAAGATTTCAAAAGCAACAATTCAAAGTTCTTTACCCTATGTTGAGTCGTGATCTTCAGCAACATGAACATTGAATCAGTATTACACGATCGTGATCTTTGAATTTTTAAAATCGGCGCGGTCTTGTGCAATTTTGTGGTTTTGCGGTTTTAGTTTTTAACTTTTAGCCCGACTTACTATATATAATACAAAAAGTACTCCTCCTTAGTGTAATGCGAAATTCCTGCGCCCGGGCCTCAGACTTCGAAGTCCCTCTTGCAAAAAAAATTGAACGGGTATAATTTTCCCCTCCGGTTTTTTATTTTTGACCTCTCACATTCATTCCGTCAAATTTGGTTTTTGTTCTAATTGGAACCGATTGGAAACCGGACCGAACCGCATAGAACCAGAACGAACCGTTAGTGGCCGGTTTGGTTTTGGTTCTTGATGAACCGTAACCGTAACCGTTAACACGACGGTTCCAAAAATTATGCTGGAACCGAAACTAGAACTGGAACCGGTCAAACCAAATACGGTTTTGGTTCTAATTTGAAGAACAGTTACCATAGCGATTCGGTTCACGGTTTTAGTAGAACCGGAACCGTGACAGCTCTATATCCAGCATGCTAAAGAAGATTTGTATAGTATTTCCTTTGAGATAGAATTAGTGACTTGCAGTGAAATGTCACTTCAATGCCCAAAAAATAGTGAAGGAGGCCCAAATCCATGGTGCAGAAATATTTAGCAAGATAAATTTTGAGGTGAAAAATCCCCGCGATATCATCGCCAGTGATAATGACATCATCGACATAGGCAACAAGGATGACAATGTCCCCCTGTCAATGATGGGTAAAGAGAGAAAAAATGTCGCACTTCGTCTGACTCCAATGACCTGGAGAACAGGGCTTAACTTCCCAAACCAGGCACGGGGAGGCTACATGAGACCATATAGAGCTTTTCGAAGATGATACACTTGTGGCTCCCCCGTAGTAGTTGGGGGGGGGGGGGGGGGGGGGGGGGGGGGGGGGGGGTTCACATTGTCACACACGAATCGTCGTGATATCAAGTTGATGAAGCTACCAATTGCGGTAAACCGCAAGAGAGATCAACACGCGAATTGTATTCATTTCACAACATGAGAGAAAGTGTATATAGAGTCAATAACATGTTGCTGAGCAAATCCTCTGGCAACAAGGTATGCTTTCAAGTGGTCAACTGAGCTCTCTTAGATTGTGTTTGACGGTGAAGATCCACAGGTAACTGGCACAAGTTTGACCTAAGAGTAAGGGAACGAGGTCTCATGTGTGATTTGGTCATAAAGCTTGAATTCTCCAACCATTGCAGTGCGCCACGACGGGTGTTGTGGGGCCTCTTGAACCGAACCTAAAATTGTAACCGCAGAAAAAGACGGAAGAAAATTATAGAAAGCGGGGCAGGTGGTGAAATGAAACAAAATTTGACAAGGGATGAGTAGCGCATAAGCATTTCTTTTTGAAAAGCAATGGGAAGATCCTCAGTCGCTGGAGTATTAGTGGGAGATGGAGGACCTAAAGCGTGAACTCTGCGACGAATGAATTGTTTTAGGATAGGAGGTCGGGAAGCAGAAATAGGATTGGGAAATGCAGATGTGGAGTGGAGGGAGGGATGGTGGAATAGCTTGAGGGTGTAGAAAAGGAACAAGAGGTGACAAGCTTGGAAAGAAAGGTTGATCTTCGGCGAATGTCACATCTAGAGAGACCATGAATCGACGAGAGATGGAAGAGTAGCAAATATAGTCTTTTTGAGTGTAGGTGTAGCCGAAAAATATGCATTTAATTGCTTTAAGTGCAAATTTGATGCACGCAAAAGATACAACTGAACACACGAGGTGTGAGGTGAAACAAAGAATCAAAAGAAACATGATGGAGACGGGGGAAGCATAATTAAGAATATTGGAGGGAAGACAATTAATGAAATAACAAGAAGACATAATAAAGAAGTGCCAATATGGTAGAGGGGCATTCATTTGGAACACGAGGAAGCAAGCCACCTCAAGAAGATGTCGATTCTTGCGTTTTGCAACACCATTTTGTTGTAGTGTATTGAGGACAAGAGGTGTGATGAAAGACACCAAAGGCGGTGCAAGTATTCGGAAATTCTTGGCTAACATATCCTCTAACATTATCAGTAAGTAGGATTTTAACATTTGTAGAAAATTGAGATTTAATTTCAGTAATAAAGGAGCAAAAAATGTGAAGAACATTAAAACGATCAGGCATAAAATATAACTAGATTAATCTAGAATGATCATCAATAAAAGTCACAAAATATTTAAAGCCAAAAATACTTGAAGTTTTATAAGGATCCCATATATCCGAATGAACTAGAGAAAAGGGTACAACACTTTAGGAGTGTTTTGAAAGAAAGTTGGAAATCTCAAGAAGAGCCCATCGGAGGATAGGTAATGGCGGGTGTCTAAGACGGCGATGCCAATCAATGGTAGTAACGGAAGTAATAGCGTGAGTCAAAAATCGAGGATGTACTGTCCATTCTCTAGCCGGCCACTACCAATGATACTCTGTGTCTGAAGATCATGTACAATAAAAGAGGAAGGAAAAAAGGTTATGGAGCAGTTGTTAAGAGAGTAAGTTGAAGCAAGAATCAAAAGCA
This sequence comes from Dactylorhiza incarnata, assembly GCA_033032865.1. Classification (NCBI taxonomy): domain Eukaryota; kingdom Viridiplantae; phylum Streptophyta; class Magnoliopsida; order Asparagales; family Orchidaceae; genus Dactylorhiza; species Dactylorhiza incarnata. Next base: position 67,214 of record JAWHQI010000028.1, on the reverse strand, counting down.
TGTAAAATAGAGTGGAGGTTAATAGTAAGGGTGAGAAATACAATTCTAGATTTAGAGACAGTCGAGTTCGCACCATTGGCCACTGTAATATACCATGATAACGTAATTGGAGTGTATCTTATTAGGATGTCATGTGAGTCGTAGCCCAGAATCTAAAACCCAACAATCACAATGAGAGAAGCAGGAACTCACAACACGAGGACGAAAAGGGCAATAGGATTCTGGAGATTTTCCTCTAGCTCGGGGTTGTTAGGACCATGCAACAAAGGTTCATCAGTGGAATGAGTAGAAACATGGGTCTAGGGTGGTGACGCTCATTGGTTAGGATAGTCATGCTTCTGGAAACACACTGCTTCAGTATGATTAGGTTTGCCACAAAATGAACAGATACTATGGGGGATGATCACAGTATGGGTCATGGCCCATATTTTGTCCATCACAGTGATTGGGAGGCGACCGTGTCCATAGTTAATTGGAAGACAAGGTGCTGGAAATGCCTGTTGAAGGACTTAAGGAGGTGGGTCAGAAGTCGTAGTAGGAGTGACCTTAAGAAGGATAAAACAGACATCATATAGTGTGGTCGCAGAGAGAACATTTGAGCAAACAATGTGGAGATGGGATGGTAGACGGGTCATCAACATAACAAAAACAACAGGTAACAACCTCCTGTTGAACCCTTTGGACATTAATATCAATAGTCAGATGATGGCGAAGCCAAACGTCGAAGAGTTGTTTGACTTTGTCTACCACAAAGTCGATGTTACCTCTAGGGTCGGGTGTGAGGCGGGAGAGTCGTTGAGGAGATCATATAAATGTTGCAAGTTGTCTTGGCCAGAATAGAATGAGCAAAGTTCGTCAAACATCAACTTAATAGATTCATTTCCCATGACAAGATCATATGGAATTTGGTCCATCAAGTTCAACATCCAAGATTGAATAGGAGCATCATTATGAAGCAAATGTTCGAAGGCAGAAATAGAGATAGTGTGTTACATGATGAAGATGACCAAGCATTTGAAGGGCGCGTCGAAAGGAGTTTGCATATTGGGGTAATTATCCCTCCAATTAAAGTGAGTGTAACAATCCAAAATTCCTCTCGGATCTCATGAGTAGATGTGGTCTATGGAGTAACGCTAGACGAGGCTTCAAAGGAAGATTCCATGACTGCATGACGGAGAGAGAATCCCCAAAAAATTTGGAATAGAACTCATGGCAACAAGGAACAACTCAATTGGCAGAAGAGACCCGATTTGTAAAATCGACGAAGATAAGAGTGGCAAGGAGTAGAACTCAGAGCAATAGTTTTGAGTGGAGAAGGTCGACGCCTAAATCCGTGGAATTAGAGAGCACGACTCCAGAAAGTAGCAAATAGGTTGCTAGCAAAAAGAACGAGGAGGACAAAAGGAGATCGACGCTCGACTGCAGGAATGGTGAAGAGACCGTTGCTCGAATGCAGGAGGAAGCAGGAGAAGTTGAGTGCTCAGAAGAAGATTCGCATGATCCTGCCGTCTAGCTCTGATGTCATTAAAATAATTATGTTTTCTCCGTTCATTTTCTAAAGAATGAGTTGCAAGGGTATAAATAGGAAAAATATAATACCCAAAAAAACCTTAGAAACTATTTCTACAGGAAGGTGAGGTTAAGGGTCGAGAGGATCATCTCTGAGATTTCTCTCTCTAATGACCATGCACCCGCTCGCAATCGGAAGCATGCATATCCTCAATCAATACAAAGATTATTGATGAAAAGGATAAAAGGATAAAAGGCTTAAATTGATGATTGCAGGGGTGGGCTCATAATTTTCATAATTCATCATCCTTAAAATGGATCTCTTAGTTCTTACATATATGATAATAGGAGGCTAAGGTTATAATTTTGCACACAAGTCTTAAACAATAGAAAAAATGCATTAACCCTACTCCAAATATAAAATGTAAATTATAAAATAAACCTAATTTACATATTTTCATGACACCTTATGGCTTTATACAAAAATATAAAACATGATAATGCAACCATATGAAAAATCTAAGGACATATTTGGCTGTGTTTTTCTTTTCTATTTTATATATTTTGTTCTTTTTATTTTCTTGTTTTCGAAAATAACTCGTGCTATAATGGTAATGTATATTTTAAAAACAAGTAGAATATTTTTAAAGACTGAAAACAGCATCTTCAAAAGTCCATCTTGTCCCCTAAATAACTATACAGGGAATTTTACATTTCAAGTGAGGGTTCAGCATTACTAATAATTATAAGAATTTAACTATGCATGAGAATAACTAAGGCCAGTATAGGAAAAAAACATGTGAAATATCCTTAAATGTCAGTGGATAGACCATACGATGGTTGAAAGTCATAGTACAAATTCTGACTGTCACAGAAAAAAAAGAAATGGCAAGAGGAAATTTCAGAGAGATTCCACATACCTCGCAGACAAGAGTTAGAATAAGATAATTGATTGCCACATGCCGATAAAGGGCCAATGTAAAACAGGTTAGCAGGACCAGATGGTGTGCAAGTATCGAGGGAAACCAACCACTGTACAGTCGATGCCTGAGCATGTCCAGTTGATCATAGGCAAAGTAACCACAAGAAAAACACAATGCGGTATATGCACCAAGCCATGTCCCATCAAATAACTGGCTATGTTCTAACATACTGCTAAAACCATTAACCATCCACTGATTTGACAGAATGAGGAGAACTGCAATAAAAATATTATTTTTCATCAGATAATATATCAAGTCATCTGCACCTGAGCAATAAGGGCAGTAGTATGATTTGAGTGCTTAAGGCTCTATCTGGAACAGTTGTGAAGTTTGAGCGATGATGGTGTGAAACTGTGATAGTGAAAGCAATGGTAGTGGGTTACCAACATTTGTAACTTTCAAAGCATTTTTTTATCTCAAATTCCATTTTATGGGTTATGGTCGTTCATGGCCGCTAAGTCTTACCACGCCTGCATAATTGTGAGGTGTTTGGCCTAAAACATCATTTTGAAAACACAGCATTTGTGACCGCACTCACCCAAACACTACATATGTTTCATAACAGCATTCATAACAATCACCATTCTCCCAAATAGGGCCCAAGTAAACCAGATGCACCAACAACTAATAATGTTGTGAATCTGTCAAAAACAAATGGACGGACATCTGTGAAACTCACCTACATGTCCATGCTCTGGATCTAAGTTTTACTCAAAGGTACAAAACATGGCACTTTACTCTTAAAGGCACAAAACATGGCATTTTACTCTTAAAGGCACAAAACATGGCATTTTACTCTTAAAGGCACAAAACATGGCATTTTACTCTTAAAGGCACAAAATATAGTCTGCTGAGTAGTTACTTGAGATAAATTGAACCTTCAATGCACCTTCTTTGATAGCTTACCATAAGTAATGAGCCCATATGCACTAACTGCTGGCGAAAATCTATGCTGAACTTTAATCACAAAATAAAACTAAATATGAGATACTAGTAGAAACATTTATTCATTCTTTAATCACCAAAGACCAATATACATGAGATAGCATTACGTGAATTCCTTAGTTAATACAATATTTGCTTGCTTTCACATTAATGAAATGTGTAAATGTGGGCTCTGAAAGCGGTTCTAGCTCATGTGAACTGAATTAGAGTAGTTTCCGGAAATGTCTCCCTTGTGCCACCTCTAGTTAGTGTCATTCCCTTCAAATTTGTAAGAATAAGATATTTAACGTTTTTACATTATGCAATGTGGTATTCTGTCTTGATAAGAAAGCCTCTGAAAATAGAGAATGGAATCAGTGTTGAAAAACAGTTTCAAGAATGGACTCAGAACTATCATTGGAAAAACTGCTTCAAGAATGGACTCACAATGAAAATGGATCTTGTGCAACTAAATGCTAAGCTCATTACTATTTATTGTGACTCAACCCAAATGATTATCTTTTGGTTTCACTTCTTTCCCTTGAAAAATAAATAAGGGTCAATGTTACATTGTGGAAAGTTGAGGGGTGGAGGGAGAAGAAGATAAAGAGAGAATGTACACGGTACTTCACAAGAAACGATAACAAGACACAAAATTGGTGACAAACTCTGCCAACTCTCAAGGGTTGGTACCCACAAAGATCCTTCGCTCCATGAGAAATACAAAAACTCAAATGATCAAAAGATCTATCACTACTCCTATGGCCTATTTATACGCGTACGAAACAAACACAGTGTAATCAATAAGGGGACCAACAAAGTTAAGAGTCTAAGATGTATACTTATACATGAATAAGTTTTAAGATGAACCTGGAAGAGGCAATCAAGGATTTGTCCACAAGGTTTATAGAAATATAAATGGTTCACAAACTCTTAGAAAAGTATTCACTATTCAACAGCTTATGAACAAAATTCTTAGGAGCTTGTCTGAAGAGTAGGATGCCAAGTCCATCACCATTTTGAGTTGTTAATGGTTCTTTCATTTCATAGCATATAAGCAATATAAGAAAGAACGATGGGAAAGTGTAGAAGCCAAAAAAAGGCTCAAGGGTTGCCTTAAAGTTCTATTCCTCCAAGATTATTGAAGAACCTACAGGTGGTAAAGATGATCACCTTAATGAGCACCTGTCCTATCTCTTGGAGGTTCAACTAACTAATAAAAAGGTACAAGAATAAGGAAATACAACAACTAATAAGATTTCCAAGTCCACAAAGAGTGGTAGACCTATTCATGGAGAAACCAAAAAGGTGAGAATATGTGATGGAGTCCAGAATATAAAATAGGGAAAAACAAAAATGTTCTAGAAGGACATGACGGAAACCAAAATGGATCGAAAAAACAAGAAGTCGGTGTAAGCTTTATGGCTCAAGAGCATTTAGTCTATGAAACCAACCAAACCCAAGTTAAATAAACCATATTATTGCATATTGATGGGAATCACACTTCGAGCGCGGGTCGTAGCCCACTGGGGCTCGCACAGGTCTATACTTGCAAGAGACATTGATCGGATTGCTATCAAGACGATCTGAGTGTGTGGTTGCATCATGATTGCCGTTAGGACACTTCTATGTATTTTTATTTATTTATTCATGTATTATTTATGAAGATTTGACACATAACGCAATCGGCCAATCATAGTTGACCATGATTAGTGTCCTAAGTGTGTTTTGTATATATATGAGGGTGAGGGGCTGGTTTGAGGTTTCATTGCAAATTTTGGAGAACATTCTTCACGAAATCCGGTGACCTCTCATAGTGCCGACCACACAACTTACACCCACCCCACCCCCCACCCCCGTCCTCCAAATCCCCAATCGAGCCCTCCCAGACCACAACCACAACAAGACCTCCTAAACAACCTTCTCAATCCTTCCCCCATCCTCAAACAGCCACGTCCCACCACAACAACCCCCATCCGGTCATTGTTACCTCTCTGGGTAGCCTTCATCTCCTCTACGACCGTCGGATCTCGCCACCGCCGCATACGGCCCCTCATTTATTATCTGTTTGAAATTAATTTTAGCTTGTACGAACTTTATCACTTCTACATATTAGCGTTTGGCCCTCCCAACGGAGGAAAACCAAACTTGCTCGCTTGATCAATTATTTGCCTATTGTTTGTGAGTTAATTGCTAATATTTTATTCCTTAACCACTACTTGCAAATCTTGATGGATTGTTTTTGCATCATCGCATCATCCTAGAGTTAGAAATTATTTCACCGACACCGCACCTAGGGTTTACATTTATTTTAGATTACACTAACATAGTCTACCCCGCGTCACACATATCTTCTAAAGAAAAAAAAACAAGCTCATTTTAATAGTTGACTCTATCATATTGTGAAGTTTTTTTTTTTAATGATTGTTTAATTAGGTGATTAAACTGAGGATATCAGGGGTGAGTAAGAAGTGCAGTAACAAGAAGAAGCATTATAAGGACAGGGAGAAAAAGAAGACAGGTGAGAAGTAAAAGAAGAATAAGAATAAGTACAAGTTGAAGGTAGCGATGATCAAATTAGAGATTAGAGAACGACTACAAGCAAGCATAGCAAGTTCACCATATGCAGACCTCAAGAAATGCATGAAGGACACGGTGCTAGTAAAAGTGTGGGAATTCTAAGCTTGGGACTTCACCATCTTACCAGGTTTCTTATTCTTTCTCTCTAGTTTAAACTTTTAGGGCGTCGCTACACTTTTTTGTGAAGTCAAAGACAGAGTTGTGTGGTAAAAGTTGAGTTAAGTTGCTTATGAAGTTATTTTATGCTTGGAAATTTTAGTTGCTTAATATTGCTAGCATATTGATATGGGCCAATTTTGGGGCTTCGTCGGAGGTGGCGGTGGAGATAGGGGGGGAGCTCAGCCCACGGAGAATGCGAGGGGGAGAAAAAGGGGGAGTCGTACCCTAACCCTAGAAATGAGAGATGAAGAGAAGAACTAGAGAGACGGAGAATAACTTGAGAGAAAAAGGAAAAATTGCTTTAATTCTTTTGATGATCCTTACATGACCCAAGGGTCCCCTTAACTGAGAGGGAGAAGAACTAAAGAGATATGACTTGACTCATACACTCACTTAATACAACTTGACACAATGCCTAAATAATCATAATAATATAACCACTAGATAACTGACGGCATGAGACCCCTAACATTCCACCTGTTCTTCAAATCGAGCTTGCCCTCAAGCTCGAATGGTCTTGGATGACCTGATCCTTGGGCTCTTTGATTTCCCGCCAAAACAACTCCTGGTAGAGCGTTGTTGTAGTAGAGGCGACGGCGAGCGGAGGGGAGTCAGCATGCTCCCAGGTGTCATAAACGACTGGAAGAAACCGGTGTGAAAGAGGCACTTGCGGAGGGGAGATTGCCAAACAGAGCTAGAGTCGGGGCGAGTGTGCCCAGTGGACGGTCGAGGGAGACGAAAGACTGGGTCGTAGGTGAGCAGTTGCGATGAGAATCGGCAGCACCGACTAGGGAACGGTTGGTGAAAGGAACAGATCTAGAGGGGCCGGTGGAGCACGCGGCTGGAGCGGAGGAAGCAGAGTGGAGACCGCGGAGAATGATGGAGGCGCAAAATGGGGCGGCACCACCACGGAGCTTGGCGGCGACAAGGCTGGTTGTGTGAACTGGGAGGGAACAACCAAAGGGGATGGTGGAGGGGCCATAACTGCGGCGGTTAGAGGAGTTAATTCGAGCGCAGATGGGATCGATGATTGTGATAGTGGGATCAGTGACGATGTCGGTGCGAGCGCGCCCCTGTAGTGTCGGTAAAGGCGGGCGGTGAAGCGTGAAAATGCAGTGTCAAAGGACAATGATATATCTGATAGCATCGAACGAAGGGCGGCGCTGCTCGACCAAGATATGTGCGCTGCTCAACTCGATACGAGCGTTGTATGAAGATACGACCACTCAGGTGGCGATGTTGTCTTGGGATGCCTAAGGCGTAGGCGAGGTCGGCTCGATGTCGCTGGATGGGGACGAGTTAGGTAGAGGGGATCAAGCGCGAGAAACGGTGATGAGGTCGACTCAAGGATGAAAGGCGTGGCGGCATCAACAATGAAGCGGGAGGAAAAAAACTCTGGTTCTGGGCTCACTGGAGGATTGCATGCCCTGGAGATGCTGGAATAGTGTGCGGCTTCAAATTTGGTGGACGGTGTTGAGGATGAGGGTGATCCCTGCTGCTGTCGAAGGAGTTGAAGTCGTTGGGGGTGAGTGTTGGAGGGGTGAACGACCAACCAGAGGAGGCGCGCGTGCGGTTGGCGCGAGTCGCTGGGGTGTTGCTATGATTCTATCGTTGGAAGGGTATCGGGTGTTGACTGTCGCGGGGAAAAAAGTAGGATGGAAGGCTCTGATTGTAACACCCGTAAATTAATGCGGCATTGAAATACAATTTCAGGGATCCATCGCGATTAACCATTTGTACGTGCAGTCGTCGGTTCGAGGTATGTTTATCCCTCGTAGTTTTGTTGTTCCGTGTTAAATCGCATTTTAATTGTTCACAAATTTTAGTGTCGGCGCATGTTCAAATTTTGTGTGGGGGGGAGCAACACATGGATTGAAAGGTTTTAGAAGGTAGTGGCATATTTGAAATTTAGTGGAAAAGCCTAGCTTTGTTTTTTAGGTCCAGCCCACGGAGAATGCAAGGGGGAGAAAAAAGGGGAGTCGTACCCTAACCCTAGAAATGAGAGATGAAGAGAAGAACTAGAGAGAGGGAGAATAACTTGAGAGAAAAAAGAAAAATTGCTTTAATTCTTTTGATGATCCTTACATGACCCAAGGGTCCCCTTAACTGAGAGGGAGAAGAACTAAAGAGATATGACTTGACTCATACACTCGACTTAATACAACTTGACACAATGCCTAAATACTCATAATAATATAACCACTAGATAACCGACGGCATGAGACCCCTAACATTCCACCTGTTCTTCAAATCGAGCTTGCCCTCAAGCTCGAATGGTCTTGGATGACCTGATCCTTGGGCTCTTTGATTTCCCGCCAAAACAACTCCTGGTAGAGCGTTGTTGTAGTAGAGGCGGCGGCTAGCGGAGGGGAGTCAGCATGCTCCCAGGTGACATAAACGACTGGAAGAAACCGGTGTGGAAGAGGCACTTGCGGAGGGGAGATTGCCAAACAGAGCTGGAGTCGGGGTGAGTGTGCCCAGTGGACGATCGAGGGAGACGAAAGACTGGGTCGTAGGTGAGCAGCTGCGATGAGAATCGGCGGCGCCGACTAGGGAACGGTTGGTGAAAGGAACAGATCTAGAGGAGCTGGTGGAGCACGCGGCTGGAGCGGAGGAAGCAGAGTGGAGACCGCGGAGAATGATGGTGGCGCAAAATGGGGCGGCACCACCACGGAGCTTGGCGGCGACAAGGCTGGTTGTGTGAATGGGAGGGAACAACCAGAGGGGATGGTGGAGGGGCCATAACTGTGGCGGTTAGAGGAGTTACTTCGAGCGCAAATGGGATCGATGATTGTGATAGTGGGATCAGTGACGATGTCGGTGCGAGCGCGCCCCTGTAGTGTCGGTAAAGGCGGGCGGTGAAGCGTGAAAATGCAGTGCCAAAGGACAATGATATATCTGATAGCATCGAACGAAGGGCGGCGCTGCTCGACCAAGATATGTGCGCTGCTCAACTCGATACGAGCGTTGTATGAAGATACGACCGCTCAGGTGGCGATGTTGTCTTGGGATGCCTAAGGCGTAAGCGAGGTCGACTCGATGTCGCTGGATGGGGACGAGTTAGGTAGAGGGGGTCAAGCGCAAGAAACGGTGATGAGGTCGACTCAAGAATGAAAGACGTGGCGGCATCAACAATGAAGCGGGAGAAAAAAATCCCTGGTTCTGGGCTCAATTAGAGGACTGCATGCCCTGGAGATGCTGGAATAGTGTGCGGCTTCAAATTTGGTGGACGGTGTTGAGGATGAGGGTGATCCCTGCTGCTGTCGAAGGAGTTGAAGTCATTGGGGGTGAGTGTTGGAGGGGTGAACGACCAACCAGAGGAAGCGCGCATGCGGTTGGCGCGAGTCGCTGGGGTGTTGCTATGATTCTATCGTTGGAAGGGTATCGGGTGTTGACTGCTGCGGGGAAAAAAGTAGGATGGAAGGCTCTGATTGTAACACCCGCAAATTAATGCGGCATTGAAATACAATTTCAGGGATCCATCGCGATTAACCATTTGTACGTGCAGTCGTCAGTTCGAGGTATGTTTATCCCTCGTAGTTTTGTTGTCCCGTGTTAAATCGCATTTTAATTGTTTACAAATTTTAGTGTCGGCACTAGTTCAAATTTTGTGTGGGGGGAGCAACACATGGATTGAAAGGTTTTAGAAGGTAGTGGCATATTTGAAATTTAGTGGAAAAGCCTAGCTTTCTTTTTTAGGTTCAATGCACGATTTCAGCCCCTCCCCCACGATACTAATACCTTTTATTCCTTCCCAATCGTCGAGCGCTCTTTATTAAAGGCGGAAACTGCCGACCACTTCACGCCCTAAATCCTTTCTGGCAGTCGAGCGAGGGTTCGAAATTGACGTCTCCTTCCTCCGTCGGGTGCGGCAGCAGGGCACGCTAACTCCCTCAGTGTGCGCCTCCAGCCCTGGCCTCTTCCTGCAGATCCAGAAGCCTCGTCGTGAAGCTCTGTCGGTGAACTTCCCATTTCCCGGCAATGATTCGCCATTTCTTTTATGGTTCTTCCAGCCTCAGTAAATGATGAAGATCCCTTTTTCCTCCCTCCAGTTATAGTTGATGCCCTCTACCTTTCTAGGTTTCGTCTACCCTAATCAGTGAAGTCGATCCAGCAGCCGATCCTTCAGCAGAGGATCATTTTCCAGCAGTTCATGTCTTCCGTGTTTGAGTCCGGGTAAGGGAATTTTCTCACTTCGATTGTTTCGGTCAGTGTACTCACTAAGAAATCATAGTTATTACTCCCCTTAAGAATGATGCTAAGTGTCGAGTTCATCCCTGATTGCAGAAGTTAGAGAGATCAACTCCGTCCCATTTGGATTTTGCCGACTTTTAGTGTAGTTCTCAGATTTTTGTAGAAAGAGGTATAAATCCTTGCCCCCCTGTTTTCCCCTCTCACTTCCGTTCGTTGCGGTGTCAACTTTGGGTGGTCGGAGTACTTTTCGGTGAAACCCTAGGTTGTTGAAATTGTTTTGCTAGTGTATAAAATAACTTTAGATCTTAATTGAATCGCAGGTGCGGGTCGGGGTGAGCATCTTACCAGGACCCCATTTTAGACCTTACTCAAAGGAAGTTATGCCTCCGCATCTTGTGTACGAGTGCCGTAACACCGCTGTAAAAAACTCTATTTCTTTTGGTTAGACATATCACATAACAACGCATAAATATTTCTTTTGTAGATGAGAAATTAGCTAGAAATATGCACTTATGTTTTGTAATTAATCAGTGATAGTACGAACTGATAGATATATCAGACATTCAAGTATTTCAGATAGAGCATGAATTTTATGTTTTCTTTTTAGTTAGATCCCTAGGAAAAATGGTAGACCTACGCAGAACAGGTAATTTCAGAAAATATTGAAAGTTGTATGAATGTGTGTATAAGGCGGCAACCAATAAATGTTTCGATCTCAGACATATAATAGAATATTTTATTAAAATCCAAATATTAACGGGAACCAATTAGGAGGCACGAATGATGATTTCGCTCGTGATAGATAGAGGCACACTATCCTACTCATAGGGCATAGTAGTCCCTATAAGCCTCATTTTTTTTGGAGAGAATACCTCCTCTAATAGATTAGTAGATATGGGTCCAAGTTCGTGGGACATAGAACGTGATGCGTTCGTTAGTAAAGACTCGGATCGTTAGAATGCACATAAGAAATAACTTATCCTAGAACATGAATAAGAATAATTTCATAATGCCTAAAATTCAAGCATACGCCGCAGTTCAGAAATCCCTTAGAATACATAATTTGATTACAATAGAACTGTCATTTATGTTTACAGCATTTTGATAGAAAAACATGCTTACTAATAAAGTATAATTATTTCTCAGTATAATATATTTATTTCTTTAATTAGCATGCACACATGTTTCTTCAATTATTATTACTTTTTTAGTGTTACTAGGAGAAATGATTTTTCTTACTCTCCCGTTGGGCTGGCCCGTTTTCGGGCTAATCATTACAGGAGTCACAGGTGGGATGTTGCGCATAGGATGAGCGTTTGCAGATCCTTGTGTTATAGACTTATAGTTTATTTTCTTTCAGTTGTATTTCCCTTCAGTGTTGTTTTACTTTCTTCAAAGGCTCGGTGTAACATTACTATTTAAGTTTATACATGTATCAAACTCTTTCTAGCATTTCAGTTTATCAAGTGTATGGTTCATTCCTGTTTTAGTTGGCTCCGTGAATTCAGAAATTGAGGTACACTTTTTTACCCTAGCTCCTTTTTACTTCTTTCGTTGTAAGTATTCCTTTTAGTGTCTTATTCAATTATGTATGCTTTGTACCATTTTTTATTACCGCTACTTGGTTTGATTCTTATCAAGGAGCCCGATCGGACTGCTGATTTGTGGTAAAACTAGGTTGGGGTGTTACACTGATACCAAATTTGATATGGGCCTATTTTGGGTCTACGACGGAAGTGGTGGAGAGTCGGAGATACAAAGGGAAGCCGAGCTCAACCCACAGAGAATGGGGGGGGGGGGGATCGTGCTCAAGCCTAACGCTAGAAATGGGTGATGAAGAGGAGAACTGGAGAGAGGGAGAAGAGAGAGAAAAGAGAAATTGCTTTAATTTTTTTGATGAGCCTTACATGACCCAAGGGTCCCCTTATATAGGACCCAAATGGCATGGGCGTAAATACCAAATAAAGAAAAAAATGTACCACACTAAACATCCAGACTCAATTTACTCATAACTACGACTTTACTTGATACGACTCGACTCATACACTCAACCCGATACAACTTAACTCAATACTTAAATACTCATAATAATATAACCGCTAGATAACTGACGACATGTGACCCCTAACATATATCTGCTAGGAAACGCGAATACTTTCAACGGTCTTACATATTGCATCTGAAACACTTCGGAGTCGGGAAACTTTATGAAATTTGTCCCCAAAACTCTCGAATTTTTTTCTTCTAATCTTAAATAAAAAAAATCATGAATACTCCTCAATACTCTTAGATACTCTGAATACTCTTGGACACTCCCGGATATGCATGAGTATATTCGAAAAAGCTCAAAAATTATGTATATAGCAATGATGATACGAAGAAAGGTATTGAAAGAGAAAGAGTTGAATAATAAGTGGCGGGAGTCAAATAATTACATATTTTCATTCATGCCCCTTGTCTATGATATGATACAATTTTGTGACACAAACTTTGTCTTCATTTAATATATGATTATACGAGAGACATTGCACAAGAGGCCCCCATGCGGCCGCAACAGTACCCCGTCCATGACAGTACTTTGGCGTGACGACACTCTCGCTAATCGCAGCCCCCGTGTCCAGGCACGACAACACAATTGTCATTCACTATCTCCATAAAAAAATTCTCTCGCCAAATGCAAAACTTAATAAAAATTTGAAAGGATAATAACATACTTTATAAAATAAATTAAATTAAATTATAAGTTGCAAATTTTGAAATGCAGAAGGGTTAAAATTGGAATGTTTTACCAAAGGGTGTTATCCCTTATATAATAGTATAGATAAATTAAATTAAATTAAATTAAATTATAAGAAGTTGCAAATTTTGAAATAAAGAAGGGTTAAAATTGGAAAGATAAATGTTTTACAAAAGGGTATTTTTCCCTTATTGATGAAAGGGTAATGACATACTTTATAAAATAAAATAAAAAATTAATTAATTAAATTACATTATAAAAGTTGTAAGATTTGAAATAAAGAAGGGTAAAATTGAAAAGATGAATGTTTTATGAAAGAGTGTTTTTCCCTTATATAATACTATAGATGTGAAGGCGTGGATGTTACCTACGTTATCAAGGCACGCGCCTAGGCGCATCGATCATCGCCTCTGCAAGGCAAAGGCGGGCGAGGTGCCCCAGGCGTGCCTAGGCGCGCGCCTTACCAACTCCAAGGCGCACCAAAGGCGTCCCAGGCGCACCAAAGGCGCGCCTGGGCTTTTCAAAGTGTTTTCTTCAACCTGTTTTTTTAGGGGAGCAAAAACATGATCTCAGACGCACCCGAGGCACACCTAGGCGCACTTGGGCATCCAATTCATCATTTTCAGTGAATTGGGTGCCCAATTCACTGAAAGTCAGTGAATTGACATCCAATTCACTGATTTTCAGTGAATTGGTGCTCAATTCGCTGAAAATCAGTGAATTGGGCATCCTATTCATTTTTACGCTTCACGTGCCTCATGCGGGCGTCTGCGCCTAGGCTCCAGAACCCCTTTACGCCTCGGTGCGTCTTGCGCCTTTGATAACTTAAGAAGTTACACATCTTCCTAATAATTTGTATTTTTATTTACAACAACAACAACACTAAAGCCTTCATCCCACTATAGTGAGGTCGACTATATGGATCTTTTGTCGCCATTTTGCCCTATCTTTAGTCATAATCTCACTAATGCCTAAGTACATCATGTCTTTCCTTATAGATTCATTCCAAATTTTATTGGTCTACCCGTCCCCCATTTAACATGCATAGAGACTAAACTCTCACAACGCCTAACAGGTGCCTCCAATGGTCTCCTTTGTGCGTGTCTGAACCATCTTAGTCGAGCTTCTCGCATCTTCTCTGCAATTGGCGCCACTCCTGTCTTATCCCTGATACATTCCTTCCTAATTTAATCCAGTCTCATGTGTCCACACATCCACCTAAGCATTCTCACCTTCGCAACTCCCATTTTTTGCTCATGTACACAATTTACTGCCCAACACTCAGAACCATAGAGCGTCACTGGTCTAATTGCAATATGGTAAAACTTGCCTTTAAGTTTTAATGGTATTTTACGATCACATAAGATCTCTAACGCGCCTCTCCACTTCAACCAACCAGCTTGAATTATATGTATCACATCTTTATCTGCACCTCCCTCTTTTTGAATCATCGATCCAAAATATTTAAAGCAGTCGCTGCGAGAAATATCTTGATCACCCAACTTAATAACGAAGTTATCTGTCCTTCTTACACTGCTAAATTTAAGCTCCATATACTTCGTCTTTGTTTTGCTCAACCTAAACCCCTTCTTTTCTAAAGTTCTCGCCAATTCAAGTTTCACGTTTACACCCACGTGCGTCTCGTCGACCAAAACAATATCATCCGCAAACAATAAACACCAACGTATTGCTTGTTGGATAAGTCTGGTGAGCTCATCTAAGATAAGGGGATTTGTATTTTTATTTAAATAATAAAAATTCAAAAATGTATCTCGTATCTTACCTTTTTGGAAAATCACGAAGCTCTTATCAGTATTATATTGAATCTCACATCTCGTCCCCATACAACATAGCATATATATACATGATACTACTTATTATTGCTTAATGACGCTCACAATATCCTCTATTGATGAATGGTTTTTGTCAATTTAATATACATCATTTGTGACTTGAGATGGAGTATTTTGTATGCATCTTACACTAATAATAACATCATCAAGAAGGAGGATTATTATTCTCATTAAATTTTGTTAAAATTTCTGTATTTTTGATGATTAACAAGATACCAGCAATAATTAATAGTTTAATATGTGTGGCAGAGGCTAAATAAGTTGGCGCAACCATTGGAATATAAAGGAATTCATAAAGATCCGATCAAAGATGAAATTCAAGGAGCTTAATCCACTCAAGGCACTTAAATGAAAACCTCAATTTTCAAAAGGGCCTTATGAAGACTCAAGAGTACTAATTATGTGTATTTTATATTTTTAAATTTGTTTACTAAACGATGAGTTGAGTTCAAATAAAATGGGCATCCACATCTATTTGAAAACAAAAATAGATCATACTTAGAATTCACTTGGAAATATGTATTTATAGATTTAATTATTGGTGTGTCTTCTATCCTCCATGCCCAACTACACAAATTTACTGTATATTAACTTACCTTTATTATGATATACTCCTCCCTATCTACAATATAATGTATATATATAAGTAAATTAGATCATACTTAGAACTCACTTTATCCTTTTTTGTAAATCCACAAATAGCCTCCCTCTATTATTGCCGCACTCAATTTCACTACTAGTGACTTGTGTGCCTCTAACACATTCATAAGGCATAGCATGTCTAAGAAACTCAATTTGACTGCCAATTATCTTAGTCACAAAATATTTAATTTTAAATCCCCGCAATATTCTCTCATCACATAACACTCCTGGAGAATTCATGTAAAACTAACCTTGACTCTATTGATGAATGGTTATTTTATCAATTTAATATACATCATTTGAGACTTGAGATAGAGTATTGTGTATCCATCTTACACTAATAATAACATCAAAAAGGAGGAGACTTATCCTCATTATATTTTGTTAAAATTTGCATATGTTTTATGATTAACAAGATAACGGTAATAATTAATAGTTTGTTATGTGTGACAGAGGCTAAATAAGTTGGCGCAACTAATGGAGTATAAAGGAATTCATAAAGATCCGATCAAAGAAGAAATTCAAGGAGCTTAATCCACTCAAGACACTCGAATGAAAACCTCAATTTTTGCAAGGACCTTATGAAGACTAAAGAGTACTAATTATGTGCATTTTATGTTTTTAAATTTTTTTACTAAACAATGAGTTGAGTTCAAATCGAATGGGCATGCACATCTAAAATGGCAGAGGGCAGACAGGTGCACACTGCACAAAGCACCCCCACGTAGTGAGTGTCAGAGGAAGGGTCCCACATCTATTTGAAAAAAAATGATAATTAGAATTCACTTGGAAATGTGTATTTATAGATTTGATTATTGAAGCATTTTCTATCCTGCATGCCCAACTACACAAATTTATTTTATATTAACTTGCCTTTATTAGGAGATACTCCTCTCTATCTACAATAATGTCTATACAAGTCAATTAGATCATACTTAGAACTCACTTTATCCTTTTTTTGTAAATCCACACATAGCCTCCCTCTATTATTGTCACACTCAATTTCACCACTAGTGACTTGTGCACCACTGACACATTCATAAGGCATAGCATGACTAAGTAACTCTATTATTCTCTCATCACATAATACTCCTAGAGAATTCATGTAAAACTAACCTTGACTCTATTGATGAATAAATGAATACTTGTTTTATCAATTTAATATACATCATTTGAGACTTGAGATGGAGTATTTTGTATCCATCTTACACCAATAATAACATCATCAAAAAGGAGGAGGCTTATCCTCATTAAATTTTGTTAAAATTTGTGTATTTTTGATGATTAGCAAGATACCAGTAATAATTAATAGTTTGTTATGTGTGATAGAGGCTAAATAAGTTGGCCCAATCATTGGGAGTATAAAGGAATTCATAAAGGTCCAATCAAAATTCAAAGATGAAATTCAAGGAGCATAATCCACTCAAGGCACTCGAATGAAAACCTCAATTTTTGCAAGGACCTTTGAAGACTCAAGAGTACTAATTATGTGTATTTTATGTTTTTAAATTTTTTTACTAAACAATGAGTTGAGCTCAAATCGAATGGGCAACCACATCTAAAATGGCAAAGGGCAGCCAGGTGCACAAAGCATCCTCGTGCAGCGAGTGTCAGAGGAAGGGTCCCACATCTATTTGAAAAAAAAAATCATACTTAGAATTCACTTAGAATACATGCCCAACAACACAAATTTACTTCATATTAACTTGCCTTTATTAGGAGATACTCATCCCTATCTATAATATAATGTCTATATAATTTAAGTAGATCATACTTAGAATTCACTTTATACTTTTTTACAAATCCACACATAGCCGCCTTCTATTATTGTCGCACTCAATTTCACCACTAGTGACTTTGCGCCTCTAACACATTTATAAGGTATAGCAAGTCAAAGAAACTCAACTTGACTACCAATTATCTTAGTCGCAAAATATTTACTTTTAAATCCCCGCAATATTCTCTCATCACACAATACTACTAGAGAATTCATGTAAAACTAAGCTTGAATCAAAAATATAAATATGCATATATTTGTTATTTTATATAATAATTCCAAGCGTAAAGAATCAATCTATCATTTGATCATCTCGAAATATTCGTTGATAATTATGAAATTCACTCCATCTAAAATTATATCATATGCTTGATAATTTATTCTACTACTTCTAAAACCCTTATAGTTAAATATGATGTCGTGAATATATATTTTTGTAAGTATCTCCATAACCAATAAAAAAGTTATATAAAATGTCGATAACTTATACAACCATAATATTAATGGGAATGATATGTCTATTCTTCAACTACAACTGATGTTATTCAAGCCCTATCATTCAAATATTGAACATTTTAGTATACTATCTAACAACACCTTTAAATAAATAAAGGCTTCGGGTGTTTAAGCTTAATTTCTCCTGCGGCGATTTTTGAAAAAACACCATTTTCATTAGTTAGGTGCTTGATAAACAACCAACTGAAAATGCATCTAACAATGAAAATGTTTTTCAAAAACCATGATAGGAGAAATTAAGCTTAAACAAACAGAGTCAAAGAAGTCGAAGCATTTACAAGTTTTAAAAACATCAAAGGGATGCAATCAGATAAATTTACCAACGCATAAGTTGTTTGTTCTAATTTCATTAAGTAAGAGAACAGGTTCAAAATGTAATACACATTCTTCCAATCAATCCCTTTCCTTTCCAAAATCAACAACCATGTATAAACAAGTTTCCATGTGTCTTTCCTAAATATAATTATATTCTAACCTTCCTCTTTAACACTTGTAACAAATTATGATTCATGTTGCTCCAAATAGGGTAACTCAAGAATGCTTCCACATCCATCTAGTTTACAATTTTATAGAGGTTGACCTAAAGAGGTTTCAGGCTACGCCCTCTTACAACAACATATCAAAACTTCAGTACCAAGAACAAATATACAAAGATAGACTACTCAGGAATTGTGGTTTTATTTTAGCATTGTGTAAACTATAGGGCTAGAGGAGTTTATATAACACTTCAAATACAGATGAATTTCATAAGCTACCTCAGATTTAGAAATCTCATGGCATAACATTGCAAAATAAATTTCATGCAAGAAAAGTGCACTGCCATCGTGCCCCAAACCGCACTTCCGCAGGCTAACAAATACACAGAAGGCCAAGTTCTAACAAAGAGCGACAAAGCAACCGGATGAATCATCAAGTGTTGCCGCAGTAAGGGTCAGAGGTTAAACTAGGTTAAAAACTGGAATGTTACCGCTTACGGAGATAATGGAGGAATGAAGCAAAGAGACAATGGTGTTCACGAAGAGAGGGTCCCTGGAGACACCGTAGAAAAACCAGTTTGCTGCATGAAAGAAAGCGAAGCCGGCGACCACCAGAGACAGTTCCGTCCGACGGTTGGCAGTGATCTCGAACGCCACTGACACCGACCATAGAACCAGCGTTGCCCAGAAGAACGACGAGAAGAACACCACCGTGTCTCCTCCTTTTCTAGCCATTCCTGCCTTCTTGGTTTAATAATGTTTTTCCCCCATCTCCCTCCATACATCGGGTTTTTTGGGGGGTTTCTCTCCCATTAGCTAAGTATTGAAATATTTTAATGGCGGGCCGCTAATGGCTGTTGGAAGACCGCGAAATCCCCCAAAATTAGGATTTTTATCATTCCTAACAAGACTAATGACATCCCAATTAAACCCTACCCAACCCAAATACCCTCGTACACGCCTCCATCTGAAATCGTGTGCTTCCTCTTCCAGAGCTTCCTCTTTCGAAATCACCGCCCGAAGATTCCTCTTCCTCGTATAAATCACCGACTGGAGCTTCCTCTATCGAACCTCGTAGGCCTTGCAAATGTGAAGTTGTTTGTGTTCATTTTGCATACCCAAATGCACGAAGATTCTTTGTAAATGTGCAGCCCTAACCCTGATCGCCTCTTAGATATGATTCTACTCCAATTTTGCTTATTCATTATTATTGCACTTTTTTTATTCCTCTAGAGGAATGTGTTTAGAGTTCGCATAAATTGTGCTAATTTGTCATTGTTTGCCGGGAAATCCGCGACCCCTCTTTTCTAGCCAAAGTGAACCTTTCCAGCGGTCTCATATTTGGGAGACCGGCCAGATTGCCTGCTCCCCCTCCGGTGATTTATCTCAAGGCACAGGCGATCAAGCTACTGTCAGACTGCCAGACCGCGCGGTCTGGTCTCTTTCTCCTTTTTTTTATTATTTACACATCTTTCCTCTACCGCGGTTCTCATGTACCCCAGTCAGCCCGTAATTTTTGGATCTGTCCGTTTGGGCAGCATCCGCGTCTATAAATAGAAGGGTAGTGGTACCTGAAAAGGGACTTTTGCTTTGAGCCTCTAGCTTACAACCTGTGTAAGCGGTCTCGAATTATGTCGTTTTTCTACCTCTCCCCCTGGCCTGTTTAGGACCCCCTTTGTAGTCCCCCTTTGAGATCAATCCCAGCAGTTCTTCCTCCTATTGATCTCTCCTCTGGCATCTTTGTCCTGAGTAACCGACACTCTGCAGTTTCCTTCCCCTCTCTCTATTTAGTGAGTCTTGGAGGTACATTTTTTGTACCAACAGAACTAACACGTGACCTTCAGATTCGGAGTGTTTAGGTGAAATCAGTGGACATTCAAGATATCAGACCGCAAGCATCATTTTCGCCGGTCTCCAAGCGGTCGCCCCTCGAACAATCCGACCTCCTTAGAAGATTTGGAGCATCGTTTTGAGCTTCGCGTCGAGCAAGCACTTCGAGAGGCTGCCCAAGCTTGTCGAGAGACCGCTCAGGCTCAGCAAGAGTCTGTCAGGCAGTTTGAAGTTTTGAGTCAAACCCTGGCCGCAATCTCTCAGAAGCTTCTCCCCCAACCAAGTCAGACCGTCACCCCTGACCGCTTGGCTGGCGGTCACCCTCTTGATCGTGCGACCTCCTAGCTCGCAGCTCCTGTGCGACCTCAAGTTGGAGAGTTCGCAGCTCACCAGAATTTCTTTAGAGAAGCAGCTCAGGGACCTCCTGCTCAGGCCCTGAATTTCCAGGAGGATTATGCTTATCCTCCAGCCCCAGTTGTTGCCTTTCATGCTCCTTTTGACGTTGTTGAAGCGGAGGAGCCTTCCCCCTTTACTGACAGAGTTCATTGGGAGCCAATTCCCAACGGCTTCAGAGAACCTCGTCTGCCCATGTTTACAGGGGAGAATGACCCAATTTCCCATCTTCAAGCCTTCGAGTCCGTTGTTGCTCTAAGGACTCTCTCTGACGCTGTGAAGTGTAAGCTATTGATCACTTCTTTCGATGGGCAAGCCCAGGAATGGTTCTACAAGTTGCCTTCCCAGTCCATCTCGAGTTTCGCTATTCTGAGGCATGAGCTTCTTCTGAGGTTCGCAACCTCTAAGAAGAGGAAGAGTGGCCTTGCGACTCTCTTCAAGATCAAGCAGGGAGAAAGCGAGACTTTAGCTCGCTTTATTGATCGTTTTCAAAAGGAGATTCTCAGAATAAGGGACGTAGATCCCTCTCTCTATATGGTGGCTCTGATCAACGGTCTGCAAGAGGGACCTCTCAAGTTTGAGGTTACAACCAGGGAGCCGAGCTCATATCAAGAGCTGATTAGTATAGTCAACCGCCACATAGAGGGGGAGATCAATAACCATGTGTATGTTTCTAATCTGACAAGTAAGGCCGTCCAGAAAGGTTTGGCAGGTTTTTATCCAGCCCAGTCATCGTCCAAACCACCTCGTCAAGAGTTCAGGCCCCCTTATCAAAAGGGAAAGAACTCCCATCATTACCGCTCTCATCAGGGGAATCAGCAGTTCGAGCCTAAAGGGTCTTCGCTGCCAACCCCGACTGCCCCAATTCAGCAATCCACACCAGTCCTTCAGATGCAATATCCTCAGCCACCTCTGCCAATCCCTTCTCAACCACTTTTTAACGACTCTCAAGAATCCTTCACCAACCTCGACATCTCTATGAGTGAGGTAGTTCAGGTTCTTCAAAAGCAGCCCTTTTACAAAAGGTCTGCCCCGATCAACTCTGACCCAAAAACCAGGAATTCGGCTCTCTACTGTGAACATCACAGGGAGAGGGGCCATGTGACTGAGAATTGCAGGGTTCTCCGCTTGCTAGTGGAGAAGCTCCTAAATGATGGAAAATTCAAAGATCTGTTCCAGAAGGGAGATCATTCCAAAGCTTCGACGTCCAAATGCAAGGAGGTAGCTGAAGTTCTTTGGGAATGCGAAGAATTGGAAGATGTTGGCTTTCTCGGCAACATCGGATATCCAGGTGAATGTATAGATGCAAATGACGAAGGTGTCTTAGGTCATCTCTTTTGCATTCATGGAGGTGAATGACTCGAATCTTCCAGGAAAGCTAGCCTCGCAAGAGTCTATCAATCTGAGATTGCCGCTACCTCCTCCTCAGCTCCAGTTCGGGGAACGGTCATCTTCGGGCAAGAAGACCTTTCTCCAACCGCCAACCCTTTCGACGACGCAATCATTATCAAGGCGGTAATCGAAAAGTATACCGTGGATAAGATCCTGGTGGATACCGGGAGTTCGGTGAATATTCTCTTCAAACCTGCTTTTGAGGCGCTGAAGACCGGGAAGACTCTTCTCTCTACTGAAGGGCCACTGTATGGTTTCTCAGGGGAGAAGAAGGAGGTGGAGGGAATTGTCACCCTCTCTGTGACGTTAGCAGGCATCGTAAAATTGGTAAAGTTCATAGTCGTTGAAGCTCCGAGCAACTACAACGCAATTTTTGGAAGGCCAGTCCTGAATGAGTACCAAGCAATAATTTCAACCTATCATCAGGCCGTGAAGTTTGTTTTGAATGGTAAACAGTACCGGATTAGGAGCGATCCGAGGAAGGCTAGAGAATGCTACGTTAGGACGGTCAATGTGATCGAATCATCTCCTCTCCAGATAATTGAGCTCTCCTCAACACCTCAAACTCTTGATCAGGTCGAAGTAGCAGAAGAGATAGAAGAAGATGCAAAAGATGGAGCTCGCTTAGAACCTGCCCAAGCAATTCAAACCATACCCATCGGCAAAGAAGATGAAAGTAAGAAGCTTTCGATCAACGCTGAATTGCCCAAAGATGATAAGGATCAGCTTATCTCCTGCCTCCTAAAGAACCTGAATGTCTTTGCTTGGTCGGCAAATGACATGCCAGGAGTTGATCCAGATGTTGCCAATCACCGCCTCAATATCGATCTTAACTTCATTCCAATAAAAAAAAAGAGCAGTGGCAGAGACTCTCGCTCAGCCAATTCAGGAGGAGGTAGAGAAGATGTTGAAGGCTTAGTTCGTTCGAGAGATTCAATGTCCAGATTAGGTATCTAATGTTGTAATGGTGAAGAAAGCTGGTGGGAAGTGGCGGATGTGTGTAGACTTTACCAAACTTAATAAAGTTTGCCCTAAAGATTGATACCCCTTGCCTCGGATAGATTCTTTAGTTCATTCGGCAGGGGGGTTTTCCTATATGAGTTTTTTAGATGCATTCTCTGGTTATCACCAAATAAGAATGCATAAGCCCGATATTCCTCACACCTCATTCATCACGAATGATGGATGTTTCTGTTATCTCGTAATGCCTTTTGGGCTAAAGAACGCCGGTGCGACCTATCAGAAAATGATGGGCACCATTTTTAAAACCCCAAAAGGGAGAAATTTAGAAGTTTACGTCGATGATCTCTTAATCAAAAGCAAGCTTTTCTCAGCTCACCTTAACGACCTAAATGAAACGTTTGCAACTCTCTGAACCTTCAATATGAGGTTGAACCCATTAAAATGCATTTTTGGAGCTAGCAAAGGAAAATTTCTCGGCCATCTCCTTACTCTGGAAGGGCTGAAGCCAAATCCCGATAAGGTGAAAGCTATCCTAGAAATGTCACCTCTCAAGACCCCTAAGAAAGTTCAGCAGTTGGGTGGGAGGATGGCAGGTTTAAGTCGTTTCATCTCCCGCTTTGGAGATAAAAGTGCTCCTTTCTTCAAAACTCTCTGTGGAGGGGCCAAGTTTGAATGGACAAAGGAGTGTGATGAAGCTTTCAGCCAGCTCAAGAAACAATTGACGTCAACTCCCTTACTCCAGAGCCCTAAGGAGGGAGAAGACCTCTTTCTATACCTCAGAGTTGGCTCTGATGCCATCAGTTCGGTTTTGGTCAGGGAAGAAAAGAAGAAGCAGTTTCCAGTTTATTATGTAAGCAAAATTTTAAAGAGTGCGGAAACCCGATACCCAATTCTTGAGAAGCTGGCCCTAATGCTCGTGACTTCGGCACGAAGGTTAAGACCTTACTTCCAAGCCCATTCAATACAAGTTGTCACCGATCTCCCATTAAAGAATGTTTTAGAAAAGCCGGAGCATTCAGGTAGGTTGACAAAGTGGGCAATAAAACTCAGCAAATTTGACATCTGTTATATTCCTAGAGTAGCGATCAAAGCTCAGGTATTAGCAGATTTCATAATCGATGTGAAGGAGGTTAGCTCATAGAAAGAGGTCGGAGCACCTCTCGCCTGGACAATTTTCGTTGATGGAGCCTCGGGAAGAAATTCTTCCGGAGCTGGAGTTATCTTGATCAACCCAAATGGAGTTAGGCTAGACCAAGCCCTGAAGTTTTATTTCCCGACAACGAACGATCAAGCAGAATATGAAGCTTTGTTCGCCGGTCTCAGGTTCGCAAAAGAATTGGGAGTCGAAGATGTTCAAGTTAGAACAAACTCTCTGGTAATGGCATCTCAAGTAAATGGAAACTTCGAGACCAAAGGCCATATTTTGAGGCAGTATCAAGATTGAGATAGGTAGGTTCAAGAGCTTTACAATCCAGCATACCCCAAGAGAAGAGAATAAGGAAGCAGATGAGCTAGCAAAATTCGGTCTTCTTTCAGGAGGAACTACCTCAGAGTTATTTCGTCCAGCTATTGAGGAAGGCGAAGTTATGCAGATAGATCAACGTCCATCTTGGATGGACCCTTTCATACTTTACCTCTCGACTGGAGAATTTCACTCAACAGTAAAAGATAGAAAAAGGTTTAAACTTAAAGCAGCCCATTATTATCTTGTTGCAGGAAAACTTTTCTTTCGTCGTTGGCACGATGTGTTTCCGAAGAAGAAATTCCAATCATCCTTCAATAGGTTCATTCAGGAGAATGTGGAAGTCATTCGGGAGCTAGAACATTAGAAAGGAGGATTCCAAGACAAGGATATTTTTGGCCTCAAATGAGGAAGGATGGAGAAAAATTCGCAAAGAAATGTGTTCAATGCCAGAAGTTTGCTCCTCTCCAGCATCAGCCAGCCCAACAGCTTAGGTCAATAGCCACCCATGGCCGTTTGCGGATTGGGGGATGGATTTGATTGGGCCTTTTCCCTTAGCAAACAATCAACACAGGTTCATTATAATAATGATTGATTATTTCAGTAAATGGATTGAAGCAAAGACGCTAGCAAAGACTACTACCCAAATAGTAAGCAATTTTATTTGGGGAGAGATAGTTTGTAGACACGGAATTCCCATGACAATCATCACAGATAATGTCCACAATTCAACAACTCGAGTCTTATAAATTTCTGTGATCAGATCGGCACTGAATTGCGATTAGACTCTGTACATTACCCTCAGAGTAATGGTCAGGTAGAAGCCGCCAATAAACTTGTAATCAACCTCCTGAAGAAGGTGGAAAATCTCAAAAGTAATTGGGCGGAATAATTACCTTCAGTATTATGAGCTTTGAGGACAACTCCAACTTCAGCTACTGGAGAGACTTCTTTCAAATTATCTCATGGCTCAGAAGCTCTTATTCCCATTGAATTTGAAGTTAAGAGTCCAAGAGTTGAAATGTAGCCTTGATCTCATTGAAGAACTAAGGGATATGACAACTATCAGACAAGAGGAAGTAAAAAGGAGAATGGCCAAATTTTTTGACAAAAATGTTAGAGTAAGAGAATTTGCTATTGGAGACCTGGTCCTCAAGAAAGTTAACACAGCAGCAAGATCTGGCTCGGTTGGGAAGCTTAATCTAAATTGGACATGGTCATTCATTGCTAAAGAAGCGCTCAAGAACGGAGCGTACCGTCTCCAATCTTATGAAGAGGAAGATTTATCTCACACTTGGAGTGGAGATGATCTCAAACGTTTCTTTTCTTAAAAATTTGTATTTTTTTGTCTCTATCTTTCTTTCCTCTCTTTTTTTTGCAAGTGTTATGGTGATGTGGATGTAAACTTTTGCTTTATGCATATTAGAAAGAAAGCATTGAGATATATTAGTTAACTATTGAAGGCTAAGGTCCTACAAAGAGGTATCGACAGATCCTACTTCATTCCCCCTCGACTTGAAGTTTTGAGTTGTAAATCTGTCAGGACCACAGGTAGCGGGGAGATTTCACATCTGTGCAGCAGTAGCTCGCTAAGCTCGTGCGGAGGAGCTTTAGGATGACAGGTCCTTGCTGATATCTGACACACATCTGCATCAAGGGAAGTCTAGGCGAATGTTAAGCTCTATCGTGCATTATAGAAGGACATCGTTACAGCCTTGATGATCTTTCCAGGGAAAGCAATGCCGGTATAACCCTCGCGGTATGACTGCACCTGCGTGGATCATCTTATTCTGTGACCCTCGAATTATCATTGGTGTGAGGATAGCCAAGAGGCGGTCGGTTTCATTTATGTCCGTCATCTAAGCCCTTGAGTGGCTAAGCCGGTGCAACTTTAAATGATCTCTTGAGGAAAGCAATGTTGGTATGTCCTCCACGACATAACACACCTGCCCTTTTGATCATTCTGAGATATTATTCTCTCGCTCTCTATCTCTTTTTGAAAGTGATAAAATTGTGATGATCTTTTGAGGAAAGCAATGTCGACGAAGCTCTCGAGCATGGCGGCACCTGCCCTTTCTATCCTTACAAGCCCTATCTCTCAAACTTCTCTGCCTTCGGGCGATCTAAAGATTATGGAGATCGCCGGTTTTAAGAAAGGCGGTCTGCGAAATATTGAAGATCGCAGACTATCTATTGTGAGGGTTTTCCAAGGAGCGGTCTAAATTATTGAAGATCGCATCCTATATTAGTTCAATTTTTGGGCAATCAATATCTACGGATTGTCACTTTTTATCTTGACAGATGTTCAGAGCTAGAGGTCGCAAATGTGATAAGCAGTTTCTTGAAGGTATATTATAGTCAGAGACCGCCAGTCATAAGCGATCTTGTTCATCTTCAGCGATCTCATGATCTCATTCTTGTTTAAATTAAAATTATCTCAGAAATATCGGTCTGAAAAATATGAGATCACAGTCAGATTCTCTCTGGGTTCAATCAAGTATTGTCTTAAAGGGGAAGAGCAGATCATTTATAATTTCTCCATTATCTATCTTCGTATTAACCGGTCTGGCAAAATAAAGATCGCGGGTCCGCCTTATAAATATCTTATAATAATCGAAAATATTGAAGATCGCGAACTATCTATTATGAAAGGGCTGTATTTTTCCCAAGGAGCGGTCTCAATCATGGAAGATCGTATCTCGTGTTCCCGCTCGAAGTATTAGGAATCAACATCTATGAATTGACATTATCTTGGCAGATCTTCAAGGACGTAGATCGTGAATATGATAAACAGTCTCATATATGAGTATTATTACCAAAGACCGCTAGTATTAAAAGATCTTGTCCATCTTTAGCTATCTTGTGATTTCATTCTTGCTTAATTGAAGCTGGTATTTCACCTCCCAGTAATGCGATCTGAGAAGTATGAGGTCGCCGTCATTGAACTGCTCAATATAAAATGTATAAGGCAATTGCCTAAAAGCTAGATAACATCTAAGACATTGAGATCGAATGCCAGATCCATCTCATTAATTACAACGAGGTCGCGAATAGTACAATCAACATGTAAAGAAAAATACAAGAAAGACATTCATTCACAGAAGAGACAAAGGTATATCAAATTTCTATTTTTCTATTTCAATGTTTATTACATTAGATCGTGCGGTCACAAGATATGAAGTCGCAAAAGGTGAAGATTACAATTAGATCTATTGGCTCCTCGATTTTTTTGAAGATTTCTCATCTGACGAGGAAGAGTCAGCCTCTTCAGAGGATTCTTCTAAGCTTCTCCCTGGGATTCTAGATCCAGAACTCGAGCTCGCCTCAGAGCTCTCATTCTCACCTGCGACATATTGGCTTCCACTCTCCCTGTCCGCGTCAACGATCTCCACGTCTTCCTCTTCCTCAATGGCGGTCTCCTCTGCAGTCATCGACTGCTCATCTATTACCCTCGCAACATCATGGAAGAGATCGACAAATCTGATATCTTTAAATTCTTCAGTAAGACCGCCGCGGTCAAGAAGCTCTAAGATCACCTGCTCTGTGGTCTCTTTTATGTGCTGCATTAAAGCTTTCTAGAAATCGAGGTTCTCTGGATCGTATGCTGCTTTCTTTGATTGCTATAGAAGAAAACAGTTAGACCGCACGATCATATAAAAGGAGTTAGGTACCTCAAGAAAATTTTTTTCCCTTCGCTCTTCATGCAGGAGCTCGATCTCTTTCAAGGCCCCTCGTAGAGACCGCCCCATATGGTGATTTAAGACCGTGCTCCTAGCGGTCGCTTGAGCGCAGACATCAGGAAGCATCTCAGTCTCAAAATCATATGCCTCTTTGAGGTTATTTTTTCCATAGAGGGCCGAGGTGGCCGCAAAAGCTTGACGAGTTATTTTTCCGTTCCAAAGAGGGAGATCGGTGGAAACCTTCACGGTCTTCCCTTTCGCACCCCATTTGAGAAGGGGTTTTCCCTTTATGTCCTTCTGCTTCTTCATAAAGCTGACCAAAGGAAACTGTTCGCTGGCGGCCTCAGATGTACCACCAGCCCTAGCGGTCTCGCGCTCTTGATATCTCCTTTTTTCTTTTTTCCCTTTGGGTGAGCACCTCTTCAGCTGGTGCCACTGGGTCGACTGCAGGGATCGCAAAGTTCGTTGGAAAGGAAAGAGTTAGAAAAATAAAAAAATGTTGTGGAAAGATCACATAAGACGGCATGGAAATTACTCACTTTCTTCCGGAGAAATCTCAGCGATCTCAGGCCAGATCGCTAGGTAGTGAAAAAGATCCAGTCGCTTGCCCGCCAGGAAGGCCAAAATTTGTAACTCCTCTTCTAAGATCATCTTGATTTTCCTGAAGATGTCTTCTGCTCTCGGAGATGGTCGGCTTCTGAGACCGCCGAGATCGCCCTCAAAAACAAGGAACTTTTCTGTCCAGAAAGGGACTTTATTGGGAAGATTCAAAAAATTTATACCTTCACATGAAAAATATATTAATCCCTTAAACTCCTCTTTCTTCTGTCCTTCTTTTAACACTTTTGCAGTAAAGGTCGCGCGGAAGAGTGCCATGGTAAACTTGATCCTTTTCGAGCTCAGGTAATTAATGAAAACATTTATGAGACCGATTGAATTTGGAGGTAGCTGGGCGAGCACAAATCCATAATATTTCATCACCTCGAGAATTTCCCAAGGGAGAGGGAATTTCAGCCCATGATCGAAGTGATCGATGGGAATAATGTACTTATTTTCTTCTCCAGAATTTAACCCTTCATCTTTATTGGGCGGTCTCACAACAATCCGGTTTTGAATCATGTGTTTTGCAAGAAAAGACAGATATTCATCCTTGGAAAGATGGCTAGGTTTGTGATCGGCCTCTAAGAAAACCTCAGTGGAAGAAGCTCGCGCGGACACCATAATTGGAGTTCGTTGAGACCAGTGCTTAGGGCGCATTCAGAAAGTATGGAATGGGAATTCTAAGGCCAACTATTTATAGAAATCTAGGGATATTTTCGTAATGATGACTCCCTCTAAAGCCCGTCCAGTAAATTGTGCAGACCGCTAAAACTGCATAAGATGCGAGAAATAGCACTATATAATCGGTCTCAGTAAAACAAGACCATATTATCTCAGGCAGTATAAGAAATATATATGTAAATAAAAGGTAAACAAGTGACACACAATAAATAAAGATCGACATCACAGCATCATAGAGATCACATCAAATTGTCAACATATATTACAACACATTCCAAATTGTTCAAATATTAAGTCTTCAAGACCGCAGGAAGGAATGATTTTATCTCCTATGCTGGCGTTTTCTCCCTACAAAGGTCGCGATGCCCTGCATCTCATTCACAACGGTCAAGACAGACGCCAAACTATGATTTGCGGACATTGTAGCTCGATGAATTCTGGACATCTCCTTATCCACCTGCTCCATGGGGATGACCATAATCTCTGAAGTCGGTCTCTCTTCTGCGTGATCGCCAGAAGTTCCCAACCTCATTGCCATTTTTGCAGGACCACTTCTCAGTGCTGCGACTTCAGCGGACAGAGCAGCAGCCTTCCCCTTGTAATATTCGGCATCCTTTTCAACTTTCTGAAGCGACCGGACGAGCTCAGCATTCTTCAGATCACATTCCTCGCGGACTCGCTTTTCGTTGGCGCGAAGCCTCTCTTCGAAGTCAGCGGTCTGAATCCGGAGTTGATCATCCCGAGCGCGAAGTTGATCCTTTTGTGATCGCTCCCAAGTCAGCATGACACGGACATCCTCAAACATTGGCTTAAGGATGTCAACGAGCTGGGGGGAATCACCATATCTTGCGGAAGCTCTCCTTCCTCAGAGACTTCCACAATCTCATCACCTGCGATCAGAAGAGTTTGATAGTTAGCTCAACTATAAACAGTTTAAAAATAGAAATGTTCGCGTAAAGAGAGTACTTGGAAAGAAATCAAGACCGCAGCCATGTAAGGTACTTTCAATATCTTTTGTGACCGTAGGTTCTGCGGTCAGCAAAAGGCGGTCTGATCCCCTTAAGCGCTCAAGGTCCGTTCTTTCCAATC
Organism: Dactylorhiza incarnata; assembly: GCA_033032865.1. NCBI lineage: Eukaryota > Viridiplantae > Streptophyta > Magnoliopsida > Asparagales > Orchidaceae > Dactylorhiza > Dactylorhiza incarnata. The sequence goes on along the minus strand of JAWHQI010000028.1, from coordinate 36,774 downwards.
CCCTCTTTTGCGATATATCTCTCTCCCTCTTTTCTCCTCCTTTTTAACTCTGTGTTGCTAACAAGAATGTCATCCATTTCAATAATGACGATCTCACGCTTTCTCTCTGGAGATCTAGGTCGAATAGCAGGCAGGGGAAGGAATTCCAACGATCTCTTAACTATCGTGGTCTTACCGGTTCGCAAGGCAGAGACCGCCGATGAGCGGTCTGCCGCTTCTTTGTTTATTTTTGTCAACCTGAGCAGCAGAGGGGTTCGCCAGATCGCCAGAAAGTACAGTTTTTTCTTTTTTTAATCTGTCGAATCCTCGCCTCATTAGAGATCTTTTTTTCTTCCCCTCTGCGGCGAGCAGATCAGCCTTTTTCTCTTCTTCCTCTTTCTTCTGTGCAGCGAGCAGAGCAGCCTTTTTTTCTCTTCTTCCTCTTTCTTCTCCGCGTCGAGCAGAGCAACTTTCTTTTCTTCTTCTTTTCTTCTTCTCGGCAGCGGCTCGCACTGTCCTCTCCTTTTCCTCTTCCCTTTCTTTCTTTTCCCTCTCTTTCTTCTCAACTTTCGCCTTTAACCTGACCGCCTCTGCAGCGGTCTCCTTCTCCCTTTCGGCAATCTCCTTCTCTGCGGCGGCCGCCCGAAGGCGTTCGGATTCAAAGGGGTCAAGCACCTGCAAGATCGAACAAGAGAAATCATTAGAAGAATCTTCATCAAGATAAGCGATCAACTCAGAGTCCGCTTCTCTTGAAGAAGTTGAGATCGCAGAAGGGAAAAAAAGACCGACCCCACCACTTGTCTTCTCGGGAGCACCCACAGGATGTATGAAATCGCTGCTTTCAGGAAGAGTGATCGCCTTCGGAGCGTCCACACCTTTACTTTCTTCACTCTTCTTTTTCTTGGCAGTTTTAGCAGAAGAACTTGAGTTCTTTCTCTTTTTTGTTTTTGCAGCTTCTTGAGAATCAGCGATCTTCTGCCTAATTCTCTCTGCTTCAGTCTTCTTCTCATGCATTCCAGCCAGGATGGTTTCAGTTGAAGCAATCTCATCGGACTGTACAGCAGTCTTCTTCTGGAAGTCAAAGGAAATGGAAAAGTCAGGAAGATTCAATACAGGACCTAAAGATAGGCCTGTGCGGGAAAACCGAAAACCGCACCGAACCGCCAAACCGCACCGCACCGCACCGCACCAACTTTCAAACCGAACCGATCGGTTGCGGTGCGGTTCGGTTTATTGTGCGCGCAAACCGGCAAGCTATTTGTGCGGTGCGGTTCGGTTTATTGTGCGCGCAAACCGGCAAGCTATTTGTGCGGTGCGGTTTTGTACAACTCAAAACCGTACAACCGCACCGCACCGCACCCCTATTTTAATATTATAAAATTTTAATTCAAGACAATTTTATTTTAACTCTTGATTTGTATAATTTTTATTATTTAGATTTGATGGGATTGGGAGCTCCATCTCCAAACAGAAAACTTGAGCCCTGCGATTTTGGATATTCTGGAGATCATAACAGGCTAACTATTTTGTATTTATGTTGTTTGGCTCGTTTTTTTTTTTCATTCCTCTATTTCCCCCCTTTGTCCTCCTCACGCGCTAGGGCATCGTCTGCTCTGAAATACTTGAGTCGCCGACACTTCCCTGCGATCTTGGATTCCCTCGCCTCGTCTCCTCTGAAATACTTGAGTCGCCGGCACTTCTCGATCCTCAGCCTGGGATCATCTCTCCTCGCCGCCGCCGTTTCTGGTTATTTCGCCTCTTGGCCGCCGTTTGTGGTCATCTCGCCTCGCCTCCGCTGAACACCGTCTCTGTCGAGGGGCATCGTTGTCGGCACAGGTATCGATTTTAGTTTTAGTTGCGGTAGGCATGTAGATGCATGTTCTGTAGATTATAGGGAAGTGTTGATGCAAACTAAATCAATTTATAGGTATCGATTATGTCTTTTATATCTCTTGCACACCATTTTATTTCGCCTTTTGACCTCTGTGATTCAATGCTAGTCATCCATATATTTATGTTTTAGTACTTATCTCTATATGACTATCTGGTCATTTGTTTTATCTGTTAGGTGTTTATGGTTGTTCTTCATAATCACTTCTTCAAACATAAATATATGTTATTGTTACTAAATGTTTTATGTTTCTATTGAATCTCATTCTAAATATTATTTATGATTTTATTGAATGATATATTGAGTGTTACCCAATGCAATTATATGTACTAAAATGAAAAGAGTAGCATACTTATAGATATATACAAAATATTAACAAAAACCGAAATCGCACCGCATAAACCGATAAAAAGCCGCACCAAAATCCAAACCGCACCGCACGGTTTAGGTGCGGTGCGGTTTTGGTCGGCCAAAAACCGCAACCCTACAGTGCGGGTTCGGTTTTGGCCCAAACCGCACCAAACCGCACCGCTCACAGGCCTACCTAAAGAACTATTTGACAAATCAGCAACAGTGGAGACTGGCAAAACCGTGGTCTCTGGAAGGTCGGGTTATTTCTCCGGAGAAGATCGAGCGGTCTATTTCGACGTGCCCGCTTTAGTCAGAGTATGGGGAACCTTATCCATCTTTTTCTTCGGGCCGGCGGTCTCCTTTTTTTTTGAAGAAGCTGCTCCTGGCGATCGTTTATTCAGACGAGACAATACAGTCACCATTGTTGAGGTCGTTTTCATCCAAAGTTTAGTGACTGCTTGAAGATCAAGCTCGTTTCTCTTTTCAGAAGATTATGAAACCTGAAGCCATGAAGCCCTATTTATAGACCCCAGCGCATTTATGGCGGTCGCGGTCTCGGAGGTCAAAATAAACATTTCTGAAGTTCCAGCGCAACTTGAAAAAGTGCGGGGATCATGTTTGCCTGGAAATCCACGACCCCTCTTCTCCAGCCAAAGTGAACCTTTCCAGCGGTCTCATATTTGGGAGACCGCCCAGATCGCCTGCTCCCCCTTCGGTGATTTCTCCCAAGGCACAGGCGATCAAGCTCCTGTCAGACCGCCAGACCGCGTGGTCTGGTCTCTTTCTCCTTTTTGTTATTTTCACTTCTTTCCTCTACCCCGGTTCTCCTGTACCCCGGGCAACCAGTAATTTTTGGATCTGCCCGTTTGGGCTGCCTCTGCGTCTATAAATAGAGGGGTAGGGGTACCGGAAAAAGGACTTTTGCTGCAAGCCTCCAACTTACAACCTGTGTAAGCGGTCTCGAATTCTGTCGTTTTTCTACCTCTCCCCTCAACCGGTTTAGGACCCCCTTTGTAGTCCCCCTTTGAGATCAATCCCAGCAGTTCTTCCTCTTGTTGATCTCTCCTCTGGCATTTTCATCCTGAGTAACCGACACTCCGCAGTTTCCTTCCCCTCTCTCTTTTTAGTGAGTCTTGGAGGTACATTTTTTGTACCAACAATCATGATTTCTTGTTTTTGCTTAATATTATAGATCCAAATGGGTTTATGGAGGAAGAAAGTGTGACACAAGATAATTTGTCTAAAGTTTTAGTTAAGGTTATCCCTACACCTAAATGTTGCCCAATATATGGACACTTTGGCACCGTTTGGTCAACTTCTAAATCCGATGAAAGTTTACCCTACATCAATATTCTTTATTGTTTTCTTTGTTTAGCGTAGTGTAATAGATTCTAAATTCTCAACGGAAGAAGGATTTTTGACACAAAATTGCGGCCACAATTTCAAAGGTTTCACCTACACCTCAATTTGGCTCCACCGACTTTGTAGAACCATTTGGTAAACCCCTTAATCCCATAAAATTTTACCATTTTTTGCATGTGGTGTTTGATATAGGTTGTGTTGTTTTCTTGGCTTTACTTTGTTTAATAGATTTGAATGTCTCTTTGGATGAAAAAAAATATTTTCGACTTTGAAAGTCATTTTACAACTATAATTAGTTTTCCTATGAATGAGAAGTTGATTAGTTAGGCGTGTAATGTTGCTAAGGGTCTTGGTTTTTTATTACAATTCAAAGTGCAGACAAATTAACATCTAGGACAAGACCTAGAGTAATATTTGGGTGTGATAGGGACGGATTTAAACATCACATTCAAAGTGTAAAGACTCCACATAAAAATGTTAGTAAATCGTCTTCTAAGCGATGTGGATGTCCTTTCTCCTTGAAAGGCATACAAAATTCAGTTGGCATCGAATGGAGTGTTGAAGTGAAATGCTGGCACATATAACCATGAAATGGTCCACCTATAAGCACATTCTTATGGGAGGTTAAATGAAACTGAGCAACAACTTGTGAATGAGATGTATGGTGTCAATGTGAAGCCTCGTAAAATCTTGACAGCCTTAAAAAGAGAGATAGCTCTAATTCTACAGTGCTCCAAACGATATATAATGAAAGAGATAAAATGCTGAAAAAAAGATTTAGAGGGAGGGACTGCCATACAATTTCTCTATAAATGCATACTAGATTGTGGTTATTATAGTTTCAACAAAGTGAATACGGATAGCAATCCTCTTGAGAGGCTATTCTTTGCTCACCCAACATCAGTTCGTCTTAGCCAAATATTTCTAACTATTTTTCTTATGAACTTGTACATACATCAAGACAAATAAATATCACTTGCCATTACTTTCTATTGTTGGAGAAACATCAACTAATATGAGTTTCTATACTGCTTTTGTGTTCATTTCTAACGAGCTTGAAAAAAGTTATGTGTGGACGCTTGAATGTTGTGAAGTTCATTCTTGATGTAAATGCTCTACCACAAGTGTTGGTAACTGATAGAGACGTGACTCTTAATTGGTGAGCAAAAAACGTCTCTTATGCAACTAGAAAGATTGTTAAGGATGATAAAATATTACTTCAAAGAGTCCTAAAAGCAAATGCCCCACGTGTGTGTCAAAATATGTCATTAATGTGGTTGATGTGGTGAGTGATGAGTATTGTGACTATCATGTTATTAGTATGACAATGAAGTTGGAAGATGATTGTAAAAAGGTTTGAAGTGCACTTTCAAGTGAGTTACATAGTTATGAGAGTTTATATGCAGACATATATGGACAGGCTAGAAAATTGGAATTATTGTCCTCTTTAGATTGTATGGTTGCTCCTCCTCCATTAGACAAGTGGATGACTATGCATGATATGAGATTGGTATTAGCTTTCTTTTACAACATCAAGTTCAGTTCACTTCTCCAAATTTCAGTCATTTATGTTCCTACTGCTACATTCGACACCTCCACCATTCCCAAGGATAGTTTTCATTGGGTTCATAAATGACAACCACTATGTCCAACTTTTGATGCATGATGACTACCCACTACCTCCAATATTCTCAAGTTGGGGCAGATATCGTCAAGAGATTGCTAGTCAATGAGATCTCGGCGGTTTGGTACGTATTACACATTTCTAATTTATTTCCATATTTTCTTAAATTAGAAGTATAATGCTCATCTAATGATTTTTTTATAAATGCTGCAGGTTTAATGTTCACTACATCAACATATTTGGTCTACCATTTTGCAAACTGCATGAGATATTTGATGTTTGACTATTAGGTACAACCACATTCTTTATTCTTTAAATATATATTAAAACTAACATACATTATCTCTTGATTTTTGCTTAGCTAGGTATTCACTATGGTTTCATTTTGCAAGGACGCAAAACACTGGTTCATATGGTGCAACAAGTTGTGACTAATGCTATCTTAAATTATTTTTCATGTACTATTTATATCATATATAGTTTGATATAATTTTTGGCAATTTTGAAAGTTCTATTTTTTGCAAACTTTGTAGAACTTATATGTAGTTTTTTGTTTATTTTTTTTTAATTTCTTCTCGGGGTCTGCCATTAACAATATGACCCGCCCTTGTATTTTCTCGGCCTGCCATTAACTGTGGGCTACCATTAGCGTAAACGAGTTTGCTAATAACATCGTTCTAATTATCATCCCATCTCAGTCTCCATTCCACTCTTTAATTATGTCATTAATTCACCAAAATATTTTAAAATCATACGATTTTTGATTGATTGAATCATAATTATCTAAAATTATAATGAAATAAACATGAAAATATGTCATTTTAGAGTGAGGACCCGCAAATCTAGGCTACCTTAATAGTAAGTAATATCATGTATGTACACCCCAAAAGTTTCATTTTTATAAAATGCCCTTTCTTAGGACACTACGCGGGAAGCCTTATGAGGGATTAGTTATAGACTGGAACAAATTTGCGGTACAAAGGAAAAAAATACTGGAATAGATCAAGTCAAATCTTCCTCACTCACAGATCTATAGTCTCAATCTTCTTCCATTATTGGGCATTGGCATTGTGTTAATATCGATGTCCCCACAATCTAATAATTATGAGTCTCTGTTCATTTGTTGAACTCCAACCATAAGCAAGGGTAATCATGGAGTTGCTTCTTCTATCAATATCTAATCCAAAGTAAAGATGAACATGGGTTGCTTCCTCTATTAAACTCGAATCCCAAGTTACTCTTCTCCCTCGAGATAGAGTCGCAAATGTGGGCCATGATGCGCCTTCCTAGTGGAGATCCAACCTCGACGATATTTGTATGCCTCTTCATATATTAAGGACTCTATTTTCTTTAACGAGGGCTAGATATTCCTTCTTCCAACTTTGATGATATCATGTTGCCTCGTGCTCCGTTAGGGCCTTCACTTTCTTCGATGAGGCCTAAGACTTCCTTCAACTCCGACTAAATCAAAATTCCTCTTCAACCATGGAACCATTCAATTGAGATCCTCCTTAATAAGCCTCAATCCTAAGTTATAATTGAGCTCCCAGTTCTATCCAACAAGATTGTTTTGGCCTCAACTTACTCCTATACCAAATTTAGCTTTTATTTGTTTATTAGTAATATCTAATATATTGAAGCTATATATAATTTATAATGAGAAACAACATTATTCAAGGGATGTTATTGCCTCATTAAAATTATTTCTTACTGTCTAATTACTCCATTCCGTTTTTATAATTCCTCAAGAAATTTAGAAACTAATTGCTCTGTGCAAGTGCTTGACAAACTTTCACTGTGAAATTTAGAATCAATATCATGAAAAATATGGGTAGTGTGAATATAATTTGGGTAAGAAAAATGAGAATGGTGAACACAACAAAGAACCTTATAACAATAATGGCTAAGAGGGATATTTCTTACAACCGATGTATGTTATTAAGCCTCCAATTTTGTTGGGTTTGGTAACTGCCTACATGGAGCACACAACATAGTGACGAGCATCATAAGCTCTGATTGGTTTAGGTTTCGATAGGTCATATTTAGGGAAAGGGTTGAGAAAACTTCTTGATTTGATAAATCAGATCATCTCTTAAGTGATCTAGGTCAAGCTTTAATGATGCACAAAAATGCATTATTTCTACTTTTTGAAACTCAGAATTAGAAATATAAATAATGATTTATTTCTCCAAAAATTCTATTTATTACACGAGTGCACCCCTCATTATAAATAACAAAGTAGGTGAGAGAATATACATTTGGCGATGTGTGACTAAATACATCGGGTGGTTGCAATATAGGTAACCACTCAAACCTATGTTATTAACAACCTTGGGTGGTTACCCATACGCTAACCGCCTAGGACTACAATAGGCAGCAATACCGGGCGGTAACAACAAGAGTAACCGTCCACCCTTTTCATCCGCATGGGCTCCTACATCTTGTGCTTTAGCACTCCCACTCAAGATGAATCATATATGCCAATTATTCCCAGCTTGACACAAATATCCGATAAAGATGAAGAGACTTGTTTCGTAAAGATATCAGCCAACTCTCTATCGAAAGAGACGAATGAAGTGCATATCTGCTTCTTAAAAACATCCTCTCTGATGAAGTGATAGTCAACTTCGATATGCTTTGTTCTTCCATAGATGATTGAGTTCTTTGATATATAGTTGGGCGTTTTATTGTCACAAAACATGGGTAGAGGATAATTGTAGACTTCTCTCAAGTCCATCATAAGTGCTCGCAACAACTTTAACTCACATGTGGTTTGAGTCATAATTTTAAACTCGGCTTCAGTGCTAGACCTGGACAACACACATATTTCTATCCGCAGTGACAATATTTCTACCAATGAACGTGTAGAATGCTAAGGTGGATTTACGACATCCTTTGTCATTTGCATAGCTGGCATTAAAATAAGCTTCTATCCGCAGTTGATTGTTCTTTTAAAATAATAGGCCTTTGCCCAGAGACCCTTTGTTATATTCTAGAATTTTTAAAGTTGTCTATAAATGACACTCTATGAGGGCTTGCATGAACTGACTAACCTTTCCAACAACATAACAGATGTCAGGTCTTGTTACGGTAAGGTACGTAAATGAGTTTACCAACTAGCGACCTATACTGAGTAGCATCTGGAAGAAAAAGATACTGTCTCACTCCAAAGTTTGTCCCTCACCTACATCCATTGGACTCTGAGTAGGTTTTGCACCAAGAAGGCCAATTTTACTGAGAAGGTCAAGGTCATACTTGCATTGGGAGAGAGTTATAGAGTCGCACCTTCTTATAATCTCGATGCATAAGAATGTATTTTGGAGGACCCAGTGTCTTTAGTGACAAAATGTTCGTGCAAATATTTTTTAGTCATTGATATCCATGATGAATCATTGACAAGTGAGAAGAATGTCATCAACATACCTAACAAGAATAACCATTTGGTGCGTGATTTTTGAATGAAGAGTGAGTGATCTGTAGTACTTCTAAAAAATAATTGTAGAGATGACCTGACTAAATTTGTCGAACCATGCACAAAGACTTTGCTTGAGTCCATATATATCCTTCCTTAGCTTCCACACTTGAGACTCCCCCTGTGAAACATAACTAAGAGGTTGCTCCATGTATAATTTTTCTTGCAAGTCATCATAGAGAAAGACATTCTAAACATATAGTTGAGACATTTGCTAGTCCTTGTTGACAACCGCAGAGAAGAGTACCATGATGGTACTGATGCGGGAAACTGATAGAGAAGGTGTTGAATAAATCAATACCATATGTTTGAGTAAACCCTTTAGCAACCAAGAGAGCCTTGCATCTATCCAATGTGATGTCATGATGATACTTGATGATGAAGACCCATCGAAAACTAACAACATCAGCCCCAGATGGTGTAGGGATGAGAGTCCAAGTACCCATAAAAGTCAAAGCTAATATTTTTCATCCATAGCAGCCTTCAAGCATGGTAAGACAAGAGCGTCATGATAAGAAGTTACGATGGCGGTGAAAGAGAGGGCCAGAGCAAAGTTTCTGTAAGAAGGGTTAAGTTGTGCATACAACACTACATCAGTAAAGGAGTGTTTAGTACATGCCCGCCCCCCTTGTAGAGAGCAATGAGAACATCGAGATATGAGTTTTCTTTAGTTTCTGATTTGTTTGAAGGGGGAGAAGTGGGATGATCGAGAACTGGCGGTGGGAGCCCTAGAGTAGATGGAGGGAAGGGTGGATGACATGAGAAGGAAAGGGTGACTAGTGAAATAGGAGGTTGTGGCAGAGGGATATCCAGTGGAGGAGCATGAATAATGAGAAAGGGGAAAGTAGATGCAAGAGGATCCGCTTAAGTGATATGTGGAGAGATGGTGGATAAGTATGGCGTGGATCTAAGAAAGTAACATCAATCGAAACATATTATCGTTTGAGAATATGGTCGTAACAACAATATCCCATCTGATTCGGGGAGTACCCGATGAAGATACACGTGTTAACGTGGGCAGAGAGTTTGTCGCGACGAAGTGCAAGAAAGTGAACAAAGGCAGTACACCAAAATATCCAAGGGGTAGGAAGAACAGAGCGGCGTCAGGATAGAAAATAGAGATCAATGTTGTCTTCCTTTGAAGAGTGGTTAAGAGAAGATGGTTGATGATGAAATAAGAAGTTAGGAGAGAATGTCCCCTAATAGGAGCGGGGAACATTCATTTGGCAGAGAAGAGTACACACAACATCAAGAAGATGTTGTTTCTTTCATTACACCACTCCATTTTATTGGGAAGTATACACATAGTTGGTTTGATGAATAACATCATTAGACATGCAAAAAGAGGAAAATTGGTTGCTCACATATTTTTTGGCATTATCTGTGCGAAGAACCTACCAAAATGCATGTGAATTTCATTATAAAAAGTAGATAATACAGAGAAAAAGTTCAGAGCATTCTTTAAAAAGATACACTCAGGTACATATAGAAAAGTCATCAATAAAAGTTACAAAATACTGACTAACCCTACCAACGGACTTGGTAGGACAAGGACCCCAGATGTCCGAGTGAACTAGCTTTTTCTGATCAATCTATCTCTGATACCAATTGAAAGAGAAGAAAATCTCTTGAGAAGAACTCTAGGGGTTGAATAGAATATTTAATTTTTAAGCGGTTCAGCTTCATTGTTTTCACAGATCCACACAACAGTTAAGTTTATATCACTCCCACAATCTAATCACAAGTAATAAATAACACAAGAAAAAGAAAATGCACAGAGAAAATGCATAACACAGAAGACACCAAATTTTATAGCGATTCCCCAAATACTGGGTATGTCCAATATTCTGCCTTAGTAGGAATCCACTATCACTAATGCTGAGTCTTTTGATAAAGAGACTCTTAGAACCAGGACTGTGTTAGAGCATGCATTCTGCATCTCTTTGTTTGAGAATAACAAATCACGCAATGTATTTGGTCACTCTTATCGTGTGTTTATAGTGTGCATGAACTATAGGTACAATACTCATAAGAGTGCAATGCAGAATGAAGATGAAACTTTGAATTTAGGGCTACCGCGGGGCAGTAACAACTACAGTTGGCGGTAGTGGTGATGATGACAGAAGACTGACGGACATGCATTTTTTAACGAAGAAGCGACGAGAGCTAACATGGAGCATTAGGTCTTAGCGCGCACGGTAAGGTCTCGATCTCCACGATCTCGACCATGATCTCCACGACATCGAGCATATTTCTACACGATAGATAGCAGCGGTGCTAGTAGCTCTATCGCTGATGGTAGTTTCCATAGCCTATATAAATGATGGATCTCTTTGTTCTATGTTACCACATCTGAAGCCTCAACTCCAACCTTTCATGAGAGCCTTCATCCCTGAGTTCCAGAGCACTCCCAACTCTATCTTTGAAGATCAAGAGTGAGAAGGAGATTTCCAAATGTTCAAACTATAAGAAGGACACAAACTTCAACTTCGATGATGTTCATGGCGATTCTTCATAATCTCCTTCAGAGCTATTCAATATAGAGAGTTTTTATTTCTGAATTTACTTTGTATTCTTCTATTTTAACGGTAGTGAATTTGCCGCGGTTATTGGCGACTAAGGCCTTGCGAGGTTTAAGGGGAATTCGCTGCTGTGTGTGTGGCGACTAGGTCTAGGTGTAGATCTAGGGGGAGGCTAGATGTGGTATCTTGGGTAAGTAGGCTATAGCCAGTCGATCCTTGAGAGAAGGACCGTGAAGAAACTAAAAGAGTTTTTTCTTATTGTCTCAATTTCAAGCGTTATCTTTTGAAATAAAATCATTTTTCCATCATCTCTAAATTTCTAGGATTTTATTTCATTCAAATTTTTTTAAGAAAAATCACTTTAGCACATTTTTCGAAAGGTTTTAAAATTCTGAAGAGCTAGCCGGGCGGTAACTACTAACGTCAGCGGTAGCAACAAAAATAAATATTTTTCTCTCTCAGCATTATTCTCAGAAAAAATTTCAATGTTTTATTTAAAATTCGTAAAGCCCTGATTCACCCCCTCTGAGGGCATCATATGATCCAACACTTGATCTCAAATCATAGGTTATTCCAAAACGATTTCACAACAGAGAATAATAACGCATCATGATCATGCTTTTCATGAGGGTCAATAGATTAGTAGACCACCTCTATTCACCAGGTACTGATTATAATTATTGGAGAATAAGAATACGATGCTTTTTAATTGCGCTAGATATTGTTGTTTGGGGTATGGTAGAAGAATGCTACTCTCCACCAACATTTGTTGTTTGAGAAATTACTATGGAAAAACCAAAGGACAAATGAGATGATAACGATAAGTTGAGATGTAAGAATAACGCTAAAGTTATGAATGCTTTATTTTGTGATTTGGATAGAACTGAATTTAATCGAACTTGTGCTTGTGAAACTGTTTATGATATATGGAATTTATTAGAAATTACTTATGAAGATACTTCGCAGGTCAAGGATTCAAAGCTCTTCCAAGAATCTGAGTACGAGAAATTTCGAATGGAGGCAGATGAAGATATTGATTCCATGTACACAAGGTTCATCAAAATCGTCAACGACTCAAAAGTGCTTGGAAAGACTTTCTCCAATAGCGATTTGGTGAGGAAAATCCTTCGATCTCTCCCTCCAATGTTTAATCCAAATGTGACGGCCATCTCATAGTCACATGATCTAAAGAAGCTCCAAATCGAGAGCCTCATTGGGAATCTCAAAACTCATGAGGTTGAACTAAAAATTCAACAACATGAGTATAACATGGAGCCAAAGAAGAAGGCCTTGGCAGCTAAAAAAAAGGAGGCTGATGGCGATGATGATGATGAAGACGAGGAGAGCTTTTTTGTGAAGAAGTTCAAAAGATTAATGAAGAATTCGGAAAAGAGAAACACCTTCTGGAAATACTTTATCAAGAAGGGATCTTCATAGAAGAAAGGAAAAGGTAGTGATGACGACAATGAAGAACGACCACCACCAGAGTCTTACCAATGCAGAAAGGCCGGACACATCCGAAGCTAGTGCCTGAAATTTCTGAAAGAGCAAAAAAAGTGGCACAAGGGCAAGGAGAAAAAGAAAGTACTAAAGGCAGCTACATGTGACTCCTCCTCCGAGGAATCAAGTGGCTTATCCTCCAGTAATGAAGAAGAGCCCAACATATGCATCATGACAAAGAGCAACACGCCATCCGATGATGAATGCAATTCCAAAGCGCACTGAGGTACCTCCTCCCACTTTTGATGATTTATATACTGAGTATTTGCAAACTTGCAAATTTTTTGATAAAAGTTTAAAAGATATTGAACCTCCTAAAATCTGCAAATAAACTTTTGTTAAAAGAAAACAAAAAATTATCTAAATTATTAGGGAAAGAGAAAGTATCTTACCGATAGTGCAATCACTATTTGGTAAAAGTGAAAGAACTTGTAGAAGCTCTTGCTAAGTCCCACTCCACTATCGAATTTCTTACTAAGGAAACATGGGAATTAGAAAGAATTTTAAGAACCTCTCTTTCTCAAATAGAAGAAGGAAGGAAAACTTTTGCAAATAAGTGTGTTATGTTAGTAACAGAAAACACCAGCTCTTAACGCCCGAATTCATGATTTAAACATAGTCATTAAAAAATGCGGAGTTGGACAAAGGCCACTTGACATGATCTTGGTCAACCAATGTCACAAATGTCATTGTAGTGCAAAATATGGGTTTGGTTATGTTTCTGGGAGCTATCACCTAGCGGTAACTATTACCGTCGGCGGTAGCAGTAAACCCAGAAAACATTAATTCTTATAATTAAATTATAATTCAAAATTTTGTTGTTACCTCATCTTCCCGCAAGAGTTCACACAGAACTACGAAGATGGTCTCAACCCTTTTTATTTTCGTGTGCCAAATGTCATGTATTTGGACACACGACAGACTCTTGTAGGAAGAAGGGACGAAGTGCTTTAAAACAAATCTGGGTGCATAAGGTTTCCACCTATTCTATGGGAAGGAACTTTTTGGGTATCCGGATCTTTACTCTCATCTACCTTTTAGGTATGTTGGCAGGCTAAAGACAAAAAAGACGTGTGGTATTTGTACTCATGATGCTCCAAACACATGACAGCCAACAAAGCAAAGTTCCTTAGCCTTGTGATGAAGAAAGGAGGGATTGTGACTTTTGGAGATAACAAAAAAGGAAGGATCAAGGGCATCGACACAGTGGGTAACGAATCTTTTTCAATTTTCAATGTATTGTTTATTGAAGGTTTGAAACACAATTTAATTTCAAATAGTCAATTATGCGATACAGGTTTAAATGTTTTATTTGAATATTCTACAAATCTTTGCAAAACCATTAATTATAAAACAAATGATGTCGTACTCACATCAACTAGATTGCATAATGTTTATATGATTGTCATTAATGATCTTTCACTATTCTTCTTTAAAATGTTTTATTTCTAAAAATGAAGAACTAGGACTTTGACATATGCGTCTTGGTCACTATAGCACCAAACTTAATTTTAAAATTATCAAAAGATAAATTAATTAAAGGATTGCCAACAGTTAATGGAAATTTATCTTCTCTTTGCTCGTCTTGCCAGAAAGGAAAATTTTTAAAAACTTCATTTAAGAGTAAAAATGTAATTTCTACTACTAGTACCTATTCAATTAATTCACATGTATTTATTTGAACCAATTAGCACTACTAGTCTTGGTGGTAGAAAATACACTTTTGTATTAATTGATGATTATTCAAGATAATGTTGGACTATCTTTCTTACTTCCAAATCCGATGCATTATTTGAATTTACTAAACTATGCATTCGTATTCAAACGAACTGTGATTTAAAAATAAAATACATATGCTCGGATCATGAGGAGAATTTGAAAATGATAAATTTACTACTTTTTGTAATGATCTAAGAATTAAACATGAATTTTTTCGCTCCACGCACCCCACAACAAAATGGTGTAGTGGAGGAGAAAAAATAAAACCTTCAAGAACTTGCACACACTATACTCTCTGAATGGGTTACCTAGATCATTTTGGGTCGAATCCATTAATACTTCATGTTATGTAATTAATCGTGTCATGCTTCACCCATTTTAAGATTAACTCCTTATGAATTGTATTTCCAAAAAACCATAATGTACTTTACTTTCGTGTTTTTTATTGTAAATGCTTTATATTGAACATTAAAAATACTTTAGGAAAGTTTGATGAAAAAAATGATGAAGAAATTTTTATTGGGTACACTTCAACTAGTAAGGCTTATAAAATATTTAATAAAAGGACTAAAATAGTTGAAGAGTCTATTCATGTTAGATTTGATGAGTATATTCCTTGTGTAGATATTAATCCTATAGAAAATGAAGAGGAATCCCTTCCCACTTTGGAGCATGAGGATGTTGAACCACTTGGAGAAAAAGAGAAATAGGAGAATGAGGAAGAGAAAGAAGAATATGTACCTCCAAATGAGCTCAAATTTTCAAAGGACCATCCAAGGGAACTTATTATTGGAGAATCATCAAAAGGGGTAACAACTCGCTCTTCTTTACAAAAGTCATTTTCAAACCTTTCTTTTGTATCTGAAATAGAACCAAAAATATTTCAACCGCTTTAAATGATGAATTTTGGTTTTTAGCCATGAATGAAGAACTTAATCAATTTGAACGTAATAAGGTTTGGAAACTAGTAGAAAGGCCATCTAATCATCTGGTCGTAGGTGTTAAATGGATTTTTAAAAATAAATTATATAGGGACTGTAGGATTATAATGAATAAAGCTAGATTAGTTGCACAAGGATATTCACAAATTGAAGGGAGTAGATTTTGATGAAACTTTTGCACATGTTGCTCGCCTAGAATCTATTAGAATTTTTCTTGCATTTACAAGTTTTAAAAGGTTTAAATTATTTCAAATGGATGTTAAAAGTGCATTTTTAAACGGGATTATAAAAGAAGAAGTATATGTTGAACAACCACCCAGTTTTATTAATGAAAAATTTCCTAATCATGTGTATAAATTAGAATAAGTACTTTATGATTTGAAACAAACGCCACATGCTTGATATGAAAGATTAACATCATTTTTATTAAAGCACGATCATACTATGGAAAGTGCAGACAACACACTCTTCATTAAGCATTGTATAATGATTTGATAATTTTGCAAATTTATGTTGATGATATTATTTTTGTAGCTACTAATGAAGAGTTGTGTAATGAATTAGTTTTAGTGATGAAAAATAAATTTAAAATGAGCTTGGTAGGAGAACTCACGTATTTTCTAGGATTTCAAATCACACAAAGACATGGTGATATTTTTATTTGTCAATCTAAATATGTTCATGATATGCTCAAAAGATTTGGATTTGAAAACCTAAAGCAAGCTAATACTCCAATGAGTGCATCACTAAAGTTAGGAAAAGATGAAGCCGGTATTTCTATTGATCCAATCTGTTAGAAATTTTATTTACTAACATTCATTTCATAAATGTTTATTGGAGCCTTGTATGGTGTTTGGTGTTTGGCTCCTCATTATAGATGAAAAGCTCCAAAACCAAATTGGAGGGAATCCTTTTATGAATGAAAGAATGAACCTTTAGTCCCACCTTGCTTATTAGCTCTCTAGCCAAAGAGTTTATATATGTTTTCACACCTTCTTATTTGTTCAAATGAACATAAGGAGAAACTATGAACCACACGCGCGCGCTCGCGCACGCACCGCACCGGACCGGATCCGGATATCGGATTTGGGGAATAATTGAATTGTATTTTTTGTTCATAATAGTTTCATAGTTTTACTCGGATATGCGTCGATTAGAAGTCGGAGCTGCGTCGAATAGATTTCGACGTCGAATAGTTTCAGAGTTTTACTCGGAGTTGCGTCGATAGAACTCGACGTAGCGTCAATAAGGCTTGCGTCGATTGGTCCTGTGTCGATAGAACTCGACGTAGCGTCGATATGATGTCGACGCAACGTCGATTTGCCTTCGCGCGTTCTTCCGTTTTTTACGCGTATTCTTAACTGCTCTTTACGCGTGTTTCTCGCCATTTCTTACATTGGAAATTATCAACGTTATTACGTGCTTTCCAACTATAACTGTTAATATTTATTACGGTTTTAATATTGCCGTTTTCCGAGATTCCTTTCCGGCGATTTCTGTCTTTATATATTGTCGTTCTTCTCAGAAAGAACGATCGCTACGATACGCTCTTCTGCTCTCTCTCTCTGTTTTGTCACGATCTTCTACGTGTCTCCTTTTCCTTACATTTGCTTCATCAAGTGGGAGTTCGGGTGCTCTGTGCTTCTTCGGTGTCCGCGCACATCGGAGTTTCGGGATCTAGCCGGGTGTTGTACTTTGGAGGAGTGAGCATCGGTTGAAAGCCCTGCCGGAGGGTGGTGCAATTTCTTTAGGGCAGTGATCACACGCCTTACCCATGCTCGATTCTAAACTATAAATTATTCTCCTTTATTTCTCACCTCGTTCATGAAATATTATTGATATTACTGTTTATATATCTTATATATCTTCTGTTGTTTTCTGTAAAAGTTTTAAAAAACGAAATTATAGTATTTTGTATATTAATATAGGAATATAGAAGTAAATATTCAAACAATCTAAAGAAATTGGTAATTCCACATCAAAAGAATAAATAAAATCAAATAATCAAAATGATTATCTCTATTTATTGTTTACATATACTGTTATTTACTGTATGCATTTTAAATTTCAGAAATCTGCAATGGCTTCTAGATCTGATGATTCTGCCGGGATCAAACCCGAGAAATTTAATGGAAATGGTTTTCGTCGTTGGCAAGCTCAGATAGAATATTGGCTTCATACGTTAGGCCTTTTGTCTGCCATCTTCGATGCCCCCGCTGCAGAAACTGAAATCCCTAGCGCTGCAAATGCAGTTGCTTCAAACCTGCCATCGTCCTCACCCTCAACTGTAAACACCACTAGAACCTACGTAAGACGTCTTCCTTATAGAGATCCGGTAGATGTTGAATATCATTGTCGTAACCGAATCCTAAGTGCTTTGTCCGATAGCCTTTACGATGTCTTCCTTCAATATCGTACGACTAAGGAATTGTGGTATGCACTTGAAGCGCGCTATAACCTTGACAATGCGGGTATAGAACGCTACAATGTTTCCAACCTCCACAAATTCAAGATTGATGCTTCCAAGCCTATCAATCCTCAACTCCATCAACTAGATGAGATGTTGTCCAAGATCCGAGCCGATGGCTCAATCCTTTCCGAAAATTATCTTGTGGCATGTCTTATTGATTCTCTTCCCGATTCATGGTCCGGCTTTAGCACTAGACTAAGGCATGACCAATTAAACCTTACTTATGTCCAGATCCAAAATGCAATCCGCATTGAGGAGGAACATAAGAGTAAAAACTCTAAAGTTCCCAAATACCTTGCTCCAAGAGTAAACCTCACCGAATCGCAAGGCAATCCTTCTTCCCACCATCACTTCAAAGCCAAAGGAAAGAACCATAAGAAACCTTTCCGTCCAGGTTCCCGCCATCAGAAACCAAATCATCCCAAGCCTGGTCCTTCAAACCAAAATCTAGGTAAAGGGAAATGGTGCTTCATCTACGGCCGCACAAACCATCTGTCTACCAACTGCTTCTACAAGAAGAAAGAACCCGTGGTTGGTAAGTCTCGTGGAGACTAGCCTCAGGCCAACTGTATAACCCATAATTCGTCGAGACCCAACCAAAGGGGAGGGTGGCCGAGACGAGTGGAGCGACCGTTTAAGAGCGACTGGATGCCGTTCGCCCAGAAAGAAAGTACAGACCTCATATTTGCCGAACGCATGCAGCGCAACGTGTATATGGTCGCAATAATGAAGATGACCATAACAGGGCAAAATGGCCGCTCGAACAATCGGAGGCGACCGTAATCCCTCCCCACTTGCCCGCCCCTTAGGGGGGCGAGTGGGGGAGGCCCTACTCGCCCGCCCCTTAGGGGGGGAGTGAGGGAAGGCCCCACTCGCCCCCTTGGGGGCGGGTGGGGGGAGACCCCCTTCCCTACTCGCCCGTCCCTTAGGGGGGGGGGGAGTGAGGGAAGGCCCCACTCGCCCCCTTGGGGGCGGGTGGGGGGAGACCCCCTCCCCACTCGCCCGCCCCTTAGGGGGCGAGTGAGGGAAGGCCCCACTCGCCCCCTTGGGGGCGGGTGGGTGGAGACCCCCTCCCCACTCGCCCGCTAAGGGGCGAGTGAGGGAAGGCCCCACGCGCCCCCTTGGGGGCGTGTGGGGGGAGACCCCCTCCCCACTCGCCCGCCCCTTAGGGGGCGAGTGAGGGAAGGCCCCACTCGCCCCCTTGGGGGCGGGTGGGGGGAGATCCCCTCCCCACTCGCCCGCCCCTTAGGGGGCGAGTGAGGGAAGGCCCCACTCGCCCCCTTGGGGGCGGGTGGGGGGAGACCCCCTCGCCACTCGCCCGCCCCTTAGGGGGCGAGTGAGGGAAGGCCCCACTCGCCCCCTTGGGGGCGGGTGGGGGGAGACCCCCTCCCCACTCGCCCGCCCCTTAGGGGGCGAGTGAGGGAAGGCCCCACTCGCCCCCTTGGGGGCGGGTGGGGGGAGACTCCCCTCCCCACTCGCCCGCCCCTTAGGGGGCGAGTGGGGGGAGGCCCCACTCGCCCGCCCCTTAGGGGGAGAGTGGGGGGAGACCCCACTCACCCTTTTTTTGGGCAAGTGGGGTCCCGTGTAAGGTTCTTCGGACCTCTGAAGAAGGCGGGAGTGTATGTTTCAGGTTCCACTCGCCCCCTCCCCTTCTTGGGTCGAGATGTCAAGTCGAAGACGACAGGGAGCTGCAGATAGCAAAATCGTGGCTATCCGCAGCCCATTTTGTGAAAGTCTATAAATAGACCCCCATGGGCACCTTGGGGGAGGTTGGCATCTCCTTACCCCCACCCCCCTTAGTGTGTTCGGTTAGCTAGTGACCCTGCCTTCCGTTCGCCAAGTCTTTCAGGCCAACGGTCAGGTGTTGCGAGTGCTCTCCGAGGTACCCAGGCTCAGCATTGGCTTGGGAGGGGAAGACCTTCGGGTCTTTCAGGTTAGTGGAGGGACCTCCTCGCTGCAGCTCGCGGGGTCTGTTTTCACCTGAATCCAACAGTAGAGAGGTTCTTAGGCTCTAAGTGACTAGCCGTTCGACTTTACCTGAGATAAGTAAGGGTAAGCTGCCTACCCCTATTTTCGAACGCTGAAGCCGGGAAACTGGTTTCAACATTCTGGTGCGGTGAGCGTGGAACGCAGCTTGTTCGGAAAAACCCCAGGTAGGTCGGATGGCTGGGAGTGAGGAGCTAGAGAACCCACCCCCTCCCGGCGACTACGTGAGGAAAAGCGACTTCGATGAGTTCAAGAAGGCGATCATGGAGACCTTGCGCTTTGCACTCACCCCCACAGGCGAGTGCTCGACCCCGCCGGTACCTATCCTCACCTCACCTACTCTAGGTGAGACGGCACCAGCAGGGCGACTTGATAAGGAAGCGCGGGTAGAGGAGGACAGAACTCTTCAGGCGAGGGTGTTGTTTCCTAGCCCGGCGAGTGCTCTGCACCTAGGGGAGGAGGCACGGCAAGTGATGCCCATCCGCCAGGTGGGAAGGGGAAGCCCTTTCTGCGAGTTGATCCTAATCGCCCCGGTTCCGGAAGTGTTTAGGGAGCCGGTCATGTCCCACTACGCCGACAAAGATGACCCTCAGGAGCACCTCCAGTGGTTTGAGGATGCCATGTCCATCAGGCAGGTGACCGACGCCTTCAAGTGTAGGTTGTTCGCTACCTCCTTTCAGGAGAAAGCTAGAGATTGGTTCCATCAACTCCCTCTCGGATCCATCTATAGTTTCGAGGACTTGAAACGGAGTTTCCTGTTAAGGTTCTCTACGTCCAAAAAGAGGAGGAAGGGCGCGGAGGCCCTCTTCCTGATCAAGCAGAGGTCGGAAGAATCGCTGAGAAGCTACGTGGATCGGTTCCAAGAAGAGGCCCTTCTCGTCAATGAGGTCCCCGGACACACTTTGCAACTTGCGCTTACCCTCGGGTTGCGGCAGGGGTTGTTTCGCATGGGCTTGTCCCGGGATCCTCCTCTATCTTACGAGGAGTTGATGGAGCGGGCAGGACGGGAGATCGAAGTGGAGGCAACAAACCCGGAGTTCGCGGCCAAGATGGCCAAGTGGACGGAAGGCGGAGAGAAGTCAGGAGAGGCCCGACAGTCAGAGCTGAAGAAGAAAGAGGAGCCGAGAAGGCAAGGTCCGCAAGGACCTCCTGGGGGGCAGGAGTCAGGATGGAGACCCCAGCCACCGGACAACCGACCGACGTGGAGGCCGGCGGGAGGAGCTTTACAGGGCCAAGGAAGAGGCAATTTCCAGAGAGGTGACAACTACCAGGGGAAGAGGCCACAACATGCGATGGATGTAGGCCAAGGAAGGAGAGGGAGAAAAAACCACGGTGGCAGAGGCGGCGGAAGAGGAAGAGGAGGTAGGAGGGAGTCACCCTTTTGTGACTTCCATCAAGTGGAAGGTCATGCGACAGCGACTTGCCCCGAGTTTCTGGAGGTTCGGGAGGGAAGAGGACCCCCCGCAGGGGAAGGGCTGTTGCTGATAGGAGACGGAAGGGAAGAAGGAGAAGAAGATAGAAGAAAAGAAGGTGAGGAGGATCGGTGTGAAGATCGGGCGGATGCGGGAGCACTGGGCCGGATTGGGGTAATCCACGGAGGGGTGGGAATTGAGGCCACCCGAAAGGGGAGCCTCCACGCTATCTACCGACGAGGCGTTTCTTCCACTTCCCGAACCCCACCCCCAGGAGAAAAGATCACCTTCTCATCCAAAGATATGCCAGCGCACGATGATCCTTTCTGTGACGCCCTGGTGATCGAGGCTGCGGTGGAGAACTTCACGGTCTCCCGAATCCTGGTGGACAACGGGAGTTCGGTTAATGTGGTCTTCAAGAGTGCTTTCGACAAGATGAAGGTGGATCAGAAGAGGGTGGTCGCGTCAGATGGACCGCTCTTCGGTTTTTCGGGCAAGAGAAAAGAAGTTGAAGGGGGAGTCGAGCTCCTGGTCACCTTGGGGGGGACATCAAAAAACTGCCGGTTCGTCATAGTAGACGCACCGAGCAGCTATAGCATCATCTTTGGGCAGCCCCTCATTAGTACCTTCAAGTGTGTGCCCTCCTCCTACCACCAATGCTTGAAGTACAACATAGGAGGGTTGCAGATCCGAATCCGCGGAGACCCCAAGATAGCCCGCCAGTGCTACGTCACGACCGTCAACGCCGTCACTTGGAAGGAAGATGCAGAGGAAGTGGAAAAGGCGATAGAAGCCTTGGCCGGGCTAAAGGTGGCGAAGGAGGTGAAGGGATAAGAAGTCATCAGCGACAAGGGCAGGAGGCCCGGAGCAGCGCAGGACGGCTAAGTGCTGAGCAAGGAGGACCCCGAGAAGGTCCGGATGTACGCCTCATCAAGGGCAGTTATCTTTTTCTTTATGTATCTGTAATGAACCTTGAACACTTTATCTTAATGAATTTAGTTTTGACTAATGGAAGTGACAATGTTTCAAGAGGCCCCGAGCAGAGACCGCTGACCGGGCTTGTTCATGCCGGCATGGCAGGAGAACTCACTCGGTGAGGCGAGGTGATTCATGTTAAGGCCCCGAGAAGAGACCGCTGACCGGGCTTGTTCATGCCGGCAGGGCAGGAGAACTCACTCGGCGAGGCATAGGTTCACATTGGTTAAGGCCCCGAGAAGAGACCGCTGACCGGGCTTGTTCATGCCGGCAGGGCAGGAGAACTCACTCGGTGAGGCGAGGTGATTCATGTTAAGGCCCCGAGAAGAGACCGCTGACCGGGCTTGTTCATGCCGGCAGGGCAGGAGAACTCACTCGGTGAGGCGAGGTGATTCATGTTAAGTCCCCGAGAAGAGACCGCTGACCGGGCTTGTTCATGCCGGCAGGGCAGGAGAACTCACTCGGCGAGGCAGAGGTTCATATTGGTTAAGGCCCCGAGAAGAGACCGCTGACCGGGCTTGTTCATGCCGGCAGGGCAGGAGAACTCACTCGGTGAGGCGAGGTGATTCATGTTAAGGCCCCGAGAAGAGACCGCTGAACGGGCTTGTTCATGCCGGCAGGACAGGAGAACTCACTCGGCGAGGCAGAGGTTCACATTGGTTAAGGCCCCGAGAAGAGACCGCTGACCGGGCTTGTTCATGCCGGCAAGGCAGGAGAACTCACTCGGAGAGGCAAGGAATTTGGTTAAGGCCCCGAGAAGAGACCGCTGACCAGGCTAGTTGATGCTGGCAGGATAGGAGAACTCACTCGGAGAGGCAAGGAATTTGGTTAAGGCCCCGAGAAGAGACCGCTGACCAGGCTAGTTGATGTTGGCAGGGCAGGAGAACTCACTCGGAGAGGCAAGGAATTTGGTTAAGGCCCCGAGAAGAGACCGCTGACCAGGCTAGTTGATGCTGGCAGGGCAGGAGAACTCACTCGGAGAGGCAAGGAATTTGGTTAAGACCCCGAGAAGAGACCGCTGACCAGGCTAGTTGATGCTGGCAGGGCAGGAGAACTCACTCGGAGAGGCAAGGAATTTGGTTAAGGCCCCGAGAAGAGACCGCTGACCAGGCTAGTTGATGCTGGCAGGACAGGAGAACTCACTCGGAGAGGCAAGGAATTTGGTTAAGGCCCCGAGAAGAGACCGCTGACCAGGCTAGTTGATGCTGGCAGGGCAGGAGAACTCACTCGGAGAGGCAAGGAATTTGGTTAATGCCCCGAGAAGAGACCGCTGACCAGGCTAGTTGATGCTGGCAGGGCAGGAGAACTCACTCGGAGAGGCATGGAATTTGGTTAAGGCCCCGAGAAGAGACCGCTGACCAGGCTAGTTGATGCTGGCAGGGCACGAGAACTCACTCGGAGAGGCAAGGAATTTGGTTAAGGCCGCGAGAAGAGACCGCTGACCAGGCTAGTTGATGCTGGCAGGGCAGGAGAACTCACTCGGAGAGGCAAGGAATTTGGTTAAGGCCCCGAGAAGAGACCGCTGACCAGGCTAGTTGATGCTGGCAGGGCAGGAGAACTCACTCGGAGAGGCAAGGAATTTGGTTAACGCCCCAAGATGAGACCGCTGACCAGGCTAGTTGATGCTGGCAGGGCAGGAGAACTCACTCGGAGAGGCAAGGAATTTGGTTAAGGCCCCGAGAAGAGACCGCTGACCAGGCTAGTTGATGCTGGCAGGGCAGGAGAACTCACTCGGAGAGGCAAGGAATTTGGTTAAGGCCCCGAGAAGAGACCGCTGACCAGGCTAGTTGATGCTGGCAGGGCAGGAGAACTCACTCGGAGAGGCAAGGAATTTGGTTAAGGCCCCGAGAAGAGACCGCTGACCAGGCTAGTTGATGCTGGCAGGGCAGGAGAACTCACTCGGAGAGGCAAGGAGTTTGGTTAAGGCCCCGAGAAGAGACCGCTGACCAGGCTAGTTCATGCCGGCAGGGCAGGAGAACTCACTCGGAGAGGCAGGTGGTTCATGTTTGTTAAGGCCCCGAGAAGAGACCGCTGACCAGGCTAGTTGATGCTGGCAGGGCAGGAGAACTCACTCGGAGAGGCAAGGAATTTGGTTAAGGCCCCGAGAAGAGACCGCTGACCGGGCTAGTTGATGCCGGCAGGGCAGGAGAACTCACTCGGAGAGGCAGGTGACTCATGTCGGTTAAGGCCCCGAGATGGTTCCGCTGACCAGGCTCCCACTAGCTGGCAGGACAGGTTGACCTCTCGGAGAGGCCAAGTAAGTTTTGCCCCGAGATGGTTCCGCTGACCAGGCTCTCACCAGCTGGCAGGGCATGTTGACCTCTCGGAGAGGCCAAGTAAGTTTTGCCCCGAGATGGTTCCGCTGACCAGGCTCTCACCAGCTGGCAGGGCATGTTGACCTCTCGGAGAGGCCAAGTAAGTTTTTCCCCGGGATGGTTCCGCTGACCGGGCTTGTTGATGCCGGCAGGGCAGAATAACTCACTCTGAGAGGCGAGCGGTTTATTTATCTTTAGCTAACAGATCCCAAGGAGACGAAACGGTAGAGCTAGCTAAATTAGCAAAAAAAAAACAGTGTGCAAACCCGAGAGACCGGGGCGCGGGTTCTTGAAAGTTGCCTCCACTTCCAGTTGAGTTCGACTCTCTGGAAGGTGTTGAGTTGTCTCCACCTCCCGTTAAGCTCGGCTCACAGGAGGGTTGTTAAGTAGAGAAGGGGTTACCACTCTTGAGTTAAGTTTAGTTTGAAACGTTTTTGAAATAGTTCAACCCTCGAGTTCTCATCGTTGGTCTCTCCGAACCACGGGCCATCCATTGTTTTTCCAGGCTCGTGTCGAACCCGAAAAAAGCGGGGATTGTGTATAACCCATAATTCGTCGAGACCCAACCAAAGGGGAGGGTGGCCGAGACGAGTGGAGCGACCGCTTAAGAGCGACTGGATGCCGTTCGCCCAGAAAGAAAGTACAAACCTCATATTTGCCGAACGCATGCAGCGCAACGTGTATATGGTCGCAATAATGAAGATGACCATAACATGGCAAAATGGCCGCTCGAACAATCGGAGGCGACCGTAATCCCTCCCCACTTGCCCACCCCTTAGGGGGGCGAGTGGGGGAGGCCCTACTCGCCCGCCCCTTAGGGGGGAGTGAGGGAAGGCCCCACTCGCCCCCTTGGGGGCGGGTGGGGGGAGACCCCCTTCCCTACTCGCCCGCCCCTTAGGGGGGGAGTGAGGGAAGGCCCCACTCGCCCCCTTGGGGGCGGGTGGGGGGGAGACCCCCTCCCCACTCGCCCGCCCCTTAGGGGGCGAGTGAGGGAAGGCCCCACTCGCCCCCTTGAGGGCGGGTGGGGGGAGACCCCCTCCCCACTCGCCCGCCCCTTAGGGGGCGCGTGAGGGAAGGCCCCACTCGCCCCCTTGGGGGCGGGTGGGGGGAGACCCCCTCCCCACTCGCCCGCCCCTTAGGGGGCGAGTGAGGGAAGGCCCCACTCGCCCCCCTTGGGGGCGGGTGGGGGGAGACCCCCTCCCCACTCGCCCGCCCCTTAGGGGGCGAGTGAGGGAAGGCCCCACTCGCCCCCTTGGGGGCGGGTGGGGGGAGACTCCCCTCCCCACTCGCCCGCCCCTTAGGGGGCGAGTGGGGGGAGGCCCCACTCGCCCGCCCCTTAGGGGGCGAGTGGGGGGAGACCCCACTCACCCTTTTTTTGGGCAAGTGGGGTCCCGTGTAAGGTTCTTCGGACCTCTGAAGAAGGTGGGAATGTATGTTTCAGGTTCCACTCGCCCCCTCCCCTTCTTGGGTCGAGATGTCAAGTCGAAGACGACAGGGAGCTGCGGATAGCAAAATCGTGGCTATCCGCAGCCCATTTTTTGAAAGTCTATAAATAGAACCCCATGGGCACCTTGGGGGAGGTTGGCATCTCCTTACCCCCACCCCCCTTAGTGTGTTCGGTTAGCTAGTGACCCTGTCTTTCGTTCGCCAAGTCTTTCAGGCCAACGGTCAGGTGTTGCGAGTGCTCTCCGAGGTGCCCAGGCTCAGCATTGGCTTGGGAGGGGAAGACCTTCAGGTCTTTCGGGTTAGTGGCGGGACCTCCTCGCTGCAGCTCGCGGGGTCTGTTTTCACCTGAATCCAACAGTAGAGAGGTTCTTAGGCTCTAAGTGACTAGCCGTTCGACTTTACCTGAGATAAGTAAGGGTATGCTGCCTACCCCTATTTTCGAACGCTGAAGCCGGGAAACTGGTTTCAACACCAACATGATCCAAGCACCAGATCAACCTACCTTCAGGTTAGATTATTCTCCAAGTATTCATCTCACTTGTTCATCAGATTGGTGGCTTGATTCCGGAGCAAATGTTCATACTTGTTTTGATCGTTCTTGCTTTGCCACCTTTCAGGACATCAGTGGAGAAAGCGTGATCTTAGGAGATGCCTCTTCGACACAAATTCTTGGACGCGGGCGAGTGGATCTTAGGTTGACATCCGGGAAGACACTAGCCTTGCATGATGTGCTTTATGTGCTGAGAGTTAGGAAAAATCTTGTTAGCGGATCTTTGCTAGTGAAAAAAGGCTACAATATTATTTTAGAATCTAATAAAGTTGTAATAACATTGAATGACAATTTTATTGGCAAAAGTTTGTATGTGATGGATTATTTAAGTTGAATACTGCTGATTTAGAAGTAAATCAAATTTCTTCTTCTTCCTTAGTTTCAAATTCTTCTCCTGATTTTTGGCATGCTAGATTAGGACATGTGAATTCTGATTGCATGAAAAGAATGATGTCCTTAAATTTGATTCCCAAAATCAATATTGCACCAAGTGCTAAATGTGAAATTTGTGTGCAAGCTAAATTTTCTAGAAAGCCTATTAAATCAGTTGATAGAACTTCAAAACCTTTAGAACTAATTCATTCGGATGTATGTGATTCAAACCGCCAACCCACTAGAGGTGGAAATAAATATTTTGTAACATTCATAGATGACTTTACAAAGTATTGTTACATATATTTATTAAAAACCAAAGATGAAGTATTTTCATACTTTAAGATTTTTAAAGCTGAAGTAGAAAATCAAATAGGATCGTCAATCAAAATTCTAAGATCCGATCGAGGTGGAGAATACACTTCGAATGAACTAACCCAATTTTGCCAAGAACATGTGATTATTCATCAAGTGACTGCTCCATATTCTCCCCAATCGAATGGTGTAGCTGAACGTAAAAATCGGACCCTGATGAACATGGTCAATGCCATGTTAGCCGAGTCCGGTGCCCCGGAAAATCTCTGGGGAGAAGCGTTGCTCACTTACTCCTTCATCCTTAATAGGATTCCATCTAAACAAAATGATAAGACACCTTTTGAATTATTCAAATTAAGAAAACCTAACCTCCAAATTCTTCGAGTGTGGGGGTGTTTAGCTAAGGTAGCAATTCCTGAACCTAAGAGAAAGAAAATAGGACCAAAAACATTAGACTCTATTTTCATAGGATATGCATCCGATAATAGTGCTAATAGATTTCTCATCACTAATTCCCTAATTAGTGAAATATCTAACAACACCATTATAGAAGCTAGAGATGCAGCTTATTTTGAAGATAAATTTCCATATAAACTAAATAACTCATCTCAACCTTCAACTAGCTCAAACCAACCTTCCACTTCTTCTATAGAACCATTAGAAAATGATGAACCTAAAAGAAGCAAAAGAGTTAGAACCGAAAGATCCTATGGGGAGGACTACTTCACTTATCTAGTTGAAGGAGATCCTAATACATATGAGGAAACAATGACCTCATCTGATTATCTCTTTTGGAAAGAAGCAATTAATTTAGAAATTAATTCTATCTTAGAAAATAAAACTTGGATTCTAACCGATTTACCTCCCGGTGCCAAAGCCATGGGATGTAAATGGATTTTTAGAAAGAAATTAAATCCGGATGGATCCATAGATAAATATAAGTCTCGCCTTATTGCTAAAGGCTATGCCCAAAAACAAGGAATAGATTATCTAGACACATATGCTCCCGTAGCTAGAATAACCTCTCTTCGTTTTCTAGTCGCCTTGGCTTCGATGCACAGGATGATCATTCATCAAATGGATGTCAAAACCGCTTTCTTGCATGGAGACTTAGATGAAGAAGTCTACATGTCTCAACCCGAAGGTTTTGTGGTCAAAGGCCAAGAAACCAAAGTTTGTAAATTAATTAAATCTCTTTACGGTTTAAAACAAGCACCTAAACAATGACATCAAAAGTTTGACTCCGTAGTCTTAACTTTTGATTTCAAATTTAATGAATTGGATAAATGTATTTATGCCAAATAAAACGGAAATGAAATTGTCTTGTTATGTCTCTATGTAGATGACATTTTAATTTTTGAAAACTCAATTAAAATTATTAATGAAACAAAAAATAATTTATCATCCAATTTTGATATGAAAGACTTGGGGGAAGCAAACATTATATTAGGAATGAAACTAGTTAAAAATGATTCTAGCGTATCATTATCTCTTTCACACTCGATTGAGAAAATGTTGATTAAATTCAACTTATATGACTCCATTCCCGCTTCTACTCCATATGACGCTAGTGTAAAACTTTGTAAAAATACTAATGAACCTGTTGACCAACATAGGTATGCACAAATGATAGGATCACTCCTATACATAGCTAACCGCACTAGGCCCAACATTTCCTATGCCGTAGGCCGCCTTAGTAGATATACTAGTAATCCAAGTGATGAACATTGGATAGCACTAAATAGAATATTTAAATATCTTCGTGGAACTATGTATTATAGTTTAGTGTACACGGGATTTCCCGGAGTACTAGAAGGATATTCTGATGCCAATTGGGTAACTGATTCGTTAGACGTTAAGTCAACGACGGGCTATGTATTCCTCCTTGGAGGTGCTGCCATTTCATGGGCTTCTACAAAACAAACAGTTATCTCTAGAAGCACCATGGAATCGGAGCTTATAGCTTTGGACACTACATGTGCCGAAGCAGAATGGATTAAAAATTTACTTAGTGAAATTCCTTTAATTGAAAACCCCATGCCTGCTATCTCTTTACATTGTGATAATAAAAGTGTTATTGATTTAACTGCTTCTAATAGTACTAATTCCAAAATGATTAAGTTCATGAGAATCAGGTACAAGTCCGTGAAGCAAAGAAGAAAAGAAGTGATATCACTCAACTATGTAAAGTCAGAATTGAATCTGGCTGATAATCTTACCAAGGGATTGTCCCGAAAGGAGATATTGTTGTCATCGATGGGAATGGGGCTTAAGCCCACATGATTTGCTGCCAACGGTGGATACCCAACCCATGTGATTGGAGATCCCATGAAGTGGGTTCAATGTGGTAGAAACGAAGCCGTTGATGTAGCGTAGTTGGGAGCACAAAATATAAGGTCGAGAAAACCTTCTCCCCATTCCTATGATGTTGTGCTCTACGTAACAAGTTAGGATGAACTTAATTAAGTTCTTAATGGTTGCCAAAGGCATCTTTCTTTGCGAGATATTGGTTACGAATATCTCTTGAGGCACCACCTATGTGGGGGTTGTTGTGAGGCCGCAACTTTGGGATCCGGGCTGAACCCAAAATAACTCTCATGAAAAATCAAGGAATACGCATGACCATTAACGCGCCCACCTCCATAACCCAAGAACAACCAATCTTTTGTGTGCTTATCTAATTTACCGGTCAAAAGTTTATAATTCAAAGCCTCCGACACATTATACTCTTCGGTAGAGGAAGTAAGTACTAAGTATAGATTCAAGGTAACCATTCCATCAATACCCATTGCATTAGATACAACTTGATGAAGCAAATTTGTATTTGATTTTATTTATTATTAGTAATATCATATTTATGAAGTTCGCCTTTTGGTTTTTCGCTTTTGTGGGGGATTGTTAGAAATTTTATTTACTAACATTCATTTCATAAATGCTTATTGGAGCCTTGTATGGTGTTTGGTGTTTGGCTCCTCATTATAGATGAAAAGCTCCAAAACCAAATTGGAGGGAATCCGAACTATTTGGAGGGAAACCTTTTATGAATGAAAGGATGAACCTTTAGTCCCACCTTGCTTATTAGCTCTCTAGCCAAAGAGTTTATATATGTTTTCACACCTTCTTATTTGTTCAAAAGAACATAAGGAGAAACTATGAACCACGCGCGCGCGCGCACGCACCGCACCGGACCGGACCGGATCCGGATCCGGATCTGGATTTGGGATTTTGGATTTGGGATTTAGGAAATAATTGAATTGAATTGTATTTTTGTTCAAAATAGTTTTAGAGTTTTACTCGGAGTTGCGTCGATTAGAAGTCGGAGCTGCGTCGAATAGTTTCAGAGTTTTACTCGGAGTTGCGTCGATAGAACCTAACGTAGCGTCGATAAGGGTTGCGTCGATAGGTCCTGCGTCGATAGAACTCGACGTAGCGTCGATATGATGTCGACGCAACGTCGATTTGCCTTCACGCGTTCTGCCATTTTTTACGCGTATTCTTAACTGCTCTTTACGCGTGTTTCTCGCCATTTCTTACGTTGGAAATTATCAACGTTATTACGTGCTTTCCAACTATAATTGTTAATATTTATTACGGTTTTAATATTGCCGTTTTCCGAGATTCCTTTCCGGCGATTTCTGTCTTTATATATTGTCGTTCTTCTCAGAAAGAACGATCGCTCCGATACGCTCTTCTGCTCTCTCTCTCTGTTTTGTCACGATCTTCTACGTGTCTCCTTTTCTTTACATTTGCTTCATCAAGTGGGAGTTCGGGTGCTCTGTGCTTCTTCGGTGTCCGCGCACATCGGAGTTTCGGGATCTAGCCGGGTGTTGTACCTTGGAGGAGTGAGCATCGGTTGAAAGCCCTGCCGGAGGGTTGTGCAACTTCTTTAGGGCAGTGATCACACGCCTTACCCAGGCTCGATTCTAAACTATAAATTATTCTCCTTTATTTCTCACCTCCTTCACGAAATATTATTGATATTACTGTTTACATATCTTATATATCTTCTGCTGTTTTCTGTAAAAGTTTTAAAAAACGAAATTATAGTATTTTGTATATTAATATAGGAATATAGAAGTAAATATTCAAACACAATCTAATATAGAGGAATGAGATGATCATTATTATATTTGAGTGCATCTAGACCCGATATTGTAAGATCCCTTTCCCGCTCCCGGGGCCAAGCGGACCTTATGCCCAGAACCGACGCGTTGCGGTGACTTCCAACACACGGGTTGGACTACACCACGCAACGTCGACCCTGCCGGCTACGATCATAGTGCGAGCAATAGTAAAAGTGAGTACAAGAGAGAGTACAAACTAAACAAAAGGAGTCCACAAATCACATTCCCAAAATATATCAAAAGCTAATCAAAGCGATACATATATAAGTCCAAGCATGAAAATAGAGAGTACATAAATGAAAGGGCTTAAGCCTGGTACATCATGAAACAAATCTCTCACATCTCACATCCTCTCTACATGCGGAAGCTATCTCATCATCACACATCACTAACACTCAAAATGTAATCCACCTGATGTCTCGTAGCAGCTACCCGTTGCATCGCTGGCTGCTCAGGTCCTGCCCTCGTCTCCTGCGGTGCGTGCGACAGCTCGGTCTCCTCAGAATCCTAGATTGTTTTTCGGCCCCAATGCAAACCGTCAGTCAAAAATGACCGAGCTCGCTAGGTCCCCTCCTCCTCCTGCGACTCCTAGGTACCGCGCGGGAGGAAGAAGCGGGGGACGAGCAAGGAACAAGTAGGTGACAGGGAAAGTAAACTAGTATATATATACACAAGTGAAAAAGGGCTAATCTAATCATGTAAGCAGGAGTATAAGAAAGGTGTGCAGTAGTAAATAATCAGTAAGTAGAGCAAGTAAAGCAAAGCAGTAAGAACAGTAGCGACAAGTAACCAATCTCGTACCCTAACTTATATGAATGCCCATACAAACTTATAAGTTAGGATTTCCAGGAATTATAACTCATCATATAAAAGAGCCCATACTAATTTATATGATGAGGATCTGCAAGTGCGTATGCTATGCTTATGCTATGAATGATTATGCAATGAATTCACACACACGACTCTGTGCACACAGACCTTTGTAGTTCCCTCTATTTGAGAGGAAGCCAACCTCTCGGGTACCAACCGCTGTGACACACGGTGGTAGAGGACCGGGCTGTCCACTCCTAGGCGGGTATACACTCTACCAGGCCTAGACCGCACGTACGCCTCGACGCTAAACAACCGCGGAGCTCTGCGTACTCTTTGCTGGAGTCCACCAGACTGTGAGCCAAGTGAGAGGTGTCTTCGGGGAACTATCATCCCGACACGCAGCCAAGCTGGCCCCTTAGACCTCTACACACCCGCTAAGTCAACGTACCGCGGTCGGAGTGACGACCTGCCTAGTACCGAAGACCTGCCACATTTCTGAGAAAGTTACCGGGATAATCATCCCCTCGAGGTTCCCGCTCGTCTAACCGAGCACCACAATCCTGCCACTCCCGCAACTGGGAGGAGATACATAAATCCAATCTTACCTTACTATGGCTACTCTTTCCTACTTTAAATGTTATTGCAGTTTAGGGTTAATCTTGGACTTCCCGAGGGTTATCCTGTAAGGGGCTCGCTACGGTACTAGGAACTACAGCGGGATGACACCCCAAGGTTCCCTTTCTCAAGACACTTAGTATTATTGGTCGTGTTTCCTTACTTATTTCTTAGGTTACTTCTTTGGTGATTTAAGGTAAGTCCTGGACTTCCCGCGGTCCACCCGGTGAAGGGTTCCCGGCGGTACTAGGGGACGCAATGGGCTCAACCCCACCATCCTCCTCAAGACATTTACTTTAGTGGGTGGTTAACAATCGGTTCACCCTTCCTCGTTTCCTATAGTTAAAATTACTTAGCTCATCTCCTGTCCCACCCAAATGGGTTGGACGTACCTCCATTCCTCCTACGTTGACTCTAGCACAACCGCACAACTAACCCTAGGATTGACCCTCACTGAATCCTTGTGTGCTATAACTCAATTACTGATTGTATACCACTTCTAAACACTACTTAGTGGTCTGAGTTGTCTAAAACTCAAAATTCTGTTTTTACTAAACGCAGACCACTAATTTGAACTAACCATCAACCCCATAAGTGAACCATTCTAAAAAGGTCATCCCCAAGGTCTCTAATAATTATACTAGGCTCCCACTGACCTTAGTAAGGTATATTCCCATTTCCATAATTTTCCATATTAAATTGGTATTTAATATAATTTTAATTAGTTAAGGCCTTAAGTCACATTACACATGAACTACCCTCAAAATGATTCTACATGCTTCATGAGAATTATCAGTAAGATAATATTCCATATCATGGTGGTTCACTGAGTATCATGGCCCTAGGGTGTCATTTGGCCTACTGAATCATCATAATTGTATAATTACCAAAATTCCACTATAATTAGGAAAAATAGTAATTCCCTTCTGCAAATTCTACAAAAATTACCAAGTGTCCATATGGGGACCTATAGTTCCCTGCCAAATTATTGAGTCATTACCATGTGATTTGATATTTTAAAATGGTTAAACATCCAAAGGGGGCGATTATCAATTTCTACATGAGGTATAATAAATATAAATCTACAAGCTTCCGAACTATTAACACATATTAACATAAAATGACAGATTCCCAAGTATCATAATATTTACACATGATTTGATATTTTAATGGATTAAATTCTCAAGTGATGTAAATTTCACATTCTACATGAAGTACAAGAAATAGAATTCAACAGGCTTCCAAACATTTATCATGGGCATATATTGACCTAAAACTACAGATTCCCAAGTATCATAATATTGCCACATGATTTGGTATTTTAAATGGATTAAATTCTCAAGTGATGTAAATTGCACTTTCTACATGAAGTACAAGAAATAGAATTTAACAGGCTTCCAAACATTTATCATGGGCATACATTGACATAAAATGACAGATTCCCAAGTATCATAATATTGCCCTATGATTTGATATTTTAAATGGATTAAATTCTCAAGTTATGTAAATTCCACTTTCTACATGAAGTACCAGAAATAGAATTCAACAGGCTTCCAAACATTTACCATGGGCATACATTGACATAAAATGACAGATTCCCAAGTATCATAACATTGCCACATGATTTGGTATTTTAAATGGATTAAATTCTCAAGTGATGTAAATTTCACTTTCTACATGACGTACAAGAAATAGAATTCAACAGGCTTCCAAATATTTATCATGGGCATACATTGACATAAAATGACAGATTCCCAAGTATCATAACATTGCCCTATGATTTGATATTTTAAATGGATTAAATTCTCAAGTTATGTAAATTTCACGTTCTACATGAAGTACAAGAACTAGAATTCAACAGGCTTCCAAACATTTATCATGGGCATACATTGACATAAAATGACAGATTCTCAAGTATCATAACATTGCCCCATGATTTGATATTTTAAATGGATTAAATTCTCAAGTGATGTAAATTTCACTTTCTACATGAAGTACAAGAAATAGAATTCAACAGGCTTTCAAACATTTATCATGGGCATATATTGACCTAAAACTACAGATTCCCAGGTATCATAATATTGCCACAAGATTTGGTATTTTAAAAAGATTAAATTCCCTTAAGCTAGCAATCACTTAAAACTTTCTATACAAGGAATAATGCTTCCATATCTCATAACAAAATTACCATAGCCTTATTTCACCCTAGTACAACCCCTGATAGTATATCAAAGTCATACAAGGTCACAAGACCTTGCATTTTATTTTATTAAAGAAAAGGTGGCAATATCAATTATTAGGGAAAAAGTACCTATGTGCTTCTAACAAGTCTCATGATGATCCTTCTAGCCCTATAACACTATTCCCTACTTAGGGATGAAGTTTGGTTGTCTAAATATGTGTTTAGGTCCTAGTTGCTTCATTAAGGCCCAAAAGGGCAATTAAGTAATTTTAGAGGTATGGGCTAGGGCCTTTGGTCTCCATTGCTCCAATCACCCCTTGATGATGTGCAAGACCCTACACAATCCCTAAGCCCCATTACCACTGGATTTGGATAAGCCCTTACGGCTAAGCTCCAAAATCCACAAGCCACCAAGGCTAAGTGGCTTCCAAACCTAGGGCATCAAAATGTCCTTTGGGGGTTCACCATTAAGATGAACTCCAATTGTCCTCAAATTTGAAACAGAGGCTACTCATATACATATCTACATGCCACCAAAAGGTTGGGGAAATTAGGGGTGGTTACACCCTCTAATTATTCTTAGGTTAGTTTCCTAAGTTATGATCAAAACTATAACAACAAGTGCCCTAAACACACCACTATTTGGGCACAGGGTAGACCTAGGGTGGGCACTGATGTGGCCAAAATTTCAGCCCCATACGCCCACTCATTCAAAAGTTATTAAGGTTTTGGTGGGCTAACCCCACCTAGGACCAGCCCTTAGGAAAAAGGCTCCTCTGGGGTCTACTGACCTCCAAATAACAAAATCTTAGTTTCTAATGAAACTAGACAGATAGGGATACAATAGTGTCTCTCACACCATTTTCATGATTTGGCCATTAAGGGCCTCAATTTGGCTCCTTAAGCTAAGTGAAATTCCTGGCCCAACATACACAAATCCTTAATCCAACCTCACTCCAAAGAGGGTTCACCCACAAGGAGTGGTCCAATGGACCCAATATTTTTAACAGTGTGTGGACATAGCCTAAACTTCACCCCACCCTAATATGGGGGACCCCACAAGGGGGTTTGGCCACCTAATTATCATAAATTTTAATTTCAATGTTTGAACAAAAACTATAGAAAAATGTGCCCCAAAAATTCTGATTTTTGGGCACAAGGTAGGTGAGGGATATTTACAATAGGGTTTAAAGTTTCAGCCCTAAACTCCAAGCCAAATGGGAGTTATGGTTGTTTTGGTGGTGGAAGTTATTTTGTACCAGTCTTAGCAAAATGGACCTACAGGAGTCAAATCAACTCCAAATGATTTATCTAAAGTTCAAACGAAAGTAGACTTCCAGATCTACAAAAGTTGTCTCGGGAAACTTTTTGATTTGAGGCCTCTAAGGACCATAAAATTAAACTACAAAAATAGCTACAAATCTTCTAACAGCACACCAAGTCATGTATTAATTAAGGCGCTGATCCTGCACAGATCTTAAAGCGGATCGGGCGGCGCTCCTTCATCGTCTTCCTCGAGCCAACGACCCAGATCTGCCCATCCTGGAGCAGCTTTAACCAAAAATCCCAGTCGTCCTTCCATCTCCCTGGCCAGCCACCGCCACCACCACCTCTGTTGAGGTGGTGCAGATCGATTGGCGGTGGATTGATCGCTGGAGGAGGCGGTTTCCAGCGGTTCTACTAAGAAACCCAAATGGCTAAAACCATGGAAAATCCGAATTGAACTCGGCTCAATTGAGCTCGAACTCGACTCCTAACGATCCTAGATGCTAGCACAGTCAGGGGGGGGGGGGGGGGGGGGGGGGGGGGGGGGGGGGGGGGGGGGGGGGGGGGGGGGG